>CM069143.1:41180828-42380828 GCA_035221665.1 Okamejei kenojei
ACAGCTCAGACTGAGAGACGTGACCCTCTCGCTCCCCCATCTTGCAGAGACTGACTGAGGCTCTCAACACCTCCGGGTTTTATAGTCCCTCCGGAAGGGGCGTCGCATTCAGGAGAGAGAATCTCAACATTTTTTCAACACTAATAACTCTTTTATTTTTCATCGATGGGAAACATCCTCTTGTCCTGCACAGTAGAGATGGACTCTGAGTACGATGGGCAAAAGTCACAGCTGTAAGTGGCAGCGTTCTTTCAAAAATCAATACACAGAACAACAGGAAGTGGTCAAGATCAGACTTTTAGTAATATAGATTGATACATGAATGAAAGATATGCAAAAAAAAAACAATGATAAAGGAAACAGGCCAATGTCAGCTGTTTGCTATGTGAGAACAAAAAGCTGGTGTGACTTGCTAGGGAGGCATGGAGAGAGAGAAAATGTGGGGGTTACTTGAAGTTAGAGAAATCAAAATCCATACCACTGAGTTGTAAGCTGCCCAAGCAAAATATGAGATACTGTTACTCCAAATCGCGTTTAGCCTCACTTTGTCAATGGAGGAGGCCTTGGACAGAAAGGACGAATGTGGGAATGGGTAGGGGGATTAATGTGTTTGGCAACTGGAAGATCAGGTAGGTTCAGGTGGGTTGAGCAAAGATGTTCAGTGGAATGATCGCCCAGTCTAGGTTTGGTCTCGCTGATGTATAAGAGTCCACGTTTTCAGATTAGGCAGTAACCTCGGCTGAACCTGAAAGGACTGTCAGGGTCCCTGGACAGAGTCGAGGGAGGAGGTATAGTGACAGGTGTTACATACCCTGCGATTGCAGGAGAAGGTACCTGGGGAGGGGGTGGTTTGGGTGGGAAGGGATGAGTTAACCAGGGATTTGTGGTGGGAATGTTCTCTGCACAAGGTGGAAAGGGATGGCGATGGGAAGGTGTGACTTGTGGTGAGATCCCGTTGGAGGTGGTGATGATTTTGGAGGATTATGTGTTGTATGCGACGGCTGTTGGGGTGAAAGGTGAGGACTAAGGGGACTCTATCCTTGTTGCGGCCAGGGGGACGGGGGGAAAGGGCAGACCTGCAGGGTAACGAGGAGACAAGAGTGATGGCCTCATGTATGATGGAAGAGGAGAACCCCATCAATTAGGACATTTCGGATGTCCTAGTATGGAACACCTGATCTTGGGCGCAGATGCGGTGTAGACGGAGGAATTGGGAATAGGGGATAGAGTCTTTGCATGAGGCAGGGTAAGAAGAAGTATAGTCGAGATATAAGTAGTATAGACTTAAGTCAATAGTCTATTTCCAGTGATGGAGACGGTGAGATAGAAACATAGAAACATAGAAAATGGGCGGAGGAGTAGGCCATTCGGCCCTTCGAGTCAGCACCGCCATTCAATATGATCATGGCTGATCATCCAAAATCAGTAGCCCGTTCTGGCTTTTTCCCCATATCCCTTGATTCCCTTAACCCTGAGAGCTAAATCTAATTCTCTCTTGTAAACATCCAGTGAATTGGCCTCCACTGCCTTCTGTGGTAGAAAATTGCACAGATTCACAACTCTATGGGTGAAAAAGTTTTTCCTCATCTCAGTTAAATGGCCTACAAGAGACACTAGAATAGAATAGAATAGAATGCCTTTTATTGTCATTCAAACAGCTTGGTTTGAATGAAATTTCATTCCTACAGTCTTTTACATTACAAAAACACCCAAGACCCACACTTAACACAATTTACACAAACATCAATGACATTGAATCCCACTGTGATGGAAGGCAAAAGTCTTATCTCTTCCCTTTGTTCTTCTCCCGCGGTCAAGCAGTCCAACAGCAACGTTGAGGTGACAGCGGCCGTTTAAGCTACGCCGGGCGATGTTAGGCCCCACTCCGAGTCCTTTAAACCCAGCGATTCCGGTGGGAGAAGTTGCCATTGCGGGAGCTCCGAAAAGTGGTCTCCCACCAGGGACCTGCGAGCTCCCAATGTTCCTGGGCCTGTGGCCAGAGCCTCCGAAGCTCCGGTCGGGTTGCAACCGCGCGCCACCACAGCTCTCCCCGCTCCGAAGTCGGCCAGCTCCGCGATGGCGCATCTGCAGGCACCGCGACTGGAGCCCTCAGGTTTGTTCCGGTTGGAGGCCGCCGCCAGCTCCATGATGTTAGGCCCAACGACACCGGAGACCCGAAGGGAAAAAGTCGGGTCCCCGTACAAGGAAGAAATTAAACGGTTCCCCCCACCCCACATATACACAGCTAAAAAATAATAAAAACTAGAATCAAAAAACATGCATTTAACGAGACAAAATTTGAAAAAAGACAGACGGACTGCAGTTGAGCCGCTGCTGTTAGGCTTCGCCATACTCCACACTCAACACTAGAAACTGCAGATGCTGGAATCTTGAGCAAAACATTAAATGCTGTGGGTCGGCACCCTTCCTTGGTCTGATTGGAGTAGAAAGGAGAAAGTTGGAAGTGAGAACTGGGGAAAATTGCAGCTGATTTGTCCTGACCTCACATTGATTTCTGTAGATGTTGCAGATGCCGGTTTACATTGACTGAAGATAGAAACAAAATGCTGGAGCAACTCAATGGGACAGGCAGCATCTCTGGATATAAAGAACTGTCCTGCTGAGTTACCTTAATAATACCCGAATTATTTTGTGTCTCTGTTCACATTGATTTCACCAGGAATCAAAGTAAGGAAGCAACGCAGAATTGTTTAGGTGTTTACGGTTAGCCTTGTTGTTTCTTAGTTCTGTCCTTTTCTTAATCTATTTTAATTAATTTAAATAGTTTTAAAACATAACTGAATGTCCAAATCTATTAAATCTCCTCAGATGGCAGTGTTTTGCTGGACATTAATATTTGTGTGGCTTCCTCAATTATTATGGGATGGGGCTTCCTCAATACGTGCTAGAAGCTACCACACAGGTCCCTGGATGTCACTGTCCAGCAACATTAGCCTCCCAAGAATCACACAAGGAATAAAATCCTTCATTGCAAAGCTCATTATTCCATTGTAAAGGGAATGTTTGTTGGTCCAATATCGAACACAGATAATTCATCTTTTAATATTTCCTATTTGCATTAAATTACTTATGAGTAGTTGACTGCAGATAGAAAGTATTAACAGATAAATTAGCGAGGAGGTGAATTCAGTTTGTTTCGCATCCCTCATGAAATCTCTCCGTTTATTTGTCCTGACATTTATGGCTCTACCTTTAGTCGCAGGGCCGGCACGGTGGCGCAGCGGTAGAGATGCTGCCTAACAGCGCCAGAGACCCGAGTTCGATCTTGACTATGGGCGCTTGTCTGTACGGAGTTTGTACGTTCTCCCCGTGACCTGCTTGGGTTTTCTCTGAGATCTTTGGTTTCCTCCCATACTCCAAAGACATATAGGTTTGTAGGTTAATTATACTTGGTATGAATGTAAAATTGTCCATAGTGTGTTAATGTGCAGGGATCGCTGGTCAGCGTGGACTTGGTGA
This sequence comes from Okamejei kenojei, assembly GCA_035221665.1. Lineage (NCBI taxonomy): Eukaryota > Metazoa > Chordata > Chondrichthyes > Rajiformes > Rajidae > Okamejei > Okamejei kenojei. The sequence goes on from CM069143.1 coordinate 41,184,309, forward strand.
GCCGAAGGGCCTGTTTCCGCTCTGTATCTCTGAACTAAACTAAACAAAGTATACCTTGCTTTCTGGAATGCCCTTAATAAACCTCTCTATTACCATCCCTAATGTTATGCTTTAAGGCAGTGGTGGGGAACCTTTTCATGTTGGAATGCCACATTAAGTTAGCTGTAATCTAATAAGGCCACATCCAAGAAACTTCAATTAGATATACTTCAAAATGTACATTATTTTGTAAAAATCTAACTACTATCATTTCAAGAAAATGAAAAAAAATTGTTAATTCTAAAGTTCTAACCTTTTAATTACTTTGTTGTGACTGCTTTTTGTGGGAAAGCATTTGGATATTTGGTTGCAACATGGAGGTATGCAGTTTCAGCTGATCTTCTAGATGGGTATCCGTCATTTGTGACCTTAAGGGCGGCTTGATTTGGGTTTGGTAGGAGAATGCAGATTCGCAGCAATAAGTGGTTGAAAAGCAAGAAAGCATTTTTCATGCATGTTGCCGACGTCATGGGTATTCAATTGCATTTTTCCATATTTCAATCGGATCTTTCTTAGTGGCAAATAAGGACTCTAAAATGTCATCTTTTGAGAGCTCAATCAATTCCATCTGTAGTTCTCTAGGAGCCTTGGAGACAACAACTAGGTGAGGTTGAAATGCTAATTTGAGTGTGATGTCATGATTCTCAAAGTCAGTGAATCTTTCATTGTATTCTTTAATTAATAAGTCTATAACAGCTGCGTAGTCTTCAAATGATTCGCATGAATCCTCCTGCACATCAATGACCTTCATTAACTGGGGAAAATGTTCATCCGACATTTCATTTTGAAGAAAAATTTTGAATAAAGATAGCTTTTTTCGAAATGCTTGGATTTTTTTCCACATATCATATATAGTCTTAGTTTTACCTTGCCAAAGAACATTCATCATTTTGCTTTGACATGATATCACACAGAAATGCAGTATTTCTGTAGAAATCTTCTTTCAATAATTCACATTGCTGATTCTGTTCTTCATGAAATGTAACTATCTGTTCTTGCAAAGATAAAAAAATTGCTTATCCTTGCAATAGCCAACGCACTTTACAATGATAAGGCAAATCCACACTGAATGCCTCATCGTCCAACTTTAGCCTATTACGAAACTGACGATGCCGTGTTGCATTTGCACGAAAATAGTTAACAATACTTATCACTTGTTGCAAAGTGTCACTTAAAATAATAGATTTAGCACAGAGATTTTGTTGATGTAAGACACAATGAAAAGAAATGAGAACATCTGGATCTGATAATACCATTTTTATCTGTGCAATAAACCCTTCACGTTTTCCTGTCATGGAACGTGCGCTGTCTGTACATACACTCACTAAATTAACCGAATCCAGTCCAACTTCACGACATTTATCTTGAAAGTTGTTGAAGAAATCTATTCCATGTGTTGTACCCGTAAGAGTGCCCAAAGCGAGTAACTCTACGTAGCAAAGAAAATCTTCTGTTATGGCCCGATGAAGTATAAAACCTGCGCTGAGTCAGGAGTATCAGTTGATTCATCCAAAGCGATTGAATAATATATATTTTCCTTTTGGAGTATTGCGTGAAGTTGTTCTGTTATGTTGAGGGCTAATTCATGCTGCCGATCAGGTACAGTTCACCTTGAAAGAGACAGTTGTTTGTACTTTGAAACCTTCTCGGGGTCTAAACATCCTACAACTTCGACAATGCATTCTTTTACGATTTCTACATCGCTAAATAACTTCCCTTTTTTCCCCGAGTATATAAGCTACTTTATAAGTCTCTTCTTGTTTTTCTTTGGTTTTCTTTAGTATGATGGGCTGTTAAGCAGACAGAATTAAAAAAATACAGTCATACAAATACACTGTTTAACTATTCTCAAATTCAACTTCAAACGGAAAGCCACGTGCACCGCTATCAAAGGTTGATAATACTGAAGACTGGACGGCCAGCGGACTCTCCCCGACATTTTCCTTCTCACCAACCAGCCTCAGGCTGTGGTGGGGCCAGTCAGGCAGGGAGGTTAATGTACATTCTAGAGTCACATTAGAATTAAATCATGAGCATAACAGCTGTTAAAATAGCCCTCATGACTTACTAATGTTTTAATTGCGGCCGTCAGTCGGGGAGGATTATTTTGTTGATTCTTCTTTTACTCTTTGGTATTTTAAATACGTTCACTTTAAGATTAAAATAACAATAATAAAAGACGAACAAAAACATATTAGTAAAAATAAAAGGACTTGTTCTACAAAATTTGGATTCATTCAAAAGGCCGCACTTAATGGCCTAAAAGGTCGCATATGGCCTTGAGACCGCAGGTTCCCCACCCCTGCTTTAAGGCATTAAAACATGACACTTTAACCAGTCTTTTTGTCATTTGGTCTTACAACATCATTATGTCATGGGTCTTGGGATGTTTGCTCATTCAGTTGCATAAATATAAGCTGCTGTGACATGTCTGCCTGCAGTATATCTGTACTGTCAATGGCCCAGGATAAGTATTGTGATGGTGACTTGGATATTGCTTGAAAGATATGATTGCTGTTCTTCATTTCATATCTTTGAATAACAGTCTCCACCTGGTGGTATGGATAAAAATGACGTGTCAGGCTGCATTAAGCCTCAACATTGTAAGGAGAATTCACTAATTCTGTGCTCTGGTCAGTGAGTGTCGCTCAAAGGACCAAACATGCAACAGTCATCCTGTCTGCACTTTTTCAAGCCTTGCTCTCCGCCATGAAAAAGATTTACTGTCGTCGCTGCCTCAAAAAGGCAGCCAGCATCATCAGAGACCCACACCACCCTGGCCACACACTCATTTCACCACTGCCATTTACAGGAGCCTGAAAACTAACGTCCAGGTTCAGAAACAGCTTCTCCCCTCAGCCATTAGGCTATTAAACACTACAACCTCAAATAAGCTCAGAATTACCTAAACTATTATTGTTATTATTGCACTATTAAAAAACTGTTTGTTTTTTATATGTACGTATGCGTGTGTTTGTGTTTGTATATATAAACAGTGAATTTTTATTTTCTAATTTATTATATTAATTACAGTGTACTATGTTTACATATTCTGTTGTGCTGCTGCAAGTAAGAATGTCATTGTTCTATCTGGGACATTTGACCATAAAACACTCTTGAATCTTGAACCTCAGTCATTTCACTCCACATGGTAGAAGTGGAGAAAGGAGCAGTATAGTGAGAAATAATTGTGTAGGAAGGAACTGCAGATGCTAGTTAACACCGAACATAGACAATGCTGGAGTAACTCAGTGGGTCAGGCAGCATCTGAAGAAGGGTCTCGACCCGAAACGTTACCCATTCCTTCTCTCTAGAGATGCTGCCTGTCCCGCTGAGTTACTCCAGCATTTTGTGTTGCTAAACAATTGATGCAGTCAGTTTACTGTCAGTTTAAATAGAAATACATAAGTTAATGCTCCCAAGTCTATTAGTTATGTAATAGGTTTATTGATTAATTAACCCATTAATAAATGGCAAGAAATTTTCAATTGACACACAGAAACTTGTAAAAGATATTTCCATTGACCTGGTTGGCATTGTCAACAGCAGGAGTTTAGAAAAAATAAGAGTTGATAATATATCCATCAATGCTTTAATTTCTTGGGATCAGGCCAAGCAATTATTACAGAAGGGTAAGTTGAAGGATCACAACTGTGGAGAAACTTTCAGACTAGCCTGGACAATGTAACTACTCCTGGGTTACTCCTGCCCCCGCTGAGTTACTCCAGCATTTTGTACCTACCTTCAATGTAACTACTCCAATGTATAACAATGAATGAGTGAATGAATGAATGAAAGAATACTTTATGGTCAAATGTGGCAAGTCACAGTGACATTTTTTGTTTTCCATACCCAGGGTATGCAATAGTCACCACATAAAGGACGGTGACAAAGTTACAAAGTATCCCATGCCAGGTCCTCCTTTGTTCTCCCCTCCTCCACCTCCATTGAATGTCCTAATATTGTGAGCAGTTTTGGGCCCCATATCAAACGTAGGAAGTGCTGTTATTGTAGAGGGTCCAGAGGAAGTTTACGAGATTTATTCCAGGGATGATTGGGTTACCGTATTAAGAGTGTTTTGATTGCTCTGGGTCTGTAATTAGTAATGAAGGCAAATGCAATGCTAGCATTTATTTCGAGAGGACTAGAATGCAAATACAAGGATGTAATGCTGAGGCTTTATAAGGCGCTGGTCAGACCCATTTGGAGTAAACCGTTACCACTCTCTATTACTGATCCTACACACTTATAGAGAAACAACTCATTATCACCTGGGAGAAGTGGACTCCTCCTCTGCCACTGGAAAAATCAAAACCATCCTCGCAAGGGAAAGTGGACATGAAAACCAGACCACAAACCACTGCTCACCACTACAAAGTTTTGCCAGAAATTTCCTAAACATGTTTCAGACAACATGTGAAGCAGTAACTTGGGTTCAAAGCATAGACATACTACTGTAATGTTGAGGATATAATTACCAAAAGACAGAGAAATAGAGAAAATATCAACCAAGTTTCTAGGCTGAATGTAGCATTTCTATTTTACAAAGCTGTGAATCAGGTTACTTAATACTGGATAGCACCAGAATCTAAATGTCTTTTAATGTCTGAAATGTATTTTTAAAAATTATTTGCTTAAATGTCATTAGGTTTTTTTTAGCTATGACATTCATCTTTTTCTCCTGAGGCCAAGATTCTCCACGTTCCAGAGATGCGCCCTAACCCAGTGGCCAGTTCCACAATGTTCTGTTCTCGTTGAAGATGACAATAGAGAGAAAGGCAGCATTGCTGCGCAGGGCAGGTCTCTCAGAATGTAGCCCTGGCCTTCGGGAGCTGTAGAACGGAAATGTGAGATATCGATGGAGGGAAAGATATTGGACTCCAGGAGGATATGGAAGATTTGGAGATAGGGAATAATTGGAAGAGTATGATGGATTCTAGGAATAGTCGGAGTTTCAATCTTGAGGGAGTGGAAGACCACAAACATCCTGACTTCCTAACCTTGAAGACTCAGTCTTCCCATCAGCACAATCATCTCTGAAAATATTCAGTGACACCATTAAAAAAATGAACTATAGTTCAGTTTAGTTTGTCACGTGGTACAGTGGAAAGCTTTTGTTGCGTGCTATCCAGTCAGCAGAAAGACAATACATGATTACAATCGAGCCATTTACAGTGTACGGATACATGATAAGGGAATAACGTTTAGTGCACGGCAAAGCCAGCAAAGTCTGATCAAGGATAGTCTGAGGGTCACCAATGAGGTAGCACTGCTCTCTGGTTGCAGTAAGATGATTCAGTTGCCTGATAATAGCATAGAATAAGAAGCAGACACTCCAGAGGATGAAATGGAAGGATGCCCGCTCCATCTTGTTCATACATACCCATCTTGGGGAGTTTTCACAGGGCATGTGACAGGGAGAGGGAAAATTAGAGGAATGTCCCAGTGATAGGTTTGACAAAGAAATACATAGAGAGTTTAAGAAAGAATTGTGGCTGCAATAAAGTGTTCCCCGCTCAAGAAAAATGTTATATGTATAATAAATTTCCAGTGCTGTGACTCACATATAGGGTACCACTTGCAGAAAGATGAATGTATTTTAATGTTGTGGTTAACCATCAAGTTTATGGAAAAGGCCAAACCTTCCCTAACCAACCCCACGAGGAACTGAAGAAGAGTAGTTTTTTCCTGTACCAGTAAGCTTCTATTTATTTGTATTTGTTCCAGGGCACACTATAAATCAGTCAGGCATGTTCACCTATCCAGTGACAAATGATTAGTATATATATATATATATGTATATATATAATTCTAAAAACTAGTGTTTTCCCCCTTCAGGTTTCAGTTCACACTGTGAGCAAACACGAGAAAACTGGATTGCAAAATCCCCTCTGTGTAATGTACGAAAGATTGCAGAAAACCCTGCCCAAGGTTAATTTGTTGGAGAACACCAGACTGTTTTATAGTTGGGCTCCACACATGATTAAATGACTCAAAAGCTGAAATCAAACTTACAAACAATCATCCTTCCATATGGTTGCACCCTCAGTGCAGTCAATGTCAACGATGACAAATACTCCAGCCTCAGTGGGAATTATTCTTGTTAATTGTGTTTTCTTATGGATCAGAAGCAGACGTGTAGTGTGTTGTAAGGATAACATGCACACTGGGTAACTCCATGCCTATTTCATTTTGTTGGGCCGATGAGTGGATGGACCAGGATACTGCCTGAAGAGGAGAGTTGTTCCTCCAACACTAATGTACCGGACACCTTTCCCACTACAAACGTGGGGATGAGTGCTGAAAAGTTGCCTACAAAGTTATGCCTGTCCATAGAGTTTCCTCATCCTTCTCTCTCAAGATTCAATATTAGGTTAGTTTATTGTCATGTATGTACACCAGGGTGTACATGGATGTTGTTCACATGGAGCTGACAGAGTATAGCGTATGCATACAGTAATGATAAATACAATAATAAACATACCAATTAATGCAAAACTGAAGAATGCAGCAAGATTGCACTGCAATCTGAAGTAGTGCAAATAGAAAAGCTCAATAACAAGGTACGGTAAGGTAAGGTAAAGCTAAGAGTGACTACGTGGTAGGAACTCCAGGAAATGGACGTGAAAAAAGGCAAATTGCTCAGCGGGACATGCAGCATCTCTGGAGAAAAGGAATGGGTGACATTTTGGGTTGAGACCCTTCTTCAGACTGATGTCAGGAGAGAGGGATACAGAGCAGGGTCGTGCAGTCAGGGGAGGCAGGGTAGGCAGAGCCTCACCTGTCATACTCTCAATGAAAATAGCTGTTAAGAAAAGTAAAGAAAAATAATGATAAAATAAAATAAATATAAAGATTTTTCCACTGATCTGTGTTATAAATGTCACTTCTATATGAATCTAATCATTTTTTATAGTAGAAATCGCCAAATTTGTGCAGCTCCACTGCAAATACATGGAGAGATGTGAGGTGAGGCAACGACAAGCTGAGCCTCCCCTCTGATTGCACAACCCCTCAGAAACGGAGGAAGGACATTATTGCCATAGAGGGAGTGCAGAGAAGGTTCACCAGACTGATTCCTGGGATGTCAGGACTGTCTTATGAAGAAAGACTGGATAGACTCGGTTTATACTCTCTGGAATTTAGGAGATTGAGAGGGGATCTTATAGAAACTTACAAAATTCTTAAGGGGTTGGACAGGCTAGATGCAGGAAGATTGTTCCCGATGTTGGGGAAGTCCAGGACAAGGGGTCACAGCTTAAGGATAAGGGGGAAATCCTTTAAGACCGAGATGAGAAAGACTTTTTTCACACAGAGACTGGTGAGTCTCTGGAACTCTCTGCCACAGACGGTAGTTGAGGCCAGTTCATTGGCTATATTTAAGAGTGAGTTGGATGTGGCCCTTGTGGCTAAGGGGATCAGAGGGTATGGAGAGAAGGCAGGTACGGGATACTGAGTTGGATGATCAGCCATGATCATATTGAATGGCGGTGCAGGCTCGAAGGGCTGAATGGCCTACTCCTGCACCTAATTTCTATGTTTCTATGTTTCTATGTTTGCACAACCCCTCAGAAACGGCATGGAGCACGGGCAATAAGCATGTGCCTGTTACTATCTCTATGTATGTCACCAATGTAATGTTTGTAAACCCCTTCATTACATGTCCTTACCTTCCATAGTCCAGGTAACATATTTCACATATAAAGATATTAAATTTGTGCTCATTGGTCTCACATAAAACCGCATTGAAAAAGCTCCAGGGGAGGCAGCGATCACATCTGCCTCACAAGGGGGCATGTCTTGAGCCCAGTGGACGGAGAGCGAGCGTCAATTACGTAGGCTCAGCCCACATAATTGATGCAACCTCACTCTCCCCTCACGTTAGCTAGCTTCAGCAGCGGTGGCGCAGCACTGGATTCCACCGCTGGCAGCGCTGACCAAACATCATGGAGCGGAGCAAGATACGCCACTCGGCGAAAAAACGGTCATTGGGAAGGTAGACTTTGTCGGTACATTAGAAAGTTATTAGATTTTTTTAAGAAATAGATCTATACTTATCACAATAATAAAGTCATAAATGTTTGTACTTCTGTATATTTTTTGTTTAGTTCATGTAAGGCAGGAGACTCCGAAATATGGCCCGCGACCCACCACCTTATTTTTCAAGCTCAGATTCGAGTCGGGGAGTGCGGCGGCCCGGGGCTGCTCCTAGTGTCGTTACCCGTTAGATCCCTCGAATTGTCAGAGCCCAGACATCACTGGGCCGCCGTGAAGAAGGGAGCAATGGTGCGGTGGGGGTTCAGCGGCGGTCAGAATGGGATGGCTGTGGGTTATAATGTGCCATCGTTCCTCTCCCCCTTCTCTCTCTCTCCCTTCTCTCTCTCTCTCTCCATTCTCTCCCTCTCTCCCTTCTCTCTCTCTCCCTTCTCTCTCTCTCCCCTTCTCTCTTTCCTCTTCTCTCTCTCCCCATTCTTGCTCTCTCCTCTCTCTCTCCCTTCTCTCTCTCCCTTCCCTTCTCTCTCTCCCTTCTCTCTCTCTCTCCCCTTCTCTCTCTCTCTCCTCTCTCTCTCTCCCTTCCATTCTCTCTCTCTCTCCCTCCCTCCTCACTCTCTCCCTCTCCCTTCTCTCTCTCTCCCTTCTCTCTCTGTCTCCCTCCCTTCTCTTCTCTCTCCCTCCTTCCCAGCCATGGCTCCTCCCCTCTCTCTCCTCGGGGAGACGCGGTGATCAATACAGGGAGGGCCGGGCCATTGATACTCACTGCACGTCCCTGGAGGAGGCCCAGGACAGAAAGGTCAGATGCGGAATGGGAGGGGAAGTTGAAGTGCTGAGCCACCGGGAGATCAGGTTGGTTATTACGAACCGAGCGGAGGTGTTGGGCGAAGCGATCGCCAAGCCTACGCTTGGTCTCACCGATGTAGAGCAGTTGACATCTAGAGCAGCGTTGCAATAGATGAGGTTGGAGGAGGTGCAGGTGAACCTCTGCCGCACCTGGAAAGACTGCTTGGGTCCTTGGATGGAATCAAGGAGGGAGGTTAAAGCGACAAGTGTAGCATTTCCTGCAGTTGCAAGGGAAAGTGCCTGGAGACGGGGGTGGTTTGGGTGGGAAGGGACGAATTGACCAGGGAGTTATGGAGGAAGTGGTCTCTGCAGAAAGCAGACAGGGGAGGAGATGGGAAGATGTGGCATTGGTGGGATCCTGTTGGAGGTAGCGAAAATGTTGGAGGATTATTTGTTGTATGTGGCGGCTGGTAGGGTTGAAGGTGAGAAAAAGGGGGACTCTGTCCTTGTTACGATTGGGGGGATGGGGAGTGAGAGCAGAGTTACGGGGTATAGAAGAGACCCTGGTGAGGGCCTCATCTAGAAGAGGGGAACCCCCGTTCCCTGAAGAATGAGGACATCTCCGATGCCTTGGTTTGGAACACCTCATTCTGGGTGCAGATGTGGCGTAGACTGAGGAATTGGGAGTAGGGGATGGAGTCCTTACAGGAAGCAGGGTGGGATGTAGTGTAGTCCAGATAACCATGGGAGTCAGTGGATTTATAGTAGATGTCGGTCAGTAGTCTGTCACCTGCAATGGAGATAGTGAGGTCTAGAAACGGTAGGGAGATGTCGGAAATGGTCCAGGTGTATTTAAGAGACAGATGGAGGTAAGTGGTGAAATGGATGAAGTCAGTGAGTTGTGTATGGGTGCAGAAGGTAGCACCAATGCAGTCATCGATATAGCGGAGGTAGAGTTCGGGTATAGGGCCATGGTACGCCTCAAACAAGGATTGTTCGACGTACCCTACAAAGAGGCAGGCATAGCTTGGGCCCATGTGCATGCCCATAGCTACGCCTTTGACTTGGAGGAAATGGGAAGAGTCAAACGAAAAGTTGTTAAGGGTAAGGATCACCACTGCTAGGCGGAGGAGAGTATCAGTAGACAGGCATTGGTTGTTTCTTCTGTTGAGGAAGAAACGGAGGGCTTTAAGACCCTCCTGGTGGGGGATGGAGGTGTAGAGTGACTGGACATCCATGATGAAGATGAGGGAATGGGAGCTGAGAAAACGGAAGTCATGGAGGAGACGAAGAGCGTGTGAGGTGTCTTGAACATAGATAGGGAGGGATTTAACCAGGGGGGATAGGGTGGATTCGAGGTATGCGGAAATAAGTTCGGTGGGGCACGAACAGGCATAAACAATGGGTCTGCCAGGACAGTCAGGTTTGTGGATTTTGGGGGTCTGGATGATATTTTAATTATCGGACAAACAAAAGAGTTAGCTGAAACATCAGAGGCAATTGTCAAATTCACACTGGGGTTTGTTATTCATTTGGAAAAATCTAAATTGACACCAAGGTAAAATCGGGCCATGCAGGGCTGGGGAACGATGAGGTTGGAGGCTTGGGAGGGCAGGGAGCCGGAAGTGATGAAGTCAGTGATAGTGTTAGAGATAGTGGCCTGGTGCTCGTCTGTGGGGTCATGGTCCAAGGATAAGTAGGAGGTGGTCTGAGAGTTGGAGCATGGCCTCAGCCTGGTAGAGATAAGCGCAGCAGACTACCACGGTACCTCCCTTGTCCGCAGGTTTGATCACCCAGTCTGGGTTGTTGCAGAGTGAGTGGAGGGCTGTATGTTCACGAGGGAAGAGATTAGAGTGAGACAGGGGAGTGGAGAAGTTGAGGTGGTTGGTGTCCTACCAGCAGTTTAAAATAAAAAGGTCTAAAGCTGGTAGATGGCCATGAGGGGGAGTCCAAGAGGAGAAGGGGTCATCACTGGGGGACGAGGACTCCTTCCCATGGAAAAATGCTTTGATGAGGAGGCGACGAAAAAAGAGGTCCACATCGTGGCGGACATGGAACTCATTTAGGTGGGGATGGAGGGGAACAACGGTGGGGCCTCTGCTGAGGACAGACCGTTTGGTATCAGAGAGGGGGAGGGGATGGTGAACACATGGCAAGGATGGTGTTGGGGCCGGAGGAAGGCAGGTGAGTGGACTGAGGCCGAGGCGATGTCTGGTAGGGGGGGGTGGTGGGTGGTCAGTGAGGAGGGGGTATGAGGACTATAGTGTGGGTGGGGAAGTGCTGGGGTCACATGGTTTGAGGGGGAAGGGGAAGACACAGTGGAACAACCACTGAGGTTCCCTGTGTTTGGGGGGGGGGGGGGGAGCACATATGTGTAAGCTATTGGGAACTGTGATTGTTCCCATACAGTATGCGTGACCAACACAAGAAGCAGCTGCATACTGACTGCATTATCTCCTATTAGTTCTCAATTATATTTTCCTTTACTAATCTCTTGAGTAAATATCAGCTCTATTCATCAACCCAACTGCTCTCAAAGAGATGTTTGGTCATCTGCCTCACTGTATATAAATGCCCTCAGCATGCAATTTCAAGCACTTGCCTGGAACATCCTGGAGGGTGTGAATTGCTGGCCTGTAACTGCACCATTTTCTCTGCAAAGGACCCAGGAACAAAACTCTTGCTGCTTTTTGCCGCACTCTGTTGCTGTGATCTGCAAGGTACGCATACAGTTTCAATTCAAAACTGACCTTATTTTCACACTCACTGTTTCATCCTTTTTCTCATTCTCGCTTGACCATTTTTCTCATTCCCTCCTGACCATGCTGGTCACCAAAAGATGACCAGCATCTTTTCACATATTTTTCAGCATACGTGGAGAGAACCACAGCCTTGTAAGTCACATTTTACTTCGGAGTCACGTGAGTGATTCCATGAAGAAGACCCGCCAGGCCGCATGCGCACCAGTACGTCAGCTGCATTGACGCATGGAGGCTGCGAGGAACAGAGCTCCTCCCGCGGTAAGTATTCAGACTCCAGGTAAGTAAAAACTTTCACTGGAGTTCGAGTCCACGCTGGCCGGTATGCTATCTACCGATTGCTAGCATGGACAAAACAGGGAAGGGAAAGCGGCGAGTTACAACCAGCCGCGGAAGCCCTGCCTCATACCCCTGTACAGTCGCTAGCTACAGAGTTAGCGACTGCAGACTTAGTGCTACACAGCACAGAGCCATCGCCATTAGGGCGCAAGGCACCTGGAAAGTCTGCTAGGCCCACGGAGTCGGGGGATGATTCCTCACCGGGGCTGGATAGAGTGTGTTCACGCCTATCCCAAGTAGAGGAGCTGTTGCATACAGTCCTCCAGAGAACTTCACTCCAAGAGAAGGAGTGTCAGCGCCGCTCAGAGCCAGAGGCGCCAGCAGCAACAGTGCTGCCGGATAACCCTTTTACCTTTGAAGGGAGTGCAATGGGTCAGATCAGTCCTGAGCCCAAATCTGATGGGGAAGTTCAGCCAGGAGAAACAGTGGAGTTACCAGATGTTCCACCACTGGCACTACCATTTGCTGTCCCATCAGGAGCAGGGGAGCCGCTAGTTGAAGAGCTGGCTACCACAATAAATTACATAATAAACTCATCAGCTCCAGGAGCTTACTATGGATGAGACAGCCAAAACACAAGAGCCTCCAAGAAACTGTGAGTTGTTAAAAGTTCCTACTGTGAATCAGGTTATATGGGGTCAAATGGGACACTGCATTCGAAGTCAAGAGATTAAACTACAGAGGATCCTAAAATTATTGGCTGCTGGCATTACGGCGTTCGCAAGAACAATGGGTGGTGGTTATGTGACCAGAACACACCAAGCGACTCTAGGGTTGCTATGTAACACCCATTTTGAGATCAATTGTCTCAGGAAAAGGGCTATTAGACCCACCATTATCCCAGATAAGCCAGCAAATATCCAACCACCTGATCTGCTGTTTGGCGCTGACCTTACCAAGCAGGTCAAAGAAATAAATGAAGACGCAAATCAATGAGCCTGATGAGACCAATGATGCCCGGCAGACCGCTGAAGAGGAAGTATCCTTACAGAACCACCTCAGCGTCGGGGGCTACACCAGGGACAAGCCGGTCCTCAGCGCAGGGGCGCCGATGGTACCCTTCGGCCGGAGCACGAACAACCACGGGGGCCGCTGCCAGAGGCTGGAGTCTGCAGGGTGCACCAGTTACCAGAAAGGTAGTTGGACCTGGTTCTCATAAAAAAATATGAAATGTAACGCAGAAAAAAGTTGGTGGTAGATTACGGCTTTTTTATGATGAATGGAAGCAGCTTACTTCAGATCTGTTTATCAGGTGTGTGATTCAAGGGTTTCAGATTGAATTCATTCCAAATGGTGATTTACCTCTCCAACATGTTCCTAGCATAACACTTTATTTTTCACAAACAGAGGAAATAGAGGATCAAGCTGAACTCGTAAAATTATGTAACAAAGGTATAATCGGTGTGGCAGCACGACTCACGTTGCAGCGGCTCCTACAGCCTGTCTGTCTATTTTTATTTTTTGTCTAGTTAAATGTAGTTGTTCGTGTTTTTTTTTGTACTGTTTATAACTGTGTATATGTTGGGGGTGGGGGGTGGGGAGGGGGAAACTTTTAAAATCTCTTCCCTGCACGGGAGACCCGACTTTTTCCCTGTCGGGTCTCCGTTGTCGTTGGGGCCTAGTACGTGGAGCGGCTTCTGACCGGGACGACCTGGGGGATGCAGTCACGGAGCCTGCGGAGCTGCGGACGTACCATCGTGGGGCTGGCCGGCCACGGAGAGTGTGGAGTGGTGGTGGCTCGCTGCTGCGGCCCGACTCCGGACCTGTTGGTGTTTACATGCCCGCCACGCCCAACCCTCTCTCATAAAGGATCATCTGGTAGTTCTCGAGTCACGCATCTTACTATGTCACGTCGGTGTTGTTATTTGTGATTTCATACCGCTGCTTTGAAGATTGGTGTGCATGCGGCCTGGTGGGTCTTCTTCATGTAATCACCAATGTAACTCCTCATAAAATCAAGATCAAACTTCAAACTGGTAAGTTCTCATTTAATCATACTATTAAATTACACATAATCAATTGTACTTCTCGAAACACCAAAACACCCGAAAAGGAATATAGTTGTCAGAGTGGAATTGCAATGCCAGTTTACTGTATTGGTTCCAGAGATGCCAGTGTTAGCATTTGAGGGAATATCGAGTACATGGGCCTGAAATTTCTAGAACTTAGGAAAATAAGAGGAGATCTCATTGAAAATTTTCATACAGCTTGGTGGATGGAGAGAGGATGTTTACCCAGGTTGAGGATTCAATGAGCAGTGTTTCTCAGGGTCAGAGACTAGTAAGGGGCAAGCCATTTCAAACTGAGGTAAGAAGAAATTATTTCCAGAAAGGATGGTGAATCTTTGGAATTCTCACCCAGAGGTCTGTCAAGGGCTTAGCCATTGAGTCGAGGCCACACACAAGCTGAAGGAATTGTGCCCCATATTCTGCTTGGGTAGTTTATAACACAATGGTATTATCAATGAATTCTCCAATTTTAGGTAATCTCTAACACCCCCCCCCCCCCACCCCGCATTTTCTATTCCCCCCCCCCCCCTTTCTTCCTCCTCCCTTCACTATACTACACCTGGACTCACATCTATTTCTCTCCTCCTCCTTGCCCTCCAAATGCATTTCTTCCTCTGGCTTCACAATTTGCAATTCTTCAAACCTTCTCACACCTTTTTTTTTAATCATCTCTGCCCTTTGTCCAACCATCTGCCCACCAAAATTCCCCTTCATCTGCCTTCCCCTATTACCTACCATGCTTTGTTCTGCCCTTCTCTCTTCCAGCTTTCTATCCCTCACTCCCCCCCCCCCCCCCCCCCCCACCCCCACACACACACTCACAATCTGTCTGAAGAAGGATAGAAGGATCCTGACCTGAAACATCACCTGTTCTGTCCATTGTCTCCAGGGATGCTTTATGACCCATTGAGTTACTCCAGCACTTTGTATCTTGTTTGGAAATGAATCAATGGTAGTGCAAGTGGTGACCCGTGGTGAGGGATGAGTAGGGTTGCTGAGGTAGGAGTAGGGTTCTGCAGGTCAGTTGAAGAACCTGATGGTTGTAGGAAAGTAGCTGTTCCTGAACCAGGTGGTGTGGGACTTCAGGTTTCTTACTCCTGCCTTTGGTGAAGAACCAAAGGCCCATATTAGATTGTATATTTAAGGAAAAGTGTATTTCATTTTACACAAGGATCAGTGTTGATGGTGGTGAGAAGGTGTCCAATTATGTGTGGTCAGTATTTTCCCAAGGAGAAACACTACCATGTGAGATCCGGGTCCAATGGAAATCAGCCTGGCAGAATACCGAATACCTTGAGATACTTGAACGAATGGGTCGACTGGACTTGTATTCACAGGAGTTCAGACGGATGAGAGGGAATCCTATAGAAACATATACAATTCTTAAGGGATTGGACAGGTTAGAAGCAGGAAAAACGTTCCCAATATTGGAGGAGCAGATCCAGGGGTCACAGTGTAAGAATAAGGGGTAGGCCATTTAGGACTGGAATGAGGAAACATTTCTTCACCCAGAGAGTTGTGAATCTGTGGAATTCTCTGCCACAGAAGGCAGTGGAGGCCAATTCACTGGACGTTTTCAAGAGAGAGTTCGATTTAGCTCTTAGGGCTAAAGGAATCAAGGGATATGGGGGAAAAAGCAGGAACGGGGTACTGATTTTAGATGATCAGCCATGATCATATTGAATGGCAGTGCTGGCTCGAAGGGCTGAATGGACTACTCCTGCACCTATTTTCCTGTTTCTATGGTTGCCCAAATTGTTAGTGAGTAGTGGAGCTAGTGATGAGATCTGGCTTCTTTTCACCCCCCCCCCCCCCCCCCCAACACATTCCTCAGGGTAAGCTGATATCTCTCCTTTTTCAGGTGTATTGTCAGAATATGGTACCAGGTGGTCATCTTGCCTCACTTCACAGTTTGAAGACGAGTGAGTTTCTTGCAGATCTATCTTTGAATACATTGAATACCAATACTGTTTGGGTTGATGCCTCTGACAGGTACAAGGTAAATGTAATGACTACATGGCTTAATACAGCATAATCATTTGTTTCTCAATTCATATATATGTGTAATACTTAACATCTTTCTCTCCTTGTTGTTCCACATAATTTATGGAAGGTATCTTTTTCTGGACAGATGGATCTCAGTGGGATTATTTCCACTGGCAAAGTAACTATCCTACCGTAGGTCTATTAAATCACCATTGTGTTCTACTCCAATGTGTTGGACTAGGTATGCTTTCTTTTTTGAAATATGAGAACTTGAATGTTGTGATAAGGCCCAAGTTATGAATGTTCAGCATGGTGGGAAGCATTGTTGTCATTATCTCACAAATTGCCACTTACTGTATAATAGGAAGCAGTGTTAATAAAACATGTGCCAGAGCAATAACTTGCATCAGCTGGAAGGGCCGAAAGGCGTCGTACGACAAGTGGAAGTCAGACATGTTATCAAAAGATATCAAGGAAGTACAACAATTTGTGTTGGAGAGAAAATCATGCTGCGTTAATCTTTCAAGTTAAATTCAGCCCATTTGCTCTACTGTGTAGTTTTCCTTCTCTTTTATACTCTTTGCCAGTCAGTCACTATGAAATTCCAGACTCAAGCCTGATTCCAGTTAACACCATTGTTCGCTCTCGACTGATCCATAACCTCCTTGTTTCGCTACTCTTCCACGCCTCTTTGGGCTTAATTTCATTCCAACAGATTTTCTACAGCTCAATCTCTCTACACTTGGATTGCGAGAACTACACTTCTCTCTTGATAAGAAGCCCAAATAGCCCTCCACAACCATTCACTTCTCCTTCGAGTTCATCCATTTCCTCAAAGTAAATAATGTTGCTCTGAGGAATATGGGGATCTAAGTTGTGTTTGTCTCATTGTGAGAAATGTGGAACCTTCCCAGGTTCTGTCTCCTCCCTCATCTGGTTTTGCAATACAAGGTTGCTAATATTAGTTTCACGTCCTGTTCTCACACTGAACTGGCTTTTGTCCTTTGTCATGGCTGGGGTTGTCTAATCTGATCTTCATCTTGATATTGTCTCCAACACAAATTGTTGTACTTCCTTGACATCTCTTGATAACATGTCCGTCTTCCAGTTGTCGTGCTACATCTTTCTGCCCTTCCAGTTTCCTAGTTCCTCATTGAGCTGAGTGGAAACAACCTTCAAAACGCTGGCACAAAGTACCTTTATCTTTCCTACCTGTTCTACTGTGCTGCTCCCAAGTATAGGTATGACATCTTTCTGCTCTATTTGTACAATATCCACATCACCATCCTTTGGTGTTCACCACATTCAGAGACCATATCCCACCAGTCATAGACCCTCAGTAAAGAGAGATTCTCTCAGAATGATATGTTACAGTATGCTGAGAGATTATGGTTCTCTATCTTATTGCATTATTGCCTCAGATCCCTGTTATATTTAAACTATTAAACCCTTGCCTCAAATATCCCATGTCAAAGCATATAGTTATCTATTTATTTCTTCCATTCCCTTCGGATCTACTAGTGAGAATTTCCTTGCAGTTTTTGGGCCTTTGAATGAGGTTTTGTGTTTGCCGGTCTGAATTTTTTCACTTCTCCAGTCAGCTGCCTTTACATCCCATAAATCCCTGAAGTTTTGACATTCTTTATCCTCCTTCACCTTCGCAATCCTTGGCAAAATCCACCTTTTCAATCACACTTTTATTCGGCTCTCCCCTTCTGTCAATTTGGCAAAATGTTCCCTTTGCTATTTCAGCCTGCTTTATGATGTAGAATATATTGAGAAGATTTCTGTGCAAAATAAGTTACATAAATTAACGCAGTTATTACACTTTAATGTCAGACAATATACGTGACTGTGTGTATAAATGTGCGTGTGTATACTTTTGCCTGAGTGTGTCTGCATATATTATCTGCGTGTGCATCTGTTTCTATAGTATTGCATTTACACATACAGTACCTTCACAAATATGCCCGCTCATTTATTTGCATAGATGTCTAGTTGATAACAACATATCAAATAAGTAAGCAAGTTCATAAACTGACTGACTAATGTTATGTATTTTGTACTCTTGCCCTTATTTAGATGCCTATTCTATGAGCAATACGGATTGTTCACAAGTCTTTGCAGCCGTTTGTGAGTACAAGCCGGAGTTTGATTAGTCTACCTTTCTAAGCACACACCAAATCTCTGCTTGCCGAGCAAATCTCAGATCAAAAATTAGCCTCTGTTTTTTCAGTTGCAGTTTACTCTCTCACGACAATCTGAACCATTTAAAGGCACTCTGCTATCTGAAACAAGATTGGGTCAGAACTAACAAAATGTACAGCGGCTAAGGCAAGGATGACTCTTGTCATGTACTACTGCCAAGGCCAGTGCAGAAATCATAAGCTCCAAGGCTACGACCCACTAGACTGCTGCAAAAAGTTAACACTGTATCCAGCTGCCATTTCACCACCAGACAGTGAAAATACGCAAATAATCAACCAGGAGCAGGACAGATACCAACAAAGAGAAAGCTAAAGGTCTTTGAATACCATATTTATAAGGAGCCTTTAATGTACTAACATGTTCTGGACTATTCTGCTGTCAAGCTACAAAACCTGTCCAATGTTGTTGCACAGCTTCAGAGATCTTATATGCTACAGCTTATTATATGCTACTTCCAATTTTTTAATAAAATCAGAAGCAGACAGAATGTAGATGACAAACCACTACAGGCTCTTTCATCTCAGATCCTGACCGTAAATGGCAGTGAGAGGATGAGAGCCTTAATGGAGTATAATACAACATTAATTAAACCAACGAAAGACAGGATGCATGTTGGTGCTATTGAGTTCACATAAATTCATGGAGTCATCCGCACAGTAACAGACCCTTTGGCCAACTCATCCATGCTGACCAAGATACCCAATCTAAGCTACTCCCATTTGCCTGCATTTGCTCCATGTCCCTCTAAACATTTCCTCTCCGTGTACCTGTACAATTATCCTTTAAATGTTGTTATTGTCCTGCCTCAACTACATCCTCTGGCAGTTTGTTTCATGTATCCACTACCCTCTGTGTGAAAAGGTTGCCCCTCATGGTACGTGAGCTCCCAGAGGCATTTGAGGCAGGTACTATAACAACATCTAAAAAACATTTGGACATGTATGTGGACAGGAAAGGTTCAGGGAGATATGGGCCGTGTGGGCAGGTAGGATTAGCATAGATGTAGCATTTTGGTTGGCAAACCAAGCTGTAATGTAATCTGACTATGCTTTCTATGGTGCATCTGTAGAGGTTGGTAAGATTCATTGGAGACATCTCCTAAAATAGTAGAGGTGCTGGTGTGCCTTTGTGACTGTCACATGGTTGGTCAACGACATAAGAGTGGTAATATTACCACTACGGCACTTGAATCTCTCAACCATTTCCACTTCAGCACCATTGATGCTAATTGAGGCATGTACAAGATGTCGATAACAACCTCCTTCATCTTTCTGACAATGAGGGGGAGGTTATTGAGTTAAGATGCTGTAGTTCATCTTATTAATTCACATATGAATACACTTTAGTTCATCACTGAACTGATAGGTTAATAAAAACAAAATCACAAGTATGTACCTAAGTTCAATTTTCAGTTTTCAGTTTTGAGCGGCATGGTGTTGCAGCAGAAGGGGTGCTGCCTTACAGCACTAGAGACCCGGGTTCGATCCTGACTATGGGTGCTTCTTTGTACGTTCTCCCCATGACCTGCGTGGGTTTTCTCCGTGATCCCACGGAAACAGGCCCTTCGTCCCACATTCCAAAGACGTACTGGTTTGTAGGTTAATTGGCATGGTATAAATATAAATTGTCCTTAAAGCATAGGATAGTGTTAGTGTGCAGGGATCACTGGTCGGTGCAGACTCGGTGAGCTGAATGGCTTGTTTCCGGACTAGACAATAGACAATCGACAATAGGTGCAGGAGTAGGCCATCCGGCCCTTCGAGCCAACACCGCCATTCAATGTGATCATGCTGATCATCCCCAATCAGTACCCCGTTCCTGCCTTCTCCCCATATCCCCTGACTCTGCTATTTTTAAGAGCTCTATCTAGCTCTCTCTTGAAAGCATCCAGAGAACCTGCATCCACCGCCCTCTGAGGCAGAGAATTCCACAGACTCACCACTCTCTGTGAGAAAAAATGTTTCCTCGTCTCCGTTCTAAATGGCTTACTCCTTATTCTTAAACTGTGGCCCCTGGTACTGGACTCCCCCAACATCAGGAACATGTTTCCTGCCTCCAGTGTGTCCAAACCCTTAACCATCTTTTATGTTTCAATGAGATACCCTCTCATCCTTCTAAACTCCAGAGTGTACAAGCCCAGCTGCTCCATTCTCTCAGCATATGACAGTCCCGCCATTCGGCTCACCGAGTCCGCACCGACCAGCGATCCCTGCACACTTACACTATCCTATGCTCTAAGGACAATTTATATTTATACCATCCCGGGAATTAACCTTGTAAATCTAGGTTGCACTCCCTCAATAGCAAGAATGTCCTTCCTCAAATTAGGGGACCAAAACTGCACACAATACTCCAGGTGTGGTCTCACTAGGGCTCTGTACAACTGCAGAAGGACCCCTTTGCTCCTATACTCGACGACTCTTGTTATAAAGGACAACATGCCATTTGCTTTCTTCACTGCCTGCTGTACCTGCATGCTTATTTTCATAGACTGATGTACAAGGACCCCCAGATCCCGTTGTACTTCCACTTTTCCCAACTTGATGCCATTTAGATAGTAATCTGCCTTCCTGTTTTTGCTACCAAAGTGGATAACCTCACATTTATCCGCATTAAACTTCATCTGCCATGCATCTGCCCACTCCCCCAACCTGTCCAAGTCACCCTGCATTCTCATGGCATCTCCTCACAGTTCACACTGCCACCCAGCTTTGGTCATCCGCAAATTTGCTAATGTTACTTTGGATCCCTTCATCCAAATCATTGATGTATATTGTAAATAGCTGGGGTCCCAGCACTGAGCCTTGCGGTACCCCACTAGTCACTGCCTGCCATTCTGAAAGGGACCCGTTAATCCCTACTCTATGTTTCCTGTCTGCCAACCACTTCTCTATCCATGTCAGCACTCTACCCACAATACCATGTGCCCTAATTTTGCCCACTAATCTCCTAGGTGGGACCTCATCAAATGCTTTCTGAAGGTCCAGGTGCACTACATCCACTGGCTCTCCCTTGTCCATTTTCCTAGTTACATCTTCAAAAAATTCCAGAAGATTAGTCACGCATGATTTCCCCTTCGTAAATCCATACTGACTCGGACCGATCCTGTTACAGCTACCCAAATGTTTGTCTATTTCATCTTTTCTAATTGACTCCATCATCTTCCCCACCACCGACGTCAGGCTAACTGGTCTATAATTCCCTGTTTTCTCTCTCCCGCCTTTCTTAAAAAGTGGGATAACATTGGCTACCCTCCAATCCACAGGAACTGATCCTGAGTCTATAGAACATTGGAAAATTATCACCAATGCATCCACGATTTCTAGAGCCACTTCCTGAAGTACCCTGGGATGCAGATCACCAGGCTCTGAGGATTTATCAGCCTTCAGTCCCAGTCTATCCAACACCATTTCCTGCCTAATGTGGATTTCCTTCAGTTACTCCGTCACCCCAGATCCTCTGGCCACTACGATATCAGGAAGATTATTTGTGTCCTCCTTAGTGAAGACCGATCCAATGTACCTGTTCAACTCTTGTGCCATTTCCTTGTTCCCCATAATAAATTCACCTTTTTCGGTCTTCAAGGGTCCAACTTTGGTCTTAACTAATGTTTTCCTCTTCACATACCTAAAGATGCTTTTACAATCCTGCTTTATATCTTTGGCTAGCTTACCTTCATACCTAATCTTTTCTCCCCTTATTGTCTTTTTGGTTATCTTATGTTGTTCTTTAAACATTACCCAATCCTCTTGCTTCCGCTCATCTTTGCTACGTTGTACTTCTTCGCTTTAATTTGTATACTGACCGTGACGTCCCATGTCAGCCATGATCGTCCCTTTCTCCCCTTGGAATCTTTCTTCCTCATAAGAATGAACTGATCCGGCACCTTCTGTATTATTCCTAGAAATACCTGCCATTTTTGTTCCACTGTCATCCCTGCTAGTGTATCTTTCCAGTCAACTTTGGCCAGCTCCTCCCCCATGGCCCCATAGTTCCCTTTATTCAACTGTAACACTGTAACACTGACACCTCCGATCTACCCTTCTCCCTCTCCAATTGTAGATGAAAGCTAACCATGTTATGGTCACTACCTCCTAATGGCTCATTATCCTCGAGGTCCTTTATCAAATCCGGTTCACGACATAACACTAAATCCAGAATTGCTTTCTCCCTGGTAGGCTCCAATACAAGCAGTTTTAATAATCCATCACGGAGGCACTCTACAAAGTCTCTTTCTTGGGTCCAGTACCAACCTGTTTTTCCCAGTCTACCTGCATGTTGAAACCCCCCATAACAACCACAGCATTATATATGCCAATTTTAACTCTATCTCTAAAAAGAAAGATGGTCAAGGAACTATTTAAAATCCACAATGCAGATGTGCTACATAGTGGTACCAAGTTTAGAATTGCACAAGCTCGATGGAAAGGTTGTTAACATTTTCACAGCAAAGATGCCTATTCTTATACAGCTACCACATCACTGATATCCACCTGCACCCTCCATCCACCACCACACAATCCAAATATACAATCCTTTACAGGCATTATTTCTGATCGGATTTAATTTGATGTTTAAAAGCTCCTTGGGTAGCATCTAAATCAACAATCTAAGTTTAACTATTCCAGGTTCTGAGATACATATGGGAAAATAAAGAAAGGGATTATCCTCTTGATCACCGTGCATGTGTCCCCTGTTGACAAATCATGTTGTAATGGATATGCATATGCCTGCAGCACATTGATGCATGAGGCTTCTTGGTGAACTGTCAAAGGATTCCGTATGCTAGTGGGTTGGCAACGACGGACTAGTCAGATATTCATAGGTAAAATAGAGACTTTGGCTGAAAATTGGTTGAGAGTAACGTGGGATACTGTGAGTGTAATATGGAAGTGGGATGGTGAGGATAATGAAACTTTTTTTTTTCCCAGAGACAGGTGGGAAAGTGACCAAGAGAGGGATGTTTTCAATCAGAAGTAATGATATAATTTCTTCAGGGTAGCCACCCAGGAGAATTAACTTTTTTGGCTGGATTTGAATTGGAATGAATTTAAATCTCAGCCACTAAAATCTTTCATGAAGCAAACTTTTCAGGACTGGCTCAGATCCATCCTTTATCAGTGTCGTGAGAATTCTTTACACAGACCGGGTGTCACAAGTGAAAGCCCCACCTCAATGCACTTTAATTCAGAAACTGGTCCAAATTTGTCAATAAAAGGTCAATTATTATTGGAAGAAAACCCTTACCATTGATGATGCCTGATTAAGCATTGAATAGCACAATGGTCGCCCGGATTCAAAGAAGTTATCAGGATTGAGAATAGCATTAGCGTATTGTGAAAGCTGATCTCTTGTTCACAAGCATTTTCAATGAGCTACAACTATATACAAGGATGGCTATTGACAGAAACCTGGGCCAAGTCTGGTGCCTGTGGAACGGAAGTTTCTGACATAACCCAGAAGCCAAGCTGTGTTTGGTTAACACGGTGCATTAATCTCACAATGTTCCTACACGTTCCCATATATTTCAAAAATGTATTAATTTAGTTGTACTGCAATTAAAATAAATATGACATTGGAATCATATCCATTTTCAAGTTTCTTCTTTCCTGCTTTCAATTTAAGCTAAAACCTACAATAGTTTTTGCAATGCTATAAATCCAGACGTGGTTTGAAATTGTGCATTTCATTAGGCTGGTGCATTTAAAAAGTAATTCAAACAAATTAACGCAACCAGGTGGAAATGAGCTCAATTGAAAACAGTACCTTTTTAAGCAGTTATGGACAATTCCTATCTCATAAATGAGTTCTCAACAATACCTCAAATACAGAGAGAAGTCGGTGACAGTCCATGATTGGGGTGTTGAAGTGGATGGAATGTTTGGCTGACCAGACAGAAGTGGGAAGGATAAGTTAGAAGTGTGCGGCCTTACAGGAAGTCAGCTGGAATTATTTGCGGCACGTGCAAAGACTGAATCTGATACCATAGAATGAACTGTCTCAAGCTATTTTGGTCTTCAGCATCAATCTGTGTTCATTGTTCTTATGCAATGTTATCAATTGTGGACAGTGGTAACTGGACTCTCTATTGGTTGGTAACCATCTTTCGGGTGAATGAAGTGGATTGCAATAAAAAATTATGAGTTTATTAGTGAGAGATTTCTGCTTCTTTCTTCCACCACCATTTCCATCAGCCGGCACAAAACCCACTTTTGGATAATGCTGACAGGAAAATAAAGATTTTGTGATGTCTTTGCCATTCTAGATCATTCTGTCACATGGTTTTGCAAAGGGGCTGCTGATGTCCTCCAACTATGTAAAAAAAATGTAATAAGCTGTCACAGTCTATTCAGCTGAGGTATAATAAAGGGGTTTTCAATACATACTCTGATACCAAGAATAATTGTTTAACATATGATTCGTCTCCTTAACACCCTGTACACATTTTGCAGTGATTTCCGTTTTATATCTGTTTCTCGATGAGCAGGAACTGAAGCAGCTGAAGTTAGCATCAGTCCCCATTCATTGGAAAGGGGGAGATCAATCAAAATTGTGGCTACTGACTCAGTGACTCTGCTCTCTACCTTCCTTCATCTGAATGTTGCTTGTATCTCTTTGTATCTGCCCATGTCAACAGTTAGATTGTCCACTGCAATCGAAATATTTCATGATGAGACTTTCCACCAGGATTCCCCCATTCTGCCCTCCCATTCCCCATTCCCCATTGCACTATTGTTCTAAAATCCTGTTATTAGATAGTTTATCAAGTATACTTTTTTCCATGGTTATGCTATCAGAGATCTTTTACCCAACTCCCTTCATAAATCCCACCAGCTTCACCTTCCCTACTGGCCCATGTGAAAGGATGGTGCTCTGAGCTGCTGTGGTGAAAAGCCCATGTACCTCTGCGATGACAAAAGTGGGATTCTCACTCAATTGTATGCAGCTGTGTGTTGTTTATTCAAGTCAAGTCAAGTCACATATTTCTATAGCACATCTAAAAAACAATTCTCGTTGGCCAAAAGTGCTTTACATTGGTGGAGGTACTAACGTTACACAACGTTACACACACCTGGAGTATTGCGTACAGTTTTGGTCTCCTAATCTGAGGAAAGACATTCTTGCCATAGAGGGAGTACAGAGAAGGTTCACCAGACTGATTCCTGGGATGGCAGGACTGTCTTATGAAGAAAGACTGGATAGACTCGGCTTGTACTCGCTAGAATTTAGAGGATTGAGGGGGGATCTTATAGAGGCTTACAAAATTCTTAAGGGGTTGGACAGGCTAGATGCAGGAAGATTGTTCCCGATGTTGGGGAAGTCCAGAACAAGGGGTCACAGTTTAAGGATAAGGGGGAATCTTTTAGGACCGAGATGAGAAAAACATTTTTCACGCAGAGAGTGGTGGATCTCTGGAATTCTTTGCCACAGAAGGTAGTTGAGGCCACTTCATTGGCTATATTTAAGAGGGAGTTAGATGTGGCTCTTGTGGCTAAAGGGATCATGGGGTATGGAGAGAAGGCAGATACAGGATACTGAGTTGGATGATCAGCCATGATCATATTGAATGGCGGTGCAGGCTCGAAGGGCCGAATGGCCTACTCCTGCACCTATTTTCTATGTTTCTATGTTTCTATGGAGTCAGAGTAGCCCTTCAGAACCATGCCCATTCCAATTGCCCGCATTAGGACTACATCATTCTATACATTGACAATTGAATGGTCTAGCACAACATGTCTTCAATATCATAATTATATTTGAGATTCGAAGGGTCGAAGGGCCGAATGGCCTACTCCTGCACCTATTTTCTATGTTTCTATTGGTTCATAGATTAAGTATATACATAAATACATACATATAGCCCTCCCTCAGAGGACGTCAAGAAAGGCTTGAGAGTAAAGATGAGTTTTAAGTCATCTTTTGAGTCGATGGAGGGGGAAGTTCTGATGGGAAAAGCGATGGCAACCGCAAAGGCACGGTTGCCCCTGAGCTTATGCCTAGACCGTGGGATGTTCACTAACCCCAAGTCGGCCGATCTGAGGGACCTGGAGTTGGTGTGGTGGGTAAGCAGATTATGATGTAGTTGGGGCAAGGGGCTTTGTAAAAATAAAGAAGGATCTTGAAATTTATTCGGAACCGCACGGGGAGCCAGTGGAGAGAGGCCAGGATCGGGTGCCTGTCAGGAGTCTCGCTGCGGCGTTTTGGACCAGTTGCAGGCGGGACAGGGACGATTGGCTGATGCCAGTGTGAAGGGAGTTGCAGTAATCGAGGCGGGAGGAGATAAATGTGTGGATGATTTTTTCGATGTCATCAAACTGGAGGAATTGTTTTATTTTAGCTATCGTCCGAAGCTGGAAGAAGCTAGCTTTTACCACGGCATTGATTTGTTTGTCAAATTTCAATGCTGAGTCAAATATCACGCCAAGGTTTTTGATGTGAGGTTTGAGTAATGGGGTAAGGCTTCCAAGGCTGCCTGCTATCGTTTTGATTGAGTCCAAGGAGCCGAGAAGGATGACCTCAGACTTACTCTTGTTTAGTTGGAGCAAGTTATGGGCCATCCAGCACTTTATATCCTCGAGGCAGTTGATAAGGTTAAGTAGATTTGATCGGTTGTTGGGCTTCAGGGGGAGATAGAGTCGTGTATCGTCTGCATAGCAATGGAAGGAAATGCCGTGCCTTTGAATGACTTGGCCTAAGGGGAGCATATACAGGGAGAAGAGAATGGGTCCAAGGATGGAACCTTGTGGAACCCTGTAGCAGAGACTAGCTGGGGAGGGGAAAGTGTTGCCTATGTTGGTAGAGAAACTCCTACCTTTGAGGTAGGAGATGAACCAGCTCAGGGCAGTGCCATCAATACCAGCCCCGTACCGGAGACGGTCAATTATGATGGTGTGGTCGACAGTATCAAATGCTGCGCTGAGGTCGAGAAGGAGCAGGATTGCACAGTCGCTGGAGTCATCGGTGAGAGGTAGGTCATTATGTACCTTCAACAAGGCAGACTCTGTGCTGTGGTGAGCCCAGAAACCTGATTGGAAAGTTTCCAAGATAGTATTTTGGTGAATGTAAGGCATAAGTTAAAGATATTGAGGATGCTGGGACAGGCTATTGTATAGACGTCCTTCAGAAGGGCAGAGGGGACAATGTCAAGGGGGCAGGTAGTAGGTTTCATGGTGGTGACCAGTTTTACAAGGGAGGGTAGAGTAACGGGTTGGAAACAGTCTAATTTTGAAGAACAGACCAATGAGACAGCGGGGTCACGAATGGGAGGGGAAATATTCGATCTGATGTTATTAACTTTGGTGGTGAAAAATGCAGTCAATTCCTCGCACTTAGCAGGGGACCCAGTTAAGCTGGTGCTGGGGGCAGGACATATGATAGAGGTGATGGTATTAAAAAGGACCTTGGAGTTATGAGCGTTTTTGGAAATAAGGGCAGAAAAGTATTTTGTTCTTGCAGATTTTACTGCTTCCTGGAATTTGTGAAGATTGTTTTTCAGAAGTTCAAAGGAAATTTGAAGCATCAGATTTGTACTTCCGTTCTGATTTTCTGCACTCTCTTCTTCGGGCTCTGGTGGTGTCATTGAGCCAGGGCCAGCCTTTACGCTTAGACGTTTTCATTTTAAGAGGAGCAACAGAATCCTGGATGGAAGAGCAAGTAGTATTGAATAAAGAAATTAGGTTGTCACTGCTGAGATGGAGGGGAGACGCCTCAATAGTGCAGATGTCGGGGACGGCTATGAGAGCCTCAGAGAATTTACTGGCAGTCGAGGAGTTTACGTAGCGGGAGTAGCAAGCAGGAGGATGGGATTTTGAGGGAGAGAAAGGCAGAGATGCATCGAATATAATTGCACTTTGAACAGACAGACAGGAATCAATAATTTCTGTATTACAAATTGAGAGCCCAGACGAAAGCACTAGGTCTAGTGTATGGCCAAGCTTGTGTGTGGGTCCAGTGGTGAGCAGAGTCAGATTGAAGAACTCATCCAGGTTCATAAATATACTCAAAAGAGGCTTTGTGGGACAGCAGACATGAATGTTAAAGTCACCAAGAATCAGGACCCGGTCACATTTGGGCAACAAGCTAGCGATAAAATCACCAAATTGTGAGATAAAGTCCTTATGTGGTTTTGGTGGGCGATACATAAGAACCATTAAAAGTGGACAGATTAGACCAACTATGATTAGTTGAAGTATGAAACTGGAGAAATGATCAGCGTTTAGGCGGCGGCAGTTGAAATGCTTCTTAAACACAGTGGCTAGGCCCCCACCGTGACTGGAGAGCCTAGGCGAGCTGAAAAAGTTACAGGTATCAGGATAGAGTTCCATGAGTGGAGCATGCTCACCAGAATTAAGCCAGGTTTCTGTGATCAGTAGGAAGTCCAATCCACATGCAGTGAAGAGTAATTGAGGATGAAGGTTTTGTTCAGCATGGATCTCGCGTTGATCAGGGCCACTTTTGCAGGGAATGCAGGTGAGTTGTGGTCCGGTAGCGGCTCCCACGCTAGCGGGCGGAGGTTCAGGGAGACCACGCCGCTGCGTTTCACAGATGGCCTGGCTGGGAGCCCGCGGGCCAACAGACCGGAGACCGGGAAAATCGACCGTAGAAAAGCGTACCTGGGCTCGAACTACCTGGGCTTGTGTTTAGATGAGATTTAAGAAGCAGCAATGGAGAAGCCAAAATAGACATCAGGAGAATGGTCTCGACTTGAAACATCACTTCTTCCTCTTCTCCAGAGATGCTACCTGACCCACAGATTTACTCCAGTATTTTGTGTCAAACGCCAAGCAAGATACCCAGAACTGAAAACACCCGTCATTTTAAGGATAAGGGGGAAATCTTTTAGGACCGAGATGAGAATTTTTTTTTTCACAGAGTGGTGAATCTCTGGAATTCTCTGCCACAGAAGGAAGTTGAGGCCAGTTCATTGGCTATATTTAAGAGGGAGTTGGATGTGGCCCTTGTGGCTAAAGGGATCAGGGGGTATGGAGAGAAGGCAGGTAAGGGATACTGAGCTGGATGATCAGCCATGATCATATTGAATGGCGGTGCAGGCTCGAAGGGCCGAATGGCCTATTCCTGCACCTATTTTCTATTTTTCTATGTTTCTATGTTTCTATATTTTGGTAACCTCTGTAAGACAAGAGGTAATAGCAATACAGTCACTCTCTCTTTTTAGTTAAGTTCAGAGGTACAGCACAGAAACAGGCTCTTCGGCCCACCAAGTCCTCGCCGACCAGCAATTACTGCACACTGACACTATCCTACACACACACACCCATGGGACAATTTACAATTTTTACCAATTAACCTCCGAACCTGTACCTCCTGGAGTGTGGGGGGAAACCGGAGCACCTGGTGGAAACCCACGCGGTCACAGAGAGAACGTACAAACGCACTACAGACAGCACCCGTAGTCAGGTGTCTGGCGCTGTAAGGCAGCAACCCCACTGCTGCACCACTGTGTCACACCTTGATGACTTGCTGAGGAAATTTCTGAAAGAAGCATTGACAGACTATGTGACAGTCTTGACAAAATATCTCAAAGTAAATGGAAACACTTCAAATGCAATGTCGAAGCCAAAATATGAACTAGAAATATTGATCTACATTTAGTGGTCAAAATCCTCATCAACAATCTGCTGACTCAAAAAGCCAAGAATAAGAATTCATTATCAAATTGCTGTAGCACCTCCTTAATCAATGCTTACCAGCAATTTAATAAATATCAACCACCTCCATAATAATCCATTCCTAGGGTGTGCTTCAAAGCATTCGTCAAGTGGTATCTTGCATTGATTGTGGGGAAACTAAATTTCCTTTTCAAAGCCCATCCTGACCATTTTGCGGTTCTAGAGAAAATTGCTTCATATCACCGTTTTAGGAAATATTCAATTGGAATTATTTTGTCTAACATCTGTACATCACTGGCAATGCTAATATTTATTGTCCATTCTTAGACCTCATAATAATCTGGGGAACAGATACAGTGGATGTCAGGTAAATCTTTTCTTTCCCAGCGTAGAAATGTCAAATATTAGAGAGGATTTGTTTAATTGAGAGGGAAAAGTTTAAAGAAGATTTGCAAAGCCAGAGAATGGTTGGTGCCTGGAATGTGTTGCAAGATGATAGAAAGGGATATGATAACAAATTTAAAAGGCATTTAGATACACACATCAAACAGGCAGGTGTTAGAGGGATATGGAGCACGTGCATGCATATGTTCTTAGGTTGCTATCATGGTCAGAGTAAACCTAGTGGGCATGAAGGCCTGTTCATTTGCTGTACTTTTCTATGTTTCTTATATTGAACAAGTATAGATTTCAGGGCTGCCAACTCTCGCGTTTTGAGCGTGAGAATCACTCATTTCAATAAATTCTAACGCTCTCACGCTGATCACAAATTTCTCACGCTCTGTCATGAGAAATTATGTGCTCAACGAAAATTTAAAAACTCATATAAACTGCATGATCTGCGGGTGTTGGAGAGACGCTGAGGGAGGGATGGAAGAAGCGGCGGGGACAGATGCGGGTTGCCGGTGCTACTGAGTGTTTGCGGGCTGGCGAGTGTTTGCGTGACTAACGAGTGTTTGCGGGCTGGCGAGTGTTTGCGGGTTGGCGAGTGTTTGCGGGGCTGGCGAGTGTTTACCGGGCTGGCGAGTGTTTGCGGGGCTGGCGAGTGTTTACCGGGCTGGTGAGTGTTTGCGGGGCTGGCGAGTCACTCGCTGCAGCTCCGGCCATGGAGCAGTCTCAGTGCAAGAGTCCCGGTCCTTCGGAGGCGTCAGAAGCGTTGTGCCACTGCCGCGAGAGTCTCTGTGCCGAAGGGACAGAGACTCTCAAAGAGAGGGGGAGAGAGAGAGGGGAAGGGGACAGAGGGGGAGGGGGGTGGAGAGAGAGGGGGCAAAAGAGGGGGAGAGAATGGGGAGAGAAAGGAGGGAGAGGGGGGAGAGAGATAGGTAGGGGAGAGAGGGGGAAGAGAGAGATGGGGTGAGAGGGAGGGAGGGAGAGGGGTGGTAAAAGAGGGGGGGAAGAAGGGGAAAGAGAGAAATGGGGAAAGAGAGGGGGAGTGAGAGTTAGGGGAAAGAGAGGCGGAGGGAGAGGGGAGAAAAGAGAGAGGGAAGGGGGAGAGAGAGGAGGGAGACAGGGAAGAGAGAGGGGGGTGAGATGAGAGGGAGAGACAGAGGGGGAGAGAGGGGGGGAGAGAGAGGGTGTGGAGAGAGGGGGGTAGAGAGGGAGGGAGTGGAGAGAGAGCAGAATGGAAGGGGAGAGAATGAGATGGGAGAGAGAGAGGGGGAGAGTGTGGTGGGAGGGAGAGAGGGGAGAGAGAGAAGGGAGAGAGAGAGGAGGGAGAGAGGGGGACAGAGAGAGGAGAGAGGGAGAGAGAGAGAGAGAGAGAGAGGGAGAGGGTTGAGAGAGGGGGAGAGAGGGGGATAGAGAGGCAGGGCTGCCAACTCTCATGCATTGAGCGTGAGAATCACGCATTTAGCCAAATTCTCATGCTGATCACAAATTCTCACAGTATGTCGTGAGAAATTCTGTGATCAATGAAAATTTCAGAACTCATATCAACTGCATGGGCCACGGGTGTTGGAAGCAGAAGCAGCGGCGGGGACAGATGTGGACGGGGAGCAGGGCTGATGAGTGTTTGCGGGGCTGGCGAGTCGCTCACTGCAGCTCGCCCATGGAGCAGCCTCAGTGCAAGAGTCCCGGGCCGTTGGAGGCGTCGGAAGCGTTGCGCCGCTGCCGTGAGAGTCTCTGTGCCGCATTCGCCCAGGTAACCGGCATGGATCAGGCTGCAGCTCGGTGCATCCTGGAGGACAACCAGTGGCTGCTGGAAGTAAGTACCAAGCACTGGGTAGAAACGATGGAAGATAGTGGACTTCAAATGGGAGTGGTTGGAGAAAGCATCCTGCTTGCCTGCTAGATTTTCACTTACTGTAACTGCAGGAAAAATGATCCAGATATTGGGGGATTTCAGAACCAGGAGTCACAGTTTAAGAGTTATGAATCTGTGGAATTCTTTGCCACAGAAGGCAGTGCAGGCCAATTCACTGAACGTTTTGAAGAGAGAGTTACATTTAGTTCTTGGGACCAACAAAATCATGGGAAATGGGGAAAAAACAGGAAAGAGGTACTGATTTTAGATGAACAGCCATGATCATATTGAAGGCAGTGCTGGCTCGAAGGGCTTAATGGCCTATTACTGCACCTATTTTCTATGTTTCTATGCTTGAGTATATGGCAATAAAACTCGATCACTTGATTTTGAAGCATTCATGCATGGTGGAGGTATAATGTAGTCATAGAATGATACAGTGTGTAAATGGGCCCTTCGGCGTAACTTGCCCACACCCGCCAACATGTCCCAGCTACGCTACCTGCTTTTGGTCTATACCTCCAAACCTGTCCTATCCATGTATCAGTCTAACTGTTTCTTAAATGTTGGGATAGTTCCTGCCTCAACTACCTCCTCTGGCAGCTTGTTCCATACACCCACTTCCCTTTGTGAGGAAAACAGTACCCCTTAAAAAGTAACCTCTTAAAAAAACTTCATACAAAAAATATTGAAATTATACTTCTAAAATGCACTAAAACATGATTTTAATATATCAAATTTCAAAAAGTCCCTACCCTGGGAGGGGGGGGGGGGGGGGGGAAATGCCCCCTTTCCACACCCTTTCCCCACTCGGTTGCTCCACTCCCTCACCGGGTACCCTTAAGGCCAGTGATCAGTGATCGCTCAGCCTCCCCACTTTCAAAAACGCTCCGCGGCCCCTGGTTCAGACGGAGAACACTGCCAGATGTGAGCGGGGAACTGAGGCCAGTTGTCCGTGATGTCTGGATCCCAATGCTCAGCGCTTCATGTTTCGGAGTTGGCGAATGTTATTGATTTGTAATTAGCCTGATTTGTAATTAGTTGACAAAACCTTAATTTATTAACCCTGAATATCCAGGGGGATGGGATAAGTGTAATATTAAAATGACATGCAAGGTCTCAGGCTGTCTGTCACAACATACAACCCTGATAACCCATTTTTCCTTCAGTTAAATCAAAGTCAAAAGTCAAAAGAGTTTATTGTCATGTGTCCCTGACAGGACAATGACATTCTTTCTTTGCATAGCACATTAGAACATAGCAGGCATTGACTACAATTATATACATAAATACACACATTAATTAATAAATTAATAAAGTGCAAGTAACAGATGGAGGGGTATTAATGTTCAGAGTTTTGTCCGAGCCAAGTTTAATAGCCTGATGGCTGTGGGGAAGTAACTATTCCTGAACCGGGTCATTGCAGTTCTCAGGCTCCTGTACCTTCTACCCGAAGGTAGCAGGGAGATGAGTGTGTGGCCAGGGTGGTGTGGGTCCTTGATGATGCTGCCAGCCTTTTTGAGGCAGTGACTGTGGTAGATCCCCTCGATGGAAGGAAGGTCAGAGCCGATGATGGACTGGGCAGTGTTTACTACTTTTTTGTAGTCTTTTCCTCTCCAGGGCACTCAAGTTGCCGAACCAAGCCATGATGCAACCGGTCAGCAAGCTCTCTACTGTGCACCTGTAGAAGTTAGAGAGAGTCCTCCTTGACAGACCGACTCACCGTAATCTTCTTCAGGAAGTAGAGGCGCTGATGAGCTTTCTTAATAATTGCATCAGTGTCCTCGGACTAGGAAAGATCTTCACAGATGTACACGCCCAGGAATTTGAAGCTCTTGACCCTTTCAACCATCGACCCATTGATATAAACAGGACTGTGGGTCCCCATCCTACTCCTTCCAAAGTCCACAATCAGTTCCTTGGTTTTGCTGGTGTTGAGGGCCAGGTTGTTGTGCTGGCACCATATGGACAGTCGCTCGATCTCTCTTCTATACTCTGACTCATCCCCATCAGTGATACGTCCCACA
Source organism: Okamejei kenojei (assembly GCA_035221665.1). Lineage (NCBI taxonomy): Eukaryota > Metazoa > Chordata > Chondrichthyes > Rajiformes > Rajidae > Okamejei > Okamejei kenojei. Next base: position 41,218,326 of record CM069143.1, read on the forward strand.
ACAGTGATACGTCCCACAACAAATATTGGGAAGGTAGCACTATTATCATTTTCCACTCAACTATTATGTTTGTTTACCTCACTGACTATTTCTAAACACCACCCCCCCACAAATTCATTTGGCAGGTTGAATAGAAATGTCCCCAATCTTGTTGTTTTATTAATTCAACAAGTAGATGAACATCCTCAAGGAGTGTAATCAGATGGAAACTGATTCAGATGCGATGTTTAAGAGCTTGTTCAATGAAGGGGCATATTTTAAAGGAGTGACAGATATACCTGCACGGGAATGTGTGAGGTTATTATTTGTCCTTAGTTTTAGCTTGAACCAGGACATCTGAAGATTCAAAGTTTAATATAGTAATTGTGCTGATACTGACTCTAACCAACCACGTAATGAACATCATCCATTCCGGAGGATTTATTTTTCTGATGCCATTTAATCTTCACTTGGATTTCAATCACTTCAATGTAAAAGTATTTGGGAAAGGGGAGCATTGGAACAAATATTTGCGCTTGGTACATATTAACTGTAATATAATAATGTATGCATGTTGATAGGTGCAATCGAAACAAAGATCTTTTTATCATTGTTGCGTTATGAATACCACAGAACATATTATGTACTCTTAAGATCACATTAAATAGAATATTATTGCTTAAATATATAGTTATTGCACTATTCATTTTGTAAAAGTCCAAGCTGAGAGGAAGACAGCAAAATACTGAAAATATTGGGGGTGAAAATGACTTCTGGACAGTTTGTTAGAAAAATGAAATAAATAGTAACAGAATATTTATACAGCTGAGTAGGTATAATTGTATGGATGAGAAATTGTGTTCAACCAATTCATGACTTCTTTGACAAAGTAACTAGCATGTTTGATAACAAGGAAGCCAATGGGTGTAGCAAATTTTGTTATCCATAATTTTGTCTGTGAAGTGCCCCATAAAAGATTACCGCATTAGATAAGCACCTGTGAACTTGAACGTAATAGGTTAAGTCCAGGGGGTCAGATATGGGGCTTTATGTGTGGGACAGATATATTGTCAGTGCAGAGGGGCAAGGAGCAAGGCCAAATGTGCATCCACAGTCAAGGTCTGGAATAGTACTACGTGTGTAGTCAAAGCTGGGACAATGGGTGTGTTCAGCACAGGGAACCTAAGCAGGTAAGCAGCTATGATCTGGGTAGAATTGAGATATAATTTCTCCCGCCCGGGCGGGAGAAATTATATCTCAAGCGGGAGAGCGGGAGATTTTGCGAAAATGCCCTTTCAGCGGGCGATCTCCCGCCGAAAGCGGGAGAGTTGGAGTCACTGCAACTGGAGTCAGGGTCAGTAGTACCAGGTGTGCAGTGAGACCCAGGTTGGTCAACTTGGGCCAAGTGTTTGACTATAATCTGATTTCCATACATGTATATACTAAGATCATTCATGTGCTGTACCTGTTGATCGGAATCTGGGCTCTACTGTTGAATGTAATTAGGAATGTAATTTAGTCTAACCTTATTCACAGCTAATCCAATTTAAAGCATATATATTGCATTCAAGTGTAAGTTAAAAGACTCGCTACAGTATGGACCATACTGCACAATTTCAAGCTGAAAAATGCAAAAGCTCCATACCAATGCTGAAAATGCAAAAGCTCCACACCCTCCTCCCACACCCTCCCCCCCCCCCCCCCCCCCCCCCCCCCTGGTTACTACTCTCCCTTGGGCTTGGTCTCTCGCAATTTCTCACTCCCAACTCTCACCCAATGTTGGTAGCCCTGACTCAAATGAACATTTATTTGGTCACTGGAGGTGGGTGTCACCAATTAGTTTGTATCTATTGCCCACCACTAATTTCTGTCTCACAGCATATTAAACTGCAAACCTCGCAGAATATTTTTTTATAGCATCATGCAGCACAGAAACAGCCCCTTCAGTCCACCATATTCTTACAGATATTCACGCACCCATACGAATTCCATTTACCCGCACTTGGTCCATAGCCTTCTTTACGTAGGCAAGTCAAGAGCTCATCCAGATACTTTTTAAATGTTGTGAGAGATTCAGCTTCCTCCATCTTTTTACCTCCTGACACTCTGCAGAGCAGGAGGAGAAGTCACCATATTATTGGCCCTGACACCACAAACCCAAGTACAGATAGTGATACCTTTGAGGGATGTCCAGAGGTATAGGTTTAATATTTTGAGCAAAATAAACAAAGGTGCATGAGGATAAGCTTTTTTAGAAATGGTGCGGGGGTGAGAGAAGGACTTTGCCTTCCATCACAGTGAGGAGGAGAGTCACTGTGATGGATGTTTGTGTGAATTGAATTGTTTTTTTTTTTTTTTAAAAATGAATTGCTCTGTTTGTATGGCTTGTAGAAACAGAATTTTGTTCGAGACTCTCTGAGGTTTCGAATGACAAGTAATAAAATCAATCAATACTCAGAAGTCACAGAGAGATGCAGCATGGAAACTGGCCCTTCAGCCCACTGAGTTCGAGATGACCATCAACCACCCATTTACATGAATCCATTTATTAGTCTTCCCACATCAATACCTCCAGTTTATACCACTCATCTGTACTCAGGCGGAAATTTACAGTGGCCAGTTAACCAACAACCTGCACACATTTGGGATGTGGGAGGAAACTGGAGCAATCAAAGAAAACCCACTTAGTCACAAGAAGAACGTGCAGACTCTGAACAGACAGAGCTGAGGTCAGGATTGAACCCAGATCTTGAGTGCCTTGAAGCAGCAGCTCTATTTGCTGCACTACTGTGAGTTCATCACCTGCAGGGAGGTGGAAACAGAGTTAATCGGGGCTTTCAAGAGAGAATTGGATAGGAAATTTGCATGGCTAAGGGAAAAGAATGCGGAATTTAACTGACTGAAGTACTCTGAAGGGGTGGAAGATTGCAACATTCACGTGGTCCGTCCTGTTTCGTCTAATGCAACCAACTCAACGAGCACAAACATAAGATCAAATAGAACAAGTTGTCCTACAACTTTAGGCTGTGCACACCACACGAAAGAAGAAGAAGAAGAGGAAGTGCTCTGAAAAGAGCCATCATGGATTAAATAGATCAAATATTATCCTCTCATGCTGCTGTGATTCTATGACTTACATGTGTATATGTAATGAAGCATACATGACTACTGCATTTCTCAGTCTTCACTGCAATGCAGACATTTAGTGCTGTGACTATTTAGGGAGATAAATTAAGGGGGTTCAAACGTCCTGCAGCGCTGCTCGTTTTTGATATCATCCATGCATCATTGTACTGAACAGTCTCCATGCATTTTGCTCTCCAATACTTGTTGGATAATTTCTAGGTTTGGACGTGATCTGTATTAAATGATAGGAGGCCTGCCATGTAATTATACACAGTGTGAACTGAGAAGTGTGAAAGTTGCACATTTGAAATTGTAAGGAAGGGGATTCGACAGAAGGAGTGCTCTCAGAGTGCCACTGCATTCCAGTCTTGGCTGCAATCCAACTCTTGCCTCACTGATTTCTGATTTCAAGCCTTCTCCAATTGCTCCGAGTCCTTGTTGCTTGTTAGTGGCAGTGTGCTATTTCTAATGTATTTGTTAAAGACCAAAAAAAACGGCAGTACGAATCATATATGAATATCTTTGAAGCAGGCAGCCTATTAAAAGGTTATGGTTTCAAGTGTCATTGCTGTGACGTAAAATTACTATAATCATACAGGGTGGGATGACATTAAAGCAGTGTGTAAAACCAATCACCTGAATTCTAGTGTGATATTGATTGCCAAGTAAAGAATATTTAAGTCTGAAAAAAAAGGGAAGCAACACAAGTTCTGTGCATCATGTTGTACAATTCTGCATCTGGTCAAAATCTTATTATTACAGTCCAACAACGGAACCCACACATGGAGTATTGGAGAGCAAAATGCGTGGAGACTTTTCAATGCAATGATGCATGGACGAGATGAAAAACGAGCAGCGCTGCATCAAGACATTTGAACACTTTCAATTCATCTCCTTTGTCACGGCACTAAATGTCTGCATTGCAGTGAAGACTGAGAAATACAGTAGTCATGTATGCTTCTATTTCAGCAGCACATTTACAAACGCAATATAATAGTAATGAAGTAATTACACAAATCAGTCATAAAAAACAAGCAGGATTGTTCCTGTGGAATAGTGATGTGATAATGTGTTTCCCTCATTTTGCAGGTTTGGGTGTCACATTATTAAAGTCCATATCTTATAATACCGAGGATGGAAGTGGAGAGGTGTGGAAAAGTTGGACAAAAGCATTCGACTCCTTGCACAAAGCAAGGTCAACGTTAGAACACCGAGGAAATTGATTCAAATTCCTATTCGTACCCATTTCCCTGAATTTCATTACAATCCCACTCATCATTCAGCACATTTTAAATCCTCAAGAAACCCTGTTCACCCTGCAATCTCTAAGCCAAATCTTGCTTCTGGAGATATTAGAAAAATGAAACAAAGTCTGAAAAAACAGGAAGTTGAAGAAAATGTCAAATAAAAGGATACAAACAACAAATGGAGATCATCATGATTACAAAATCTATACTTGTTCAATATAAGAAACAAAAAAAGTACAGCAAATGAGCAGGCCTTCATGCCCACTAGGTTAGCTCTGACCATAATAGCAACCTAAGAACATCTTCATGCACGTGCTCCATATCCCTCTAACCCCTGCTTGTTTGATGTGTGCATATAAATGCCTTTTAAATTTGTTATCATATCCCTTTCTATCACCTTGCAACACATTCCAGGCACCAACCATTCCATGACTTTGCAAATCTTCTTTCCCTCTCATTTAAACAAATCCTCTCTAATATTTGACATTTCTACGCTGGCAAAGAAAAGATTTACCTGACATCCACTGTATCTGTTCCCCAGATTATTATGAGGTCCAAGAATGGACAATAAATATTAGCATTGCCAGTGATGTACAGATGTTAGACAAAATAATTCCAATTGAATATTTCCTAAAACGGTGATATGAACCAATTTTCTCTAGAATCCCCAAAATGGTCAGGGCTTTGAAAGGGAAATTTAGTTTCCCCACAATCAATGCAAGATACCACTTGACTAATGCTTTGAAACACAGCCTAGGAATGGATTATTATGGAGGTGGTTGGTATTTATTAAATTGCTGGTAAGCATTGATTAAGGAGGTGCTACAGCAATTTGGTAATTAATTCTTATTCTTGGCTTTTTGAGTCAGCAGATTGTTGATGAGGATTTTGACCACTAAATGTAGATCAATATTTCTAGTTCATATGTTGGCTTCGACATTGCATTTGAAGTGTTTCAATTTACTTTGAGATATTTTGTCAAGACTGTCACATAGTCTGTCAATGCTTCTTTCAGAAATTTCCTCAGCATGTCATCAAGGTGTGGCACAGTGGTGCAGCAGTGGGGTTGCTGCCTTACAGCGCCAGACACCTGACTACGGGTGCTGTCTGTATGGCGTTTGTACGTTCTCTCTGTGAGCGCGTGGGTTTCCACCAGGTGCTCCGGTTTCCCCCCACACTCCAGTAGGTACAGGTTCGTAGGTTAATTAGTAAAAATTGTAAATTGACCCATTGGTGTGTGTGTGTAGGATAGTGTCAGTGTGCAGGAATTGCTGGTCGGCGAGGACTTGGTGGGCCGAAGAGCCTGTTACCACGCTGTACCTCTGAACTTAACTAAAAAGAGAGAGTGACTGTGCTGCTATTACATATTATCTTCTAGAGGTTACCAAAATGACGGGTGTTTTCAGTTCTGGGTATCTTGCTTGGCGTTTGACACAAAATGCTGGAGTAACTCTGTGGGTCAGGTAGCATCTCTGGAGATGAGGAATAAGTGATGTTTCAAGTTGAGACCCTTCTCCTTATGTCTAATTTGGCTTCTCCATTGCTGCTTCTTAAATCTCATCTAAACACAAGCCCAGGTATGCTCGAGCCCAGGTACTCTTCTCTCCGGTCGATTTTCCTGGTCCCCGGTCTGTCGGCCCGCGGGCTCCCAGCCAGGCCATCTGTGAAACGCAGCAGCATGGTCTCCCTGAACCTCCGTCCGCTAGCGTGGGAGCCGCTACCGGACCACAACTTACCTGCATTCCCTGCAAAAGTGGCCCTGATCAACGCGAGATCCTTGTTGAACAAAACCTTCATCCTCAATGACTCTTCACCTCACGTGGATTGGACTTCCTACTGATCACAGAAACCTGGCTTAATTCTGGTGAGCTTACTCCACTCGTGGAACTATATCCTGATACCTGTAACTTTTTCAGCTCGCCTAGGCTCTCCAGTCGCGGTGGGGGCCTAGCCACTGTGTTTAAGAAGCATTTCAACTGCCGCCGCCTAAACGCTGATCATTTCTCCAGTTTCTTACTTCAACTAATCATAGTTGGTCTAATCTGTCCACTTTTAATTGTTCTTATGTATCGTCCACCAAAACCGCATAAGGACTTTATCTCACAATTTGGTGATCTTATCGCTACCTTGTTGCCCAAATTTGACCGGGTCCTGATTCTTGGTCACTTTAACATTCATGTCTGCTGTCCCACAAAGCCTCCTGTGAGTGAATTTATGAACCTAGTTGAGTCCTTGAATCTGACTCTACTCACCACTAGACCCATGCACAAGCTTGGCCATACACTAGTGCTTTCGTCTGGTCTCCCAATTTGTAATACAGAAATTATTGATTCCTGTCTGTCTAATCATAGTGCAATTATATTCGATGCATCTCTTCCTTTCTCTCCCTCAAAATCACATCTCCCTGCTCGCTACTCTCGCTACGTAAACTCCTCGACTGCCAGTAAGTTCTCTGAGGCTCTCATAGCCAATCCCCGACATCTGCACTATTGAGGCGTCTCCCCTCCATCTCAGCTCTGACTACCTCATTTCTCTATTCAATACTACTTGCTCTTCCATCCTGGATTCTGTTGCTCCTCTTAAAATGAAAAAGCCTAAGCCTAACTGCTGGCCGTGGCTCAATGACACCACCAGAACCTTAATAAGGGAGTGCAGAAAATCAGAACGGGAAGTAAAAATCTGATAAGATTCAAATTTCCTTTGAACTTCTGAAAAACAATCTTCACAAATACCAGGAAGCAGTAAAATCTGCAAGAACAAAATACTTTTCCGCCCTTATTTCAAAAAAAGCTCATAACTCCAAGGTCCTTTTTAGTACCATCACCTCTATCATACGTCCTGCCCCCAGCACCAGCTTAACTGGGACACCTGCAAAGTGCGAGTAATTTACTACATTTTTCACCACCATAATATTTGATCTGAACATCAGACCAAATATTTCCCCTCCCATCCGTGACCTGGCTGTCACATTCGTCTGTTCTTCAAAATTAGACTATTTCCCACCCGTTACTCTCCCCTCCCTTGTAAAACTGGTCACCCCAATGAAACCTACAACCTGCCCCCTCGACATTGTCCCCTCTGCCCTTCTGAAGGATGTCATTACAATAGCCGGTCCCAGCATCCTCACCATATGCAACAGTTCTCTGGCCACTGACACTGTTCCTACCTGCTTCAAGCATGCGGTGGTCCAGCCCCTCCTGAAAAAACCTAACCTCGACCCCACCTTGCCAAGCAACTACAGACCTATTTCAAAACTGCCTTTCCTCTCAAAAGCCCTTGAAAAGGTAATTTTGTCAACTTATGGCTTTACCTTCACCAAAATACTATCTTGGAAAAATTCCAATCAGGTTTCAGGGCTCACCAGAGCACAGAGTCTGCCTTGTTGAAGGTACATAATGACCTACTTCTCACCGTTGACTCCGGCGACTGTGCAATCCTGCTCCTTCTCGACTTCAGCGCAGCATTTGATACTGTCAACCACACCATCATAATTGACCGTCTCCGGTACGGGGTTGGTATTGATGGCACTGCCCTGAGCTGGTTCATTTCCCACCTCAAAGGGAGGAGTTTCTCTACCAACATAGGCAACTCTTTCTCCTCCCCAGTTAGCCTCTGCTGTTCCATTCTTGGCCCCATTCTCTTCTCCCTGTATATGCTCCCCTTAGGCCAAGTCATTCAAAGGCACGGCATTTCCTTCCATTGCTATGCAGATGATACACAACTCTATCTCCCCCTGAAGCCAAAAAAACGATCAAATCTACTTAACCTTATCAACTGCCTCGAGGATATAAAGTGTTGGATGACCCAGAACTTCTTCCAACTAAACGAGAGTAAGTCTGAGGTTGTCCTTCTCGGCCCCTCAGACGCAATCAAAATGATAGCCGGCAGCCTTGGAAGCCTTACCCCATTACTCAAACCTCACGTCAAAAACCTTGGCGCGATATTTGACTCAGCATTGAAATTTTACAAACAAGTCAATGCCATGGTAAAAGCTAGCTTCTTCCAGCTTCGGACGATAGCTAAAATAAAACAATTCCTCCAGTTTGATGACATCGAAAAGATCATCCACACATTTATCTCCTCCCGCCTCGATTACTGCAACTCCCTTCACACTGGCATCAGCCAATCGTCCCTGTCCCGCCTGCAACTGGTCCAAAACGCCGCAGCGAGACTCCTGACAGGCACCCTGATAAAGGGACCACATCACCCCGATCCTGGCCTCTCTCCACTGGCTCCATGTGCGGTTCCGAATAAATTTCAAGATCCTTCTTTATGTTTACAAAGCCCCTTGCCCCCACCTACATCAAAAGTCTGCTTACCCTCCACACCACCTCCAGGTCCCTCAGATCAGCCGACTTTAATCTCAAGCCTTTCTTGACTTCCTCTGAGGGAGGGCTATATGTGTGTATTTATGTATGTACTTAATCTATGAACCAATGTTGCGTAATGTTAGTACCTCCACCAATGTAAAGCACTTTGGTCAAAGACTGTTGTTTTTTAAATGTGCTATAGAAATAGAAGTGACTTGACTTGACTAAACAACATACACACAGCTGCATACAATTGAGTCAGAATCTCACTTTTGTCATCACGCCGCAGAGGTACATGGGCATTTCACCACAGCAGCTCAGAGCACCATCCATTCACATGGGCCAGTAGAGAAGGTGAACCTGGTGGGATTTATGAGGGGAGTTGGGTAAAAGATCTCTGATAGCATAACCATGGAAAAATGTATACTTGATAAACTATCTAATAACAGGATTTTAGAACAATAGTGCAATGGGGAATGGGGAATGGGAGGGCAGAATGGGGGAATCCTGGTGGAAAGCCTCATCATGAAACATTTTGATTGCAGTGGACAATCTAACTGTCGACATGGGCAGATACAAAGAGATACATGGCTGGCAATCCAAACGTCTATGTCATGGACAATACTGTTGAGGCCTTCCATTATGCATCTAATCCTGTATCCTGAATCAATGAGCAATTATTTCACAATGAAGGCTCATCATTTAGCTCCATTTTTTCAAAAATGAACATCACAAGCATAACCTCCAGAAAATAGGTTCCTCTTCTGCTGGACATTATATTGACCTAGCAATCTCCTGTTGGACACCAAGCACAAGCAACATTCAGATGAAGGAAGGTAGAGAGCAGAGTCACTGAGTCAGTAGCCACAATTTTGATTGATCTCCCCCTTTCCAGTGAATGGGGACTGATGCTAACTTCAGCTGCGTCAGTTCCTGTTCATCGAGAAACAGATATAAAAAGGAAATCACTGCAAAATGTGTACAGGGTGTTAAGGAGACAAATCATATGTTAAACAATTATTGCTGGTATCAGAGCATGTATTGAAAACCCCTTTATTATACCTCAGCTGAATAGACTGTGACAGCTTATTATATTTTTTGTACATAGTGGGAGGACATCAGCAGCCCCTTTGCAAAACCATGTGACAGAAAGATCTAGAATGGCAAAGACATCACAAAATCTTTATTTTCCTGTCAGCATTATCCAAAAGTGGGTTTTGTGTCCGCTGATGGAAATGGTGGTGGAAGAAAGAAGCAGAAATCTCTCACTAATCAACTTATAATATTTTATTGCAATCCACTTCATTCACCCGAAAGATAGTTACCAACCAATAGAGAGTCCAGTTACCACTGTCCACAATTGATAACATTGCATAAGAACAATGAACACAGATTGATGCTGAAGACCAAAATAGCTTGAGACAGTTAATTTTACTTCGGAATCACGTGAGTGACTACGTGAAGGCCGTCCCCACGCATGCGCGTCATTACGTTCTGGCGCATTGCGCAACGACCGAATGGCTGGCGCTTCGCTCCTTCCAGCGGGTAAATTTAAAAGGTCCAGGTAGGTGTTTTTTCAAACAGCTTTGCTGGAATCGTTGCTCCAGGTTTGCAGTACATTTGTTGGACGAAAATTTTGTATTGTGTTTTTCCACAAATATGTCGAAGGTGAAGAGGCGAGCCGTGACCAAAACGGCTGTGGAAGACCACAGGCCTACGGGCAGCAGGCTACCGCCAAATTCGCCTAAAGAGCTGCTGGTAGAGCAGCCAGCAGCCACAGACTTGGTGCGGGAAGGCACCTTGGCTACTCCACGGGGGAGGAAGTCAGTAAGGGCCCTGGACTCTGAGGAGTTGGGCCAGGAGGAGGTGGGCGAGTTACCGCCTCAGAGCAGTGTTACCGGCAGGCTGGCCCAGCTGGAGAGCGTTGTGGAGAGGTTACTCCAGCACGGTACGCTCCAGAGGAAGGAGCTATCGGAGCCCGGGGTGTTTATTGTACCCGAGGCAGCAGCGCCTGTGACAGGGCTGCTTGATATCTCCCTGTCTAATGAAGGGAGTGTAAGAGGTCAGAGCTATGCTGACCCAGAGTACGGAGGCACAGTTGGGCTAGAGGGACCATCGGGTGGATTGGCCATAGCATCCAGATTTGCGGTCCAGCCCTCACCGGTGAGCCATTGGATGCAGAGCTCGCCGAGAATATAAATTATATGGCTTCCCATCCTCTGCAAGAACAGACGATGGAGGAGACCACTGCCAGGTACACCACTCCACAGAACTGTGCCTCACTGAGTGTCCCCATAGTAAACCAATCTATATGGGGCACATTGGAGGGGGTGTCAGAGCCCAGGAGTTTAAATCACAGAAGGTACTCAGGCAACTCGCCTCGGGCATCACGGCCTTTGCAAGGCCAGTGGAGGGGGCGCCTCTCTCAGAGACTCAGAAGGGCGCGTTGGCATTAATGTGCAATGCACATTTTGAAATTAATTGTAGCCATAGAAATGCCATCTGTCCTACCATCAATCCTAAATTTGCTGGACTTTGTAAATCCGGGACAGTTCAACCCCCAGACCTCCTATTTGGAGAAAACCTGACTAAACAGGTGAAAGATATGGACGAAGAGTCTAAGACTGTGGGGCTCTCGAAGGTGCTGTGAAATGTAAACAGACTGTATCCCTACCCTCAGGGGCCTGCAAAACGGTTCACTGGATATGGTGGACAAGGTGTGGAGCAAACTACACAGAGGCCTTTTTTAGGGCAGGGCCCAAGCCGGGCCATGTTCAAGATGCGGCACCCTCCAGCAGTCCTACCCCCCAGACATCGGGGGCAGAAGCAGCGACATTACCGCTGATAAATCCTAAGGTAGGTGCAACTGCAATGGATACATTACAAGTTGGGGGGAGAATGCAATTTTTCCTACAGGAATGGCAGTGGTTAACATCCAACCTGTTTATACTGCATAGTATTCAAGGTTTTCAAATTGAGTTCATTTTCTGATTTGCCTCCACCTACTCAGCACACACCTGGCCGTAGGTTTGTGTTCTCACAACAGAAGTGTGTTAGTGCACAAAAAGAGGTGTAATTGAAAGAGCAAGGTGTGAGTCTTATCAATTTGTGTCCAACATCTTTATGAGGCCAAAAAAAGGATGGAGGATGTAGAATTAATTTAGATTTGACAGAGCTTAACACTTTTGTGCAGTATAAACATTAAAAAATGGAAATGTTTGTTACAGCTAAACAACTGCTTTCCAGGGGATGTTATATGGCAAGCATTGACCTCAAAGATGCTTACTATTCAGTGGCCATTCATGAGCAGCACAGAAATGTTTTGAAGTTTAACTGGATGGGTCAGTTCTGGCAGTTTAAAGCTTTACCTAACGGATTAACTTTGGCTCCCAGACTATTCACAAAATTGCTCAAACCAGTCCTGGGGTTACTCAGAGCACAAAATCATATTGTCATGGCATATTTGGATGACATTTTAGTCATTGGGAGGACTTTTGAATTAGTTGAATCATCTGTGACAGCTACAAAACTCGTTTACGAAAAGATTGGATTCATTATTCATCCAGTTAAGTCTAAATTGGTGCCATCTAAGATAATTGACTATTTGGGGTTCACCATTAACTCAGTACACGTGTCAGTGACTCTGCCTCAGGGCAAACAATTAGACTTAATTGAAGCCTGCAGGAAACTCATTGTTGATAATCACCCATCTATTAGACATGTGGCTCGGGTAATTGGGAAATTAGTGGCAGCATTCCCAGCTGCTCAATTCGGGCCTTTGCACTACCAAAATTTACAGCATGTAAAGGAACAGGCACTTAAACTTCAGAGAGGTCAGTTCGATAGACCTATGCAGCTATCAGCGGACGCTCTAACTGAGTTACAATGGTGGACAGCCAATATTCAGTGCTGCTCTGGTACTATTATAGTCAATATACCATCAATTATCCTGCAGACTGATGCAAGTGCACTAGGTTGGGGTGCTACGGATACTGTCTCAAGCTGCGGTTACAGATGGGACCTGCAGGAAGCATCCATGCTTCAATCACATGGCATTTATTTAGAGTTGTTGGGTGCACTCTATGGGTTAAAAGCTTTTTGTACCGACAGACATCATGTGCATGTCCAACTTCAGATTGACAATACTACTGTGGTAGCGTACATTAATCACATGGGTGGCAGTACGTCTGTATCATAGAAATCATAGAAAATACATGCAGAAGTAGGCCATTCGGCCCTTCAAGCCTGCACCGCCATTCAATATGATCATGGGCTGATCATCCAACTCAGTATCCTGTACCTGCCTTCTCTCCATATCCCCATGATCCATTTAGCCACAAGGGCCACATCTAACTCCTTCTTAAATATATCCAATGAACTGGCCTCAACTACCTTCTGTGGCAGAGAATTCCACAGACTCATCACTCTCTGTGTGAAAAAAGATCTTCTCATCTCGGTCCTAAAAGACTTCTCCCTTATCCTTAAACTGTGACCCCTTGTTCTGGAGTTCCCCAACATCCAGAACAATCTTCCTTGCACCTAGCCTGTCCAACCCCTTAAGAATTTTGTAAGCCTCTATAAGATTCCCCCTCAATCTCCTAAATTCCAGCGAGCACAAGCCGAGTCTATCTAGTGATAGGTTGTCCAATCTTCTCTGGCACTGGTGTATTGCAAGAAACATCTGGGTTTCAGCTATCTATTTACCAGGAAGGTATAACACAGTGGCAGACACCAGGTCACGAGAGTTCAATGATAACAAAGAATGGATGTTAAATCATGAAGTGTTCAATGATATTGTCCTTCGTTATTGTGTGCCGGATATTGATCTGTTTGCTTCGCGGCTTAATCATCAGTTGCCAATTTATGTGTCTTGGGAGCCAGACCCAGGGGCAGTAGCGGTGGATGCATTCTCGCTACATTGAGGTGGAAAATTTGTGTATGTATTTCCCCCATTCTGCCTCTTTACCTGATGTGTGGCTAAGATCCAGCAAGATTCCCCCACTGGTATTCTGGTAGTGCCAGACTGGCCTACTCAGCATTGGTTCCCTCTGGTGCTAGCTTTGATCACACAGCCTTTTATGATAGTGCCCAAGAGCAGAAATCTGCTGGTACACCCAGTGACAGGGGATAGCCACCCTCTTCATGACCATATAAATCTGTTGTTTTGCAGATTCTGAGGAGACTGTTCCTGGGGCTCGGGCTTTCAGAGCGTACCGTTGATGTCATCACTGCGACCTGGAGGATGAGCACTCAGAAACAATATATTTCTCACATACAAAAATGGGCGATGTACTGTTCCCGCTCTCACATTTCATACCACACAGCTACAATTACTAATGCCTGGAGTTCCTATCATCACTCTATCATGATAGTAAACTGAGTTATAGTGCCATTAACAGTGCCTGCAGTGCTCTGTCCAATTATTTACAGTTGGGGTCAGCACATCACACCGTAGGGTCCCACCCTCTAATAACTAAATTTATGAAGGGTGTTTTTAATTCCACTCTGCCTAGACCTAGGTACACTCATATTTGGAATGTCAGCGTGGTCCACACGTTGCTCCGTCAGTGGGCTCCAGTTTCATCTCTGTCCCTACACCATCTGACATTAAAATGTAGTTATGCTCATGGCTCTGGCCTCAGCACAACGGGTCAAAACACTACACAAACTTAGACTGGACAGTATGAGTTTGTCCGGCAATAATGTCACCTTTTTCATTAGGGACCTCATCAAACAGAGCAGGCCAGGGGTACTAGGGCTCAAGTTGAGTTTCATGGCATATCCCTCAGATCCTCGGGTGTGTGTCGTATCATCCATAACCCATTACATTAAGGTCACTAGGAGCCTGAGAGGCTCAGAACTCTCCTTTTTGGTCAGTCACACTAAACCTCACAAACAGGTTACGGTGCAGATCATCTCTAGATGGATCAAACGGGTTCTGGCGTATGCAGGTGTGGACACTGACATTTTTAAACCTCATTCCACCAGGGCTGCGCCGACGTCAGCAGCAAGGGACATGGACATTCCTCTTGACCAAATTCTAGCGGCTGCGGGATGGTCGAATGAGAGGGCGTACCAGAGGTTTTATAATAAGCCTGTCGCCAGATCCGGTGGTTTTGCTGAATCTGTTTTAAGTTCTGTTTCACAGTTTCCCCCTGGGTGAGAAGGGTCACTGTTTGTTTTTCTTTTCTGTTATTAAACTGTTACTATTGTTAAAACATGTCATGTTGGAATGCATTAATTTTTCTCACTCGTCCTTGTCAATTGATGCAGCTGTGACGTGTGGACTTGTTCCTCGGTATGAAATCACAGACCTTCAAAATCTTCACGTAGTCACTCATGTGACTCCGAAGTAAAATAGTAAGATTAAACGAGAACTTACCAGTTCGAAGTTTGATCGTTATTTTATGAGGAGTTACGATGAGCGATTACGTGCCCTCCGCTCCCAACCCTCGTAATTTAACGATCATCTGGTAGTTCTAGTCATTTATAATCTTACTATGTTAGTTCAACTGCTGTTATCTGCGACTTCACACCATTGCTTTGAAGATTGACGCGCAGGTGTCGGGACGGCCGTCTTCACGTAATCCCTCATCGTAACTCCTCATAAAATAACGATCAAGCTTCGAACTGGTAAGTTCTCGTTTAATCTTACTATTCTATGGTATCAGATTCCGTCTTTGCACGTGCCGCAAATAATTCCAGCTGACTTCCTGTAAGGCCGCACACTTCTAACTTATCCTTCCCACTTCTGTCTAGTCAGCCAAACATTCCATCCACTTCAACACCCCAATCATGGACTGTCACCGACCTCTCTCTGTATTTGAGGTATTGTTGAGAACTCATTTATGAGATGGCAATTGTCCCTAACTGCTTAAAAAGGTACTGTTTTCAATTGAGCTCATTTCTACCTGGTTGCGTTAATTTGTTTGAATTACTTTTTGAATGCACTAGCCTAATGAAATGCACAATTTCATACGATGTCTGGATTTATAACATTGCCAAAAATATTGTAGATTTTAGCATAAATTGAAACCAGGAAAGAAGAAACTTGAAAATTGGATGTGATTGCAATGAGTCATATTTATTTTAATTGCAGTACAACAAAATTAACACATTTTTGAAATATATGGGAACGTGTAGGAACATTGTGAGATTAATGCTTCGTGTTAACCTAACACAGCTGTGTTCTAGGTTATGTCAGAAACTTACGTTCCACAGGCACCAGACTTGGCCCAGGTTTCTGTCAATAGCCAACCTTGTATATAGTTGTAGCTCAGTGAAAATGCTTGTGAACAAGAGATCAGCTTTCTCAATACGCTAATGCTATTCTCAATCCTGATAACTTCTTTGATTCCGGACGACCATTGTGCTATTCAAATCTTAATCAGACATCATCAGTGGCAGGGGTTTTCTTCCAATAATAATTGACCTTTTATTGACAAATTTGGACCAGTTTCTGAATTAAAGTGCATTGATGTGGGGCTTTCTCAAGTGACACGCGGGCTGTGTAAAGAGTCCTCACGACACTGATAAAGGATAGACCTGAGCCAGTCCTGAAAAGTTTGCTTCATGAAAGATTTTAGTGGCTGAGATTTAAATTCATTCCAATTCAAATCCAGCCAAAAAATGTTCATTCTCCTGGGTGGTTATCCTGATGAAATTGTATCATTACTTCTAATTGAAAACCCCTCTCTGGGTCACTTTCCCACCTGACTCTGGTGAAAAAAATTGTTTCATTATCCTCACCCTCCCACTTCCATATTACACTCACAGTATCCCACATTACTCTCAACCAATTTTCAGCCAAAGTCTCTCTATTTTACCTATGAATCTCTGACCTGTGCATAGTTGCCAACCCACTAGCATACGGAATCCTTTAGCAGTTCACCAAGAAGCCTCATGCATCAATGTGCTGCAGGCATGTGCATATTCATTACAACATGATTTGTCAACAGGGACACATGCACGGTGATCAAGAGGATAAACCATTTCTTTATTTTCCCATATGTATCTCAGAGAATATAACTCAGCTCTATATCCTTCACTATGACTTGCCATCATTCATCCAACTACATATTGATTAGGAAGCAAACCTGGAATAGTTAAACTTAGATTGTTGATTTAGATGCTACCCAAGGAGCTTTTAAACATCAAACCTTCTTTGAAAATTAAATCCGATCAGAAATAATGCCTGTAAAGGATTGTATATTTGGGTTGTGTGGTGGTGGATGGAGGGTGCAGGTGGATATCAGTGATGTGGTACCTGTATAAGAATAGGCATCTTTGCTGTGAAATGTAAACAACCTTTCCATCAAACTTGTGCAATTCTAAACGACTAGGTAGCACATCTTGCATTGTGGATTTTAAATAGTTCCTTGACCAACTTTTGTTTAGAGATACAGTGCGGAAACAGGCTCTTCGGCTCGCCGAGTCTGCACCGACCAGCGATCCTTGCTCACTAACACTATCCTACGCTCTAGGGACAATTTATATTTATACCATTCCAATTAACCTACAAACCTGTACATTTTTGGAGTGTGGGACGAAGGGCCTGTTTCCGTGGGATCACGGAGAAAACCCACGCAAGTCATGGGGAGAACATACAAACTCCGTACAGACAAGCACCCATAGTCAGGATTGAACCCGGGTCTCGAGTGCTGTAAGGCAGCACCCCTTCTGCTGCAACACCATGCCGCCCAAAACTGAAAAATGAAAATTTAACTTAGGTACATTCTTGTGATTTTCTTTTTATTAGCATTTCAGTTCAGTGATGAACTAAAATGTATTCATGTGTGGCTTACTTTTGTACCACTTGGGCAGTACAGCATCTTAACTCAATAACCTCTCCCTCATTGTCAGAAAGATGAAGGAGGTTGTTATCGACTTCAGGAAGCATCTTATACATGCCTCAATTAGCATCAATGGTGCTGAAGTGGAAATGGTTGAGAGATTCAAGTGCCGTAGTGGTAATATTACCACTCTTATGTCGTTGACCAACC
The DNA here is from genome assembly GCA_035221665.1 of Okamejei kenojei. Taxonomy (NCBI): domain Eukaryota; kingdom Metazoa; phylum Chordata; class Chondrichthyes; order Rajiformes; family Rajidae; genus Okamejei; species Okamejei kenojei. The sequence goes on from CM069143.1 coordinate 41,235,990, forward strand.
ATGTGACAGTCACAAAGGCACACCAACACCTCTACTCTTTTAGGAGATGTCTCCAATGAATCTTACCAACCTCTACATATGCACCATAGAAAGCATAGTGTCAGATTGCATCACAGCTTGGTTTGCCAACCAAAATGCTACATCTATGCTAATCCTACCTGCCCACACGGCCCATATCTCCCTGAACCTTTCCTGTCCACATACATGTCCAAATGTTTTTTAAATGTTGTTATAGTACCTGCCTCAAATGCCTCTGGGAGCTCACGTACCATGAGGGGCAACCTTTTCACACAGAGGGTAGTGGATACATGAAACAAACTGCCAGAGGATGTAGTTGAGGCAGGACAATAACAACATTTAAAGGATAATTGTACAGGTACACGGAGAGGAAATGTTTAGAGGGACATGGAGCAAATGCAGGCAAATGGGAGTAGCTTAGATTGGGTATCTTGGTCAGCATGGATGAGTTGGCCAAAGGGCCTGTTACTGTGCATGAATTATACATTCACATAGATGACTTTATGTGAACTCAATAGCACCAACATGCATCATCTGTCTTTCGATGGTTTAATTAATGTTGTATTATACTCCATTAAGGCTCTCATCCTCTCACTGCCATTTACGGTCAGGATCTGAGATGAAAGAGCCTGTAGTGGTTTGACATCTACTTTCTGTCTGCTTCTGATTTTATTAAAAAATTGGAAGTAGCATATAATAAGCTGTAGCATATAAGATCTCTGAAGCTGTGCAACAACATTGGACAGGTTTTGTAGCTTGACAGCAGAATAGTCCAGAACATGTTAGTACATTAAAGGCTCCTTATAAATATGGTATTCAAAGACCTTTAGCTTTCTCTTGATTGTTGGCATCTGTCCTGCGCCTGGTTGATTATTTGAGTATTTTCACTGTCTGGTGGTGAAATGGCAGCTGGATACAGTATTAACTTTTTGCAGCAGTCTAGTGGGTCGTAGCCTTGGAGCTTATGATTTCTGCACTGGCCTTGGCAGTAGTACATGACAAGAGTCATCCTTGCTGTAGCCACTGTACATTTTGTTAGTTCTGACCCAATCTTGTTTCAGATAGCAGAGTGCCTTTAAATGGTTCAGATTGTCGTGAGAGAGTAAACTGCAACTAAAAAAACAGAGGCTAGTTTTTGATCTGAGATTTGCTCGGCAAGCAGAGATTTGGTGTGTGCTTAGAAAGGTAGACTAATCAAACTCCGGCTTGTACTCACAAACGGCTGCAAAGACTTGTGAACAATCCGTATTGCTCATAGAATAGGCATCTAAATAAGGGCAAGAGTACAAAAGACATAACATTAGTCAGTCAGTTTATGAACTTGCTTACTTATTTGGTATGTTGTTATGAACTAGACATAACCATATAACCATATAACAATTATAGCACGGAAACAGGCCATCTCGGCCCTTCTAGTCCGTGCCAAACACTTACTCTCACCTAGTCCCATCTACCTGCACTCAGACCATAGCCCTCCATTCCTTTCCCGTCCATATACCTATCCAATTTATTTTTAAATGATAAAATCGAACCGTGCCTCCACCACTTCCACTGGAAGCTCATTCCACAGAGCTACCATGCTCTGAGTAAAGAAGTTCCTCCTCATGTCCCTTCTGTCTTAAGAATTAAGGGACAGAATTTGAGAATTCTGTCCCTTAATTCTCAAATCATGTCCTCTTGTTTGAATCTTCCCTACTCTCGATGGAAAAAGCTTATCCACGTCAACTCTGTCTATCCCTCTCATCATTTTAAAGACCTCTATCAAGTCCTCCCTTAACCTTCTGCGCTCCAAAGAATAAAGACCTAACTTGTCAACCTTTCTCTGTAACATAGGTGCTGAAACCCAGGCAACATTTTAGTAAATCTCCTCTGTACTCTCTCTATTTTGTTGACATCCTTCCTATAATTTGGCAACCAAAATTGTACACCATACTCCAGAATTGGCCTCACCAATGCCTTGTACAATTTTAACATTACATCCCAACTTTTATACTCAATGCTCTGATTTATAAAGGCCAGCACACCAAAGGCTTTCTTTACCACCCTATCTACATGAGATTCCACCTTCAGGGAACTATGCACAGTTATTCCTAGATCCCCCTGTTCAACTGCATTCCTCAATTCTCTACCATTTACCATGTACGTCCTATTTTGATTTGTCCTGCCAAGATGTAGCACCTCACACTTATCAGCATTAAACTCCATCTGCCATCTTTCAGCCCACTCTTCCAAATGGCCTAAATCTCTCTGTAGACTTTGAAAATTGATTTCATTATCCACAACACTACCTAGCTTAGTATCATCTGCATACTTACTAATCCAATTTACCACACCATCATTCAGATCATTGATGTATATGGCAAACAACAGTGGACCCAACACAGATCCCTGAGGCACCCCACTAGTCACCGGCCTCCAACCTGAGAAACAACCATCCACCATTACTCTCTGGCATCTCCCATTCAGCCACTGTTGAATCTATCTTGCTACTCCACCATTAATACCCAACAATTGAACCTTCTTAACCAACCTTCCATGTGGAACCTTGTCAAAGGGCTTACGGATGACCATGTCGACAACATCCACTGCTTTACCCACATCAATTTCCCTAGTAACCTCTTCAAAAAATTCAAGATTAGTCAAACATGACTTTCCAGGCACAAATCCATGTTGACAGTTCCTATTCAGACCCTGTTTATCCAGATTCTTATATATATTATCTTTAAGTACCCTTTCCATTAATTTGCCCACCACTGACATCAAACTAACAGGTCTATAATTGCTACGCATCTATGCCTAGCAATTATATGCAAAGAAATCTATGTAAAGAAATGAGCGGGCATATCTGTGTAGGTACTGTATGTGTAAATGCAATGCTATAGAAACAGATGCACGCAGATAATATATGCAGACACGCTCAGGCAAAAGCATACATACACACACATTTATACACACAGTCACATATATTGTCTGACCTTAAAGTGTAATAACTGCATTCATTGATGTAAATTGTTTTGCACAGAAAACTGCTCAATGTATAGCAGGCTGAAATAGCAAAGGGAACATTTTGCCAAATTGACAGAAGGGGAGAGCTGAATAAAAGTGTGATTGAAAAGGTGGATTTTGCCAAGGATTGCGGAGGTGAAGGAGGATAAAGAATGTCAAAACTCCAGGGATTTATGGGATGTAAAGGCAGCTGACTGGAGAACTGAAGAAATTCAGACCTGCAAACACAAAACCTCAGTCAAAGGCCCAAAAGCTGCAAGGAAATTCTCACTAGAAGATCCGAAGGGAATGGAAGAAATAAATAGATAACTAGATGCTTTGGCATGAGATATTTGAGGCAAGGGTTAAATAGTTTAAATATAAAAGGGATCTGCGGCAATAATGGGGCTATTTGGGCTTCTTATCAAAAGAGAAGTGTAGTTCTCGCAATCCAAATGAAGAGGGATTGAGCTGTAGAAAATCTGTTGGATTGAAAATAAGCCCAAAGAGGTGTGGAAGAGTAGCAAAACAAGGAGGTTATGGATCAGTAGAGAGCGAACAATGGTGTTAACTGGAATCAGGCTTGAGTCTGGAATTTGCATAGCGACTGACTGGCAAAGAGTAAAAAAGAGAAGGAAAACTACGCAGTAGAGCAAATGGGCTGAATTTAACTTGAAAGATTAACGCAGCATGATTTTCTCTCCAACACAAATTGTTGTACTTCCTTGATATCTTTTGATAACATGTCTGACTTCCACTTGTCGTACGACGCCTTTCGGCCCTTCCAGCTGATGCAAGTTATTGCTCAGGCACATGTTTTATTAACACTACTTCCTATTATACAGTAAGTGGCAATTTGTGAGATAATGACAACAATGCTTCCCACCATGCTGAACATTCATAACTTGGGCCTCACCACAACATTCAAGTTCTCATATTTCAAAAAAGAAAGCATACCTAGTCCAACATATTGGAGTAGAACACAATGGTGATTTAATAGACCTTCGGTAGGATAGTTACTTTGCCAGTGGAAATAATCCCACTGAGATCCATCTGTCCAGAAAAAGATACCTGCCTAAATTATGTGGAACAACAAGGAGAGAAAGATGTTAAGTATTACACATATATATGAATTGAGAAACAAATGATTGTGCTGTATTAAGCCATGTAGTCATTACATTTACCTTGTACCTGTCAGAGGCACCAACCCAAACAGTATTGGTATTCAATGTATTCAAAGATAGATCTGCAAGAAACTCACTTGTCTCCAAACTGTGAAGTGAGGCAAGATGACCACCTGGTACCATATTCTGACAATACACCTGAAAAAGGAGAGATATCAGCTTACCCTGAGGAATGTGTTGGGGGGAGGGAATGGGGGGTGAAAAGAAGCCAGATCTCTTAATTGGCCCCACTACTCACCAACAATTTGGGCAACCATAGAAACAGATAAAGAGGTGCAGGAATAGGCCATTCGGCCCTTCGAGCCAGCAGCGCCATTCAATATGAACATGGCTGATCATCTAAAATCAGTACCCGTTCCTGCTTTTTCCCCATATCCCTTGATTCCTTTAGCCCCAAGAGCTAAATCTAACTCTCTCTTGAAAACGTCCAATGAATTGGCCTCCACTGCCTTCTGTGGCAGAAAATTCCACAGATTCGCAGCTCTCTGGGTGAAGACATTTTTTCTCATCTCAGTCTTAAATGGCCTACCCCATATTCATACACTGTGACCCCTGGTTCTGGACTCCTCCAATATTGGAAACATTTTTCCTGCATCTAGCCTGTCCAATCCCTTAAGAATTGTATATGTTTCTATATGATTCCCTCTCATCCGTCTGAACTCCTGTGAATACAGGTCCAGTCGACCCATTCTTTCAAGTATCTCAAGGTATTCGGTATTCTGCCAGGCTGATTTCCATTGGACCCGGAACTCACATGGTAGTGTTTCTCCTTGGGAAAATACTGACCGCACATAATTGGACACCTTCACAACACCATCAACACTGATCCTTCAGTAAAATGAATTACACTTTTCCTTAAATATACAACCTAATAAAGGCCTTTGGTTCTTCACCAAAAGCAGGAGTAAGAAACCTGAAGTCCCACACCACCTGGTTCAGGAACAGCTACTTTCCTACAACCATCAGGTTCTTCAACTGACCTGCAGAACCCTACTCCTACCTCAGCAACCCTACTCATCCCTCACCACGGGTCACCTCTTGCACTACCATTGATTTATTTCCAAACAAGATACAAAGTGCTGGAGTAACTCAATGGGTCATGCAGCATCCTTGGAGACAAAGGACAGAACAGGTGATGTTTCAGGTCAGGATCCTTCTATCCTTCTTCAGACAGATTGTGAGTGTGTGTGTGGGGGTGCGGAGGGGGGAGGGGAGGAGTGAGAGATAGAAAGCTGGAAGAGAGGAGGGCAGGACAAAGCATGGTAGGTAATAGGGGAAGACAGATGAAGGGGAATTTTGGTGAGCAGATGGTTGGACAAAGGGCAGAGATGATAATACAGAAGGTGTGAGACAAGGTTTGAAGAATTGCAAATTGTGAAGCCAGAAGAAGGAATGCATTTGGAGGGAGAGGATGAGGAGAGAAATAGATGTGAGTCCAGGTGTAGTATAGTGAACGGAGGAGGAAGATAATACCATTGTGTTATAAACTACCCAAGCAGAATATGGGGCACAATTCCTTCAGCTTGTGTGTGGCCTCGCTCTGGCAACGGAGGAGGCCAAGGACAGATAGGTCAGTATGGGAATGGGAAGGGGAGTTAAAATCATTAGCAACTGGCCTTATTGCTATTGTATTTTTGTACTAATGTTTGTGAACAGACTTATTTCTTTTCACTGTTTTATAGAATGTATTAGTTATCATGTTCTGTGTGTTACCTGTGTCCATGTGCTTCTTGTGTTGTTGCAAGCAAGCCTGTCATTGTACTTGTAACTTACATAAGTCATGACAATATACTTGACCTGACGTGACTTTACTTGAAATATGGGCAGGTGTAAATTTTGCACTTTCCCTTGTCTAGAACTTGTTTCTACCCCATCCACCCACCCCACTATCTTTTCTTGTACAAGAGGACAATTGTAATTCTGCAGCCTGCCCTACCTCAGCGTCAACCCATGTACGAAGTCCGGGTAAAACTCGGTAACAGGTGTAATTGTACAGAACCCAGTTTGGAAGACACCACACGTCACAGAACTGTTCCCGTTTTCGGCGTTTGTGCTCCCTCCGTTCCGTGATCTTCAGATCTGCCATATCTTCCTCAGTCTCAGCTGCTGTTTAAATAAGAACATCTCTTTGAACTTTCTAATGAATTTAACCCAGTATAGCAGAATAATCAAATGTACAATTTTCAATTATCTTTGACTTACTTTGATTATTTTGGTCAATTAATATTTAAACAGTAGTGAGTGTCACTTCTGACAATATCTGTTAAACAGTGTTTTAAGAAATGCAGTTGATTATGTACAATACTCCCTTGGTAATTGTAGAGCACAGTATTTTTGTGGCTGTAATAATGAAGTGACATCATAGAACAGAAGAAATGGGAGCAGTAAATTGCCCATTTGGTCCTTCAGGTCTGCTCCTTCGTTTTTCAAGATCATGGATGATTTTCAATCTCAACACCACTTTTCTCCACGATCCCCATGTCCCTTGATTCCTATAATTTCCAAAATGCTATCAATCTCTCTTTTAAATAAACTAAATGGCTAAGCCCTTGACAGACCTCTGGGTGAGAATTCCAAAGATTCGCCATCCTTTCTGGAAATAAATTTCTTCTTACCTCAGTTTGAAGTGGCTTGCCCCTTACTAGTCTCTGACCCTGAGAAACACTGCTCATTGAATCCTCAACCAGGGTAAGCATCCTCTCTCCATCCACAAAGCTGTATGAACATTTTCAATGAGATCTCCTCTTATTTTCCTAAGTTCTAGAAAATTCAGGCCCATGTACTCAATATTCCCTCAAATGCTAACACCGGCATCTGTGGAACCAATACAGTGAACTGGCTTTGCAATTCCACTCTGACAAATATATTCCTTTTCGGGTGTTTTGGTGGTTTTTCGAGGTACAATTGATTATGTGTAATATCCCCCATTGTAATATAATGTGACTTACAAGGCAGTGGCTCTCTCCATGTATGCTGAAAAATATATGAAAAGATGCTCCCCTTCAATCTCTTTCACGTCTCTTTTTCATAGAGGGAATGAAAGGAGATCAATAAGAAAATATGCAGAATGGTAGGTGTGATAACATAAAGCAATAAAAGTGTGTGTGTGTGTGTGCGTGGGGGAGTTGGAGGTGGAATAACGATCAGGAGGGAATGAGAAAAAGGATGAAACAATGAATGTGAAAATAAGGTCAGTTTTGAATTGAAACTGTATGCGTACCTTGCAGATCACAGCAACAGAGTGCGGCAAAAAGCAGCAAGAGTTTTGTTCCTGGGTCCATTGCAGAGTAAATGGTGCAGTTACAGGCCAGCAATTCGCACCCTTGCAGGATGTTTCAGGCAAGTGCTTGAAATTGCATGCTGAGGGCATTTATATACAGTGAGGCAGATGACCAAACATCTCTTCGTGAGTAGTTGGAAATTGATGAATAGAGCTGTTATTTACTCAAGAGATTAGTAAAGGAAAATATAAATGAGAACTAATAGGAGATAATGCAGTCAGTATGCAGCTGCTTCTTGTGTTGGTCACGCACACTGTATGGGAACAATCACAGTTCCCAATAGCTTACACATATGTGTTCCCCCCCCCCCCCCCGCAAACACAGGGAACCTCAGCAGTCTTCCCCTTCCCCCTCAAACCATGTGACCCCAGCACTTCCCCACCCACGCTATAATCCTCATACCCCTCTCCTCACTGACCACCCACCACCCCCCTACCAGATATCGCCTCGGCCTCAGTCCACTCACCTGCCTTCCTCCGGCCCCATCCTTGCCGTGTGTTCACCATCCCCCCTGACCTTCCCCTCTCTGATACTGAATGGTCTGTCCTCAGCAGAGGCCTCACCTTTGTTCCCCTCCGTCCCCACCTCAATGTGTTCCATGTCCGCCACGATGTGGAGCTCTTCTTCCGTTGCCTACACATCCAAGTTTTTTTCCATGGGAAGGAGTCCTCGCCCCCCCCAGTGATGACTCCTTCTCCCATCTCCAACGGACCTCCTCCTCTTTAACTCCCCCTCCTGGCCATCTACCAGCTTTAGACCTTTCTATTTTAAACTGCCGGCGGGCCATCAACCGTCTCAACATCTCCAGTCCCCTGTCTCACTCTAACCTCTCCCACCCTGAATGTACAGCCATCCACTTACTCTGCAACAACCCAGACTAGGTGATCAAACTTGCGGACAAGGGAGGTGCCGTGGTAGTCTGGTGCGCTGATCTCTACAAGGCTGAGGCCATGCACCAACTCTCAGACACCTCCTCCTACTTATCCTTGGACCATGACCCCACAGACGAGCACCAGGCCAATATCTCTAACACTATCACTGACTTAATCACTTCCGGCTCCCTGCCCTCCCAAGCCCCCAACCTCATCGTTCCCCAGCCCCGCATGGCCCGATTTTACCTTCCCCCCAAAATCCATAAACCTGACTGTCCTGGCAGACCCATTGTTTCTGCCTGTTCGTGCCCCACCAAACTTATTTCCACATACCTCAAATCCACCCAATTCCCCCTGGTTAAATCCTTCCCTACCTATGTGCAAGACACCTCACATGCTCTTCGTCTCCTCCATGACTTCTGTTTTCTCAGCCCCCATTCCCTCATCTTCACCATGGATGTCCAGTCACTCTACACCTCCATCCCCCATCAGGAGGGTCTTAAAGCCCTCCATTTCTTCCTCAACCAGAGAACCAACCAATCCCCATCTACTGATACTCTCCTCCGCCTAGAGGAGCTGATCCTTACCCTTAACAACTTTTTGTTTGACTCCTACCATTTCCTCCAAATCCAAGACACGCGCATGGGCCCAAGCTATGCCTGCCTCTTTGTAGGGTACGTCGAACAATCCTTGTTTGAGGCGTACCGTGGCCCCATCCCCAAACTCTACCTCCGCTACATTGACGACTGTATTGGTGCTACCTCCTGCACCCATACACAACTCACTGACTTCATCCATTTAACCACTAACTTCCATCTGGCACTCAAATACACCTAGACCATTTCCGACATCTCCCTACCTTTTCTAAACCTCACTATCTCCATTGCAGGTGACAGACTACTGACCGACATCTACTATAAACCCACTGACTCCCATGGTTATCTGGACTACACTACATCCCACCCTGCTTCCTGTAAGGACTCCATTCCCTACTCCCAATTCTTCCATCTACGCCACATATGCACCCAGGATGAGGTGTTCCATACCAGTGCATCGGAGATGTCCTCATTCTTTAGGGAACGGGGGTTCCCCTCTTCTAGATGAGGCTCTCACCCGGGTCTCTTCTATACCCCGTAACTCTGCTCTCACTCCCCATCACCCCACTCATAACAAGGACAGAGTCCCCCTTGTCCTCACCTTCCACCCTACCAGCCGTCACATAAAACAAATAATCCTCCGACATCTTCGCCACCTCCAACAGGATCCCATCACTGGCCACATCTTCCCATCCCCTCCCTTTTCGGCTTTCCGCAGAGACTGCATCCTCCGTAACTCCCTGGTCAATTTGTCCCTTACCACCCAAACCATCCCCTCTCCTGGCACTTTCCCTTGCAACTGCAGGAAATGCTACACTTGCCGCTTTACCTCCCTCCTTGACTCCATCCAAGGACCCAAACAGTCTTTCCAGGTACGGCACAGGTTCACCTGCACCTCCTCCAACCTCATCTATTGCAAACGCTGCTCTAGGTGTCAGCTGCTCTGCATCGGTGAGACCAAGCGTAAGCTTGGGGATCGCTTGCCCAACACCTCCGCTCGGTTCGTAATAACCAACCTGATCTCCCGGTGACTCAGCACTTCAACTCCCCCTCCCATTACGAATTTGACCTTTCTGTCCTGGGCCTCCTCCGTGGCCAGAGTGAGGCACACCGTAAATTGGAGGAGCAGCACCTCATATTTCACTTGGGTAGTTTACACCCCAGCGGTATGAACATTGACCTCCAATTTTAGGTAGTCACTGCTTTCTCCTTCTTTCCCCTTCCCTTCCCAACTCGCCCACAGTCTCTGCCTCTTCTTTTCTTCTTTCCGCCCCCCCCACCCCACATCAGTCTGAAGAAGGGTCTCAACCCGAAACTTCGCTTATTTTCTTCGCTCCATAGATGCTCCCTCACTCGCTGAGTTTCTCCAGCATTTTTGTCTACCTTTGATTTTCCAGCATCTGCAGTTCTGTCTTAAACACCACACCTCAGTATATGTCATCTTCATTCATCTCTTTCTTCTGTAGTCTTCCAGTCTGGAATGTAGCTCTATTTAATTAAAGACAAAACAGGTGGCCCTGCAGACCAGCTCTCTAACACATCATGATATTTGCCAGTTACATTTGCACTTCATGGCACAAGGGGTTCGGACTGTTGAAGTGTTTGCACAAGGTCTGCAGTGTATTGAAGGCAATGCCGTTGCAGAGATGGAAAAGAAAACCCACACTTGAGGCATCTTATCATTGAAGGAATAAATAACGGCAGATCTCTGGTGAACACAGATCGGCAATGCTTCAGAAATGTCACTTGTCCATGCTCTCCAGAGATGCAATCTAACCCGCACTTATTCCAGCATTTTTGATGTTTGGCTCCTTATCATTAATGTGTCTCGAGTGCTTTTACATCTTGATCCACGACTTGTAACCAGAAATATAAACCTTGGTCAATTGTAACTTTTCCAGCCAAATCCTATTTATTATTAACCATCTTGGAACTTTATTTTTTCAGATTTCTACTTTATGATTGCAGTGATAATAATTGCTGGTAACATCTGGAAGAGCCTAAAACTCAAGATACAGCGCGGAAACAGCCTTTAGACCCACCGAGCTGCGTTGACCAGCGATCACACTATCCTGCACATTCAGGACAATTTTTACAATTTTACCAGAGCCACTTAACCTACAAACCTGCCGGTCTTTAGAGTGTGGGAGGAAACCGAAGCACCCAGAGAAAGGATTTTCAGTCATGTTTGTATCATGACAACAAACGAAGACATGATGCAAAGGAAACAGGGTCATGGTCCAGTCAAAGAGAGTGCAGAAAGTGGGACTTTTGAGCTGCAAGGGAGAGCAGGGAACAGCCCCAATAAGTTGGAAGGAGCCCCGGCAAACATCACCTGGTGTGGCAGTGTCGCAATATCATTGGGATTTCAAAATATTTGGTTCACACATGATCAGAGTTTTACTGCATTTAGGAAACTTTTACCTTTAGAAATAAGAGAATCAACCATCATGCGTTTGTCATAGTCATGTTACAAATGTGACTGAAAGCCCTTTCAACCAATATATTTCAATGCACACTTGTGCAAGTAAAATAATGCCCCATCCATATTTATTTTATGCAGAAGAAAATAATGAACCGTTCAATTGATATCAAGTGTGAAATTGAATGTTACCAATTTTTGCAGTTTGGACTTAAAGAAGAGTTTTTGTTGCTTTCCTTTGTGTCAATCACATTTCCTTAACCCAATCACACAGTTCAGGAACTCCATATTAAAAAAAAAGCTCCGGTTCCAAGTTTAAAAAAAGCTCTGGATCCAAGTTTAAAAAAAGCCTCCATCTTCTACCTCAGGAATTCCAGCTCCGGTTGCAAAAAAAAAGAACATTTACTTCTTTAACTTCAAATAGCCCTTGCTTTCCCTCTCTCTCCATCCCCTTCCCTTCCCAGTTCTCCCACCAGTCTTACTGTCTCTGACAACATTCTATCTCTGTCCCGCCCACTCCCCTGACATCAGTTTGAAGAAGGGTCCCCACCCGAAATGTCACCCATTCCTTCTCTCCAGAGATGCTGCATGTCCAGCATTTTGTGTCTGCACATAGTACAGGAAACTGCATTTTGAACCGAGGAGAAAAGCTGCAAAAGTTAACCACATTAATAGTAAGATTAAATGAGAACTTACCAGTTCAAAGTTTGATCCTTATTTTATGAGGAGTGACATTGAGGGATTACGTGAAGAAGCCCCACCAGGCGCATGCGCGTCATACTTCAAAGCAGCGGCGTGAAAACACAGAAAACAAATAGCCGAAGTAACATAGTAAGGCTCGTAGAAGACTAGAACTACCAGATGATCTCTTAGATTATGAGGGTGGGAGCGGAGGGCACGTAATCCCACAACGTCACTCCTCATAAAATAAGGATCAAACTTCGAACTGGTAAGTTCTCATTTAATCTTACTATTTTATTTCGGAGTCACGTGAGTGACTACGTGAAGATTTCAAAGCTCGGTGTTTCCGTGCCGTAGATGCACTCCATACGACAATCTGCTTCGGTTGACACAGTAGTAAATAAATAATATATTGAACATTGCATGAATTATTCAATAACTTTTAATAATGATAATAAAAAACAGCAATAACCCCTCTGTCCCAGGGGGAAATTACAAACAATAATCGATATAAACAAAGCAACAGAATTAAATGGAACCCAAAACAGCAAGCCCAAACCGTGGCAGTGTCTGAACAGGTTTGTCATAAATACGAGAAAAAGTTGACTCTTTAGACCATCCTGCGGCCGCGAGGATTTAGTCTAGCGGCACGTCCTGAGCCTTCACCGCGGATGTAGACGCCGCCCTGGTGGAGTGAGATTTAAACACATCCATGTCGACTCCAACATAATTGAGAACCTGTTTCAACCATCTAGAAATAGTTTGTACTGACACTTGTTTATATGGCTTTTTGTGACTACAGATCAGATACAGATACAGATAGATTTTATTTGTCACATGTGCCAATTGGCACAGTGAAATGAAGTCACCATACAGCCAAAAATAAAGAACACAACACAGAGTAGACAGAATTCCTCTCACAGCAGGATCAAAATTTCCCACCGTGTGGGAAGGCACCAAAGTCAGTCTCTTCCCGATGCTCCCCAATGTTCACCCATGGTCAGGGCTTCCCCGAGCCCTCCGCTGTCGCTGCTACGGGCGGCCCGATGTTCAGGCCCGCTCTCCGTGGTGATGTAAGTCCGACGTCGGGGCTGGGGGACGTCCTCAGCGGCCTGGACCCCGAGTCGGCTCCCTCCTACCGGAGTCAGCGGCTCCCAAAGTCCACTGGCTGCGCCGGGTGGAGATACAACGCTGGAGGCCCTCGGCAAAGGGCCCCAGGACTCCATGATGACGGTCAGCACAGCCCGCGTTGGGAGCTCTCTAGACCAGAGCTCCACGATGTTGGAGCAGCAGCCCAACGCTCCGGAGCTCCAACGGCAACCCAGGTAGGCATCGCCCGCTCCACGGTGACTCCAGCGCCGCCGCCGCTGATTTGGCTCTGGTCCGGTTCCCGGTCCCCGGCAGGAAAGGCCGCTATGATCCAGGAGGTAGGCCGCAAGGTGGGGGGCGAGGACGCGACTCGGAGAAATAGTCGCGTCCCCGCCAGGAAGTGCCTGGAAAATAGTTTCCCCCTTACTCTGCCCCCCTCCCCCACATATAAAAGTTAAAGACTCCCCAAAACACACTTTAAAATGACTAAAAATAAAAAAAAAGAGGAAAAATAAACGGGCTGCAGGCAGAGGCTGCTGTCAGTGCAGCGCCCCTATCGAGACTATGGAGCAGTCCTGTCTCAGAACCTCTGAGACTCCTTGTTAACGCAATATATTGGGTTAAATGTTTAACTACACATAACATTTGGTCAACAGGATATGCTTTAAACGTCACCTTGTTTCCTGACATTCCTGGTCTACTTTGTTTGATTAAATCACAGACATAAAATGTAATGTCATCGAGAGAGAAATGCATACAATCTATTCTTAACATGTGTAATGGTTGTACACGTTGTGCTGAAACCAACATAACCACTTTAATAGTTAATTTTTGCAAAGATAATGACGTAATTGGTGCCCATTGCCGAAGCTGTGTGAGAACTATACTGATATCACAACACAGATTGCTGTGTATCTGGCCTGAGGAGGGTTTTTGTTAAAAATTCCTCTCATAAACCGTGATACTAATGGATGAGACCCGATAGGTTGTTGTTCTGAAGACTGCCCTAAATAAGAGGACAAAGCACTGCGAGCAATGTTAATAGCACTGTAACTGAGGTGCTCATCAAAATGCAAATTAGCAAGGAACTCCAACACATCACATATGCTAGCAGTATCATAAGATATATTGGATTGTACACAGAACATCTCCCATTTCTTTATGTGCACCATGTATTGGTTTTTAGTGCTATTTCTCCAGCCTGCAGTGATAACCTCCATGGTCCTGTTCGATAATCCAAGCCCTTGGAATGGTCTGGTCAGAACCTGCAGACCAACAAATTGATACGGTCATGTAATGGGTGACTTTCTCCTGTAACCGGATGCACCAACAAATTACTGCAGCTGGGAATCATCATAAATGGCTGTGCCATCATTCTCAGTACCAATGGGAACCATGGTTGTGTTGGCGAATCTGGGACCACCAAAACACCGGTGGCGGAGTCACGCTCTATTTTGGTGAGACATTTCGCGATCAGGCAGAATGGAGGAAATGCATAAAAGAATGAGTATCTCCAGTGTAACGAGAACGCATCCACAGTTACTGCACCTGGATCTGGCTCCCAGGAGACATATTTAGGCAACTGGTGATTCAGCCGGGATGCAAAGAGATCAATATCTGGCAATCGAAATTGAGTAACAATTGTTTGAAATATTTTAGCATTCAACATCCAGTCTATATTGTCATTAAACTTTCTCAACCTAAGATCTGCTACCACATTGTCTATACATGGTAGATAGATGGCTGAAACCCAGATGTTCCTTGAAATACAACAATGCCAGATAACATTAGCCAAGTTATCACATAACACTGATCTAGCTCCTCCCATTTGATTAATATATGCCACAGCTGTGGTGTTATCAATCTGGAGTTGAACATGTAAATCAGTCATTGTGGAGCAATATGCTTTTAACCCATAAAATGCCCCCAATAATTCCAGATCATTAATCCCATGTGTGTGGAGAAGCAAGTCTTCTTGTTCAGTCCATCTACCCCCACAGCTAGACTCTGTGTCCGTAGCCCCCCCCCCATCCGAGAGCACTAACATCAGTCTGTAAGATCACTGAAGGTTCGTCCACCAAAATGTGATTGGTGGCTTGACTAACATTAACAATCCACCACTGCAATTCTGCTAGAGCCGTGGTTGGTAACTGCATAACCCGATCAAAATGGCCTGCATTTCGTTTCAATGCTTGTTCTCTTGCTCTTTGCAAATGTTGATAATGCAAAGGTCCGAACTGTACTGCAGGAAAGGCTGCTACCAATTTCCCAATGACCTTGGCAACGTCTCAGATGGAGGGATAAAGGTTTTGTGTAAGGCAAATAGAGACATTAACAATATCGACTACCTTGGCTGTTGGTAATGTGACTGTCATATGAACTGAATCAATAAGAAAACCCAAATACATAATTTGTTGGGTTGGCTGTAACTTGGACTTAGTTGGATGGACCAAAACCCCAATGATTCAAACACATTTTTGGTTGCTGCAACCGATTCCTCAGCTGACTCTGTAGTGTTGCTGACAATTAAGATATCATCTAAATAAGCCATGACAATGTGATTGTGGGCCCTCAACAGCCCCAGCACAGGTTTGACCAATTTAGTAAATAACCTAGGTGCTGAACTTAATCCATTAGGCAATGCTTTATATTGCCATAGCAGTCCCATCCAATTAAATTTCAAGTACCTGCGATAATGAGCATGAATTGGCACCGAATAACAGGCATCTTGTAAATCAATGGTGGCCATATAACAACCCTGTGACATCAGCTGCTTTGCAGTAACGAATGTGTCCATTTTAAAATGCCTACAGAGAACTGAAGCATTTAATTGAGTGAGGTGCAGAATTACTCTACAACCACTATCTTTTTTAGGTCTGGGAAAAATATTAGACACAAATTGTTGAGGATGATGAATGGCTTTTTCAATCACACCTTTTCGGGATAAATTCTGAATCTCCACATTTACCTGCTCAGTCTCTGGAGCAGAAAAACACCAACATTTTACTAGGCTTGTGCTGGTGAGGTGGATCTATGCCTGAGATAAACTCAATGGTAGAACCGGACACAGTATTTAGTATAAACATATCAGACGTTATACAGCACCGTTCAGTATAAAACAATTGTAATCTACCTCCAATAGGAGGTTGCACACCAGAATTCTTAACCTGAACACAAAGCCCCTGTACCTCTCCAGGTGGCTTGTAAGGCTGTACTCTGGCCGTATTGGGGTTGTAGGCAAACTGCCGAGGTGGATATCCTCGTTGCCACCCTGGTCCCCCCCTGCAGGGCCCAGCACCCGGACCCTATGGTTTTTGCCTCCTCGTCAATATCCCAAATTTGTTTCATGAGATCATTACCAAAGAGGAGGTCAGGCGTTTGGACATTGGTCGCCTTACAGAGCGCAGCAAACATTTGATTCAGGGTCGGCCTGATGGCGATTTTTTCGAATACAATTAACCTCAAAGAAAGCATTGCACATCATAGCCAACATGTCTTTTTGTAATTGAGTTAACACGGTCCCTCGGACCATCGTGCCAAATGATCGTAGCCGCCACCAGTTTGAGGACATGTTGGTAACGTACCTCCTGACCCCTAATAGAAGGAGTGATATGTGCCCATATTGCTGGGTTCACCGTAGGCACTTTTAACGACGCACAGTTGACAGGTGTTTTGTATTTATTACTGGTCTCTTGGATGACCGATAGCTGTAGCTGGTGAGAAACTAAATAATTGATGTTATTTGTAAGGTACTCCTCCATTGCCTCACCAGTTCCCTCCGGAATAGCAAAGATCATCGCTATGTCCGGGACACCTGGAGCGTTGCTCTTGTGCTCTGGTGTTTGCACATAAGCAGGGACACCAGACTCAGGGTCAGCTGCATCCTGCCCCGCATCTCCCAATTGATAATCCAGGGAGGCATCCCCCAGTCCTATACCAGGCGCTGGAAGGAACTCCCCTTGGCGGCATTCCATATAGTCCCCTTCATAAGGGCCCTGTTGCTCAGCAGCCTGTGGAAGTACTGGGTCCTTAGCCCCTTCTCCTTAGCATATTCTCCATGTGCTGCATTCTGCCCCACAGTTATTTATTACTTGGGGGAGTGTCACCAGCTTCATCAGACTTGTCTGATAATACTGGCCTGTTTGATTTTCATTGAGCCTTCCTGTGGCTCTCAGCAGGCTCAGCCTGCTCAGTATGAGGAACTATCCTAGAGGATTCGCTATTGACTTCAGCTGCCGGTGAAACGGCACCCGGTATCGGAACCGGAGTGGTCGCGCTTATCTCCCGACCCGATCGAAAGTGCGAGTCGTCGCTGGACCCACGCTTTGAGCGAACCCTCCGTCCGGACCTATCCATCTCTAAAACTCCAACTGACTACTCGAGCCAGCTTTACGGAGTTAAATACTCTGCAGGGAAAGTTGTTTAAAACACTTACCTGCAAGTTCTACTTACTGCTGGTGGAGCTGCGCCCTCCAGCCCGTTCAGTGCGACATGCGCAGACGTAATGACACGCATGTGCCTGGCGGGGCTTCTTCACGTAGTCACTCACGTGACTCCGAAGTAAAATAGCATCGGTTTATTCAGAGAAGAAAGGATGAGGTTAATTTATTTTTCTTTTCTTTTTACATTGTGGTTAAATTTTGCAAAATACAATGACTTACTGGCAAATTCAACACACCTTTTCCCCTGAAAAGGGGTTTTGAACAGGAAACGTTGACTCTCTCTTTCCACAGATGCTACCTGAGTTGCTGAGTATTTCCAGCATTTTCTGTTTTTATCCCTCACTCCCATTGAGAACCTCGGATTGAACCCTGCATTCATTCCTTGCATATCAGTAATTTATTTTAATAATTTATATCAGCCATTTGATCTGTTCAGTTTAATTCTGACTTTCAGAAATTCCCATCAATGCCATTCATCTGCATTCTTCTGCATCCGCTCTTAAATCCCTATCAACTTCACCCTGTTTCTCCTATGAGCCATCTACACATGAATTATTGACTGAAATCAATTTCCCTACCAATGAACATATCTATTGGATATGGAAAGAACCAGAGCACTCAGGATAAACCCACACGATTACAGAGTGAATTTAGTTTCACAAAGGTAGCACTGGAGGTTAGGATCAAATCTGGTGCACTGGAACTGAGGCAGCAGTGTAATCTGATGCATCATTGTGCTTTTGACAAATACAGTTCATTGGGACCTGTAGACACCAAGGCATGAGAAGTAAAAGTATAATGCAAGTAGTACGTTTACTGATTAAATACAACTTGCAAAGATACAAAGTAAAGCATAAGAATAGAAAACAACCTGATTGTAGTGGTGTGTCTCAGAACTAATTTCCAGGTAAGATTGACAGCCAAGTCAGAAGGGGATGGTGTGTTTTTTGTGGAATGTATCTCCAGGAAGAAAAAGAAATGTTGCCGGTGTTGGTTTATGAAGGATAAAAGTGGAACACTCAGGTGTGCTTGTAGATTTTATGATAACTAATCACAACCCATCAACAAATCTATTAAGATGTTGATCTTCAAAGTCAAAACTGTGGTATATCAGTGAGAAGTCAGTGATGGATATCAATCTCTCTGGCGATTACTGATCATGGTAATCACTGATTATCACTTAAAAGACAAAGGACAAAGGACATTTATTATCACATACACCAATTGGTGCAGTGAAATTTGACTTGCCATTGCAGCACACGAATAAAGATAATACACAACATTAAAGAATTTAACAATAAACATAAAAACTTCGAAGGCAGCAAAGTCCAGTCCCATCCCCAGTTCACCCATAGTCAGGCCCATTGAGGCCTCTGCAGTCGCCGCTACGGCAGCCTGATGCTTCAGGCCCACTCGCCGGTTGATGGAGTTCTGGCGTCGGGTGAACACTCTCAGCGGCCCGGAGTGTCCGGAGCGGCCACTTCCTCCCTGGAGTTCGCAGCTCCCGAAGTCCACGGGCCGCGCTGGTCAAGGCTACGACCCTGGCTAACTCCGTGAGATCCCAGGCTCCACGGTGTTCCCAACTTAGCGCCGCCTGCAGCGAGGAGATCCGCAGACCGCAGACCGCCGTTCCACGATGTTGAAGTCGGCGTTCACAGCTCTCCGGAGCTTACTGCATGGCGTCCCGGGCAAGGCATTGCCCGCTCCACGATGGCACCTCAGTGTTGTGTCTCCGCCTTCAGGAGCCTTAAGTCCCGGCCGGTCCCGGTAGGAAACGCTGCTCCAGACTGCTGGTAGGCCGCGAGGAAGGGTCGAAAACACAGCTTGGAGAAAAGCCGCAACTCCGACCAGGTAGGACTGAGAAAAGTAGTTTCCCCCTCCCCCCCCCCCCCCACCCCCTACATAAAAAGACCAAAATACCTCCAAACCAAACACTTTTAACTAACTAAACATTTTTTTAAAGCGTGAAAAGAGTAACAGCTGCTGGCAGGGCAGCCATACTCGACGTCGCCCCCTACAAAATGCTGCTTGAGACTTGAGACCTGCACCTCCCAATTTCCTGAAGTTGTTCAAATGGACAGAAAGTTACCACACCCAATGTGAACTGATTTTGACAGACAATTCAGTGAGGTCGAACCCTCGAATAACATCTCATTCTGGTTTCCAATAAACAAGATTCAACTTCAGAAGCAAATGCAGGGAAGACAGGTCCAAATGACAGAAATACTATTTTAGGACATGTTGTATGAAAATATAATTTTACTTCGGAGTCACGTGACATATCGTCGCTCGCATTTGCAGTCGATAGCTGGGGGGGGGGGGGAGTGCGCTCATCTGCCGGCAGCTTCAAAAAGGCCCTCAGGTAAGTTTTACCTGAGGGCCTGTCTCCGGCTCACCACCGTATCAGTCTGCTAGATTGCGGACCGGTGGATCAACAACACAAGAGTTGTGTAGCCCCGCAGGAACGGCTGGCAGCGACTCACCACCGCTTCAGTCTGCTGGATTGCGGACCGGTGGTAGAAAACACGTCGAGTAGCCCCGCAGGAGCGGCTGGCACTGACTACCTACCTCAGCCCCATAGACATCACCTCGACGAGGTGCGGACTGTTGGTAGAGGACCCATTTGTTCATCAGAACTTGGGGAAGACGACTTGCCGTCCGCAGATAGCGGCGGCAGTCGCATAGCTTGAATGGAGCGAATGGTCGAGCAACTGCTCAAGAGGGACCTTCTCCATCAGGAGCGTGCGTCCCTAGGATCGTGAAGATCCACGGCAGGACCCATGACAGGGCTGTCCAACATCTCTCCCTCCTCAGTAGGGAGCGCCAGAAGTCAGGCACTAGCTGACTTCAAAGAGAGGTTGGCGGAAGATCCTTTGTTGCAAGAAATGCCAAAAGAGGAACTTCTGGGAGTGGTGTCAAACTTTGCCAAACCATCCCAGAAAGGGCAGCCTCTTCAGCTGCAGCTAGCGGCAAGCATTAGTTACCTGACCACCCACCAGCTCAGAGAACAGGTAATTTCGGAGGCAACCAACAAATACAGGGCTCCGGAGAATTGCGTGTCACTGAATGTCCCTACTGTTAATACACCCATATGGCGTAACGTCAGCCCCGGGATCAGGACTCAGGAGTTAAAGATCCAGAAGATCCTGAAATTATTGACCTCCGGCATCACTGCATTTGCCAGGTCAATAGACGGTACGGACATGACGGAAGAGCAGCAAGGTGCATTAGCTCTGCTGTGCAACACACAGTATGAAATAAACTGCTTTCGGAAGAGCTCTATCCGTCCTACACTAAACGTCAAGTTTGCGGGTTTGTGTAAGGCCAATGTTACGCCACCACCAAGACAATTGTTTGGTGTTGATCTGCCTAAACAGGTTAAAGACCTGGACGAGGAAGCCAAAGCGGTTGGATTAATCAAACTGCCTTCCTCGAGCAGACCACAGGCGTACCATAGGCAGCATCCATATGCAACAACAAACAAGCCTCGGGGTCGACCCAATAGAGCAACGAGAACTTTCCCTAAGGTCGCACCCTATCCACAGAGGCCTTTTTTAGGCCAGGGCCCACAGCGACCAGCCTGGAAGATGCGCCAACCCCACATCCCAGCAACACAACTACCCAAGAAAGGCCAGAAGATCAGGCCCCACCGGTAACCATGGAGGTAAGGGCGTCTGGTTCTCTTGGGGGTGCTGCATGCGGAACCTCACTAGTAGGAGGGAGGTTGCGTCTGTTCTGGGATGCATGGAGTTCTTTAACTTCTGACACTTTTATATTACAAAGTATTCATGGGTACAAAATCGAATTCATAAACAGACAACTTCCCCCAGGTCAGCATGTACCTAGCCAGAAATTTGTACTCTCTCACAAAGAGAAAGTGGAAGGACATGCAAAACTATTAAGATTATACAGCGATGGGGTTATACAAAAAACGATACATGAACCTCTTGAGTTTGTATCTAACATCTTTACTGAAACCAAAAAAGATGGTGGATGTCGTATCATAATTGATTTAACCCACTTGAATACTTTTGTTCAATATACCCATTTCAAAATGGACACATTTGAAACGGCTAAACAATTGATTTCCAGAGGGTGCTTCATGGCCTGCATCGACCTAAAAGATGCATACTATTCAGTGCCTATATGGAAACATCACTGTAATTACTTAAAATTTGTCTGGATGGGACAACTATGGCAGTACAAAGCCTTACTTAATGGACTCACAACAGCCCCCAGGTTGTTCACCAAAATACTAAAACCAGTATTGGCGCCTCTAAGAAGACAAAACCACAAAGTCATGGCATATCTTGATGACATTTTAATTGTGGGAAAAACTTTGGAGTTAGCTAAATCAGCTGTGACAGCTACCAGGTCACTGTTCGAAAAACTGGGGTTCGTCATCCATCCAGACAAATCTAAGTTCAACCCCTCTGTGATTATGGACTACTTGGGATTCACGGTTAACACCAATCATATGATTGTCACTCTCCCAGAGAACAAAGCAACAGACATAATAGAAGCGTGTAACAGCCTCGCTTGCGCCAGGAAAACGACTATCAGACATGCTGCCAAAGTGATTGGAAAATTAGTAGCTACATTTCCAGCTGCACAATTTGGGCCGTTACGTTATCAAAATTTGCAAAGAGCTAAGATCTCAGCGTTAAAAACAATGCTGGACATTTTGACCTATGCAGCTGCCAAACAAGGCACAAATTGAGCTGCGATGGTGGATTAGCAACATTCGTAATTGTTTAAATCCCATCATAATTGTAAACCCGTCAGTCGTATTACAAACCGGCGCAAGCACCCAGGGCTGGGGAGCTACCGACACCACTTCCAGTTGTGGCGGCAGATAGGATTTGCACGAATCTACTTTACTCCAATCACAAGGTATAAACTATTTGGAAATGCTGGGAGCATTTCATGGGCTGCGGGCTTACTGCACAACTATGCAGCATACGCATGTCCGCCTACAGATAAATAATACCACAGCGGTGGCATATTTAAACCTTATGGGTGGTATCAAGTCGATATCTTGCGATGAATTGGCAAACATAATTTGGCTCTGGTGTATTGAAAGAAATATTTGGATTTCAGCTACATACCTTCCAGGTAAGCTCAATACAGTGGCAGACACCAGGTCACGAGTATTTAATGACAACACCGAGTAGATGTTGAACCCCCAAATATTTGCTAATATTATAGCCAAGTATGGAACACCAGATATCGACCTCTTTGCATCCAGGTTGAACCATCAGATACCAACATATGTCTCTTGGGAACCAGATCTTGGGGCAGTGGCGATGGACGCGTTCTCACTACATTGGGGGAAATTGTTCTTCTATGCATTTCCCCCTTTCTGCCTCATCAGTCGGGTATTGCAGAAGATCCAGCTGGATTCTGCATCTGGGATTCTGATAATACCCGACTGGCCCACACAACATGGTACCCGGTGGTCTTCGGCATGGTGAAAGAACCATGGGTGCAAGTCCCTAAATACTTTGGTGGTCTCGACCCCCACCAAAGTAACCTTCTTTATAGATGAGTTACTCAAACATCACAGGCCTGGGACAACAGGTTTGCAATTGGAATTCCGAGCATATCCCGTTGATGTACGACTCTGCATAACCACCTATCTCCGACATTACATTAATGTCACACAAAACATCAGGAGAATGAAGACAGGACTGTTCATC
Organism: Okamejei kenojei; assembly: GCA_035221665.1. NCBI lineage: Eukaryota > Metazoa > Chordata > Chondrichthyes > Rajiformes > Rajidae > Okamejei > Okamejei kenojei. The sequence continues at coordinate 41,259,259 of CM069143.1, forward strand.
AGCTTCAAAAACCCACATCACAGGGTGACAGTGCAGACTATCTCCAGGTGGCTCAGGGTGGTATTGGGAGAAGCAGGTGTAGATACTGACATTTTAAAATCTCATTCTACTAGGGCTGCATCCACATCAGCGGCGAGGATCATGGAGGTACCCAACAGCGGGCTGGGCCACTGAAGGAACATTCCAACGGTTCTATAATAAACCTGTGGCCGCTCCCGCAACATTTGCGAATTCAGTTTTAAGTGCTGTCCCCTGAACGTTTTTCCCCGAATTCAGGGGTTTTTTGTTTGTATTAATAAATACATTATTCTTTTTCAGCTTTGTTCAAGTCCGAAATACGTTAACATACTTCCTCCATCAGTAATTACGGCTTTGAAGAATGTCGTGCATGCGTGCTGGCGGGGTCTTCACAAAATCCCTCATCGTAACTCCTCATAAAATAAGGGTCAAACATCAAACTGGTAAGTTCTCGTTTAATCTTACTATTGTATTGATTTATAGTGGTCTTTGCAATGCAAGGTTTGATTAGAATACAAAAAGACATGGGAAGTTCTAACAAGACCCATCATTGGTCACCGCAGATTATCACAAAGTGCACCCCTCGTTAAAGAGGCAAGCACCAGTAATAACAATCTTGCTGCATAAGCATCGCTTTTGATCCATCAGACTGCAACTGAACATATTTTGATAATGGTAAATGAATTAAAAATCCCAGTGTTAAATGTGAAGAATCATAATTAAAATCTAAAAACAAGACTTTTGTGAATTGAATCCTGGGTGGCAGGTTGCATATTGAACGATCTCTGCTTTAATTAGATCGTATATTGAAGATGAAACTCCTTTAAAGCCCTGTCCCACAGTACGAGTTCATTCCAAGAGTTGTCCCGAGTTTGCCCTGATTCGAACTCGGAGATTTACGGTAATGGTCACTCGTCGGTACTCGGGGCTCTCGTGGACATTTTTCAACATGTTGAAAAAACTTCACGAGTCTTCCCGTGCTTACCTGCCATTAGCGAATCTTCCCGTGCTTACCTGCCATTACCGTTACGAGCCGCTAAGAGACATCCCTGAGCTCCGACGTACCCGCTATGTTCATTCTCCATGCTTACCACGAGTTTGATTTCTGTTTAACGCAGGAGAGCTCTTGGAATGAACTCGTACCGTGGGACAGGGCTTTTAGGATCTGATTCGCTTTGAATTGATGAAAGTCAGTCCCTCTCAGATAATAATATTTCCCTTTTAATCATTGCACCATGATGTTCTGCATCACTGAGTAGACTTCAATTGGAACCTAAGTTCAGCTAAACTTTATTTAACAAGAGCAAATAAAAGGAGATTGAGTCAGACTGATCAAACTAGCCCAAACCAAACAACACACAGATATTAACTGCACTCAAAAGCATCAAATGAATATTCTCCAGCCCCTAGCAGTGTGAATGCACAAAGCAACGAGATGCACTCCAGGCAACACTATGATTGGAAGGGTGAAATTGGAGAACTTTACAATAAAAAGGGTGGCAACTAGGTTACGGCCTGACAGAAAAGATGAATTCTGGAAACAGAAAAAGTAAACCATGGGAACAAGTGGAGAGGGCACAGGAATTCTGGAACAGCTTGATAAAACCTAGGCATCAACCTAAAGGGAACAGGAACCCTGGAAACAGAGAGAATGAACCTTGAGGACCAGCCAGGTGGAGTCTTTGGAAACTGGCAGGTAGAGATAACAAATGCTTGGAATATTTGTGCAGAGTGTAAATGTTAGAGAAAGCCTGATAGAGTAATCCCTGCAAACACACTCTGAAAGAAAAACGTTAACCTTGGGGCCATTCTGACAGAGTGTGTGAACCTGGGTGGGAATGCAGTGGCCTTCCTATTTGTAGGAAATATCCTGCAGTCCAGGTATGCACCTTCGCTTAGAGCTACCAGCAGCAGTTTGGCTGCAGTGAGATCAGTTCAGTGTAGTTTATTGACATGTGTACCGAGGTACAATGAAAAGCTTTAGTTGCGTGCTAACCAGTCAGTGGAAAGACAATACAGGATTACAATCGAGCCATTCACAGTGTATTGGCCACGGCCACACCGCATTGTCTCATTGAGCTGAGCGTTTAGCATCTCAAATAAAGATGATGCGGTCTGTAATAACTCATCGTATTACAACCCATGTTTTCTTTAAGATTATGAAAGTGCAAGAAGTTAGAGAAGGTTGTAAACAGCTAATGAACTCTTAAATGAATTGCAAATATATAAAGGGGGAAAACTGGAGTCAGGACCTGTCAGGGGAATTACAAGAACAAAGTGTACAGGAGAGACATAGGCAGTTTTAAGACTATCACAAGGTTAACAGCGGGAAAGAGGACAGTGATGATACAAGATAAAAGGAGTGAATTAAGACTGTTAAATAGCTGTGGAAGGTTTGAGTTTAGTTTATTGTCACGTGTACCGAGGTACAGTGAAAAGCTTTTGTGGCGTGCTAACCAATCAGCGGAAAGACAATGATAGACACAAAATGCTGGAGTAACAGCGGGACAGGTGGCATCTCTGGAGAGAATGAATCGGTGACATTTCGGGGTCTTGATCCGAAAGGTCGCCCATTCCTTATCTCCAGTGATGCTGCCTGTCCCTCTGAGTTACTCCAACCTTTTGTGTCCAGCTTCAATTTAAACCAACATCTGCAGTACTTTCCTACACGTGATTCCATGTATTGGATGATGTTTCTGGTCAAACCCTGCAGAAATATTTTAAATGATCTAACTTGTCTCAGTGGATTTCAGCACAAGCTTCAGGTCAGGGCCGGCCTTAGGAGGTGCGGGGCCCAATTGGGAACAATTTTCATAGAAATATAAATATATAATTATAAATGAGTCCTTTTCAGGCACATGCCGTGAGCAATTACTCAGGGTAGGCAGTCAGTCGGCTTTTAAAAAATCTTAAACCGCACATGCGCAGATTGTTCTGTCCGTAAAAATAAAAAATAAAAATAAAGAAAGTAATAATTCAATTTGCCCAAGGCTTCCAAATCTCCTTCTTTCTGAATTACTGAATGGGTGGGGGGTGGAGGGTTACGGCAGGTGGAGAGAAGTTGGGAAAAACAGGAGCACACTGGGACAAGTTGAATCAATTGTGATCTTATTGAATGACAATACTAGTTTAAAGGACCAATTGGGGGGAGAGTTCCTTTCACAGCGTGTGGGGAGTCTGGCCAGGGGTAAAGTTGCGGGGAGGGCAGCAGCGATGAGAAAGAGGGGGTCGCGGATCATGCCAGCAACTCACTCACTCACCGCTGCCGCAGCGCTCCGGGTGCGGAGCCACCGCATTGTGGCCGGGGAGGGAAGTAGCTCACATAGCTACGAGCGGCCGCCGGGACCTCAGCGCCTTCTGCCGGCCTGCTCAACTCTGGCAGTGCTCTCCATCTGAACAGTGAGGGGACCAGCTCAAGAGCAAAGATCATAGATCAGAGTGGGTCAGCGGGTGATTGCTATCAGTACAGCAGGCAATGGAGCTTACTCCTGTGTCAGCGCGAACATGGGACCTATTGAGGTTACTCGCACTGACATATGGAGTAAGTTCCACCACCCTCTGTCCTGTTATCCATCGCCTGCTGACCCGCTCTTGAGCTGGATGCTGGTATGATGCCCGACCCCCTCCTTCTCAACGCTCCTGCCCTCCCCGCAACTTTACCCCTGGCCAGACTCCCCACATGCTGTGAAAGGAACTCTACCCCTCCCCCCCCACCCCCCCAGCGGCGCTCTCCTTTTACAGCCGCTTCCCATCAACTGCTCCTGCACCTAATCAGGGGGGGTGGGGGGTGGTAGACGCTATAAGCCCCCTGTGAGAAATTTTATTTAACTCTGAAATTGAAGATGTATAGACATAAAGCTGGAGTAACTCAGCAGGACAGGCAGCGCAGCGACTCTGGAGAGAAGACCTTTCTTCAGACTGAACTGAACTCTCGTCGGAGAGTGTACTTGTGATTGTCTGAAGATGGGTCTCAACCAGAAACACAACTCTCTCCCCAGAGCCGCAGGCCATTCTGCTGAGCCACTGCAGCCCCCTGCAACTCCAGAGCTAAACAATAAACACAGAGTGCTAAACGTAGAGGAACTCAGCGGGCAAGGTGGCACCCTCGGAGGGAACAGACCAGGAGCCACCATGGGCCAGGACTCACCCCCCCCAAAAAAGAAAGGAACTGCAGATGCAGCCGTCACTACAAAAGGTCAAATTATTCCGAGAATGCCGAGGTGACAGGGTGAGAGAGCGAGAGAGAGACGAGATGGGGATCGGGAGAGAGAGTGCGCGAGAGAGAGAGGGGGAGAGAGGGAGAGAGCGAAAGACAGAGAGACACAACATGGCTCGGTAGATGTATGACTTTACCTGCACACCTGGGATGCAGGCTATCTGGCCCTGGGGATTTATCGGCCTTTAATCCATTCAATTTACCAAACACCACTTCCCAGCTAACCTGGATTTCATTTGACCCCCGGTCCCCTGCTATTTCCGACAGATTATTTATGTCTTCCTTAGTGAAGACAGAACCAAAGTAGTTATTCAATTGGTCTGCCATGTCCTTGTCCCCCATGATCATAGACAGAAACATAGAAATTAGGTGCAGGAGTAGGCCATTCGGCCCTTCGAGCCTGCACCTCCATTCAATATGATCATGGCTGATCATCCAACTCAGTATCCCGTACCTGCCTTCTCTCCATACCTCCTGATCCTCTTAGCCACAAGGGCCACATCTAACTCCCTCTTAAATATAGCCAATGAACTGACCTCAACAACCTTCTATGGCAGAGAGTTCCAGAGACTCACCACTCTCTGTGTGAAAAAAGTCTTTCTCATCTCGGTCTTAAAGGATTTCCCCCTTATCCTTAAGCTGTGACCCCTTGTCCTGGACTTCCCAACATCGGGAACAATCTTCCTGCATCTAGCCTGTCCAACCCCTTAAGAATTTTGTAAGTTTCTATAAGATCCCCTCTCAATCTCCTATATTCTAGAGAGTATAAACCAAGTCTATCCAGTCTTTCTTCATAAAACAGTCCTGACATCCCAGGAATCAGTCTGGTGAACCTTCTCTGCACTCCCTCTATGGCAATAATGTCCTTCCTCAGATTTGGAGACCAGAACTGTACGCAATACTCCAGATGTGGTCTCACCAAGACCCTATACAACTGAAATAGAACCTCCCTGCTCCTATACTCAAATCATTTTGCTATGAAAGCTAACATACCATTCGCTTTCTTCACTGCCTGCTGCACCTGATGCCTACTTTCAATGACTGGTGTACCATGACACTCAGGTCTCACTGCATCTCCCCTTTTCCTAATCGGCCACCATTTAGATAATAGTCTGCTTTCCTGTTTTTGCCACCAAAGTGGATAACCTCACATTTATCTACATTATACTACATCTGCCAAACATTTGCCCACTCACCCAGCCTATCCAAGTCACCTTGCAGTCTCCTAGCATCCTCCTCACAGCTAACACTGCCCCCCAGCTTAGTGTCATCTGCAAACTTGGAGATATTGCCTTCAATTCCCTCATCCAGATTATTAATATATATTGTAAGTGGGTCCCAGCACTGAGCCTTGCAGTACCCCACTTGTCACTGCGTGCCATTGTGAAAAGGCCCCGTTTACTCCTACTCTTTGCTTCCTGTTTGCCAGCCAGTTCTCTATCCACATCAATACTGAACCCCCAATGCCATATGCTTTAAGTTTGTATACTAATCTCTTATGTGGGACCTTGTCGAAAGCCTTCTGGAAATCCAGATACACCACATCCACTGGTTCTCCCCTATCCACGCTACTAGTTACATACTCGAAAAATTCCACAAGGTTCGTCAGACATGATTTACCTTTCGTAAATCCATGCTGACTTTGTCCAATGATTTCACCACTTTCCAAATGTGCGGCTATCCCATCTTTAATAACTGACTCTAGCAGTTTCCCCACTACCGATGTTAGACTAACTGGTCTGTAATTCCCCGTATTCTCTCTCCCTCCTTAAAAAGAGGGGTTACGTTTGCTACCCGCCAATCCTCAGGAACTACTCCAGAATCTAAAGAGTTTTGAAAGATAATCACTAATCCATCCACTATTTCCGGAGCCACTTCCTTAAGTACTCTGGGATGCAGCCTATCTGGCCTTGTGGATTTATCGGCCTTTAATCCATTCAATTTACCCAACACCACTTCCTGACTAACCTGGATTTCACTGAATTCCTCCTTTGACCCGCGGTCCCCTGCTATTTCCAGCAGATTATTTATGTCTTCCTTAGTTAAGACGGAACCAATGTAGTTATTCAATTGGTCCGCCATATCCTTGTTCCCCATGATCAACTCACCTGTTTCTGACTGCAAGGGACCTACATTTGTTTTAAATAATCTTTTTCTCTTCACATATCTATAAAAACTTTTGCAGTCAGTTTTTATGTTCCCTGCCAGTTTTCTTTCATAATCGATTTCCCTTTCCTAATTAAGCCCTTTGTCCTCTTCTGCTGAATTTCTCTCAGTCCGCTGGTAGGCTGCTTTTTCTGGCTAATTTGTATTCTTCATGTTTTGTTTTGATACTATCCCTCATTTCCCTTGTTATCCACGTTGCACTACCTTCCCTGATTTATTCTTTTGCCAAACCGGGCAATTGTTGAGCAATTGTTGTACTTCCTCCATGCAGTTTTTAAATGCCTTCCATTGCATATCCATCGTCAACCCTTTAAGAATCAATTGCCAGTCTATCTTGGCCAATTCATGTCTCATACCCTCAAAGTTACCTTTCTTTAAGTTCAGAACCCTTGTTTCTGAATTAACAATGTCACTCTCCATCCTAATGAAGAACTCAACCCTGTTACGGTCACTCTTGCCCAAGGAGCCAAGCACAACAAGACTGCGAACTAATCCTTCCTCATTACTCAATACCCAGTCTAGAATAACCTGCTCTTTCGTTGTTTTCTCTACATGCTGGTTTAGAAAACTATCCCGCATACATTCCAAGAAATCCTCTTCCTCAGCACCCCTGCCAATTTGATTCACCCAATCTATATGTAGATTGAAGTCACCCATTATAACTGTTTTACTTCGGAGTCACGTGAGTGACTACATGAAGAAGCCAAGCCAGGTGCATGTGTGTCATTAAGTCGACGCATGTCGCACCGACAGGCTGGAGAGCGCCGCTCCACCAGCGGTAAGTAGTAACCCGCAGGTAAGTCAATGTTAAACCTTCCCTGCGATTGTTTTTTAAACTCTGTAAGTCTGGCTCGCAGAGCCAGCTTGAGTTGCTAATATATATTGTTAATTTTTTTAACTTTGTAAGTCTGGCTCGCAGAGCCAGCTAGAGTTGCTAATATATTGTTGATATAAACTGCGGTAATAGAGTGGAACGCGCGGGGACCGCGGTTACCGCTTATAGATCGGGTCAGGAGATAACGGCTGCTCGAAAGCTGGCTCCCGCGATTACCGCTATTTAGATCGGGTTTGGAGATAACGGCTGCGCTAATGCCGGCTCCAATACCTGCTACTGTTCTACTGGCAGCTAAAACAAAATGAAATAAAATAAAATGAAATGAAATAAAATGAAATACTAACTTTATTTCCCAACTGCCTCTATCAATTTCCAGTGCTTCAAGGCACTCAGAAATACCAAACTAAAGCACTCTCAGGCTCATTTGTCTCATGAGTCTGATGGTATGGAAGACTCCCTCCTTTTAATTTAAAGGTATGGGGATGGCTCAACCAAATGGGGAAAATACTCCAAATTTAAAGAGCCATGGGGGAAAAAATGTCAATTGGGGTCGAATGCCCTAGGGTTCCCATACAGCCTCTCGCAGAAGTCCATACAGCAAACTCAGATTCAGATTCAGATTCCTTTATTGTCATTCAGACCTTTCGGTCTGAACGAAATTTGTTACCTTGCAGTCATAACATGTAATAAATTAAAACAAAACACACAATAAACACATATTTAACATCCACCACAGTGAGTTCACCAGGCACCTCCTCACTGTGGTGGAAGGCAAAAGTCTTAAAGTCTTTGTCTTTTTTCCCCTACTTGTTCCCCCTCTGTACTGAGGCAAACCAGGCCTTCGATGTCATCGTCCACTAGGCCCGCGGCCTGGAGCCTCCGAAGCCAGGCCGTCACCGCCGCCGCTGCCGGAATGCCGGAACACCACCACAGCTCCCAATCAGGATCGACCACGGGAACGCTGGAGCGCCGGAGCTCTGAAGCCGGGCCGCTGCTGGAGCACCGCTGGAGAGCCGCCGGAGCGCCGAAGCCCCGAAGCCGGGCCGCTGCTGGAGCACCGCCGGAGCAACCGCCGGAGCCCCGAAGCCGGGCCGCTGCTGGAGCGCCGAAGCCCCGAAGCCGGGCCGCTGCTGGAGCACCGCTGGAGAGCCGCTGGAGCGCCGAAGCCGGGCCGCTGCTGGAGCGCCGAAGCCCCGAAGCCGGGCCGCTGCTGGAGAGCCGCTGGAGCGCCGAGGCCCCGAAGCCGGGCCGCTGCCGGAGCACCGCTGGAGAGCCGCTGGAGCGCCGAAGCCGGGCCGCCGCTGGAGCACCGCTGGAGAGCCGCTGGAGCGCCGAAGCCGGGCCGCCGCTGGAGCACCGCTGGAGAGCCGCTGGAGCGCCGGAGCCGGGCCGCTGCTGGGGCACCGCTGGAGGCCACCAGCTCCGCCATTAGGCCTCAGCACAGACGGAGACGGTGACGGGGGACACGACAAGAAAAGGTCGCATCCCCCCGAAGGGAGAGACAGCAAAGAAGAGAACATCGTTATGGATAACAGTGGGAATCATCCTCCCCAGCACCTTGCTAGGGCTGGATGAGACCTCCCTAGAGCATAACTCGGGAGAATCAAGGCAGGAGGAATCTGACCCTGAAGCTGCTGTCACTGCTTATGTGCACACACCAGCGCACACGAGCCATGCTCCAGGTGTCCCGGACATCGCGTTAAACTTCGCTAAACCCGGAAGGGACTGGTGAGGCTTTCGAGAAAACTAGCTGCCAATGTAAATTACATGGCTTCTCACCAGCTCTAGGATACGTTCATGGAGACTGCCACAAGTTATAAAACACCTGTAAACTGTGCTTCACTCAAAATGTCCACCATGAACGCAGCAAGGGCACAAATGAGTGCAACGATGCGGAGACAAGAAGTGAGATTTCAACGCATCCTCAAGTTGTTGGCAGCAGGCATTCAGAGAAGGTCCAGGGGGCACTGATGTCTGGTATTCAACAAGTTTGCTGGCCCTATTCTGCAATGCCTACGTTGAACCCAAAGTTTGCTGCTCTATGTAGGTCCACCAATATCCAAGCCCAGATTATTTATTTGGGGTGGACCTCCTCAAACAAGTCAAGGACCTGGAGAAACATGCCAAAACAATCCGTCTCAGGAAGACATACGTCCCTTCTGCCAGGATGCCACCTCGCAGGTCGTTTCAGCACGAAAAGTGACGGATCCAGGGGCAGGGCCAAGCAGAGGGGGCCAGTGGGATGGCGGTATTACTCACTAGTGTATCCCAGCTCCAACCCCAATATGGGCAGAAGGAGTAAAGGCCGACTGTAGAGGTACAGGTGATTCATTTTGTCCATGATAAGTTCTGGGACCTCCGGTTGGGGGTAGGTTGCAATTGGGTATGATGAATGGTGCTGCATAACATTTCATCGGTTTATACTACACACTGTCCCAAGCTCGAACACAGTTTGTGTCAGGAATTGATCCGCCTGTACACAATATGCCTAATAGTGTATTGGGGGTTTCTGCACAAACTCAGCAGGTAAAATAATAAATTATGGTTTTGTCCCAAAAAAGGGGAATTGAGAGGACAATAAACCATCCTCAACAATTTGTGTCCAATATATTTCCCAGACAGAGAAAAGATGGGGGATGTAGAGGCATTCTGGACCTAAATCAGTTAAATTCCTATGTTCAGTATAGGCATTTTTGAAAATAGACACCTTCAATACTGCGAAACGGCTGTTATCACAAGGCTGTTATATGGCAACTATAGATCTGAAAGATGCATGTTATTCAGTACCAATTTATCATCAGTATCGGAGATACTTGAAATTTAGTTGGATGGGACAGCTGCGGCAATTTAAAGTACTACCAACGACTTAACTGCAATTCTAGGCTATTCAACTAATTGTGGAAACCAGTGCTGGTGCTACTTCGGGCCCAGAATCACATGGTAATGACATCTATTTAATCTATGATATTTTAATCATAAGCAACACGCAAGTCTGTTCGCAGGAAGCATGGGACACGCAGCAATGCGCACAGCAATGCGGTTCCATCTCAGCAATCGAGTCGGGAGCTAAGTGTGGTAACGCCGGCTCTGATACCAATGGCCGTTCCCCTGGTGATTGAACAGCCTCCAGCTGCTCCAGTGTCGCAGGGCACTGAGGCCACAGCAACAAGCAAAAAAGCAAAACATCCCATTTCTTGATATAGGAGATGTACTGTTTCTAGATATTATTTCTCCACGCCGCAGTAATTGCATCCACCGTAGGACCTGACAGCACGAATCCCAGGAAAGGTCTTCTCAGAGTCTGCAAACCACCAAATTGATTTGCTCATGCAGTGAATGGTTCTCCCCAGTCACGGGTAAAACCAGCAGAATTCTGCGTTTGGGAACAGTCATAAAAGGCTCTGTTATCATTCCCAGTATGAATAGACTCATGGCTGTGTAGGCCAGTCAGGCGGAGTCTTGCTGGATCTTACGCAAGCACCGCCTGATGAGGCAAAATGGAGGAAGGACATAAAGAACATTCCTCCCAGTGTAGCGAGAATACATCCATCGCCACTGCCCCTGAGTATGGCTGCCATGCCACATATTTTGCAACTGGTGATTGAGCCTAGGAGCAAACAAATCGATATTTGGTGTTCCATCGAGCCACAATGTCATTAAATACTTTGTGATCCAACATCCATTCTGTGTTGTCATTGATTTGCGTGATGATACACCAGCACCAAATGAGGTTAGGTAACCTATTATAGGATATTGACTTGATTGCACCCATGTGATTAACATGTGCCACCACCGTAGTGTATCAACTAGTAGTTGAGCATGCAGATATGCATATTCGCACAATAAGCCTTTAACCCATAGAATGCCCTCAGTGTCTCAAGTTAGTTGATAGCATATAACTGAGGAATTGGCCACTTGATGAATAAACAACAAGATTATTACATACTTCCATTCATTCTAATATCTAGCCCCAGGACAGGGTCACAGATAAATTACTAGAGTTAAAGGTAAATCCCAATAATCTATAACTCTAGTTGGTATCAGCTTAAATTCAACTGGATGGATGAGAAAACTCAAATTTGTCAAATATTAGTTTTGTGGCTGAAAACAGCTAATTTAGCAAGATTCAGCATTTTCAGAATATCATCCAAATAGGCCATAATAATGCGTTGTTGAGCTCTGAGCAGCCCAAGCACTGGCTTGGTAATTTGGCAAATAGCCTGGGAGCTGGTTAGCCCATTTCGCAATGCTATAACTGCTATTGTTGCCCCATCCAGCTAAATTTCAATATCTCTAGTGATCCCTGTGATAGGGAACTGAATAGCATGCATCTTTGAGATCGATGCATGTCATAAAGCATCCAATGGAAATCAGTTGTTTAGACAGTAATGAAGTTTTCCATTCTAAAAGTCTATACTGCACAAGAGCTTGTGAGTTAATCAAGGGTGATCCGACATCCTCCATCTTCCTTTATGAAGTTGCAGGGTGTCGTCAAAATGGTGTAGCTATGCCCATCGTGGGTGCTTTAATCAACCCGACAGCTTTGCTTCCTCATCCAGTCTTTTACTTGTTTGGATATCTGCTTGTATACCCAAACCTTTTTGTTGGAATGAATAAATGTCCAACTTGGTGCATATGGTATGGGTGGCAATGAGTTAAAGGAATTCAATTTGGAACCTTTGTATACTGGGCAGTATAAACTGATCTGATGTTATCTTTTCAGTTATAAACGGATCTGAAGTTATTTGTCGTCATTTGTACAAAAAATAAGTGTAATTTATTACCAACTTGTAACTGGTCCGCACACCCCATGTTTCAGAAAGAACCAGACCCACCTACCTCCATGGTTACTGGTGGTCTTATGGTAAGCCCAAAGGCCCCTGATGCGGGTTCCATTCCCAGTCTTCATTTGGAGGATAGGACTGCTGGGGTGCGTGGATTGCACATTTTTCCTGACGGCTGGCTTGGGCCTTGGCCTGAAAGACCTCAGTGGACCTTCAGTGAACCACTTACTGTGCCGATGGAGGCGTTGGGGTGTTGTCATGAAAAAACGAAAAACGGGGCAAAAACCTATCTGCTGCTGCTGCTGTTTCTGCATCTGCTGTTTCTGCACCGGCTGCCGTGAGTGACGTCATCAGGCATGCGACCCGTAATGGCAACACAGCGCAGCCCACCTGTGGATAAATCCAAATCCCGGTATACAAGAAAAATGGCTGAACAAGAACAAGGCCTGACTGAAGCCTCGGCCTCAGGTAGGACATTGTCCCTAGAAGTGTCAAAAAAAATCGAAAAAAAATCGGAAATGGAAGAACTCAAAATTTTTTTTGTACAAGAAATGGCAGAATTAAAGAAAGAAATGAAGTTGGAATTAAAGATTGAACTGGAAAAAATGAATTTTAGGGAAGAAATGGAAAAAATCAAGATGGAGAAGAAGGAGTTAAAGTCTGAAATCAATCTTTCGACTACGGAATTATCAGACAAGCTGCGAAAGGAAATTGCAGAAATAGTGACGGATACATTTGCAGGTATTATGGAAGAGTTGAATGAAAACATTGAAAATAAGGTGGAAATGAAAATGGAACCTGTGCTGGAAGAAATTAAGGAACAATCAACATCCATAAAAAATCTTGAAGAACTAGTCGAAATAAGTACTCAGGCTACGAAAACACTCGTCAAAGAAAATTAACGATTATCTGACTTACTGGGCAAAATTACTGATAAGTGTACTGAGTTGGAAGGACGCCAGAGAAGGCAGAACCTAAGGATCATGGGTATTCGAGAAGGGAGAGAAAAGAATCAAGATACCCGAGAGTTTACTGCAAACTTATTACAAAAGGTTTTATCTCTGGAACAAAAGCCTTTGCTAGCCCGAGTAGTGAGACGTTACACAAAGCAAGATGCTCCTCCAAGACAAATGATAGTAAAAGTCCAGTATGATCACGTTTTGGAGGAAATGATGAATAAAATTGTAAAAGTAGAAATCTTACATATGAAGAAGATTCGATCAGCATTTACCGAGACTGCCCAGCAGAGGTCTCCAAGAAACGAAATGCGTTCAAAGAGACCAAAATAATTTTGAGGGAAGTGAATAATCTGAAGTACAGTCTGAGATACCCAGCCACACTGAGAGTCACCTACAACCAGGAAGAACATTATTTTAAAAATCCAGAGGACGCATTGAGCTTTGCCCAAGGGATTAAGGAGTGAGAGGTAGACTGAATGAAATCTTCAAAGATGAAGTAAACGAACAATTAAACCGTACTTTCAAGATTGGTTGAAGATTGGAATAAACTATGGACTTGTTTCATCTAAAGAAGATGGAGAAGGATGCGGATGGGAGACTCGAGGTGATACGGATCGAAGACTATTCCTTGGATACTAATAATTAGAATACTAACACTACTAATATTAATAATTAACATATACTAACATATACAAACATATATTAAAATTAATACACTGGTATCATTATTAATTAGAGCTAATAACTACCAATTATTGATTAATAATTAATTATAGCCGATTAACCTAGAATTAAGTAAATAGTAAATATAAATACACAAAATATAAACTTTGACTTTATTTATCACCCCTGGTACTTTTTATTTCTTTTTTATTTTTTATTTTTTCTATATATTGTTTTTTTTTAATATATTCTTATTATTATAGTTTTTAATAAGTGTTAAGTATATATATTAGTATATACTTGACTATGAACTTTGTACACATCACAGTTTAATACCCCCGGTTTAAATATTTTTTATGGAATAATAATTTTAGTGAATCATGGAGATGGATAAGTGTGTAACATTGACTATGGAAGTCTTTAGATTGCTAGCCATGATAGTATGGCTAACACTAACTACACCAATACTAGATGTAGTTTTTTCTTTCTTTGTGCACCTTACCAGTCTCTTGATCTATCCCTTTTTTAATATTATTTCTTGTTATTATTATTTTACATTTGAGTGGAATTATAAATTAATGCAAAGGAGATATATATGTGAGAGATACTCAAGGGCCTTGAAATTCATCTATTCGAAGTTCAGGTGTAAAGTCGGGTATGTCGAACTGAACCATTCGCTCTATTACATATTCCTGTAGATAAAAGATGCAAGATTTACATACGAATATGGGGAATGGAGGAATAACGTTTTGTAGCTGGAATGTTAAAGGTATTAACGAACCAATTAAGAGAGGTAAAGTATTAGCACACTTAAGAGCACTTAAAGTAGATGCGGCATTCATCCAAGAGACACATTTAAAAAAAGAGGCAGAACATAGATTAAAGGCTAAATGGATCGATAAAGTCTATCATTCTTCTTTCACACACAAATCTAGAGGTGTAGCAATATTAATTTGTAAAGGCACTGCATTTAAACATACTTCAACAATAACTGATAGTGACGGTATATATATTATTGTAATAGGAGAATTATACACACAAAAAATGATTTTTGTCAATGTATATGGCCCAAATTTTGATAGCCCGCTGTTTTAAAAAATATATATTTAATACCAATCCGGAATTATCACAACACAATCTAATAATTGGAGGAGATTTAAATTGTACACTTGATCATTATTTGGACAGATCATCAAAACAACGGAAACTTAAATCGCATTCCAGTGAGTTAATAAATGCATATATAGATACTAGTAATATTAAAGATGTTTGGAGATTGCAAAACCCAACAGGACGAGAATACTCATTTTACTCACCTGTGCATAAAACTTATTCAAGAATAGACTATTTTCTGGTAGATTTAAAACTTATTCCACTTACGTGATATGGGTAATAATTCAAAATATCCCAATATTATAATTTCAGATCATGCACCTTTAACTTTTATGATGAAAATAACTGGTAAAACGGAAAAACAAGGACAATGGAGATTTAACCCACAAATTTTAAAAGACAAAATAACTCAAAAATATATCACAAAACAGATCAAGATTTTCTTTGAAATAAATGATAAGCCAGAAATATCTTCATCCCTGTTATGGGAAACTTTTAAAGCATATGTTTGGGGAATTATGATATCCTCTCAAGCATTTTATAATAAAGAGAATCGGAGGGTACAACAGGCATTGGAAAGGGAGATCAAACAATTAGACACAGAGAACGCTGTTAATCCAACCATGATAAAACATAATAAAATCTTTGCATTGAAATATAAATTAAATAAAATACAGTCAGACCAAGTTGTAAAACTATACCAATATACTAAAAAAATACAATTTGAATTTGGAGACAAACCACATAAATTATTTACTCGTCAATTACGAAAATTGGAAGGAGAAAAATTAATCTATAGGATTAAATCAGATAAACGCTGAAATAACTACTAAAGAAAAAGAAGCTATTAGATCATTAAAAAATGGTAAAACTCCAGGACCAGATGGTATTGGATCAGAATTTTATAAAACATTTTATGATATGATAGCTCCACGTTTGAAGACACTATATGAACACATTTATGCACAACAGAAATTACCAGAAACATTAAATGAATCTATTATAACGCTCATATCTAAATCAGATAAAAATCTGGATGATCCAGGGTCATATAGAGCTATATCTCTTTTAAATACTGATCAAAAAATATTAACCAAAATACTAGCACAAAGACTAAATACAGTGATTAATAAACTAATTCATTCAGATTAAACAGGATTTATACCAAAACGATACTCCTCAAACAACCTGAGAAGATTATTCAATATTATATACTCGAAAAGAAACATTAATAAGGATTTATCAATTATTTTGTTGGACGCAGAGAAAGCTTTTGATCAGATTGAATGGTCTTATTTATTTTCGGTTATGGAATCTTTTTAGTTGGGGGAGAAGTTTATAATATGGTTTAAGTTACTATATACCAAGCCAACAGCTAGAATATTAATAAACCAAATGTTAACAACTAAATTTAACATTCCGAGGCTGCAGACAAGGTTGCCCTTTATCTCCACTACTGTTTGCACTTGCAATAGAACCACTAGCGAAATCCGTGAGATTGCATCCTGAAATATAAGGGTATGAAACTAAAGAAACTGAAAATAAAATCTATACGCAGATGATGTATTACTTTATATCACAAAGCCGGAAATTAGTATTCCTAACTTATTAGATTTAATAACTCAATTTGGATCGTTTTCAGGATATAGAATTAATTGGAATAAAAGTGAACTTATGCCAATAATGGGAAATAACTTACATATATTACAACAATATCCTTTTAAGATAGCAAATGAAAAAATCAAATATCTTGGAATTTATGTAACAAAAAGATATGATTCTTTATTTAGATCTAATTTCCCACCCTTATTGAATAAACTACTTAAGAATATCCTATATTGGAAAACATTACCTATTTCAATGCTAGGTAAAATTAATGCGATAAAAATGATTTCTCTTCCACAATTATTATACTTGTTTCAAATGATCCCGATATATCTTCCTAAAAATTTTTTTAAGAAAGTGGACTCTATAGTTACCAATTTTATTTGGGATTATAAGAACCATAGAATAATTTAAAAAATATCTATGTAAATCAAAAATGAATGGAGGTTTTGCATTGCCTAATTTTATGTTTTATTATTGGGCAGTTAATATAAAAAATAAGAATTTCTGGTTGGAAGACGTAGATAAACAACCAAACTGGTTAAAAATGGAAAAAGAAGACTGTTCACCTTTCGAAATTAGCTCGATTTTATTTGCTAACACTAAAATACATTAAAAAATTTATAGAGGAAACCCAATAATAGAAATTGGTATACGTATTTGGAAACAATTTTAAAAAAACATTAAAATTACAGAGTATACCACTGGCTCTTCCAATTGTAAACAACATTACGTTTAAACCTTCATTGATGGATAAAGATTTTTTTAAATGGAAGAACTATGGAATAAATAAGATGGGTGATCTCTACAGGGAAAGTTTATTTCTTTCATTTCAGGAATTACAACAAAATTATGGATTACACTCCAAAGAATATTTTAGATATCTACAAATTAGAGATTATGTTAAATCAAATACACCAGATTTTAGGAATAGAAAGACAGAAATTTTAGATGAATGTCTAAATAAACATCCGAATACAGAAAAATTAATATCATATATTTATAATATCTTACTGGAAAGTGATTTACCAAATACGGAAAAATATAGACAAGCATGGGAAAACGAATTAGGTCAAACAATTAGTATAGAAGTATGGAATGAAAGTTTACAACATATACACCATTGCTCATTAAATGCCAGACACTCTTTGATACAATTTAAAGTTATACATAGATTACACTTCTCAAAATCCAAATTAAACAGAATTTTCTCAAATGTTTCCGCTATATGTGATAAATGTCAACAGTTAGAAGCTAATCTAACGCATTCATTCACAAAATGCACAAAAATTACTAATTTTTGGACAGAGATTTTTAACATAATCTCGAATGTAGTTAATGCAAATTTAATTCCAGACTCAAAATTAATTATATTAGGAATATTAGAAACGGATCAGCTACTATCAACACAACAAATAATTTTTATTGGTTATAGTTTAATAATTGGTAAAAAATTAATACTAAGATTTTGGAAAGGTCCCATATCCCCCACAATCAAAATGTGAATTACAGAAATGTCGGAGACACTTCACCTGGAAAGATTAAGACTTGTCCTAATGGACAGGTTAGATCAATTCAGAGGAATATGGTCTCCATTTATTGAATACTTAAAGGGTTAAGGTGGTCCGGTTCGAGGCCCTGACTGAAGCCTGAATGAAGGAATAGATGAAGAATTATATACAATAGATCACGAATATATCTCCAATGAAGAATATCTTGCTTAATACTCCACTCATTTTATTGATTTTTTTATTTCTTTCTTATTTCTTTTTCTTTTTATTATTTCTTTTTATTTCTTACTGTTATAAAATAATAAAAAAATATAGAAGTATAAATAAGATTGACCGTAAATTTTAAAAATATTAAGAATGTATGTGACGAATAATGTTTTCTTTTTTTTTCAATTTTATATTATTTCTTCTTAATATGTATTTACTTCTAATAAAAATATTTTACAAAAAAAAGTAGCTCACGTGTCTCCTTCACAAACTTCCCATGCAACCATGCAGAGCTAGCTGCACGAGAAATAGGCTGAACTAGCCATCACTCGTAACTTCGAATAAATTGTAGCTTCTTTCAGCCGCCTTTTACAATGGACACCCTGAATGAGTAGGCCAAATTGGCACTATTAAAAATCATGTCGCCTCATCTTTAATATCGTAAGAGGCATCTACTGATAACTGAAACATAGAAACATAGAAATTAGATGCAGGAGTAGGCCATTCAGCCCTTCGAGCCTGCACCGCCATTCAATATGATCATGGCTGATCATCCAACTCAGTATCCCGTACCTGCCTTCTCTCCATACCCTCTGATCCCCTTAGCCACAAGGGCCACATCCAACTCACTGTTAAATATAGCCAATGAACTGGCCTCAACTACCCTCTGTGGCAGAGAGTTCCAGAGACTCACCACTCTCTGTGTGAAAAAAGTCTTTCTCATCTCGGTCTTAAAGGATTTCCCCCTTATCCTTAAGTTGTGACCCCTTGTCCTGGACTTCCCCAACATCGGGAACAATCTTCCTGCATCTAGCCTGTCCAACCCCTTAAGAATTTTGTAAGTTTCTATAAGATCCCCTCTCAATCTCCTAAATTCCAGAGAGTATAAACCGAGTCTATTCCAGTCTTTCTTCATAAGACAGTCCTGACATCCCAGGAATCAGTCTGGTGAACCTTCTCTGCACTCCCTCTATGGCAATAATGTCCTTCCTCAGATTTGGAGACCAAAACTGTACGCAATACTCCAGGTGTGGTCTCACCAAGACCCTGTACAACTGAAGTAGAACCTCCCTGCTCCTGTACTCAAATCCTTTTGCTATGAAAGCTAACATACCATTCGCTTTTTTCACTGCCTGCTGCACCTGCATGCCTACTTTCAATGACTGGTGTACCATGACACCCAGGTCTCGCTGCATCTCCCCTTTTGATCTGAGTAGGGCAGCATTAGTTTTAGAATCTTTGTAAATAGCCTAGGCCTGAAGACAACCCCTAGGTAGAGCCTAAACTTTCCACCGCTGGCTTTGTCATCAAAAACACCAGATATATAGATGTATAGATATGGAAAAGTATGCATCTTCAAGATCGATTGAGGCCCTAAATCCTCTGAATCAGCTAAATTGCTCAAACCTCAAACAACCTCACTCTACTGAGCAACCTGATAACCTCAATCACAGATGAAAGCAGTGCTTTCTTGGTCAATATGTTCCATATGGCCAGCCAGTTCCAAGATGGTCTACCCTGAACCAGGGTAGCCAAACTGTTCCTACTTGGAACTTATAGAGGTTGCTATGCAAGGCACACTGCCAATGTCTCTGCATCAACCTACTCTTCTCCAGACAGTGAAAGGTACTAGACAGACCATGCTGCCAGTAAACCCGGTGTGACAGACTGCTCCATTTCAGAGTTTTACAGATGTTAGTAAAGAGACCTTACCTGCCAGCATCTCTGAGTCCAGGTCGACCCCCTTGTTGCTTCAGCGAAGTTCCATTGCAGACCATGTCTGACCACATCTTCAGCCCCATGCTTGCCAAATAGCTCTTCCTCAGAGCTCAAAAGCAACATTGCTGTGCAAGACATGCCTGCCAGCTTTTCTGAGCCCAATGGGACAGACTGCTTCTTCGGCCTACAGCCTCTTTGGAGCCTTGCTGGAGCTTTACTTTGCAGGTCACGCTACCAGTTAGTCCCAGCCTGGTTTGACAGGCCGCTCCTTCAGCCCCTTCAGCTCCTTCAAGCCTTAGCGGAGCTCACTGAATAGGCCGCACCTGCCATTACTCTGAGCCTGCCTCGACAAGCTGCTCCTGCGGGCCTTCTGCCTTTTTTGAAGCCTTTGCTGGAGCTGACTGTGCAGATCGCGCTGCCAGCTTCTCCCAGCCTGGATCGACTGGCTGCTCCTTTGGCCTGCTGCTCCTTCGGAGCCTCAGCGGGGCTCACTGGACAGGCCACGCCTACCATTACTGCAAGCCTGGTTCAACAGGCTGCTCTTGCGGGCCAGCTAGTGACCCCCGACTGCTCCTTTCCGGAGTTTCAACGGTGCTTCCTGCCCCTTGTATACAGGGGTGAAAACCCACCGGACTACTGGAGCATTACCCACATAGGATGGTACTCCACCCCCGCAGCCGCCTTAAATTCCCCCTGCAAGTCTTCAACTTGCTACATAAATTCTCTCTGAAGAGATACTATGCAGGCTGCACGTTACTGGCTCTGTAAAAATTAGCCTTTTTGGGAATTATCTCATGCCTTATAGCATTTTTGCGAAGGCAATAGCCCCAACTGTGTATTACAGAGAAGTGTTAATTCAGCTTTCTGCACTTGCGAGAGTTGAGACCCATCTACAGGCTTGCAAAAGGCCATAATGACTCCAGTGAGCAGTTTTTAGACTCACTGAAATAATTCTTTGCCTACACATCATCACTGAGATATCCAAACTGATGAACTTGACTTATGGAACATCCAAAAGGCTGGCAGTTATCTGGACTGGCATATTTCCCAACCGTATCCAGCATATTCCCCTCCTTAGCTAATGAGAAGTTAAATCCCTGATGCTCTTTGCCAGATCTTCCTCCAGTGAATCTCCTATCCCCAAAGGGATGGCAAATATGTGACAAGAGCCGGTAGCTCCTTCATATGATTAAAATGAAGCATATCCCCCATTAGTTCAAGGGATTCAAATTCCTTATCGATATCCACATAGTTGGAGTCACCTATGTAATAATCTCCAACACTCCCCTCTGCTGAGCGGGAAATATTATAACGCAACCCTGAGCCAGGTGTTGCTTCCCTTCATCTGATCGGGAGATATTATAACGCAACCCTGAACCAGGTGTTGCTTCCACACAACCGGACAGGCACAGCCTGTGTCACCTGAGCCAGGAGCACATTTCCTTCTTTTCCCCTTTTTTTTTTTTAAACAACTTATTTATTTGTTTATTTGTCCATCCATTTATTTTTATTTATTTATTTGTTTGTCTATTTATTTATTTATTTTTTACTCACTAGACAGGTTGCACCTGCTAGTGACTCCGAGTCCGGCCTTGCTTCCTTCTGGAGTCTAAATGGAGTTTCTTAGCGGAGGAATATAACGCAACCCTGAACCAGGTGTTGCTTCCTCAGGCCTCTGGCTGGCTCCCTTTCGGAGCTCCAAAGAAGGTGTCTGAACAGACCTCGCCAGTCCGATGCTCCGAACAGCCGCCTGCTCCCGTGGAGCCCAAAAACTGGAGATGACTGTACGACAGCGCTCGTCAGACTTTTTCTCTCCAACATTAGCCTGCTCCCTCTCGGAGCTTCAATAGTGGTAGATGCACAGGCCATGCCCGTGAACTTTTTGCGTTCGACTACCCTCCATGACGATAGCTGTGCGGCCGCTTCTTGAGTAGCTGCACTGGCCGTGGCTGTCAGCTTCTCCAAGCCCTCTGCACCTAATGAACGGAGCAGCAGGCCGTTTCTGGAATAAAAAATTCCTTACCTGTCGGAGCAATCCCGCGCCATGCGTCGACGTATTATTGTCCGCAATAGGGGCGCTGCACTGACAGCAGCCTCTGCCTGCAGCCCATTTGTTTTTCCTCTTTTTTTTTATTTTTAGTCAGTTTACAGTGTGTTTTTTGGGGAATTTTTGACTTTTATATGTGGGGGAGGGGGGCAGGGTAAGGGGGAAACTAACTCCCAGTCGCTTCCTGGCGGGGACGTGACTATTTCTCCGAGTCGCGTCCTCGCCCCCACCTCGCGGCCTACCTCCTGGATTGGAGCGGCCTTTCCTGCCGGGGACCGGGAACCAGACCTGAGCCACAACAGCGGCGGTGGCGCTGGAGTCACTGCGGAGTCACTGACCATGGGTGAACATTGGGGAGCATCGGGAAGAGACTGACTTTGGTGCCTTCCCTCACGGTGGGAAATTTTGATCCTGCTGTGAGGGGATGTTTTATGTTGAATTTCTGTCTACTCTGTGTTGTGTTCTTTATTTTTGGCTGTATGGTGACTTCATTTCACTGTGCCAATTGGCACATATGACAAATAAAATCTATCTGTATCTGTATCTGTATCTGTTATCAGTCATGGTGGTGCAGTACAATACGTTGTTAGTTCATCTCTACCTCCAGTGTAACTACGTAACTACGGGAAGTGAGTGTTAATATAAAGTGTACAGTAAGGTGGAGCTAGTATTAGTACATTACTCTGATTGGTACACATGCACTAATCAATCTACATCCTTTCCCGCTGAGAAAAGAGTTATTAAGCAGTTGTTAAAACACATGCAGTTAAACATACTCACCGTACCTGTCAGGCGGTCTGCTAACCCGACCCGAACGCGTACGGACAAACCCCTCCCCCTCCATTCCGGAAAAGATAGTAGGGCTGGGTGGTGAAGAACCAAAGAAGGAGAATGCAGCCGGGGAGCCTGCAGAGGACGACGGGGCGAACATGCAGGACTAGGGACACTGGGGGACGAGGGAACCGAACGACGTGGGGAATACATGCTGGGGTCGGGGGTCTGGGATGGACAACAGCAGCAGGTGTCTTGAAAACTAATGGCGGTGCATAAGGACCGGGGGGACATGGTCGCGGTTCGTTCACAGGCAGAAGATGTTGACGGCTGCACCGATGCAGAACACCATCGACATTGACAAGGTAGGAACGAGGTTCCTTGGCTGGCTCCTCAATGAAATCCAGTCGGGTATGTCCAACTGCAGTCTGCAGGCGAACCACTTGACCTTGCAGTAACGGTTTAAGTGGTTTGCTCGACTTGTCATAGGAGCGCTTCCGGACATCATGTTTCTCCTGAATACGCTTCTGGACCGCAGCTGGTTTGAGCACTTAAACCGTTACTGCAAGGTCAAGTGGTTCGCCTGCAGACTGCAGTTGGACATACCCGACTGGATTTCATTGAGGAGCCAGCCAAGGAACCTCGTGGCTTCAGCTGTTGCTGGGTGACGGGGACCTGGGGCCGTGTCATGCGAGACATCAGATGCTTGGCGGGAGAGCCCAGAACACCATCCCTGGAAATGTTTCTCAGGATTAACAGATCCAGGTAGATGTCGGAATTGTCAAGATGCGAACGTTCCATTAACTGTTTTGCGCTCCTGACAGACGCTCAGCGAGGCCGTTGGATTGAGGGTATTCGGGGCTGCTGCTAACATGCTGAAAGTTCCAATATCTGGCAAAGTTTTTAAATGCCTGGCTGGTGAATTGTCTCCTGTTGTCAGTTTGCAGTCGAACTGGTAGGCCGTGTACAGATAAATGTCTCTGAAGTTTCTTGCATAACTATCTCAGACGTAATGGTAGGCAGCAGATCAATTTCAAATCAATTGGAATAGGTATCAACCAGAACTAGATAGTGTTTACCATGACATTCAAAAATATCCGCAGCGACGGATGTCCAAGGTAGTTCTGGAGTGGGTTGTTGCAGGAGAGGCTGTTTCTGTTGGTGGGGTGCAAAGCTGTTGCAAGTGGAGCAGGATGCCGTTTTGTCACGTATGTATTTGGTCATTCCTGGACAATAAAACATGCTTTGGCCACGGGCAAGCATAGCCTCAGTACCTGGGTGGCTGCTGTGGCCATATTTGTAGTATTCATCTTGCAGGGATGAGGGAATCACAACTTAGTGACTGTTGACAATGATCCCGTCTTGTATCACCAGTTCATCGCAAACTAAGAAGAATGGCTGTATATCTAGTGGTGTGTTGGATTGTTTTGTGGGCCAACCACTCTTGACAATGGAGGAGAGCAGCTGTAGCGTTATGCCAGCAGCTGTGTGTTCCGCAAGGCGAAGCAGTCGTTCCGTGGGAACAAAATTGACTTTAAGCACAGCAAGCTCGTCACACTCAAAAGGATGTTGTTCACAGGATGCCCATGGTGCTAGAGAGAGAGTGTTGGCGATGAGCATGTCTTTGCCCTTTTTGAAACAATCTGGTAATCAAAACACTGGAGCTGCATCATCATGCGCTGCAAGCGTGCAGGTGCTGCATGAATAGGCTTGTTCAGGATGGTGACCAGGGGCTGGTGGTCACTTTCAATTGTAATAGTTTTCCCAAAGATTAAGTCTCTAAACTTGGAACATGCAAAAACGACGGCTAGCAGCTCCTTTTCAATTTGGGCATAGCGCTGCTCGGTCTCCGTCATGGTGCGAGAGGCGTACGATACAGGTAGCACGGTGCCATCAGCTGATGTCTGCAGGCAGGCTGCGCCTAAACCATATTGCGAGGCATCACAGGTGATAGTAACTGGCAGCCTGAGGTCGAAATACGTGAAGTATAGCTGAGGTTTTAAAGAGTCGAACACTCGTTGGTGTTGCTGGTACCAGGTCCAGGCAAGTCCATGTGAGTGAACTGTCTCAGTGGCGAGATGAGTTTGCTGAGGTTGGGTATGAACTTGCCCAGATAGTTAACCATACCCAGGAAACGATGATGGCTGTGGGCATCTGTGGGAGCAGGCAGTTCAGTGATGGCTGCAGTCTTCTTAGGGTCCGGCTTTAACCCTTCGCTTGTGAACACATGTCCAATGTAGGTAACCTCTGAAACACAAAACTTGCACTTCATGGGGTTGAACTTTAGGTTGATCTCACGTGCCCTGTCCAGAATCATTTAAAAATTAGAATCGTGCTCCACTAAGTCATGGCCGTACACCAGAATGTCATCAATGATGATAGCACATGGATAGCCTGCGAACAGCAGTTCCATAGCTCTCTGAAAGACCTCGCTGGCCGAGTTAATACCAAATGGCATTCTGAGGAACTTGAATCTGCCAAATGGTGTGGCAAATGTAGCGTCATCTAGAGGTATCTGCCAAAACGAGCTTTTGGCATCTAGTACTGAGAACACTGTTGCACGATCGATTTGAGCTGCAACATCTTCGATGGGTCTCATCGGGTAGTGTGGGCATTTAATAACTGTGTTCAGGTCCCTTGGGTTAATGCACACATGGAGCTCGTCTTTGTCTTTCTTTTTTGTAACGACCATGGTGGAGACCCAGTCTGTGGGTTCACTTATTTCAGCCACTACACCCATGGACACCATGTGTCTCAGTTCGGCTTGTATTCCGTCATGCATAGCATGAGGTACGCGGTGAGGTGCATGGACTGCTGGGACAACAGTGGTGTCAATAGTGATCTTGTGAGTTATTGGCAACTTGCCCAGTTTGTCGTCAAACAAATCCTGATCTAGGGACAGGAGTTGTTGTGTCGGTTCATCAGATAGGCATAGCTTGTGGACAGCATATCCGAAGGACACTAAACCCAGGATGTGGCACGCATGGATTCCCAACAAAGTCTCAGAGTTCAATTTCACAATATAGAAATGTCAGGTTTTTAGTGACATTGCCCACTACACACTTGAAATCAGCTTTTCCGAGAGGGTGCAGAATCTCCCCCCCCCCGTAGGCATGCAAGGTAGAGGCATCATTAGTCAAGGTTTCATTATTTCTTAACTTGTTATAGACCTCCACGGACATTACATTCACCCGCACTCCAGTATCCACTTTAGCAATAACATACTTGTTATTGATGTGCACAGTAACAGCAGGGTCCAAAAGCTTACCAGATGTGCAGAGGAGAGTGTGAACAGCAGAACTATCATATGAGATAATTGGTTCATTCTCGTGGGCAGCTTCGAACTGTTCATAAGAGTCAGAGACTGTTGGGTCTTGGTGCAGCAGGTGTAGATTAGACTTTGAATTCGCACTAGGATTCCCACGAGAATGACAGCATGCAACAAAATGATTCATTTTCTTACAGTAATTGCATGATTTGCCATTTGTTGGGCAAAGCTGGTGACCTCAATTATGGAAATAGTTGCAGTTAGCGCACCTCTGCAATGGCTCATTCACAAATCTTTTAGTGCCAGCTGAAGTGGTGCTGTTACTGAAACCGGTCAGATTAACATCATGTTTCTGAGTGCCAAGCTGATCACCCAGTGGGGCTACAACCTCCGACATACGGCAGGCATGCACAGCCTGTTCAAGAGTCAGGTCAGCATTTCGGAGTAGCTCTGTTTTGAGCTTCCGATCACACATGCCGCTAACAATTTTGTCGCGTATTAACTCATTAGTTATCTCTCCAAAGTGACATCTCGGTGCCATGTACTTCAAATAACAAATGAAACGTTCCACAGGTTCGTCAGGATGCTGTTGGCATGCGAAGAACATTGCTCTCTCCAGAATGCAGTTCGATGGCAGGTCACATAGCTCACAGAGTTTACATAGCAGCACATTAGGGTTGCGCATGCTCTCAACTGGAACCACCACCTGGCCGTTCCCGTCATGTACAGCTGGCACAAAGTCGAAGGTTTGCGCGCGAATCATAGCCTCAGGTCCAGCCAGGTTGTGCAGGAACGATGCCTTGACTTCATCTGGATCGTTGCAATGGACGATATTGATGTAGTGCTCATAGTCAATTTCAAAGAGCCTCCATCGCTCGCCTATGTCTCCATCAAAGATGAGCTGGGTTGGATTGCGGCACGAGTGAGCCATCGGAGTAAAAGTTAAAGACTAATAAAATGCAAATAAAACCCGAAAGACACGCAATGGGTAATTTCCAGCTAGTCTGATACCATGTGGAGAACTGTACAAACACAGTCTGGTGTTCAAAGTCAGCTTTAATCATCAGTCATGGTGGTGCAGTACAATACGTTGTTAGTTCATCTCTACCTCCGGTGTAACTACGTAATATGGGAAGTGAGTGTTAGTATAAAGTGTACAGTAAGGTTCAGTACATTACTCTGATTGGTGCACATGCACAATTTACAATCTCCTTTAACAAGGCTAATTATTCAGTCTCCAAATGACCTCTCTGTTCCCCTCCCCAGAGTGCTTACAATGGACCATCTCAATAAACACTCTCTTCAATCGGCAAGGGGAGGGGTGGTGAGGGTCAGATAAATTATTCACGCTGACAAGAATGGAGACACCGTGAGCAAGCAGCAAGCTGCTCCCTGCGATCATAGACAAACTCCCTCCCTGGGAGTAGCTGAGTCAGCGCCACACATGCTCAGGAAGCACAGCATTGCACCAAGGCTGAGCTACTATCATTATGGCTGATCTGAAACACTGATCTACCACTAGGCATAAGCTTATCAACAAAGCCCAGAGAAAATGTAACCCTTCTATTGATAGTGGGTGCAGAGTAACTAAGATTGAAACAGTAACTATTTTATCATAGTTATAATTAATTATGAGCATATTAATTGTGTTAGCAGCAACCAGGCACTTGAGAGCATGCACTCTGATTAGGGATTAGCTGGCAATCAATGCAAACCTTTGCAGTGACATACATGTCCCAGGACCTATTTCATACTACATTTCCCATTTCTCTTCAAGTACTTACACGCCCAAAAATTCATCAGTGCTTGATTTAAAAAATAAAATAATAAAGAGACTCAATGATCCTGAAGTTACCGGCACTCTCCCAATGCTGATCCTTCATACTCCACAGATGACAATGATGTATTCCTCTTGGATTCACACTATTCCAAGCCAACAAATGGCCCATCAGGGAACCAACTTGCCTGAAGTCATCTGTTGCTGGCTCTGATTTGTCCTGGTCTTTTATTGCTCGCAGTTTCACCCCCCCCCCCCCCACCCCCCACCCCTAATCCCCGAACTGCCCCAAATCGTTACCTATCCATTTTCTCCAGTACCTGCCTTAACTACCTCCTCTGGCAGTTTGTTCCATATACGTGCCATCTTCTGAGTGAAAAAAATGCCCCTCAGATTCCTATTAAATCTTGCCCTTCTCACCTTAAACCCTATGTCCTCTGGTATTTGATTTCCCTTCTTTGGGTAAAAGACTGTGCATTCACGCTATCCTGCCCGGGTTTGACTTCCCAGAACACAACACCTCACATTTATCTGTGTTAAGCTCCATTAGCTATTCTTCTACCCACTTGCCGGCTGATCAAGATCCCACTGTAATTCCCAATAACCATTTTCGCTGTCTACCATACCACCTACTTAGAGTCATGGAGTGATACAGTGTGGAAACAGGCCCTTCAGCCCAACTTGCCCACACCACCCAATGTGTCCCAGCTACACTAGGCTCACCTGCCTGCGTTTGGTCCATATCCCTCCAAACCTGTCCTATCCATGTACCCTAGTCACATGCAAACTTCTAGACATGCCTTGTACATTTTCATCCAAATCATTGATATGAACAACAGTGGGCCCTGCACTGATCTCTGAGGTGCACCACGGGTCACAGGAATTTGTGGAAAACAAAGATTGTCTTTTCGAAACATCAAAATAATTTCTTGAGGTATTTGGACTACCTGTCCAAAATTTCTTGGTGACACATACAAATGTTGAACTGTCTATTCAAAACCAGTCAGCTTTTGTTAAATTACTTCACTATCCTTTTTACTGCTATCACAACTGCCGAGACCAGATAATATTTCTATTGGTGCCAAGTTTTTTCATTTTTAAGACAGATGCAAAAAAAAACTCCATCTTGGCCTCCAATGTCCTATTGTTCACGGATAGTAAAGTCGGTACTGTTAGTAATGATAGATTTGAATAGCTCTCTGTCCCATACCAACTATCCCTCACTCTCTGTGTAAAGGTCCACAATTACCCAAGTGACAAGTGAGCTGAATTAATGGCATGAGGCACGCAGACAGCTTTCAACTTCAACTTCTAATTAATTACAATAATAGGGCTGATTCGGTGGCTTACTTTAACAATCCCAATATTGGCAGAGGTGAGTGAGCTAAAAATGAATGAAAGTTTTACAGCCCTTCAGTCCTGCACATCACTCATTGACTTCTACTTAAGAAACAGCACAGAGGCGGAAGTTAGTAAAGCTTCAGCCTCACAGCTCCGGTCACCTGGGTTCAATCCTGGCCTGCGGGGTGGAATCTGCATGTTCTCCCTACGACTGCATGGATTTCCTCTGTGTGCTAGAGTTTGCTTCCACATCTCAAAAATGCACGGTTCGGTAGGTCACTTGGCTGCTGTAAATTGCTCCTCGTGTGGAGATGAGAGGGAAAATCTGGGGAGGAATTGATGGGAATGTGCGGAGGATAAAATGGTTTAATATAAAACCAATGTAACAATGGGTAGTTGGTGGTCAGCACACTCTCAGAGGGCCAAAGGGCCTGTCTCTATTCTGTAACTCTATGACTATGAAATCTACATTTATTTTGAGGAGTGGTGAGGTTAACATCAGTTAACCCCTTAATCACTTCAGTTGTTATTCCTGCTGCAATTTAATAATCTACTGGCATTATCTGAAGCTGGGAACTATAGGCCAGTAAGCCCAACATCTACAGTAGGAAAATTACTAACGAGGATTCTAAGGAATGCATTTGGAAATTGTAATCAAGAATTACAGTGAAATCTTAATCAGCTTGGCAACTGGGCCGAGAAATGACTAATGGAGTTTAGTGTGGATAAGTTTGAGGTGTTACATTTTGGGAAGTCGAACCAGGGCAGGACCTTCACAGTGAACAGTAGGGCTCTGGGAATGTTGTGGAGCAGAGGGAATTAGGAGAAGTACTCAGTTCCCCATAAAAAAT
Organism: Okamejei kenojei; assembly: GCA_035221665.1. Lineage (NCBI taxonomy): Eukaryota > Metazoa > Chordata > Chondrichthyes > Rajiformes > Rajidae > Okamejei > Okamejei kenojei. The sequence continues at coordinate 41,289,110 of CM069143.1, forward strand.
GTTGAGGCAGATAGTGCGGAGAAGAAGCTTTAGGCACGCTGTCCTTCATCAGTCAGGGAATTGAGTAGAGAAGGTGGGACGTTATATTACAAGATTTGGACTATTATTGCACTTGGACTATTATATTCAGTTTTTGTCATCCTGCTATATGAAACATGCCATTAAGCTGGAGAGGGTGCAAAGAGGATTTATGAGCGTTGCCAAGACTGAAAGGCCTGAGCTAAAGGGAGAGATTGGGCAGATTAGGACTTTATTCCTTACAGCACAGACTGCTGAGAGGTGATCTAATTGTCCGTAAAAGCATGAGGGGATAGGTCAGGTGATTATAGATCAGTCTTTTTCATCGGGTAGGGGAATCAAGAACTAGAAGACATGTGCTTAGGGCAATGGGAGAAAGATTTAATGGAAAATTGAGGGGCAACTTTTTCACATCAAGGATGACAGCTATATGGAATGGGCTGGATGAGGTAGTTGAAGCAGGTACAATAACAACATTTAAAAGACATTGGACAGGTAAATGGATAGAAAAGGTTTAAATGGATATGGTCTAAACATGGTCAAATAGGACTTGCTTGGATGGGGCCTCTTGGTTGGAATGGACGAGTTGGGCCCAAAGGCCTGTTTCTGCGCTGTATGACTCCATGACTCATGTTCACTGTGGATTCCAACCCCTGGCGAGTTGCAATGCAAGATAGATCCACATCTTCAGAACATAACAGAAACCCGAGGGAAGTAGACTGTCCAGATTCACCCTCATATCAGATGGACGGAAGTGCAGGCTACAGAAACAAAAGTGATGGATAACTCTGTTCATCCTCAGCTGAAGTTTGGGTGCCTGTCCCATTAATTCACATAAAGCCATGGAGTGAAGCAGTAATTTCCTGCTGGACTTATACCAGAATTTATTTAAAACATTTGCAAACCTAATGAAAGAGGGAGCATTGACTAGATTAGATAGGGCAGATCATCGTGTGCTTTGGGACGGTTTCTGTATGATTGCAATTTGCTAAATTCTATTGTTCAATTTAAGGTTTCCCTACAACAGTGTCAAGAAGGTTGTATTGTCATATGTCCTGAAGCAGGACAATTAAATTCTTACTTGTAGCAGCAGCATAACAGGTTTGTAAACACCGTGATCAGTAGATTATATAATCAACTAACAATAAAAGAAGTTTAATAAATAATTTAAAAATATATAGTGTAAAAATAAATCGCACCCCAAAGTCCTTCGTGCAGCCCAGGTACTTTGTAGTTGGGAGTTTAGTTGTACTGTTCTATACAATGTGTGCAATTAATTTATCTTGGTATCAGACCCCTATTAGATTTACATCCCAACCTAACCTACTGCTACTTTGAACAAATCATTGTTTCAGGACTGTTGTGAGGTTGCCTTCCCCTGTTAGTGGGACATTTACACTTGGCCTACTTCCAACATGTACTCAAATGAACATTTATTTGGTCACTGGAGGTGGGTGACACCAATTAGTTTGAATCTATTGCCCACCACTAATTGTTGTCTCACAGCATATTAAACTGCAAACCTGCCAGATTAGGTCAGAATGTTTTTTTATAGCGACATGCAGCACAGAAACAGCCCCTTCAGTCCACCATATTCTTACAGATATGCACGCACCCATACAAATCCCATTTACCCGCACTTGGTCCATAGCCTTCTTTACGTAGGCAAGTCAAGAGCTCATCCAGATACTTTTTAAATGGTGTGAGAGATTCAGCTTCCTCCATCTTTTTACCTCCGGGCACTTGCAGAGCAGGAGGAGAAGTCATCATGTTATTGGCCCTGACACCACAAACCCCAGTCCAGATAGTGATACTTTGAGGGATGAACCATAGAAGCACGTTTCACAGTGAATGGCACCTGCCCCAGAAAGCAGGTTAGCCCTGGGAGAGGCGGTTTCGCAGTCAGTTCAGGAAGAAAAGGAGGGCTTTAACACGAAAATCTGAATCCAATTTCTAGGCAAATATTTTGCCGATCTTGATTACAGCCCTTGATTTGGTACAGCTGGAATGCACAGTATCCGATTCTGGTCACTACTCTATAGAAAAGATGGGAAGCTTTTGGATAGGAAACAGGCAAGATTTACTAGGAAGAGGGATTCCAGATATAAAGTTAGACTGGGGAAGCTGTGGTGGATCGCTTTAGAAAAAGGAAAGCCGAGCAGAGATTAGATGGATTAATAAATATGAGAATAGATTTATGAAAGCAAAAATTGAGGGAAACTGTTTCTGTTGGCAGAAGATCTAAAGACCAGATGTATCGGTTTAATATTTTCAGCAAAATAAACAAGGGTGCATGAGGATAAGCTTTTTTACTCAGAAGTCACAGAGAGATGCAGCATGGAAACTGGCCCTTCAGCCCACTGAGTTCGAGATGACCATCAACCACCCATTTACATGAATCCATTTTTTAGTCTTCCCACATCAATACCTCCAGATTATACCACTCATCTGTACTCGGGGAAATTTACAGTGGCCAGTTAACCAACAACCTGCACACATTTTGGATGTGGGAGGAAAACGGAGCAATCAAAGAAAATCCACTTAGTCACAAGAAGAACGTGCAGACTCTGAACAGACAGAGCTGAGGTCAGGATTGAACCCAGATCTTGAGTGCCTTGAAGCAGCAGCTCTATTTGCTGCAGTACTGTGAGTTCATCACCTGAGGTGGAAACAGAGTTAATAGGGGCTTTCAAGAGAGAATTAGATAGGAAATTTGCATGGCTAAGGGAAAAGAATGGGGAATATAACTGACTGAATTGCTCTGAAAAGAGCCATCATGGATTAAATAGATCAAATATTAACCTCTCATGCTGTTGTGATTCTATGACTTACATGTGTATATGTAATGAAGCATACATGACTACTGTATTTCTCAGTCTTCACTGCAATGCAGACATTTAGTGCTGTGACTATTTAGGGAGATAAATTAAGGGGGTTCAAATGTCCTGCAGCGCTGCTCGTTTTTGATATCATCCATGCATCATTGTACTGAACAGTCTCCGTGCATTTTGCTCTCCAATACTTGTTGGATAATTTCTAGGTTTGGACGTGATCTGTATTAAATGATAGGAGGCCTGCCATGTAATTATACACAGTGTGAACTGAGAAGTGTGAAAGTTGCATATTTGAAATTGTAAGGAAGGGGATTCGGCAGAAGGTGTGCTCTCAGAGTGCCACTGCATTACAGTCTTGGCTGCAATCCAACTCTTGCCTCACTGATTTCTGATTTCAAGCCTTGTCCATTTACTCCGTCCTTTTCTGTGCTATTTCTAGAGTATTTGTTAAAGACCAAAAAAAAAATGGCAGTATGAAACATAGCAGCACATTTACTAATGTAATATAATAGTAATGAAGTAATTACACAAATCAGTCATAAAAAAACAAGCAGGATTGTTCCTGTTGAATGAAATAGTGATGTGATAATTTGTTTCCCTCATTTTGCGGGTTTGGGTGTGACATTATTAAAGTCCATATCTTATAGTACCGAGGATGGAAGTGGAGAGGTGTGGAAAAGTTGGACAAATGCATTCGATTCCTTGCATAAAGCAAGGTCATCGTTAGAACACCGAGGAAATTGATTCAAATTCCTATTCGTATCCATTTCCCTTTTGTTGAAGAAAATGTCAAATAAAGGATACAAACAACAAATGGAGTTCATCATGATTACAAAATCTCAGGGCTGCCAACATTGGGTGAGAGTGGGGAGTGAGAAATTTTGTGAGACGAAGCCCAAGGGAGCCTAGCGATGGGGGCGGGGGTGAAGGGGGGGAGGGTGTGGGAGGAGGGTGTGCCCCCTCCCATTGGTCCGGAGCTTTTGCATTTTTCAGCTTGAAATTGTGCAGTATGGTCCATACTGTAGCGAGTCTTTTAACTTACACTTGAATGCAATATGTATGCTTTAAATTGGATTAGCTGTGAATAAGGTTAGACTACATTCCTAATTACATTTCACAGTAGAGCCCAGGCTCTGATCAACATGTGCAGCACATGAATGATCTTAATATATTCATGTATGGAAATCAGATTATAATCAAACACTTGGCCCATGTTGACCAACCTGGGTCTCACTACACACCTGGTACTACTCCTGACTCTGGCTCCAGTTGCATACCTTCTCTCATTCCTGATCCTGAGTCCAGCCTTACACCTGGCCCCCTATTCTACCCTAATCATATCTGCTTACCTGCTTAAGTTCCCTGTGCTGAACATTCCCATTGTCCCAGCTTTGACTGCACACCTAGTACTATTCCAGACCTTGACTATGGATACACACTTGGCCTTGCTCCTTGCCCCTCTGCACTGACAATATATCTGTCCCACACATAAAGCCCCATATCTGACCCCCTGGACTTAACCTATTACGTTCAAGTCCACAGGTGCTTATCTAATGTGGTAATCTTTTATGGGGCAATTCACAGACCAAATTATGTATAACAAAATTTGCTGCACCCATTGGCTTCCTTGTTATCGAACATGCTAGTTACTTTGTCAAAGAAGTCATCAATTGGTTGAACACAATTTCTCATCCATAAAATTATACTCGCTCAGCTGTATAAATATTCTGTTACCATTTATTTCATTTTCCTAACAAACTGTCCAGAAGTCATTTTCACCCCCAATATTTTCAGTATTTTCCTGTCTTCCTCTCAGCTGGGACTTTTCCGAAATGCAAAGTCCAATAACTATATATTTAAGCAATAATATTCTATTTAATATGATCTTGAGAGTACATAATATGTTCTGTGGCATTCATAACACAACAATGATAAAAAAGATCTTTGTTTCGATTGCACCTATCAACATGCATACATTATTATATTACAGTTAATATGTATCAAGCGCAATTTTTTGTTCCAATGCTCCCATTTCACAAATACTTTTACATTGAAGTGTTTGAAATCCAAGTGAAGTTTAAATGGCATCAGAAAAATAAAACCTCAGGAATGGACGATGTTCATTACGTGGTTGGTTAGAGTCAGTATCAGCACAATTACTAAATTAAACTTTGAATCTTCAGATGTCCTGGTTCAAGCTAAAACTAAAGACAAATAATAACCTCACACATTCCCCTGCAGGTATATCTGTCACTCCTTTAAAATATGCCCCTTCTTTGAACAAGCTCTTAAACATCACATCTGATTACACACTTTGAGGATGTTTATCCACGTATTGAATTAATAAAACAATGAGATTGGGGACATTTCTATTCAACCTGTCAACGGAATTTGGGGTAGGGGGGTGTTTAGAAGTAGTCAGTGAGGTAAACAAACATAATAACATAATGAGTGGCAAATGACAATAGTGCTAACATCCTAATATTTAACTGAAGGAAAAAATGGGTTATCGGGGTTGTATGTTGTGACAGACAGCCTGACACCTTGCATATCATTTTAATATTACACTTAGCCCATCCCGCTGGTTATTCCGGATTAAAAAATTAAGGTTTTGTCAACTAATTACAAATCAGGCTAATTATAAATCAATAACATTAGCCAACTCCGAAACATGAAGCGCTGAGTATTGGGATCCAGACATCACGGACAACTGGCCTCAGTTCCCTGCTCACATCTGGCAGTGTTCTCCGTCTGAACCAGGGGCCGCAAAGCATTTTTGAAAGTGGGGGGGGCTGCATAATCACTGATCACTGGCCTTGGTGAGGGAATGGAGCAACCGAGTAGGTAGAGGGTGTGGAAGGGGGGTGTCCCCTCTGCCAGGGTAGGGACTTTTTGAAATTTGATGTAATAAAATCATGTTTTGGTGCATTTTAGAAGTATAATTTCAATGTTTTTTGTATGAAGTATTTTTATGAGGTAACTTTTTAAGGGGTAACGTTTTCCACACAAAGGGTGGTGGGTGTATGGAACAAGCTGCCAGAGGTGGTAGTTGAGGCAGGAACTATCCCAACATTTAAGGAACAGTTAGACTGATACATGGATAGGACAGGTTTGGAGGTATGGACCAAAGCAGGTAACGTAGCTGGGACATGTTGGCGGGTGTGGACAAGTTGCGCCGAAGGGCCCATTTACACACTGTATCACTCTCTGACTACATTATACCTCTTCCATGCATGAATGCTTCAAAATCAAGTGATCGAGTTTTATTGCCGTATACTCAAGCATAGAAACATAGAAAATAGGTGCAGGAAGAGGCCATTCGGTCCTTCGAGCCAGCACTGCCTTCCATATGATCATGGCTGTTCATCTAAAATCTGTACCTCTTTCCTGTTTTTTTCCCCATATCCCTTTATTTTATTAGCCCCAAGAACTAAATGTAACTCTCTCTTGAAAACGTCCAGTGAATTGGCCTGCACTGCCTTCTGTAGTAGAGAATTCCACAGATTCATAACTCTCTGCGTGAAGAAAGTTTGTCCTCATCTCAGTCCTAACTGGCCTACCCTTTATTCTTAAACTGTTCTGGTTTAAGAATAAAACCTGGTTCTGAAATCCCCCAACATAGGGAACATTTTTCTTGCAGTTACAGTAAGTGAAAATCTAGCAGACAAGCAGGATGTTTTTCCAACCACCCCATTTGAAGTCCACTATCTTCCACCGTTTCTACCCAGTGCTTGGTACTTACTTCCAGCAGCCACTGGTTGTCCTCCAGGATGAACCAAGCTGCAGCCTGATCCATGACGGTCACCTGGGCGAATTTGGCACAGAGACTCTCACGACTCTCAATGCTTCCGACGCCTCCGACAGCCCGGGACTCTTGCACTGAGGCTGCTCCATGGCCAGGGCTGCAGTGAGCGACTCTCCAGCTCCGCAAACACTCACCAGCCCCGCTCCCCGTCCACATCTGTCCCCGCCACTGCTTCTGCTTCCAACACCCGTGGCCCATGCAGTTGATATGAGTTTTGAAATTTTCGTTGATCACAGAATTTCTCTCGACAGAGCGTGAGAAATTTGTGATCAGCATGAGAATTTGGCGAAATGCGTGATTCGCACGCTCAGTGCATGGGAGTTGGCAGCCCTGCCTCTCTATCCCCCTCTCTCCCCTCTCTCTCTCCCCTCTCTCTCTCTCTCTACCCCCTCTCTCTCCCCCTCTCTCCTCTCTCCCTCTCTCTATCCCCCTCTCTTTCCCGTAACTCTCTCTCCCCCACTCTTTCCCCTAACTCTCTCTCTCTCCCTCCCTCTCCTCTCTCTCTCCCCCTCTCTTTCTTCTCTCTCCCCTCCCTCCTCTCTCCCTTTCCCCTGCCTCTCTCTCTCTCTCTCCACACATTCTCTCTCTCTCTCTCTCTCTCCTTTCTCTCTCACCTCTCTATGTCCCCTCTCTCTCTCCTCTTTCTCTCTCTCCTCCACTCTCCCCTCCCTCTCCCCCTCTCTCTCCCCACCTCACTATCCCCCTTGCTCACTCTACCCTCTCTCCCCTCTCTCTCTTTCTCCTCTGTCTCTATTTCCTCTTTCTTTTTGCCCCCCTTTCTCTCTTTCCCCGTTTCTCTCCTCCCCCTCTCCCTCATCGCCTCTCTATCCCTCTCTCTTTTACCACCCCTCCCTTTCCACTTCTCTCCTACCCTCTCTCCTCCCCCTCACCCCATCTCTCTCTTCCCCCTCTCTCCCCTCCTCTCTCTCTCTCCTCTCTCTCCCCTCTCCCTCTCCCTCCTCTCTCCCTATTCTCTCCCCCTCTTTCTCCCCCTCTCTCTCCCCCCCCCCCCCCCCCCCCCCCCCCCCCCCCCCCCCCCCCCCCTCCACCCTCTCCCTCTCCCCCTCCCTTTGAGAGTCTCTGTCCACAGAGACTCTCACAGCAGCGGCGCAATGCTTCCGACTCCTCCGACGGCCCGGGACTCTTGCACTGAGGCTGCTCCACGGCCGGAGCTGCAGTGAGCGACTCGCCAGCCCCGCAAACACTCACCAGCCCAGTAAACACTCGCCACCAACGCAAACACTCGCCAGTCCCGCAAACACTCGCCAGCCCGCAAACAATTGTTAGCCCCGGCAACCCGCATCTGTCCCCGCCGCTGGTTCAGCTTCCATCCCTCCCTCAGCCCCGGCTCTCCAACGCCCGCGGCCCATGCAGTTTATATGAGTTTTGAAAATTTTGTTGATCACATAATTTCTCACGACAGCATGAGAAATTTGTGATCAGCATGAGAATTTGCCCAATTGAGTGATTCTCACGCTCAAAGCATGATTTGGCAGCTCAGATTTGAGTACATGTTGGAAGTAGGCCAAGTGTAAATGTCCCACTAACAGGGGAAGGCAACCTCACAACAGTCCTCAAAAAATGATTTGTACACAGTAGCCGTAGGTTAGGTTGGGATGTAAATCCAATTGGAGTCTGATACCAAGATAAATTAATTGCACACTTTGTATGGAACAGTACAACTAAACTCCCAACTACAAACTACCTGGGCTGCACGAAGGTCTTTGGGGTGTGATTTATTTTTACACTATATATTTTTAAAATATTTATTAAACTTCTTTTATTGTTAGTTGATTATATAATCTACTGAGCACGGTGTTTACAAACCTGTTATGCTGCTACTGCAAGTAAGAATTTCATTGTCCTGCTTCGGGACATATGACAATACAACCTTCTTGACACTATTGTAGGGAAACCTTAAATTGAACAATAGAATTTAGCAAATTGCATTCATACAGAAACCGTCCCAAAGCACACGATGATCTGCCCTATCTAATCAAGTCAATGCTCCCTCTTTCATTAGGTTTGCAAATGCTTAAAATAAATTCTGGAAGAAGTCCAGCAGGAAATTACTGCTTCACTCCTTGGCTTAATTGAATTAATGAGACAGGCACCCAAACTTCAGCTGAGGATGAACAGAGTTATCCATCACTTTTGTTTCTGTAGCCTGCAATTCTGTCCATCTGGTATGAGAATGAATCTGGACAGTTCACTTCCCTCGGGTTTCTGTTGTGTTCTGAAGATGTGGGTCTGTCTTGCATTGCAACTCGCCAGGGGCTGGAATCCACAGTGAACATGAGTCATGGAGTCATGCAGCGCAGAAACAGGCCTTTGGGCCCAACTCGTCCAATCCAACCTAGGTTCAGACAAAGGGCCTGTCTCTATTCTGTAACTCTATGATTATGAAACCTACATTTCTTTTGAGGAGTGGTGAGATTAACATCAGTTAACCCCTTAATCACTTCAGTTGTTATACCTGCTGCAATTTAATAATCTATTGGCATTTATATTATATTAGTGGGTGAGTTATATTAAAAAAAATCTTCTTGATGTTTATGGACCAAATTTTGACAGCCCTTTGTTTTTCAAGAAAACACTCAATACTATCCCAGAACTTACACAACATAATTTAATAATTGGTGGAGATTTAAATTGTACATTCGATTCTTATTTAGACAGATCATCAAGACAAAGGAAATTAAAATCCAAGACAAGCGAATTATTAAATTCATACATTGATACTACTAACATTAAAGATGTCTGGAGAATTGAAAACCCATCCGGACGAGAATATTCATTTTACTCATCGGTACATAAAACCTATTCAAGGATAGACTACTTTTTAGTAGATTCTAAACTTATCCCATTTGCCTATAATTCGAAATATCATAATATTATAATCTTGGATCATGCACCTTTACCATTGATGATTGAACTAAATGGAATGACCGAGAAGCAGACATAATGGAGACTTAACCCTCAAATTTTAAATGAAATAGACTTCCGGTGGCGCTATAGAGGGCTAGAGAGCAACGCCAGCCAGCTCCTTGAAAAAAACGTAGAAAAATCGGGGAGAAAGCGACCTACCTGCTGCTGCTGCTGCTGCTTCTGTATCGATTGCCGTGAGTGACGTCATCAGGTGTGCGACTTACTATGTATACACAGCGCAGCCCCCCCACGGATAAACCGAAAAGTCGTGTTACTAGGCAGAAACAGGGTGAACAAGAAAAAGGCCCGATTGAAGCCTCGGGCTTAGGTAGGATGCTATCCCAAGAAGATGTGTTGAAAAAAACGATGAAAAAATCGGAAGGTGAAGATCTTAAAACTTTTACTGCAAGTGAAATTGTTGGCTTAAATGAGGAACTAATGAGTGAACTTGCAAAACGAATGAAGAATTGAAGATGAATTTTGGGGAATCAAGGAGGAAATGATGAACTTAAAGCTTGAAATTAATATCACGGCTATGAATACATCAGATAAACTGAAGAAAGAAATTGCAGAAATACTGACTGAACAAGTTGCAAGTATGACAAACGAGACAAATGTTAAAGTCAGAAAAGTGACAACTGATCTTGAAGAAAGGCTGAATACTGTGGAGAAAGTACTGAATCAACAGACGACAGCCATAAAGGACCTTGAAGAACTAGCCGAAACAAGTGCTCAGACTACAGCAAAACTTATCACAGAAAACTAACGTCTAACTGAATTACTGGGCAAAATAACTGAGAAAAGTACTGAATTTGAAGGTTGCCAGAGAAGACAGAACCTAAGAATTACGGGTATTCCAGAAGGGAGAGAGGCGGATCAAGATCCCCGAGAATTTACTGCAAATTTACTGCAAAATGTTTTATCTCTGGATCAAAAGCCTTTACTTGCTCGAGCACACAGAGTGATGAGACGCCAGTCAAGACAAGGTGATCCCCCAAGACAAATGATAATAAAAATTCAGCACGACTATGTCCTGGAGGAGATAATGCAAAAAACTATAAGAAACAGAAATCTTACATTTGAAGGAAACGGGATCAGTATCTATCGAGACTACCCAGCAGAGGTCTCCAGGAAAAGAAAAACCTTTAATGAGACCAAAAAAATCTTGAGGGAAGTGAAGAACTTGAAATATGGTCTGAGGTATCCAGCTACCCTAAGAGTCACCTACAATCAGAATGAATGCTTTTTCACCAACCCTGTGGAGGCGCTGGACTTTGCCCAGAAGATTAAGGTTCAAGAGGAAGCTTGAATAATACTTTTAAAACTGAACTTCATCACCAAACTTGTCACTTCCTGCACCCACACACAACTGACTGACTTCATCCATTTCACCACCAACTTCCATCCGGCACTCAAATACACTTGGACCATTTCCGACATTTCCATACCATTCCTTGACCTCACCATCTCTATTGCAGGTGATACACTCCTGACCGACATCCACTACAAACCAACTGACTCCCACAGCTACCTGGACTACTCTTCCTCCCACCCTGCTTCCTGTAAGGACTCCATCCCCTATTCCCAATTCCTCCGCCTATGCCGCATCTGCTCCCAGGATGAGGTGTTCCACACCAGGTCATCACAAATGGCCTCATTCTTCAGAACGGGGATTCCCCTCCCCCACTATAGATGAGGCTCGCACCAGGGTCTCCTCCATACCCCGCAACACTGCTCCCCATTCCCCCATTCGCAAACAGGGCAGAGTCCCCCTGGTCCTCACCTTTCACCCCACCAGCCGGATAGTCCTCCGCCAGTTTCGCCACCTCCAATGTGACCCCTCCATCGATCTTCCCATCTCCCCCCCTGTCTGCCTTCCGCAAAGACCGCTCCCTCCGCAACTCCCTTGTCAATTCTTCCCTTCCCTCTCACTCTACCCCTTCCCCGGGCACTTTCCCTTGCAACCGCAAGCAATGCTACACTTGTCCCTTCACCTCCCCCTTTCACTCCTTTCAGGGACCCAAGCAGTCCTTCCAGGTCCGACAGAGGTTCACCTGCACCTCCTCCAACCTCATCTACTGCATCCGCTGCTCCAGATCGCAGATGATCTATATCGGTGAGACCAAGCGGAGGCTTGGCGATCGTTTTGCCGATCACCTCCGCTCGGTCCGCATTAACCAACCCAACCTCCCGGTGGCTCAGCACTTCAACTCCCCCTCCCATTCCGCATCCGACCTCTCGGTCCTGGGCCTCCTCCACGGCCAGAGTGAGCAACACCGCAAGTTGGAGGAACAGCACCTCATATTCCACTTGGGAAGTCTGCATCCTTTGGGCTTGAACATTGAATTTTTTCAATTCTGTTAACCCTTGCTGTCTCCTCCCCTCAGCCCTCGGGCCCTGGCATTCCCTCTCTCTCTATCGCCCTCCCCCACCCTAGTCGCACCAGCTTCTCATTTTCACACCACAAACAGCTTACAATGGCTTGTTCCCTTTATCATTGATACTTTTTTGCATATCTTTCATTCATTGTTCTTTATCTCTCCACATCACCGTCTATATCTCTCGTTTCCCTGATCCCTGACCAGTCTGAAGAAGGGTTTCGACCCGAAACGTCGCCTATCTCATTCGATCCTTAGATGCTGCTGCACCCGCTGAGTTTCTCCAGCCTTTTGTGTACCTCCATCACCGAATAAACTGACTTTGCAGGACTGGATGGAACTAAAGTCGTGTCTAAGGAAGCTGGAGAAAGATGTGGATCAGAAACTCTCCCGTGGATACTAATAATTAGTATAACTGCACTACTAATATAAATAACTAATAAATACTAAAACTATAGCGTGGTATTTTTACTAATCAGAGCTAATAATTAGCACTAATGACTAATACTTACCTATAATTGAATGTTTGGAGTCAAATATAGAGTTTGATTTCATTTGCCCTCCTTGGAAACCCTTTTTTTCTTTATTTATTAATTTTTATTCTTATTTTTCTTTCTTCCTTTTTTTCCGTTTTTTTAATTATATTCTTAAATAAGTTTTAAATATATGTATCCTCACATTCCTGATCATTGGAACTCAAATTTTTTAAAATCCAATACCCCCGGTAAAATACTGCTATGGAATAAAAATGTCAAGAAACCAGGGAGCTGGTTAAGTTGGTAACATCAACTACGGAAGTCGGTAGATGGTTAGCCATGCTAGAATGGTTAGCACTAACTACACTAATACTAGATGTCGTTTTTTCCTTCTTTGTGCATATTATTAATTTCTTAATCTATCCTCTTTTTTTTCTATTATAACCTATTGTTATTATTTTCAGTTTGAATGGAGTTACAAATTGGATCAAAGGAGATATACACGTGAGAGACATTCAAGGGTCTTACAATTCGTCTATTCGGAGTTCGGGTGTAAGGTCGGGTCTGTTGAACTGAACCATTGGCTCTATTATAGACATCCATAGACAAAAGATGCAAGATTTAAAAATGAATACGGGGAATGAAGGAATAACGTTTTGTAGCTGGAATGTTAAAGGTATTAATGAACCAATTAAGAGAGGTAAAGTACTAACACATTTAAAAGCAATTAAAGCTGATGTGATTTTTATTCAAGAAACACACTTAAAAAAAGATGCCGAGTATAGGCTGAAAGCTAAATGGATAGATAAAACGTATAATTCTTCTTTTACACACAAATCCAGAGGCGTTTCTCTAGGAAACATTCAAAGCATGTGTACTTTTTGTACGAGGAGCGTTAATCTCTTCACAAGCTTTTCATAATAAAGAAAATCGGGCTAAACAACAGATATTGGAAATGGAAATAAGGCAAATAGATATAGAGAATGCGGTCGCGTCCTCTAAGATAAAACACAATAAAATTGCTGCACTTAAATGTAAGTTAAACCAAATATACTCAGATCAAATCATAAAACATTATCAACATACTAAACAATTACACTTTGAATTCGGTGATAAACCACAAAACTATTAGCTCGTCAACTCCGAAAACAGGATGGGGAAAAAACAATTTATAAAATCAGATCAGATACAGGAGAAATACTAACATTGCCCAAGGATATCAATGACAGATTTTTACAATATTATCAAACACTGTACTCAACCAAAACGATAGAGCGTTCTGCAAGAATGGAATCATTTTTACAGAAATGTAATCTTACTGGTTTAGATTTGAAAGAAAGGGAATTATTAGGTGCTGAAACATCAGTAAAAGATATCGAAGAGTCTATTAGATCTTTAAAAAATGAAAAGGCCGCAGGCTCTGATGGCTTAAGCACTGAATTTTATAAACCATTTTATGATCTGATTTCTCCACGCCTACAGACATTATATAATTACGCCTTTACTCAACAGAAACTGCCAGAAACTTTAAACGAATCAACAATAACACATACCAAAAACGGATAAAATTTAAATATCTAGGAATTTATGTGACTAAGAAATATACTAAATATTTAAATTAAATTTTCCGCCTTTACTTAATAAACTGCATAAGAATATTCAGTACTGGAAAGCACTTCCCATCTCAATGTTCGGTAGAATTAATGCCATAAAGACTTCCGGTGGCGCTATGGAGTGAGTGGAACTCGCGCCATTCAGCTCCGCTAAAAATTGCATTAAAAAACGGGGGTAAAAGGGGTTAACTGAAACTACTCACCAGAGGAGAACGGGTGTGAACGGTTCCGGTAGCGTTAAAAAGGTGCGTGACATCATCAGGCGCGCGACTTTACTAAGAAAATGACGATGCATTGCCCCCCCCCCCCCCCCATCAAGGGAAAAAGCCTGTGAAAAGGGAAGTAGGCCTCACTGGAGCCGCGGGCTTGAGTTTGAGCGCCTCCCAGGAAGATATTTAAAAGATGGATGACCTCAAAAAAATTATTATGGGTGAGCTAAAACAAATGCTTAAGGATATGAAAAAAGAATATAAAGAGGAAATAAAGACTTTAAGAGCTGATATTTTGGTGTATCATGAAAATTTGAAAGAAGAGTTCAAAAAAGAAGTTATAGCCACTGTACAGACTATAATGGACGAATGGAAAGATAAAGAGGGTACTGATTTGCAACAACAGTTAGTTGACGTAAACCGTAAAACTGGTGAGATGGAGTTGCTGCTGGATACCAAGTTAGAACCTATTATAATCTCACTTAACCAACAAAATGACGCAATGAAAGAATTGACTGAATCAGCCAAGAAGCGTCTTGCCGAGAACAAGCGTTTATCAGAATTATTACACAAAATAACTGAGAAATGCATTGACTTGGAGGGACGTCAAAGGCATCAGAATCTGCATATTGTTGGATTGAATGAAGGCCGAGAGGGAAATCAAGACCTTCGAAAAATTTCTGCAAAACTCCTAAAAGATATTCTGAACTTGGACCAAGAACCTCTGCTGGGCCGAGCACACAGGGCATTGAGACGTACCCCTAGGAGGGATGCTTCCCCAAGACAGATGATTGTGAAGGTGGCTTACGATCATGTTTTTGAAGATAATAATACGTAAGAAAAATCTCAAATATGAGGGAGACAACATCAGTATCTTCAGAGATTACCCTGCGGAAGTGGCCAAGAGAAGATCTTTATTTACAGAAACAAGAGGTATCCTGAGGAACATAAAGAATCTGAGATATGGCCTGATGTACCCAGCAACATTAAGAATAACTTATGATAACAAGGAGCACCACTTCACCAAACATACAGAAGCTCTTGAATTCGCTCGAAACATTCAGAAGAAACTGGAAGAGGAAGAAGTAGAGGAAGAAGTAGATGAAGATGAAGAATACTGAATATTATTGATCACTTACCTGATGATACTGCCCATCCACAGAAAAGGAGGAGGATTCACACTGAAGGAGGATCCGCAGGGAAGGAGGAGGAACAATGGACATGGACTCTATCTTGGGGTCAAGGAGGGATGGATGGATTATTAATAAATATAGTTTTGTATTAACTACCCCTTAAAAATGTATGTTAGCTCTACTAATATAGTGCTATGACACTAACTATATTTGATATTAGTAGTATTATTAATTATTAAGTATATAAATTTAATACCCCACCCCGACATATATAGCCCTTAAGGCAAAAACGGAGCTGGAACTATTAACATCTTTTTTTTTTCACGGAAGTCCGTAGATTAATAGCCACGCTAGTGTGGCTTACACTAATACTAACTGCACTAATTATAGTTGTAGTCACTTTTTTTTCCCCTTACACTTTATTAACATCACTTACTTTACTCACATTTTTTATTATTACTTTTATATTATGTATTTTATTTCATATTATATATTATATAGATTTAAGTATGATTGGTATTATATAGTTAGTTTAAAGAGACGTGTGTATAAGACAATGACAGATATTAAATTTCATCGATCTGAGGTTTGGGTATAGGATTAGGTTAGATGAGCTGAGACATCTACTCCATTATAAACCACCTTAATAATAACATGTATGACATAAATACTAGGATTGGGGGTGATGGAATCACCTTCTGTAGTTGGAATGTTAAGGGAATTAACAAACCAATTAAAAGAGGTAAGGTTTTAGCTCAATTAAATAGATTGAAATCTGATATTATTTTTCTCCAAGAGACACACCTTAAAAAGACGCGCAGTATAGATGAACAGCAAAATGGATTTCCAAAGTATATCACTCTTCATTTACACATAAGTCTAGAGGGGTAGCAATAATTATTCGTAAAGGTATACCTTTTAAACAAAGCTCAATAATAGAAGATGTTGAGGGTAGATATATAATAATTACAGGTGAATTACATTCTAAAAAAGTAATCCTTATGAATATATATGGTCCTAATTTTGATAACCCATTATTCTTCAAGAAAATATTTAACAATATACCTATATCCACTCAACATAATCTAATAATTGGAGGTGATTTTAATTGTACCTTAGATAATTATTTAGATAGATCATCAATGAAAAGGAAAAACACTTATAAGTCAAGTACACTTATAAATTCTTTTATTAACACAGCAAATGTTAAGGATATCTGGAGAACAGATAACCCATCTGGTCGAGAATATTCATTTTTTTCCCTGTATTCGGAACCTATTCAAGGATAGACTATGTTTTAATAGATTCAAAACTAATCCCATTTACGTATGACTCAAAATATCATAATATTATTATCTCAGATCATGCTCCATTAACATTTAAGATAAAATTAAAAGACATAACTATTAAAACCTCTAACTGGAGACTCAATCCCCAAACATTAAATGATAAGGCTTGTTATGATTACTTGGTAAAACAGATTAAATTATTTTTTGAAACTAATGACAAACCTGGAATGTCACCATCATGCTTTGGGATACATTTAAAGCATTTATGTGTGGTGCGATAATATCAGCACACGCATACTTTAATTAGGAAAATCGAAAGACTCAACAAAAGTTGGAAAATGAAATAAAACAATTAGATATTGAAAATGCAATATCCCCTTCAAAGGGGTGAAGTAATAAAATTGCATCATTAAAATATAAGCTAAATAAAATATATTCAAATCAGATTATTAAACTTTTTCAACAGACTAAACAAGTACACTTTGAATTTGGGGATAAACCACAAAAATTACTGACACGCCAGCTTAGAAAATTAGATGAGGAGAAAATGATACATAAAATTAGATCTGAACAAGGAGAAATATTGACTTTACCAAAAGATATCAATGATACATTTTTACAATATTATCAAAATCTTTACTCATCTAAACTAGCAGGACAATCAGATGGAATGGAAACATTCCTACAAGAATGTCATATTAATAGTTTGGATCAGGAAGGTAGAGACTTGTTAAATGCTGATATATCAGTAAAAGATATTGAAGAATCGATTGGATCATTAAATAACGGAAAAGCCGCAGGCCCTGATGGCTTAAGTGTTGAATTTTATAAAAAGTTTTATGATCTGATCTCTCCACGTTTACATATAATATATAAATATGCTTATGAACAAGGAAAGTTACCAGAATCATTAAATGAATCTACAATTACACTTATCCCTAAAGCTGATAAAGATTTGGAAGACCCTGGGTCATACAGAGCAATAGCTCTTTTAAACACTGATCAAAAAATACTAACTAAAATTTTATCTCGGAGGCTAAATTTAGTGATTAATAACTTAATACATCATGACCAAACAGGTTTTATCCCAAAACGCTATTCATCTTATAATCTGAGACGTCTATTCAATATCATATACTCAAAAAGAGTGAATGATATTGAACTAGCTGTCATATCCTTAGATGTTGAAAAAGCATTTGACCAGGTTGAATGGCCATATTTATTTAAAATAATGCAGAAATTTCAACTGGGGGATAGATTTTCCAAATGGGTAAAAATCATATACTCAAATCCAACTGCAAGAATATTAACAAATCAAATGTTATCAGCAAAATTTAATCTCTTTAGGGGTTGTAGACAAGGATGCCTGTTATCACCATTACTATTTGCTCAGGTTATAGAACCATTAGCCAAAATGATTAGATCAGAACCAGAAATATATGGATATAATACCAAAACTACAACAAATAAAATATCTCTATACGCAGATGACATCTTAATTTATATCACAAAACCGGAGATTAGTATTCCCAATCTACTTAATGTTATAACTAAGTTTGGCACATTTTCTGGGTATAGAATAAACTGGAATAAAAGTGAAATTATGCCTGTAACTGGAATAAAATTAAATATATTAGAACAATTCCCACTTAAAATAGTCACAGACAAATTTAAATATCTAGGAATTAATGTATCTAAATCCTATAACTGTCTATTTAAATATAATTACCCTCAATTGTTAAATAAACTAAAAAAAAAAAATTATATTGGAAAACACTACCTATTTCAATGATCAGTAGAATAAATGCTATAAAAATGATTTTTTTGCCACAATTGTTATATTTATTTCAAGCCATCCCTTTATATCTCCCTAAAATGTTTTTAAAAAAATAGATACTTTGGTTAATAGTTTTATTTGGGACTATAAAAATCATCGAATAAGTAAAAAAACATCTATGTAAATCTAAAATAAATGGTGGACTAGCACTACCAAATTTCTTATATTATTTCTGGGCAGTTCAGATTAAGAATATGAATTTTTGGTCGGTAAATTTAGATTATGAGCCAAGCTGGTTAAAGATGGAAAGGAAGACTGTTTGCCTTTTGACGTAGGTTCGATTCTTTTTGCACCAAGGGAAGTACAAAAAAAAAGTATGGTGATAACCCTATAATTCATAGCAATGGACATATTTGGAAATAGTTAAGTCCCTACATATGGATAATTTGTCACTTTGTTTTCCAATTATGAATAATCCTTTGTTTAAGCCCTCTGTATTGGACAAGGGGTTTAGACACTGGAATGATTTAGGAATTAAAAGGATAGAACACCTTTACAAGAAAGGAAAATTTCTTTCATTTCAAGAGTTACAGGATATCTATGGATTGCAGTCAAATAACATATTTAGGTATTTACAAATTAGAAACTATATTGTCAAATATGCAAGACTATAAAAATAGAAAACCAGGATTATTAGATGAATTGTTTAATAAACACCCAAATACAGAAAAAATAATAGCGTATATATACAATACTATCTTGGATAGGGAAATCCCAACTTCGGAAATATATCGACAAACATGGGAAAATGAAATAGGTTTATCTATAATGAAGGAAACTTGGGAAGAAAGCCTACAACATATACATCGTTGCTCATTAAATGCTAGACATATATTGATACAATTTAAGGCATTACACAGATTACTTTATTCAAAAACGAAATTAGAATTTATCCTAACATTTCTCGTATTTGTGATAAATGTCAAACTTGGAAGCTAATTTAACGCATAGTTTTGTAACATGTATAAAACTCAATTATTATTGGACAGAAATCTTTAGAGTTATCTCTGAAGTTCTTAAAATTCAACTGGACCCAGATCCAAAATTAATAATATTAGGAGTTCCGGATTCAAATTTAATATTAACAGTAAACCAAAGAAATTTCTTGGATTACTGTTTGATAATAGGGAAAAGATTAATTTTGACATTTTGGAAGGGAACATTATCCCCCACAATTAAAATGTGGACAGTGGAAATGTTGGAGACGTTGCATTTGGAAAGAATCAGATTTGTCCTAATGGACAAATACGAACTCCATATACAGAATATTTGAATGGGGTAGCTGTTCTTGGCATCACAATTCAATGGGTACCCGGCAAGATTAGATGAAAATAATTCCTTTTTTTAATTTGTATACATGTCTCTATTGATATCGTTATTTGAAATTGTGTTATTTACTATTAAGATGTATACTATAATCTTTTTATATATATATATATATAATACTTTGTTTTAATTAAATATATATAACAAAAAATATTTTTTTTTCTCTCTTTCTTTTCTCTTTCTCTCTCTATATAATCAAAATTATTATTTAATCACTATTCTCATTGATTAAAATCTATTCTTTACTTTTTTCCTATTTTCTAAAAAATAGAAATTTATAAGAATTATTCGTAATATCCGTATACTTATTGAAATAAGTTGGTTGTGTATTTGAAAAGTTGTTATACCATTGTTATGATGGATTACTTCTAATAAAAATATTATTAAAAAAAAAAAAAAGAATTAATGCCATAAAAATGATTTCTCTTCCGCAATTACTGTACCTCTTTAAATCAATCCCGGTTTATCTTCCAAATTTTTTTTTTTTTAAACGTCGATTCTATTGTCACAAGTTTTATTTTACTTCGGAGTCACATGAGTGATTCCGTGAAGAAGTCCTACCAGAGCACATACGCATCATTACATCTGACGCATGGCGCACTGATGGACTGGCAGGCGCGTTAGCCCCACCAGCAGTAAGTTTAAAACCCGAGGTAAGTGCTTTAAACTTAACTTCGGTTCTTTTGCAGTCCGTAAATTCTTGTCCACAGGAACAAGTCGACCGTGTGAAAATGCTGAAGGGAAAGTCAAGACGGTCCGCCACAAAATCGACTACGGAAGACCGCAGCAGTGCGGGTAGCGGGCGGCCGTCCGTTTCCCCTGCAGAATCACTGGTGGCACGGCCAGTGGCTTCCGACTTGGTGCCGGTAGGAGGTACCATGGCTACTCCGGTGGGCCGGAAAGCTACAAAAAAGTTGGTGCGGCCCGTAGACTCAGATGAGTCGGGCGAAGAAGAAAGCCGTTTTATGGATACCGTTTTGGGGCGGCTGTCCAGAATGGAGCTCCTCATGGAGAGGATGCTCTATGCTAACGTGCTCGGGGAAGACGAGCCTTTTATCCGCGGGACTCCTCTCGGGCTCGTGGCAGCAGTCCCTTTAGAAAAGCTGCTTAATGCACCCCTCATGGAGGAGGAGTGTGCTCGGAGTCAGTTTTGTTCTGACTCCAAGGTCGGGGGTGAAACCAGTGAGCATACCCCCAGACAAGGAGACCAGGAATCTGGGGTGCCAAGCCTGGCATCCAGATTTGCCATTTCAGCTGGAACAGGCGGTCCACTGAATGAAGATTTGGCCAGGACCATTAATTATATGGTCTCCCACCAGTTTCAAGAACTTACCATGAAGGACACCTCCAAGAATTATCTAACACCTACCAACTGTGCTTCGCTGCGAGTTCCGACGGTGAACCACCCAATCTGGGGTCACATGAGTGCGGGGGTCAGAGCCCAAGAGTTGAGGCTCCAAAAGTCCTGAAGCTGCTTGCCTCAGGAATCACAGCATTCGCCAGGTCCGTGGATGATAGGGCTCTCTCGGAAGAACAACAGGATGCACTTGTTCTCATGTGTAATGCACACTTTGAGATTAACTGCTTAAGAAAAAGTGCTATCCGCCCCGTGTTAAACCCCAAATTCACTGCACTTTGCAGGACAAGCAATATGCAGCTGCCGAATTTGCTTTTCGGGGAGGACCTGTCCAAACAGGTTCGTGAGTTGGATGAGGAGGCAAAGACGGTTGGCCTCATAAAAGCTCAACCAGCCAACAAAAATCCTCCCTGGCGCCAGCACCCCTACCAACGGTTCGCTGCAATGGCTGCAGGCCAAGGTCCAAGCCAGACCCAGCCAACTTTACGCAACTGGCATACGCCAAATTTCCCTTTGAAAACCCGGGGCAGAAGCATACACCAACTTTGGAGGTAGGTGTATCTGGTTCGTTTCAGAAATGTATGGGCCAGTCACAAGTTGGTGGGAGGTTACATTTGTTTTTCAATGAGTGGAGTTGTATAACCTCAGACTTGTTTATACTGCACAGTATACTAGGTTTCTGAATTAAGTTTATTTTCAAATTATGTCCATCCCCACAGCATACACCTAAACGGACGTACTGTTTTTCAACAGTCTTTAGATGTTCAAGCTGAAATTGAAACACTAGCTAAAAAAGGGGTAATTGAGAAATCTTTTCATCAATCTCACCAATTTGTGTCTAATATATTCCCTACACAAAAGAAAGATGGTGGGTGTCGCATCATTCTGGATCTGAATCGGCTTAACTCCTATGTGCAGTATAAACATTTCAAAATGGAAAGCTTTTGTTACTGCGAAGCAACTAGTTTCCAAAGGATGCTATATGGCATGCATAGATCTCAAAGATGCATACTATTCATCATAATCACCGGAAATATTTAAAATTTAACTGGATGAAGCAATTATGGCAGTTTAAGGCATTGCCCAATGGATTAAGTTCGACTCCCAGGCTCTTTACAAAGTTGTTAAAACCAGTGTTGGGTCTACTCCGGGCTCAGAATCATATTGTCATGGCCTATTTGGATGATATCCTATTCATAGGTAAAACTAAACAATCAGCTGAATTATCTGTTTCAGCTACCAAACTCATGTTTGAAAGATTGGGATTTCTTATCCATCCAGTTAAGTCCAAATTAATAGCATCTAGAGTCATTGATTATTTGGATTTCACAATTAACTCAATTCACATGTCTGTGACTCTGCCTCCAGGTAAGAGGTCAGAATTAATAGAAGCTTGTAACAACCTCGTTGATGAGCAAAAAGCTTCTATTTGGCATGTGGCTAGTATGATTGGAAAATTAGTAGCAGCATTTCCAGCCGCACAGATCGGACCTTTACATTATCAAAATTTGCAACGTGCAAAGGAGCAGTCACTCATAAAGCATGCAGGTCATTTTGATAGGCCCATGCAATTACCAGCTGCAGCTGTTGCTGAGTTACAATGGTGGATAACGAACATTCCTCACTGCTCCAACAAAATTCGAGTTGATGCACCTTCAGTAATTTTACAAACTGATGTAAGTGCTCTAGGATGGGGAGCTACTGATACTATCTCCAGCTGTGGTGGCAGGTGGAATATGCATGAAGTATTAATCCTTCAATCCCATGGCATCAACTATTTAGAATTGTTGGGAGCACTCTATGGGTTAAAAGCGTACTACTATGCATGACCTGCATGTGCAGCTTCAGATTGACAACACTATAGCAGTAGCATATGTTAATCACATGGGTGGAATCAAGTCGGTATCGTGTGATAACTTGACTAACTTTCTCTGGCATTGGTGTATTACAAGAAACATCTGGATTTCAGCTACCTATTTACCAGGTAGATTTAACGTGGTGGCAGACACCAGATCACGACAATTGAATCACAATGGATGTTGAATCGTGAAATATTCAATGATATTGTCACTCGGTATGGCGTACCAGAGATTGACTTGTTCGCATCAGATTGAATCACCAGTTACCAAAATATGTCTCATGGGAACCAGGCCCTGGGGCAGTGGCGGTAGATGCATTCTCGCTACACTGGGGTGGAATGTTTTTAAATGCATTTCCCCCATTTTGCCTCATCGGCCGGTGCTTAACTAAAATTGAGCAGGACTCGGCCTCAGGTATTCTGGTAGTTTCTGATTGGCCTTCACAGCCATGGTTTCCACTAGTTCTGAGACTAATAACACAGCCTTTTATGGCTGTCCTCAAATGCAGTAATCTGCTGGTTCATCCTGTAACTGGGGAGAATCATCCACTACATGATCGTATTAATCTATTGATTTGCAGATTCTGAGGAGACCGTTCCTGGGGCTCGGACTATCAGGGTGTACAGTGGATGTGATTACTGCGGCCTGGAGGGATAGCACTAAAAAACAATATATTTCTCATATCAAGAAATGGGAAGTGTTCTGCTTGCAGTCGAACATTTCATATCATATGGCAAGCGTACCTGATGTGGTGGAATTTCTTTCCACGCTATATTTTAATGAGCGGCTTAGCTATAGTGCCATCAATAGTGCCAGAAGTGCCTTATCGTCCTACCTATGGCAAGGAAGGGGACAACAATCTGTTGGGTCTCACCCTTTAATATCTCGGTTCAAGAAGGGTATTTTTAACTGTAATTCCCCCAGACCCAGGTACACGGAAATCTGGGATGTGAGTGTGGTTCTTGTATTGCTTCATCAATGGACCCCAGTAACATCTCTGTCATTGCCCAGACTCACTCTTAAAGTGGTTATGCTCATGGCGCTGATTTCAGCGCAACGTGTCCAGATATTGCAAAAACTTAGACTGGACAGGATGGTCTCATCTGTCAATATAACCTTTTATGTTTATGATTTACCTAAACAGAGCAGGCCAGGGACGTCAGGGCTTAAACTTGATTTTAGGGCATACCCCATATGGATCTTTGCCTACAAGGTGTGAAACAGCACTTACGGCAGTATATTGAGGTCGCAGGATGGTCCAAAGAAATGACTTTTGAACTGTTTTTCCACAAACCGCTTGCCACACCAGGGGTGTATGGCCATTCTATTTTGAGTTCTGTTTTGTAGCTTCCCCTGGGAGAGCATGGTCGCTATTGCTTTATCTTTTGTTAAATAATGCTTCAACGTGTTTAATTCTGTATCATGTTTGAATGCATTATTTGTTATTAATCCTCCTGTGTCAACTGAGGCAGTGTGTCGTATGTACTCGTATCCACGGCATGAAATCACAGAGCTTTGAAGTCTTCACGGAATCACTCAAGTGTCTCCGAAGTAAAATAGTAAGATTAAACGAGAACTTTACAGTTTGAAGTTTGATCTTTATTTTATGAGGCGTTAAACCCCTGTCTCACGGGTTTGACCCACGAGTGACCCCGAGTTGTCACTCGCGGTAAACGTAGCGGGAACGTCGGAACTCTTGCGAGCAACTTAGCGACTTGTGGCGCTAATGGCAGGTCCCCTTGAAACTTGGTAACTCGTGACAAAAATCAAACATTTTTGATTTTTTCCACGAGTCAAATTTACAGTTCAAGTTAAAAATTTAAACATTTTAAACTCGTTTTTAACGTGGTGGCCCATGCGTTTACCTTAGTGATTCGTAAGTCTACCGTGGGAACTCTTTTAACTCAGCGGGCAGGCAGCATCTCTGGAGAGAAGGAATGGGTGACTGGATGACATTTCCAAATTTCCCCAGCCCCATGTGTTCACTTTTTTCAACTAGCATCTGCCCTTTCTTGTGTATGACATTATTTGTATCTACAGTGCCTTGTGTCTTGGCAATTCATGATTCACACACACACAATGCTGGGGTAACTCACACACACACACACACACACACACACACACACACACACACACACACACACACACACACACACACACACACACACACACACACACACACACACACACAATGCTGGAGTAACTCACACACACAATGCTGGAGTGACTCTCACACACACACACAATGCTGGGGTAACTCTCACAATCACACACAATGCTGGAGTAACTCGCACACACACACAATGCTGGGGTGACACACACAATGCTAGGGTAACTCGCACACACACACACACACAATGCTGGGGTAACACACACACACACACACACACACACACACACACACACACACACACACAATGCTGGAGAAACTCTCACGCGCACACACACACACGAATAATGCTGGAGTAACTCGCACACACACTCACACACACAATGTTGGAGTAACTCACACACATACACACACAATGCTAAGGTAACTCACACACACATACACATACACACACACAATGCTAAGGTAACTCACACACACATACACACAATGCTGGAGTAACTCACACACACTCACAAACAATGCTGGAGTAACTCGCACACACACTCACACACACAATGTTGGAGTAACTCACACACACACACACACACACACACAGACACACACAGACACACACACACACACACACACACACAATGCTAAGGTAACTCACACACACATACACACACAATGCTAAGGTAACTCATACACACAATGCTGGAGTAACTCACACACACACACGGACAATGCTGGAGTGACTCTCACACACACACAATGCTGGAGTAACTCAGCGGGACAGGTAGCATCTCCGGAGAGAAGGAATGATGATGTATCGGGTCGAGACCCTTCCTTAGACTATTACCCAGAGATGCTGCCTGTTCCGCTGAGTTACTCCAGCATTTCATCTATCTTTAAACCAGCATCTGGACTTCCTTCCCACACAATAACCAATGAGATTCCCCACTAAACTTCCGTGTTCTCATTGTTCCCCTCTCTGTCTTCCCCAGACCTCGGCTGCAATGTCACCGTTGGCAAATCCGTTCATTCTCGTTCTACTGCACCCGCTCCTCGGTGAAGCGGCTAACTTCATTCAAAAAATTGGAATGTCACAATGGCGGCGCAGCAGTAGAGTTGCTGCCTCACAGCGCCAGAGACCCGAGTTCAATCCTGACGACTGGTGCTGTCCATATGGAGTTTGCACGTTCTCCCAGTGACCTAGAAACACACCTGTCCAACTCGCCCAGAGTTTCGTTCGGGCGAGTTGGCTGTTGTGCTCGGAGAGAGATTTGCTCTTTAAAACATTTGAATCAAAATTCTACTTATAGTGAACTACACACATGAAAGGGATAAGATGGTATAGTGTCTGAAGAACCGACCCAAAACCTCACCTATTTCTTTTCTCCAGAGATGCTGCCTGAGCCGCTGTGTTACTCCAGCTTTTTGTGTCTATCTTCGGTGTAAACCAGCATCTGCAGTTCCCTTCCCGCACAATATAGTATGAACGTCGGGTTTCTAATCTCATACACAATAGATAGGGCACCAAGCTCGGGCCAACCTGGTGTCAGGCTGTAGGAAGCAGCTGCAGATGCTGCTTTAAACCGAAGATAGACGCAAAATGCTGGAGTCACTCAGCGGGACAGGCTGCCGTCGTCCATATTCTAGTGACACGCAACACATTGGTGTTCCCGTGCAGCTCTACACCAGAACAAAACACTGAAGAAGGGTCTCGACCCGAACTGTCACCCATTCCTTCTCTCCAGAGATGCTGCCTGTCCCACTGAGTTACTGTCACCTAGTCCCATCTACCTGCACTCAGACCGGAGCGTGGCAAGTGGGTTACTGACCCCAATCCCCTCCTTCACAACGCCAGACTCCCCAAACACTGTGAACGGAGCTCCCCCCCCCCCCCCCCCCACCCCGGGAAATACAGTATTTAAAAACATAAAGCACCAAGAAATGCACTTACCACGTTATTGGTTACTGGAGGGTGCGCATTTTCCCATTGTAGGTCATATCAATAGATGCGGCCGCACTGAAATAACTCAAAGCCACAGGATGGAGATGCCTTCTTTAACATTGTTGCTTTATTAAAACATACCTTCATTCACAAGTAACGGGAGAGGAACTTGGTAACTCGGGAGAGGAAGTTGGAACATCGCAGGAATGACATACCCGTGGGAACTCGGTTAAACACTTGATCATAAACTTGAAGTCTCGTACACAACCAAGAGTCTTTCACTCAGGGTACCTCGTGGGTCAACTCGCACCGTGAGACAGGGCCATTACGATGAGCGATTACGTTCCACCGCTCCCAACCCTCATATCACAAAGGTCATCTGGTAGTTGCTAGGTTTCTAATCTTACTATATTACTTCAATTACTGTTTCTGTGATTTCACGCCGCTGCTTTGAAGATTGACGCGCATGCGCTCCGGCGGGACTTCTTCATGTAATCGTTCATGGTAACTCCTCATAAAATAAAGATCAAACTTCAAACTGGT
This sequence comes from Okamejei kenojei, assembly GCA_035221665.1. NCBI lineage: Eukaryota > Metazoa > Chordata > Chondrichthyes > Rajiformes > Rajidae > Okamejei > Okamejei kenojei. The sequence continues at coordinate 41,316,761 of CM069143.1, forward strand.
ACGTTCTCATTTAAACTTACTATTTGGGATTATAAGAGCCATAGAATAAGTAAAAAACATTTATGTAAATCCAAGACGAATTGAGGATTAGCTTTACCAATTTTTTTGTTTTACTTCTGGGGAGTTAATATTAAAATATGAACTACTGGTTGGAAGATATGGATCAGCAACCAGAGTGGTTAAAGATGCAAAAGGAAGATGTTTGCCTTTTGAAATTGGCTCGATTCTGTTAGCTCCCACAAAACTGAATTTAAAAACCTATAGTGAAAATCCTATAATATCTAGTGGTTACGAATTTGGAAACAATTAAAAAAGACTTTAAAATTTGTTAATCTATCACTCTTTCTCCCTATTATAAATAACCCTTCATTTAAACCCTCTGTGTTTTATACAATGGAAAAATTATGGAATTAAAAAGGTGGGACATCTTTATAGAAAAGGTATTTTCTTTCATTTCAGGAGTTACAACATAATTATGGACCACAACCAAATTTTTTTTTAGATATTTACAATCATACACACAAAAATATAGAACTAGAGAGCCAGAGACTCTTGATGAATGTTTGAATAAACATCCTAATACAGATAAATTAATATCTCACATTTATAATACTCTTTTACATAGTGAGGTCCCGTCAACGGAATTATATAGGGAAAATGAATTAGATCAACCTATAATGAAAGATATTTGGGACAAAAGTCTACAACATATACATCAAGGGTACACAAAATGCTGGAGAAATTCAGCGGGTGCAGCAGCATCTATGGAGCGAAGGATATAGGCAACGTTTCGGGCCTATTGCCTTTGTTCCATAGATGCTGCTGCACACGCTGAGTTTCTCCAGCATTTTGTGTACCCTCCATTTTCCACCATCTGCAGTTCCTTCTGTAACATATACATCAATGCTTGTTAAATGCCAGACATTCTTTAATATAATTTAAAGTACTACATAGACTGCATTACTCTAAAACAAAATAAAATATATTTTTTCCACATATCTCCCCTATCTGTGATAAATGTCAATACTCATACTTTTGTAAATTGCATAAAAATTAACAATTTCTGGACGGATATTTTTAGAATAATTTCTGAAGTTGTTCAATTGGATCCCGACTCTAATAATATTAGGAATATCCGAACAAAGCCTAAAACTTACAACAAGCCAAAGAAACTTCCTTGATTACAGTATAATAACTGGGAAAAAATGAATATTAAAATTTTGGAAAAACCCAACAACCCCCACAAATGTGGATCATGGAGAAGTCGGAGACCTTACATTTGGAAAGAACTAGACTGGTCTTAATTGACAAACCAGAATTATTTGCTAGAATATGGTCTCCATTTCTTGATTTTCTGAAAGGGTAAACTGGTCCAGCACGGAAGCCTGACTGAAACTTGAACCCAGGATTAGATGAATAGTTATGTTTTATAATCTATGGACCTATCTCCAAAGTTGTATTATTGGTAATTTATCCTATTTTTCTATTTTTAATAGTTTTTTTTTTCTCCTTTCTTCCTATCTATTAAAAAAATAAACCAATAGAAGCTGTGTTAATATGTAATTGATAAACGAGGACCCCAACTATTTTGATGGCTGAGATCCCAACTATTAACAATATATAATTGATAAACAAAATGTGTTTTAATTATGATATGCATATGCTTCTAAATAAAATTATCTTTAAAAAAAAAACTTCTGCCACTGTGCTGTTTCTTAAGTAGAAGTCAATGAGTGATGTGCAGGACTGAAGGGCTGTAAAACTTTCATTCATTTTTAGATCACTCTCCTCTGCCAATGTTGGGATAGTTAAAGTAAGCCACCGAATCAGCCCTATTATTGTAATTAATTAGAAGTTGAAGTTCAAAGCTGTCTGCTTGCTTCATACCATTCATTCAGCTCACTTGTCAGTTGGGTAATTGTGGACCTTTACACAGAGAGTGAGGGATAGTTAGTATGGGACAGGGAGCTATTCAAATCTATCATTACTCACAGTACCGACTTTACCATCCGTGAACAGTAAGACATTGGGGGCCAAAATGGAGGTTTTTTTGCATCTGTCTTAAAAATAAAGACATGACACCATAGAAATATTATCTGGTCTCAGCAGTTGTGTTAGCAGTAAACAGGATAGTGCAGTAATTTAACAAAAGCTGACTTGTTTTGAATAGACAGTTCAACATTTGTATGTGTCACCAAGAAATTTTGGACAGGTAGTCCAAATACCTCAAGAAATTATTTTGATGTTTCGAAAAGATTGTCTTTGTTTTCCACAAATTCCTGTGACTAGTGGTGCACCTCAGTGATCAGTGCAGGGCCCGCTGTTGTTCATATCAATGATTTGGATGAAAATGTACAAGGCATGACTAGAAGTTTGCACGTGACACTAAAGTGGGTACATGGTTAGGACAGGTTTGGAGGGATATGGACCAAACGCAGGCATGTGAGCCTTGTGTAGCTGGGACACATTGCGTAGTGCGGGCAAGTTTGGCTGAAGGGCTTGTTTCCACACTGTATCACTCTATGACTCTACAGGCCCATACGAAGCTTTTCAAAAATGGGGGTGACAGGATTACAAAAAAATTACGTTAAATAATGTGCGCACAGTGCACATCACGAGCGCGAAGCTCGAAGTCCCTTGCTGAGCTAAAATCGGAGTCAATTCAAGCGTCTAAAAATTCCAATGCACCCATCTCACTCCCTTGCCCAATCTTATAGAACCAGAGGCCAAGGCGCATTCTATTTTTTCATGTGCTGCTGGGGATTGAGGTGGGTCCATGAGCCCAGTGAGGAGAGAGGATTTAGAAATTACATGCAGGCTGGATGACTTACAAGCAAGGTTGGGGCCAAGATGGAGCTGACAGTGAGTGGTGGATAGAGTCGCGGCTGATTTTCGGGTGATGGGACAGAGGCGATGTCTGGAATGAGATCAGGTTGTTGGTAGGGGCATGGGACGAATGGATCAAGGCTTGTGGCACTTGGTTAACAATGGTTTAAGTTGAATTGTTAATTGGGTCAGAGCTGCTGAGTCGCTTGGCCAGGAGAAGAAAACTGATATTCTCCAAGGCTGAATGGTAACAATGGAAGAGAAATAAATAGTAGTTTCAGAAAGCTGGGTAGTTTGCAACACATTCCTGTAGTCCCTATTGACCAATGAAAACCCGATTCATTTACATGTGGTCAAACAGAAGCTTATTTGTCCACTAACCAAAGGCCACACTGATTAATATACATCATTAATAAAAGTAGAGAACAACTGGGTACTTCATAACTAAATGAATGCGGGACAATAGAGGATTCCTTGCAACATTCTCACTTCAACTAACAGGCGATATATAATTTGCTGTATCACAGCCTGTTTCCAATTTAGTTAATATAACAACGTGTGTTTATGTGAGACACAGGTGACTGAAGATGCTGGAATCTTGAGCAAAGAAAAACTGCTCTAAAACTCAGCGGGTCAACAGTATTTGTGGACGGAAATGGACAGATGATATTTTGTGTCGGGACCTTTCTTCAGGACTGGTGAAGAGCGTAAGGCCTTGGTTCCAACCTGGAATGTCACCTGTCCACTTTCCTCCACAGATGCTGCCTGATCCGCTGAGTTCCTCCAGCAATCTGTTTTTTTTTTCTCTCATGTCCACTTATATCACCATTAACTGCAATAAAACCTCCCAAGACACTTCACAGCAATGTAATCAGATAAAAAGCAGGCCCATATGAAGCTTTTCAAAAAGGGGGAAGGCATGTCAGGATTACAAAAATTTCATGTGAAATAATGTGCTCGCAGAGCACATCACGAGCCCAAAGTCCCTTGTGGCTGGGGTCCAGGGCCCGCTCTGGGGTTTTTAATGCTCTCTGGTGCATTTTGAGCCTTATTTTGGAGCATTTTTGCACCAAATCTAAGACCAATATTTCAGAAATAGTTTTGGTTGAGTCAAGAGTAATGAGTGGGTGGAATGGGATGATTGGGATCATTATTGTTTATCTTTTTTATTATCAAGAATTGAAGTTGTCCTTGTTTTAATAATCAGGTTGCACTGTTGTAAAATGTTATGTAAAATGTTATAAAGGAGCATGAAAAACTGCAAATAAATAACTGTAAGTTTTTGCAATAAAGAAAACCTTCTTTTAGAAAAGGTTTTGTGTGTTGATTTGATTGCCTACTGCTGCTAGACTGTGTTAGTGTGTGCAGAGCACCTTTAATGATCCTCCTGACCCAACAAATTCACATTACATCAATTTCAACGTGGAATACAACATTTAGTTCAACTTCAATTTCCTTCATGAAAATTGAAGTCAAACTAAATGGTGCATTTACATTACTATGATCGCTTTCAAACTAACCTTTTTACTGTCATGCTATTATAACAAATTCTAGTTCCATGATGACTTTAAAAAAAATCGCAAATCACATTTTGAATTCTCAAACACAATGTGATTGTGAATAATTACAGAGCTGCCAAGTTTCATCTATCATTTTATTGGCTGAAAATCAGCATTTTGTTAGGGAAATTGGTATTTCTCACATAAATAGAAACATAGAAACATAGAAAATAGATGCAGGAGTAGGCCATTCGGCCCTTCGAGCCTGCACCGCCATTCAATATGATCATGGCTGATCATCCAACTCAGTATCCTGTACCTGCCTTCTCTCCATACCCCCTGATCCCTTTAGCCACAAGGGCCACATCTAACTCCCTCTTAAATATAGCCAATGAACTGGCCTCAACTACCTTCTGTGGCAGAGAATTCCACAGATTCACCACTCTGTGTGAAAAATGATTTTCTCATCTCGGTCCTAAAAGACTTCCCCCTTATCCTTAAACTGTGACCCCTTGTCCTGGACTTCCCCAACATCGGGAACAATCTTCCTGCATCTAGCCTGTCCAACCCCTTAGAATTTTGTAAGTCTCTATGAGATCCCCCATCAATCTCTAATTTCCAGCGAGTACAAGCCGAGTCTATCCAGTCTTTCTTCATGTGGAAGTCCTGCCATCCCTGGAATCAGTCTGGTGAACCTTCTCTGTACTCCCTCTATGGCAAGAGAACGTACTACACTGGAACTGGATTTTTGAAAATCTGTATTTTGCATGCAACCTCATGTATTCTCAAATATCAGTATGGAATACTGAAAATCAGGACTACTGAATTGTGAAACCATTTTTGAAATATGAATTTATAATTCTTGGTTTTGATTCAATCATATCCTTATAACTATAAAACTCTGATCTTGGATGTGTGTGTGTGTGTGTGTGTGTGTGTGTGTGTGTGTGCGTGTGTGTGTGTGTGTGTGTGTGTGTGTGTGTGCGTGTGTGTATTTATTTGTTTGTGTGTTTTCACATCTTCTCGAAAAACAACAATGCATATTCCTGTTGAGATCTTTCCCCTGGAGTCCAAATTCGCCTTATCTGAAAATTTCATGCTTTATTTCTCGAGTTATTAATGAAAGTCTTCAAAAATCAGACAAATTTTAAAGTCTGCACTGTCTTGCTCACGCTGCGAGTGTCGTCACCCCACCCCCCCCCCCACCCCCCCACAGCCCCCACCCCTCCCTCCTCATTTGGTTGATGCCCGCTCCATGCTGCCCGCTGCTCCTCTCCTCCCCCCTCCTTCCCACCCTCTCTCTCCCCCCTCCTCTCCCCTCCCGTCCTCTCGCCCCCCCCCCCCCCCCCTCATCTTCCCCACTCCTCTACCTTCCTCTCCCCTCCACGGCCTCTCTCCTCTCCCCTCCCCTCCTCTCCCCCCCAGTCGCCATGCCAGCAACATCCCAAGGTGCACAAGTAACCACGCCAGCCGTGCCCCAAGAGACAGCAGCAGGTTGCCCCGAGGAGCCGCTCAAGCAGCGTGTTGGTGAAGGTGGATTGCGGCACTCGCACTCCGACCTCAGCTGCTGCTTCTCCCGAGCCTGCTCAGGCTTGGACAGTTTCTTTGAGCACTGCGAACGCGAGCCCGAGGTGATCGAGAACCTGGCCAGGGAGAGGTTTGCTGCCTTCGAATGCCTTGCCCTCAAGTTTCACAGCGTGAGCTGCCCAGACTAGGACAGCAGCAGCGATGGTGGCAACGAGCCGCTCTGGGGAAAGAACAAGCCTCTGCCTTCTCGGTCATCAAGCGCAACACCAGGGTCATCCAGCAGCTGTACGGCTGCAAGAGGGCCAAGGAGTCCAAAGGCAAGGCTCCCTCTGTCCAGGTGAAGAATAAAAAAATATTGCGCCCCCATTTTTAAATTTTTTTTTCACTCTGGATTTTTTATTTACTCTGGAAAAAAAGGGGGGTGCGACCGAAAGCATCACACCCCCCATTCGGACGGGCATGCTCCATGACTCTAAGTAGGTGGTATGGTAGACAGCGAAGATGGCTATTACAGTGGGATCTTGATCAGCCGGGCAAGTGGGCAGAGGAATAGCTAATGGAGCTTAACACAGATAAGTGTGAGGTGTTGTATTCTGGGAAGTCAAACCCGGGCAGGATAGCGTGAATGCACAGTCTTTTACCCAAAGAAGGGGAATCAAAAACCAGAGGACATAGGGGAATTTTTTCCACTCAGAAGATGGCACGTATATAGGAAAAACCAGCCAGAGGAGGTAGTTAAGGCAGGTACTGGAGAAAATGGATAGGTGACGATTTGGGTCAGTTTGGTGGTTGGGGGGCTGAAACTGCGAGCAATAAAAGACCAGGACAAATCAGGGACTGCAACAGATGACTTCAGGCAGGGTAGTTCCCTGTTGGGCCAATTGTTGGCTTGGAATGGTGTGAATCCAAGAGGAATACATCATTGTGAACTGTGGAGTATGAAGGATCAGCATTGGGAGAGTGCCGGTAACTTCAGAATCATTGAGTCTCTTTATTATTTTATTTTTAAATCAAGTACCGATCAATTGTTCGGCGTGTAAGTACTTGAAGAGAAATGGGAAATGTAGTATTAAATAGGACCTGGGACATGTATGTCACTGCAAAAGTTGGCATTGATTGCCAGCTAATCCCTAATTGCCCCCCAATCAGAGTGCGTGCTCTCAAGTGCCAGGTTGCTGTTAACACAATTAATATGCTCATAATTAATTATAACTATGATAAAATATTTACTGTTTCAATCTTAGTTACTCTGCACCCACTCTCAATAGAAGGGTTACATTTTCTCTGGGCTCTGTTGATAAGCTTATGCCTGGTGGTAGATCAGTGTTTCAGATCAGCCATAATGATAGTAGCTCAGCCTTGGTGCAATGCTGTGCTTCCTGAGCATGTGTGGCGCTGACTCAGCTACTCCCAGGGAGGGAGTTTGTCTATGATCACAGGGAGCAGCTTGCTGCTTGCTCACGGTGTCTCCATTTTTGTCAGCGTGAATAATTTATCTGACCCCCACCACCCCTCCCCTTGCCGATTGATGAGAGTGTTTATTGAGATGGTGCATTGTAAGCACCCTGGGGAGGGGAACAGAGAGGTCATTTGGAGACTGAATAATTAGCCTTGTTAAAGGAGATGCTCTATAGCTAAGCTGCAGTTTACAGGGCGGCTGTGGGCTACATTTTGCTCACATCTATCCAAATTAATATGTTTCATGTAAGTAGCTATTTTTTACTCTGTCAGTAATGCTGCTTGCCTTGCTTGTCGATTTGCTCCCTTATATGCATTCACCTCCAGTTTACTGACCCACCTATAGATTTGACAATGTATTATTTTTTTCAATTCTCACCCTTGCTTTTTGTGGCCTTATGTCTCCCTAACTCTGCAACGTCTACAACCCTCTGAGTTAGTTATGGCCTGCAATGCATCCCCAGTTTTAATAATTCGAGCACTGGCTTCAGCTGCCCTGACCCTAAGCTCCGAAATTCCCTCCGCAAACTCTCTGCTACACTATCTCTCGGTCCTTTTACTTGTTCCTTAAAAATCCTATCTTAAAAATAGATCATTTTTTTGGTCCTATCTTAAATCCTATCTTAAAATTAGATTTTATATGCCATATTAGATGTCATATTTAGTTTTCTCTGTGAAAGACAACATAAATGCAAGATGTTGTTATTGTTGATGATGAAGGCATCATATCGGGGCTCCATCAATTTTTTGCTATTGCTTCTGTTGCATAACAGAGAGAATTGGTCCTTTACAATTGTCCAGGAATGCAGTGCTGCTGCAGATACTGTGCACTATATAGGCTCAGCAATGACACAGTCCTGAGGAACAAGTGAGTTATGACACCATATTAGTGATGAGAGATTCACAAGCTTGTTTTTTGCTGTAAGGGCATTTACTGAAGCCGGAATACAACTCAATTGAGAAGGGGAACAGGGCAGAGGGTTTAGGGATTCCGACCGGTCAAGCTATGAAAATGAGCCAGAAAGCATGAAACACCATTGCCAGCCTACGGATAAGCTGAATGCTCAAAGATTGGCAGCCAGTGATGCCAAGGATACTGGTAAAAAAAAAAAACAGGTGTGATATGCGCACCCCAGCAGAGGCAATAGCATTGTCACTTTCATCTAACCACATGAAGCTTGGGCTGATGTTCAGATATTTTGCTGCAAGGTAAGTGCGGCGTGAAGATCCATATTTGGCAGTAAACATAGAAACACAGAAAATAGCACATTGCCTTCTGTGGCTGAGATTCCACAGATTCTCAACTCTCTGGGTGAAAAAGTTTTTCCTCATCTCAGTCGTAAATGGCCTACCCCTTATTCTTAACCCGTGATCCCTGGTTCTGGACTCCCCCAACATTGGGAATATTTTTCCTGCTTCTAGCCTTTCCTGGCATCTAGTCCTTAAGAATTTCTATAAGATCCAAAATCTATATTAAATTATATAAGATCTATATAAAGGAAGCCAAGAATACATGTAGTCACTGAGAGAGTTATAGAGCTTATGCAGCATGGAAATAGGCCCTTCAGCCCAAATTGCCCATGCCGACCAAGATGCTTTTCCAAGCTATTTGCCTGTATTTGGCCGATATCTCTCTAAACCTTTCCTATCCATGTACCGCTACAAATGGCTTCCAAACATTGCATTTGTGCCTGCTTTTACCACTTCCACATGCATTCCATGTACTCCCTACCCAATTGTGTGAAAACTTGCCCCTTAGATCCCCTTAAATTTTTCCCCTCTCACCATGGCTCTAGATCCTCTTGCCCTGAGGAAAAAGACTGCAACTGTTCGCATTATTTATGTTTCTCATGATTTTATAAACCTCTATAAAGTCACCCCTCAGCATACTTCGCTCCATGGAAAACACTCCCAGCCAATCCAATCTTTCCTTGTTACACAAACACTTCAATCTAGGCACCATCCTGTTGTAGGTTTTCTGCACCCCCTCTATCTTAACCTGTTCAGTGCCACCTCCAAGTGCACTTGTGTCATGGCCAATAGCGAAAAAAATACTTTGCAGTGAACAGGTTAATCACATCCTTTCGCATAGTGACCAGAAGTGTACACACAATAATACAAGTCAGGTCGAACTAACATTTTATACTACCATAACATGATGTTCCCACTCTTGTACTCAATGTCATGGCCAAGGAAGGCCTCCTTCACCACCCTGTCTACTTGTGTTGCCACTTACAGGGAACTATGTACTTGTGCCCCTAAGCCTGTTCAGCAACCCTCCCCTGAGTCTTTTCTTTCAGTGTATGTCCTACCTGTCTTTAACTTCTAAAATTATACCACTAATCTTGGTACTATCAGCAAATTTATTTATAATTACACCTATATTATTATCTAAATCACTAATATATATATATATATATATATATATATATATATATATATATATATCACTAATATATATATATATATGAACAAACAACCAGCACCAATCCCTGTGGCACATCACTGGTCACAGGCCTCCGATCTGAGAAACAATCTTCTTCTACCACCCTCTGCCTAAAACCACCAAATCGGCTAACTCACTCTTCTAGATCTCAGCTTCTGTGGATGAACCTTCCATGCAGGACCTTGTCAACGGCTTTGTTAAAGTCCATGTTGATAATGTCTTCTGTCCTGCTCTCTTCTCTTTTGAAAACCTTCCACTTATCCCTGACATCCCTTCACCTGTGAACAGCCTCTCTGAATCAACCTTTGAAAGATTAGTTTATAGTTTAGTTTAGAGATACAGCATGGAAACCAGCCCTTTGGCACACTGAGTCCCAGCGATCCCCATACACTAGCACTATCCTACACACTAGGAGCAATTTACCATCTTTACCAAAGCCAATTAACCTACAAACCTACATGTCTTTGGAGTGTGGGTGGAAACCGGTGCTCCTGGAGAAAACCCACACAGTCTCAGGAAGAACGTGCAAACTCCGTACAGACAGCACCCGTAGTCAGGATCGAACCCAGGTCTCTGGTGCTGTAAGGTAGTAATTCTACTGCCACCGTGCAGACCCATGTTCCTGATTAATGCCATCAAAATTACCTCTCCTTTAGGAATTTAACGTAGACCAGTTCCACTTTCCTTAACTATTTTAAAACTAATACAATTATAGTCCCTGGTCCCCAAATGTTTCCCTATTGACACATCAGCCACTTGCTCAGCCACGTTTCTCACGAGGCGGTTGAATGTAGTCCTTTCTAGGGTTGGGCCACTTACATATTTCTTCAGAAATCGTTCCTGGACACGCTTAATAATTCTGCCCCATCTAATCCCTCAACACTAGGGCAGTCCAGATAAATATTAGGGAAGTTAAAACTACATCTCGTTAGGACCCTATTATTCCTTAATGAATGTAGGATGTATGGTTTCCCTATGTAGTATGTTCCTCGTATGTTGCAAATTTCTCGAATTTCTCAAAATGTTGCAAAACATACTTGGCTAATAAAGTATTATTGTATGGTATTGTATTGTATTGTATTTTAGTTGCTTCTTCAATTCCTGCTGACTGTGATCACCCCATGAAGTGATCACCCTCTTCTTTTTCTAAATTCTGCCCATGCAGCCTCCCTGGGCCTCTCCCCTGGAAGGTGCTCACCTACGTACTGCTGTGATGTGCTTCCAAGTCAACTTCTCCTCCTCTCCTACCTCCACCTCTATATTTTTCTTTCTTACTGCTCTACCTGTTTCTCTCATCGGGTCTACCTTGGTGCGTTCCATCAATGGATGGAGCAAGAACCAGGCATATTGTGAACATGGGAGATTACATGACACTTCAGCCTGAAACACTACCTTAAGGCATCTTTATTTAAAATTCCTTATGTCGAGCATTTAATTACATTTATGTCAAGGTTGGGAAGAAGGGCAAGGCTGTTTTTTAAATGCTGAGAACTATGGATGGTTCGCCTCCAGGTGGTAGCACTGAACACACTGCACCAATAGCAGCAACAAAACCTACTCTGCTTCTGATGTTTGGTTCAATTGACTACTGACCACGGATGAACTTCTACAAACAGGTTTCAGCCCCAGACTACGGTCGTCAACACGCAATGGATTTATCTGGGGAGGTTTCATCTCCGGCTGCACGGGCCAAACAGCTTTATTTACAAATGTAATAACTGGGAGGTTTCGAAGAAAATACTTTTTTTTTTAATGCGGTTAGTCTATGTTGCGAGCTTGCCCCCTGCAGGAACCAGCAGGCGAATCTTTAATCCCCGGAGACTGGAGGGTGAGCACAAGTCACATACTTCCTTGAATGATCCAATTTGAAATAGCTTGCCACTGCACCATTCTAATGCCACGTTACCTCTCCTCACCCACTTGTAATCGTTTTAGTGTGACAAGACATGGCACTTGATTCAGTTAGGAGAACGAATCATCATAAAGATGTATTTTACTTGGCTCTTTGATGTATTACAGCCAATTATGGAATTAAGTTTCTTTCCTTCCAGAGTGGAAGATAACTGCAGATATCGTGAACACTGTGATTTGCGACAGGCAGAACTCATGACAGTTGTTGCCCTTTCTGTGTTGTGAGGTAATATTGGAGTCAGCACTTTTACTGTTTGTTTGTTGCTTCTCAGATCATTTTACTGCGTGATGTGGCCATTTGATTAATTAAATTAACGTAATCATTAACCAAATGGGTGTGCTGCACTGCAGAATGATTGGAGACGGAACAAACATGATGAAAGTGCTGACATCTACTTTACTTCAACACTGTGAGCAATACATTTCCTGTAATTTTCCAAAATGACTGCTGAAGAATAAGGCACCCCTCACCCCTGTGTGGTGCCACCAGTTTTGCAATTCTGCCTGTACATTATTTACTACTCTTCACCCCATGGTGCACAGGAGAGCAAATGCCTCATCACTGGACCTGAATTTCCCATTTCATGTGGCTTGGGGTTTGCAGAGATGTGTTACATTGCTGTTGAATAAATAACGTAAATGTTTGAGTGTTAGGCAGAGGATTGAACACGTGTAGTTACAATTAAATAATAAAGTTATTGAGGCATTAAACACAAAGTGATGGAGCAATCAACGGGTCAGGGAGCATCTGTGTAGGGAATGGATAGATAACATTTTGGGTCGGGACCTGACTTCAGACTGATTGCAGTATGGAGGGAGAAAGCTGGAAAAGGACATTGAGGCAGACAGGGTGGAAACAGGCCCCTTGATATGGGTGTTAATCTGGATGGTGATAACATACCCATGAACACTAATCCCAATTTTTATCTCATATTCCCTTCAAATTCCATCCCCATATTTGCTTGCCACTGACTGACATTGGGGACAGTTTACAGTTGATAATAAATCTATAATCCACCACATTTTTGGCATGTGGGAGGAATTCCACGTGGTCACAGGGAGAACATGCAAACTCCACAAAGACAATTCTCAGGAGCAGGATCGATCCCAGGTGCCCCACTGTGAGCACGAAACAACTGCGCCACTAAACTGCTCTGAGAATGGTTCCAAGTTCTGTTTTTGCCAGCGTGAGCTCCTTCCTATTCTCTCAATTTAATTTTAGTTTAGTTTAGTTTAGTTTCGTTCAGTTCAGTTGGGTGGACTCGGGGCCACCAAGTCCTACTTTCTCATCCACTCCTTACACACTTGGGGTAATTTGCAAAGAACAATTAACTTACAAACCCACACATCTTTGGGATGTAGGGGGAAACTGGAGCAGCTGGATGAAACCCACGAGGTTATAGGGAGAACATGCAAACTCCATATAAACTGCACACAAGGTCAGGATTGAACCTGGGTCTCCAGCCCTGTGAGACGCAAATCAACTCCTGCCTCAGTGACTAGAGCCACTTCAATTCACCTGTCACCACAACAGATGGACAATGAATGCGATCTCACAGGCTCTCTACTCTGCACCGACACTTGAACAACATTTTTTTTCTGGACATCCTTTGGATTTCTGTCATCACCGAAGTCATTTTATCTTTTGCACTCAATCTCTGGGAATATAGGGATTTAGATTATGATCTTTCTTCCTGAGGTAATGCATTTATCGGAAGCTAAATTGCAGATTGTAGGCCTGGTTTCCCAATGCACTTAATGTTTAAAGGTCAGGTAGGTCCTATATTAATACCAAGATGGACATGATTGTATCAGTGCTGGGTATTTTCAAGAACCACATCAATACGTGTGAACACTTGGAACTCAGAATTAGTGGGCCAGAACAGGGAATATACAATCATAAAAACAATGATGATCAGTCAAAGATGATGATCAGTCAAGTCACACAACACTCTGAAGAAACAAAATAACATCTGGGGAGCAGACTAATCCAGATGATCTTTGCTTGGATCACAAAAAGAAAATGACTAATTTAGGAATGAAATCACTTCTTGTGAGCTGTACAATTAAGAATTCAGTCATTTGGGTGGGATGTGGGTCCATTGGGTGTTTGTCACGATAACAACATACTGAGTTATGTGACTGCTCAGCGTTTCTTGATATCTGGTACCAATCTTGTAAAGGTCCATTGGGACCATTTAGTGAATCTACTCCTTGGGGAGATAAGTGGGTTTCTTTGGGACTGAGCTGGAATTAAATAATATAAAATCTCAAATTTGACCCAGTGACTTCCGGCACACCAGTCTCCTCGTGTAATCCTACTCTTCCAGGCTCTCTTTTTAACACGTAATACTCTTGTTTTTTAAACAAATATCTATTTCCCTCTTATTCGTTTTTAGTGTAATAAAAAGACATGGGCACACGTGTACTCCCTGTTTTCATAGGTAGATTATCTGAACCTGGTTTGACTGATACAAATTTTCTTTAAGAAAATTCCTGTGGTTAGTTACTTGCAGGTCGTCTTCTTTCGTGTGGCATGCACAGCCTAAAGTTGTAGGACAACTTGTTTTATTTAATCTTCTGTTTGTGCACGCCGAGTTGATTGCATTAGTCGAAACAGGGCGGACCACGTGAAGGTTGCAATCTCCCACCCCAGTTACTTGCATGTGATGGTCCCATTTCAGGTAGGGTGTATGCTTTGAAAGCAGTGAAGCTGTACAATGCAGCCCTTTGCCGCAGTTTTGTGCCAAAAAGCACATCCACCCAAAGACCTGGCTGCCTACAGTATCACCTGAGCACGTCCATCCGACTGCATGTAATAATAATAATAATAATAATAATAATAATAATAATATCTTTTATTGTCATTACACATAAGTGCAACGAGATTTGGTTTGCAACTTCCATCCAACTTAATTGACAAATAAAATTTAGGTTTCAATACCCTGAGAACAAGGTTTGTAAAAACGAACATTAGACCAGTAAAATCAACACAGACTAAAGTGCGAGGCCGGGGGAGGCAGTCCATGGGGATGGGGGGGGGGGGGGGGGGGGGGGGGGGTACTCAGCAGGGCCAGTTCAGAGCCGCTATAGCTCTGGGAATGAAGCTGATCCTGAGTCTGGTGGAGTGGGCGTAGAAGGCCTTGTAACGTCTGCCGGAAGGGAGTAGTTCGAACAGTCCATTACAAGGGTGAGAGCCTTCCTGAGGCACCGTGTGTGGTAGATGCCCTCCAAGGCTGGTAGCGGTGTCCCAATAATCTGTTACGCTCTGTGGACAACCCGCTGAAGAGCTCTCCTCTCCACCTCCGTGCAGCTGAGATACCACACAGAGATGCTATACGTTAGTATGCTCTCTGTGGTGCAGCGGTAGAAGATCCACAGCAGCTGTTGGGGCAGACCAGTCCGTTTCAATGTTCTTAGGAAGAACAGTCGTTGCTGTGCCTTTTTGACCAGCGCAGCGGTGTTGGTGGACCATGTGAGTCCTCTGAGATGTGAGTGCCCAGAAACTTGAAGCTGGACACTCTCTCCACACTGTCTCTGTAGAGTCCCCATTCTGCGATCTCCTGAAGTCAATAATCAGCTCCTTGGTCTTGGAGGTGTTTAGCGACAAGTTATTCCATGAGCACCAGTCCGCCAAGTTCTGCACCTCTGCTCTATAGTTTGTTTCATCACCGTTGGTGATCAGCCCGATCACCGTTGTGTCGTCTGCAAACTTGACAATGGTGTTGTTGTCAAATGCAGGGACACAGTCGTGGGTGAAGAGGGAGTAGAGCATGAGGCTCAGTACACAGCCCTGTGGTGTGCCGGTGCTCAGGGTGATAGTGGAGGACAGGTGCGGCCCCAGTCTCACTGCCTGCGGTCGCTCCGTCAGAAAGTTCAGGATCCAATCGCATATCAGTGAGCTGAGGCCCAGCTGGTGGAGTTTGGTGGTGAGCTTGGTGGGGATGACCGTATTGAAGGCAGAGCTATAGTCAATGAAGAGCATCCTCACGTAGGTGCCCTGTCTTTCCAGGTGGGTCAGGACAGTGTGAAGAGCCACAGAGATGGCATCTTCTGTGGATCTATTTGCCCTGTATGCAAATTGATGAGAGTCCAATGATGCAGGGATGCTGTATTTGATGTGGGAGAGGACCAGCCTTTCAAAGCACTTCATTGGTATTGGAGTTAGGGCAACCGGGCGGTAGTCATTCAGGTTGGTGACTTTGGACTAAAGAGATCCACGTGACACATTTCCCCATCCTAAACCATGCCCATTATAAGCAACAGCTTCCGATTTGCAATGTAGAATGATGCAAGTAGCCATGTTTTAGAAAAAAAAGGAAACAATCTGGCTTGAAGATGTTTCAAAGTGCCTGCAGAAGCAGTGTTTACAGACATCATCCTGTTCACTCAGTGATGCCAACTCTAACCACTCAGTCACTAGTAAGTTTACACACCCCATCCTGTGATTTTACCTCAAGTAAATAATCTTTCACGTAAAGATAACGTGAGATTCCAAGCAATTTTTGTTGTAAAATTAGGCAATTTGTTTTCACCTTAATCCAGTAACATTCTGCTATCAGTGGATTTTCAAACAATGTTGCAATGCGCTTGTGGAAGTCCGTTTAAGAACTCTGCTGTGAGTGTTTGTGACAAGAAATCGTTGTGACTCACTGGTTTAGGCTGGCGGTTTGCAAAGTTTCATTTCTTCATAGCTAATTGCTGACCTCAATGGCCTTACTAAATGAACAGTCGTGTATTTTTCTTGTGACTCCGTCACTGTCAGCTCTGATCATATGACAGAAAATACCCACTTCCCACCCCTTAAAATATTGAAGCCGACATTTAAGGTCCTAATGCCTTATTCCCCTTTTGTTTTAATTGACTGCCCTCTTAATTAGGTCCTTGCGTTAGATGAGGCACCTGCCTGAGGTATCGATCTATCATTGATAGATCTTGGCATGTTACGATCTCATTTGGAGTCCTGAATGTATTGTAATCTACTAGCTTTCACTCCCCCCTTCCCTCCCCTCCACCGCACCCACCACATGACAGTGCCTCACACAGTAAAACAAAACAGGGAAAGAAGGATTCTTCAAATTTCACCAAATCATTCTTACAGAGGCTGAGGGAAGCAGGACCATTCCAGAAACAAATGTAGCACTGAGGCTTCCCTCTAACCCTCTACTGCTTCCCTGCCACTCCCGGTTCTGTGACCAGTGTTCTACCGGTGGACATTCTCCTGTGGAAGCGCCAGAATAGCTCACCTCAAACTGATTCAAACAGAAAATGCTGGATACACGCAGCAGGTCAGGTAGCGTCAGTGGGAAGTGAAACAGTTAACATTTCAATTTTTCAGAAAGATCTGAACATTAACTCTATTTCTCGTCCCACGGCTGCTGCCCAACCTGCTGAGGGCATCTTGCAGTTTCTGCCTTTGTATCAGACTTCCAGCTCCTGCAGCTGTTTTGACTTTCTCCAAATGATTACATTGGCCCACTCCCTCCTCACCAGAAACCCTCTTCCAATTAAAATTCTCCCCATTGTTGCTGCCTTCTCTAGACTCTGGGGGGGATGGGGGATGGGGGAGTGGAGATTACAGCCCCCAAAGGGTGAGGCACATGGGTCACAGGCCATGTGCTTGGGAGCTGACGTGGGAGGGATTAGTCCACTCTAATAGGCAGCTGCCCCTCATTTCCATCATCCTGGCTGACTGTGCTCAGGCCCTGATGCTCAGGTGGCCCAGAGCCCATCAGGGTGAGGAGGTAATTAAAGAGAAGGAGGGAGCCATTTAATGATGCAGTCTTAAACCTTCACCGGAGGGCCCAGGGGAGTTTGCTCAAGTTTAGGAGGAGGGGGGACAGGACAGAGGCACCAGGTCTATTCTGTAGGCTGTGAACATCTTCCCAGTGTAAAGGCCTTAAGGGCCTGTCCCACTAACGCTACTTTTCAGCGACTGTCTTCGACCTTCAAGCTCGAGGGCACTCGCCTGAAAAACCTCGAGCTGGATCGACCGTCAGCGATGAAACCGCGAGCTGGATCAACCGTCAGCACGCGTGCGCGCACACACACACACACACACACACACACACACACACACACACACACACACACACACACACACACACACACACATCGCAAAGGCGGGGGCCAGGGAAAGTGGGGGAGCGCTGTCTGAAATTCACACGCGATGAACAGGAAGGTAAAAGACGGCTGGCACAGTGTACGGTAAGTCCCTTAGAGAGCGGGGGGGGGGGGGGGGGGTGGTGGGTGCGGGCAGAAGGGGGGGAGAGGGGGTGGAGACACTTTTACGAAGCCAGACAACTTTTAATAAAGCTTAGCGGGCATTTAACATTACCGGTCAGTTTTCCTTGGTTCTGAAAACTCCAATGAGCCAATTAAAATGCCCGGTAAGCAAAGGAGATTGCCTACGGCTACCTTGACTGCCTGTAACTACATAGTGACCCCACTCCACTGCACTCTGAGTTCAAAAGACCCATACCGACCAACTTTTACACGAGGAAAAATTTTCAGCATGCTAAAAAATGTTCCTCGACCAAACTGAGGCCGCGAGTATATGGGAACTTTCCTCGAGCATGAAGGAGAGTTACTGTGACCTCCTAGGACCACGTGTCGACCATGCTGCGAGTTTGAGTCGGGCGCAAACTCTCTAAACTCACAAATTAGGTCCCCGCAGTGGGACAGGCCCTTAAATTGTAGATTGAACTTAAAATAGTTTGAAGGCAAGACTAACAAAATTGTTTAAACTTATTTTATTCATTGCAACATTTCACCAAGGTCAGAGGGCTTATTCATTTCTTGGGTGTAAAATACATTTATACTTCCGAAGATTACTTTATACCCGGGGTGGTGCTGTTTCACCCTTTCTGACACATAGACTGGGAAAGGGGTAGCTTGACACTTGTCCTGGGGCCAAGTCCCTGTCAGTTTGCTTGTATGGTGGGTCAGGCAGAGTCGCTGAAACCACTACAGGCAGTCTGCCACTTGCACCATTTCACTGACCTCTGACTTCTGCCCACACTTGCCAACCCTTCCTCCCTTTGCCTGCTTTCACCATCACTGCCATATTTTGTAATCTCTCTCCAATTTCTAGACCAATTACCCAGAGAGGTTTGTATGTGAGGGAGTGATTGGGGAAGAGGTTTGAGATTTCAGAGCATGTGATTTCTGCAAAATCTCAATATTGGTAAGGAAGTTTCTAAGTTATGTCAGCGATCTGTACAACATCATTAGGCTCGTGTATGTAGGAAGAAAGTGCGGATGCTGGTTTACACCGAAGATAGACACAAAAAGCTGAAGTAACTCAGCTGGTCAGGCAGCATATCTGGAGAGAAGGAATGGGTGACGTTTCGGGTCCAGTCTGCAGAAAGGTCTCGACCCGAAACGTCACCTATTCCCTTTCTCCGGAGATGCTGCCTGTCCCACTGAGTTACTCCGGTGTTTTGTTTCTATTGTTATGCTCTCTCTTGAATTCAGCGAACATTTCAGCAACCCAAAAAACAGTCATTGTTTTAGACATAGACATAGAAAATAGCTGCAGGAGGAGGCCATTCGGCCCTTCGAGCCAGCACCGCCATTCAAAGTGATCATGGCCGATCGTCACCAATCAATAACCCGTACCAGCCTTCTCCCCATATCCCTTGATTCCACTAGCCCCTAGAGCTCTATCTAACTTTCTCTTAAATCCATCCAGTGATTTGGCCTCCACTGCCCTCTGTGGCAGGGATTTCCACAAATTCACAACTCTCTGGGTGAAAATGTTTTTTTCTCACCTGAGTCTTAAATGACCTTCCCTTTATTCTAAGACTGTGGCCCCTGGTTCTGGACTCGCCCCACATCGGGAACTTTTTCCTGCATCTATCTTGTCCAGTCCTTTTATAATTTTATATGTTTCTATAAGATCTCCCCTTATCCTTCTAAACTCCAGTGAATACAAGCCTAGTCTTTTCAATCTTTCCTCATATGACAGCCCCACCTTCCCAGGGACCAATCTCGTGAACCTATGCTGCACTGCCTCAATCAGAAGGATGTCCTTCCTCAAATTAGGAGATCAAAACTGTACACAATACTCCAGATGTGGTCTTACCAGAGCCCTATACAACTGCAGAAGAACCTCTCTACTATACTGAAATCATCTTGTTATGAAGGCGAACATTCCATTAGCTTTCTTCACTGCCCGCTATACCTGCACGCCAACTTTCAGTGATCAGTGTACAAGGGCACCCAGGTCTCGCTGTACCTTCCCCTTACCTAACCCTATTGAGATAATAATCTGCCCCCTTGTTTTTGCCTCTTACTTCCCTTAGAATCTTTCTTCCTTTTTGGAATGAAATGATGCTGCGTCTTCCGGATTATGCCCAGTCCTCCTTGGCCAGCTCCTCTCTCATGCCTGCATAGTCCCCTTTGTTCAACTGCATCACTTACACTTCCGATTTAACCTTCTCCTTCTCAAATTGCAGATTAAAACTAATCATATTATGATCACTACCTCCAAGTGGTTCCTTTACCTCGAGTTCTCTTATCAAATCTGGTTCATTGGACAACACTAAATCCAGAATTGCCTTTTCTCTGGTCTGCTCCATTAAAGCTGCTCTAAGAATCCATCTCGGACGCACTCTACAAACTCTCTTTCTTGGGGTCCTGAACCAACCTGATTTTCCCAGTCTACCTGCATATTGAAATCCCCCATCACCACAGTGGCATTAACCTTTGTTACATGCCAGTTTTAATTCCTGCTGCAACTTACACCCTACATCCAGGCAACTATTGGGGGTCTGTAGATAACACCAATAGACAATAAACAATTGGTGCAGGAGTAGGCATTTTGGCCCTTCGAGCCAGCACCGCCATTCAATGTGATCATGGCTGATCATCCCCAATCAATACCCCGTTGCTGCCGTCTCCCCATATCCCCTGACTCAGCTATTTTTAAGAGCTCCATCTAGCTCTCTCTTGAAAATGGGCCAAGGCAAGAATCGAGCGCAGAGAAAACAGCAGCAAAAATACCCTCACCATCCGTCTCAGAACATAGCCCCTGCTCCCTCTAAGAACACTACTTGTCACGTTTGAAATTCAATGTCTGTTGTGGGGCAACGTGTGGTGACAGATTATCGATCCTTCATACAATCTGTTGGGTTTTCCATTCCATTTACTTCACAATACTGATTAGGACATTACTGGTGCCCTCTCTCAGACCACTCTAGTTTCCTGCCTGGAACATTAACGCCTTTCGATTTGAAACGCCAGACCTTTGCAATGACATCATGAACGGTTCCGTTTTGTAAAGAAAAGCAATCGCAGTTCCTCATTCGTGATCATCCTTTTTTAAGAATGTTCACTCCTTATTTGGCATGAACGCAATCCATTTGGCAACCTATCTATTTCTGTAGATCTGTAAGACAGTTGTGCCAGTACTTGGATTGCTTGCGAGAGGCTCTGATACCTGCAACTTAATTCGTTCCAGGTGGTCTGTTGCGTTATGAAAGGCAGCAGCATCGCCACGATGTTAGGCTGCCTGGCGTCTTCCATGATCAGATGCTGACGGAAACCTCCCGGTACTCCGTCACAATTCAGTTCAAATAAATCCTTAATCTGCTCGTGTTTCGACAAATCGTTCCCTATTCAGGAGGTTGGTACAATCCGGAGCATGCTAGGAGCGTGCGTGCACACACCACACACAATGCACACACAGTCATACCACACCGACCAAGAGGAACCGGCAATAATCACTCACACATGCTCATGACTGGATCAGGCGTGACTGAGGATTTATTGTGCCTATCGCGTTCCCTCCAGCCTGTCATCTGAGCTGCACTTTAGACTCCTGTGTTTTCAGGAAGGGATTTATCTCCCAGCTCCACACGCCCGGCTCTCTTTCCTCCTGCCAGCCCGGCGCCGCAACAGGGTTCAGCGCTGCTCCAGTCTTAGCAGAGGATTCCTTCCAAATACCAACGAAGACTGACAGCTTAATCACCATGACTCTAAAGTCCAACAAGAGCGAGCCCCTTGGACCCTTTGCTGTCTTCGAGAGTATTAATAGTTGCCGGACCCCACTGTCTGATCTGTATCTGGAGCAGCTACTGCAGACCAAAGGCAAGCCGGAGGTGAGTGTAATGGGGCTCGCAGCCCTTGTATTCACCCCCCTCCCCCAACAGCTCCCAGTCCCACTGTCGTGGGGCTGGGTGCCTATTGTTCGCCACGGTGAATAGAGAAGGGTTGTTTCCAGTCGCTTTATAAACCTGCTGCGGCGTTAGAGTGTTGTACAACGTACAACTCCTGCCTGCATCTGACTACGGCAGCTGCACCTTGCATATCATTCCCAAAGGCCGGTTGCTCACCTCCTCGCGTCTATTAATAGATTTCATCATCAAAATATTGCGGAGGTGTCGCTTACGGGAGCCTGTGAAGTGCTCAACAGAAAGAAAGGGTCTCGACCCGAAACGTCGCCTATCTCCTTCGCTCCTTAGATGCTGCTGCACCCGCTGAGTTTCTCCAGCATTTTGTGTAACCCTCGATTCTCCAGCATCTGCAGTTTCTTCGTTAACAGAAAGCAGTTCGTGTTGTGGGAAAGAGCCCGGCAGGAAATGTCAAATCAATTCCTCCTGTGATCGGGACCAACTCGGTCATTCCTGCTTCTACCCGTTTCAGAGGCAGTCACTGCCAGTAGGATTGGCTACACACACGCAGGACGATCGTTGCTGTTTGTTTCTGTTTGGTGAATGATATTTATTCACTTCGAAACTTTCAAGAATGTTCTCCCTTCCGAGATAGTAGTCAGTATTTGTACTTAAAATTGTTGGGGGGGGGGGGGGGGGTTGATTTTGTTGTACTGGCCCCGACTCAACCACCTCCTCACCCCAGCCCTGGTAAATCAGCATATGAGCTGGAAATTTGGCTGTAGTGGTATAGTTTGTATGAATGTGGTACAGTGATGATTGTGAAGCTGGGAATTGATTGTGAAGCGTGAGGGGCTATGGTACTAAAGGGAAACACACGTTGTGAACTTATCATGTTGCACTCCATGCACCCGAACAGAGAACGCGAGGCACACAGCGTGCAAGGTACAACAGTGCTGATGCTGTGTTGGCGAATTGTACGTATATGTACTGAAGAAAATACGTGGGCCTTCAATGGAAAGGCAGGCTGTAAACAGAAAGAAGTAGGTGGATCCAATGATCAGTTAAAGGATTGGTCAGTTCCTACCTGAGCCAGCGTTGAGAGGTCCAACATTGGCCCTTAAAGAACATGCAAACTTTGGAGTTCACAAGCTCTCCCTGTGACGGCATGGGTTTCTGCCAGTGTAATGCCACATTGAAAGGCATGTGAGTTGGTTGGTTAATTGGCCACTGTAATTCGCTGGAGATGGGTGGCAGCATTTTGGGGGATGTTGATGGGTATGGAAGCAGAATAAAATACATTAGGGTCAGAATGGTGTGAATATGGGTGCTTGATAGTTGGTGTGGAGTGCCTGTTTCTTTGCCGTCCTCTCCAGGACTCATATGGATTGTTGACAACTGGTGTTCTGAGAGCTCCCACCATAGTAAGAGATCACACTTATACATCATCAAGATAATTTTAGGACTGGAATCCAATTAACATATTTTTAAATTCCTTAAAGCAAAGTTTGGATTTGGGGCAACATGGTAAATTCTTATATTTTTTTTAATTACAAAACTAAGTGATTGTTGTATGGAAAATATGGTTGCCCATAGAACTGGCAGCATGTAATGTTTCTTGGGTTTTATAGGTCTTGTTGAAATAAAATGGCCCAGAATGTCCTGATATTGGTGAGCCACCCATGTTTGCTGCTGACCTAGCCACTGTATCTGTACTTTTGTGAACCTTTCCAATGTTACAAGCTCATTAGCAAAGGGCCATCCATTCATGATTCTCAATCAAGCACTTAAACATGGCAGGAAAGTCTTTGAAAGCCAACAAATATTGGGGAAACAATGAAGAGTGATTACAAATTCAGGCCATTAAAACATTTTTACTTTAAACACATATAAAATACCTAAAACTTGATTGTAAAAACATTTAAAATATACATTTGTCACATTGTATTTACTTTAGGTCCTTCCCAGAATTCTGTTAAATTTTGTTATCAAAAAATAAAATTATTCCTCTTATTTCTTAACTGCAATCTGAATTCTTTGCGGTATTCTACAACTTTCTTTATCCCTTCCAAAATTAATATTTGTATGCAGGGCTCTGTACTCCAGGTATAATTAAGCAAATAACATATAACATATAACAATTACATCACGGAAACAGGCCCTCTTGGTCCTTCCAGTCCGTGCCGAACATTTATTTTCCCCTATTCCCATCTACCTGCACCCAGACCATACCCCTCCATTCCCTTCCCGTCCATATACCTATCCACTTTACCTTTAAATGTTAAAATCGATCTTGCCTCCACCACTTCTGCTGGAAGCTCATTCCACACAGCCACCACTCTCTGAGTAAAGAAGTTCCCCCTCATGTTACCCCTAAACTTCTGTCCCTTAATTCTCATGTCATGCCCTCTTGTTTGAATCTTCCCTTCCCTCAATGGGAAAAGCTTACCCACGTCAACTCTGTCTATCCCTTTCATCATTTTAAAGACCTCATGTAAGACAATTGTTATATATAACCTTGCTGTCTGTATATTGCTTAGAGACAGTAGGGGATAACCGGATGAGGCCAGGAGAGTAAAGTGTGGCTAAGAGTGTTGAATTTTATTGAACCTTCCAAGTTGAAAGTTCCAGATTCCCAAATGATTACTGGCACAATTAGCAAGTTGAGCCTGTTTCCATTCTCTATGACTCCTTGACAATTAATTTGGCAGATCAGTTTGTATGATTGTGATGGATTGCCTTTGCAAACTAAAAGACATGAAAGTAAAGACTGCAGTCATTGTATATGGAGGCCAATTCACTGGATGTTTTCAAGTGAGAGTTAGATTTAGCTCTTTGGGCCAAAGGAATTAAGGGATATGGGGGAAAAAGCAGGAATGGGGTACTGATTTTAGATGATCAGCCATGATCATATTGAATGGCAGTGCTGGCTCGAAGGGCCGAATGGCCTACTCCAGCACCTATTTTCTATGTTTCTAACTTTAAGCTTCTCACACAACTCTTGCAGGTATGTGATGTTCTTTTATTTAACCATGACAAAGGCCCAGGATTTGCAATGATTGGAGCTGTATTCTTACAGGTCATGTGTTTAAGCCTGCGCCTCCTCAAGGGACCGGCATTGATTACCCTTACAGCACCAATTTAGAACATACTTCTATGCAATTTAGCATTTGAAGATCTATGTTTTTAACTCTGTATGACATTAGTAAGAATTCAATGCGGAAAGATGTTTTGGAAGCACTGCTTCCAAAATGAGAGAGAGATAATAGCCCACACGCATTGATAGAATGGGCACCTTTATATCAGGAGGTCACAGAGTTCAGTTCCACTCCAGAGAACTGCACAAAATTGTGTTTGATACTTTAATGAATGACATAAAGTTATCTTTTGCATGGGTCATTAAACTAATGATCATAGGTGATTATAAAAGATCCCCTGACACCACTCAATCTAACGTGATATTCTTTCCAGTGGCCTGGTTGATATATATGAATCAACATCACTGTAAAGAACAAACTAAATTAAATAGCTATTTTCCCTTTAACTGTTTGTGGGATCCTGCTGTGTACAGATCAGCTGCTGTGGTTAACACCACAACAGTACTGCTTTCCTAAGTGTTTCACTGGCAATTAAATTATTTAGGGTATTCTGATGTGCAAGTTTTCTCTAACAGTTTCTCCTCCAGAGTAGAGCTGAATGTGGTGAAAGGAACCACACGATAGGATTCTGCTGACTCTAATTGAAATGTTTGCAAATAGAGCCTGCAGAACCATCATTGATAAAGCAGATACAATAAACAGAGAATCCAAATCAACAGTTACCAGAGAGTGAAAAATGGTTCGGGTGTGATTGATCGATATGAACCGATATGAAAAAGCATTGTGCTGGAGTAAATCAGTGCACCAGGCAGCATCTCTAGATGACGTGGATGGGTGATATTTCAAGTTGGGGCCTCTTCTTCTGTCCGATTGTAGTAGAGGCAGGTTTGCTGGAAAAGAGGCAGGGGTGGGACAAAGCCCGTCAAGTGAAAGTGGATACAAGTGGTGGGGGGGGGGGGGTTATTGCCA
The DNA here is from genome assembly GCA_035221665.1 of Okamejei kenojei. Classification (NCBI taxonomy): domain Eukaryota; kingdom Metazoa; phylum Chordata; class Chondrichthyes; order Rajiformes; family Rajidae; genus Okamejei; species Okamejei kenojei. The sequence goes on from CM069143.1 coordinate 41,342,610, forward strand.
GATGGGTGGACAGAAGCCAGACATCGAAAGAAGACAAAAGGCTATGACAAGGAGAGAAGAGGGGTGAAATGTCAAACCATTGAAAAGGATCTGGGGATTAAGGGATAGGGGGATAGTGGGAGAAATAGGGTGCGCATCTGGGTGGGGCACAGGAGAGCGAAGGGGGGGGGGGGGGGGGGGTGAAGGAGTGGAGGCAGGGTGTGTATTACCTAAAATTGGAGAATTAAATGTTCAGATCCACGTTCAAATTCTCAACTTGCTCAATGCACAATTTGATGTTTCAAAGTATTTAAACTTAAAAAAAAGATGAACATATGTAGTCGCTTTTACTGAGGCAATACAGTAAACCTGCATATCCTTTTGCTTTTGAATTTGATTATCCTGGGCTTTACATAAGATCTGTGAAATATTATTTTGCAAAAATTGATGTGTTTAAACATTCTGAAAAGTGCAGTTGAAGCATCTGAGCAGTATATATTCATATATCCATAGGCTTGCACAGCCTCGTCTCTGTGATCTCCTTCAGCCCTTTAATTTCAAGTTATAGAAACATAGAAATTAGGTGCAGGAGTAGGCCATTCGGCCCTTCGAGCCTGCACCGCCATTCAATATGATCATGGCTGATCATCCAACTCAGTATCCTGTACCTGCCTTCTCTCCATACCCCCTGATCCCTTCAGCCACAAGGGCCGCATCTAACTCACTCTTAAATATAGCCAATGAACTGGCCTCAACTACCTTCTGTGGCAGAGAATTCCAGAGACCCACCATTCTCTGTGTGAAAAATGTTTTCCTCATCTCCGTCCTAAAGGAATTCCCCCTTATCCTTAGACTGTGACCCCTTGTTCTGGACCTCCCCAACATCGGGAACAATCTTCCTGCATCTAGCCTATCCAACCCCTTAAGCATTTTGTAAGTTTTTATAAGATCCCCCTCAGTCTTCTAAATTCTAACCAAGTCTATCCAGTTTTTCCTCATACGAAAGTCCTGACATCCCAGGAATCAGTCTGGTGAACCTTCTCTGTACCCCTTCTATGGCAAGAATGTATTTTCTCAGATTTGGAGACCAAAACTGTACGCAATACTCCAGGTGTGATCTCACCAAAAACTGGAAATGTTTAACCACAAACCAGCCATGGAATACCTACTGTTTATCCCAGTGTCTTCTACTAAGATGTTGAGCTAACGGGTGTATATGGACTTCTTGCTCTGGAATCAATATTATTCCAGTGACCCTTTCCTTAGTCTGACAGCCACATGGGTAACCTTTCAGCACAGGTGACTGGACAGAAATCCGAAGCAAGGATTCTTCCTGATTTCTGCTCCATACCCATCCCCAAACATATCTCACTTTAAATACTAAACCTATGGCTAAACCATTGGCCAGTCGTGCTATTCACCTGTGCATTGGTGTTGTTTCTTTGTTTATGACACTCCTGTGAAGAGTCATGGGACAGTGTTTGTTGTGTTACATTTGTTAGAGTAAAGCAAAGTCATTATTGTGGAAACACCAATATAGATCACATTGTTCAATCAACATTTGGATTGTTATTGCCAATCTATGTTGCTGAGCAGATTAGTACAGGACCTCCACCATGTATTACAATATACCACTGCAGATCAATGTGGTGCCAATGTAGCTGCACAGTACAAGAAGTAGTAGTATTTTTCTGTTTGTTTTCCCTAATATTTCATGACGTTTCTTTTAATTCTTTGTTGTTGCCTTTTTATTATCAATTACCTCTTTAGGCTGAGGATAAGTACCCACCCAGTAATTAATCCATTGTATATTCCCCCAGATTAATGTCAATGAAAAGGAAACCATTTGTACTCAGCTACTAGAGGTGCGCTCTGTCCACAAGATTTCCTCACTGCTATGCAATGCCTATTGACAGTTATTAAGTGTTGGAAAATCCATGTCAAGATCCCGTTCATCTGGGGAATGCCCAGAATTATTTAATGTTTCGATTGCCTTGGATCAGTATTGCCCTGAAGATACAGATCAATCAAATTGAGTCCTATTAAAGGTTAAGTGAGCCAGAAGCCTGAGTTCCAGGCATAAGCAGTAGTAGGTAGTGAAATGCTGAGGTTCCAATGTAGCCTGAGATGTTACTGCAGGTGTAAGTGTTGATGTGTGTGGATTTGATGCAGAATCCAGTCTGCAATCATCCATTCCTCCACTGTCTCCAGCTGCAAGATATAAATCACTGTCAGTCTTGGCCATTCGCTGGTTTGGGGCTTGGGCCAATTCCAGGAGTTGTGTTGCTATAATCAGCGTCTATCCCCTGCCCATTCTGCTGACAGCATAGAGGTAAATTTGTAAACATATGCAGCCAATTAATGCATATCAGTCTTCTCTTTATCAAATCCAAAGAAACACCAAACTTAAAAACATTTCAGATCTTGATAGATAGCTGATTTCACTCCCATGTTTATCTACATCAAACCCTTCCCCTGTTTATCCTAATGATAACACATCAAGAATGTCAATGAGATTAAATTCAAAACTGATCCTATTATGTGTAGAGATGTTGTAGATAGCCAATATCTATCTGGTATTCTAGCTTTATTGAATTAGGTTCTGTTTCAGTGCTGATGTAAACTAGACCAGCCGTGAGCTGGCTATGAGCTGGTTTAATTTAAGTTTAGCAACACAATAGACAAACAGTCCCGTCAGCCCACCAGGTCCCCTGCCGACCAGTGATCCCCACACACTACCAGCACTATCCTACACACTAGGGACAAATTACAATTTTTACAGGTCAAATTCACCTACAAACCTGCACGTCTTTGGAGTGTGGGAGGAAACCGGAGCTCCCGAAGAAAACCTATGCTGTCATGGGAAGAACATACAAACTCCGTTTTGACAGCACCCGCAGTCAGGATCGAACCTGGGACTACTTTACCGCTGCGCCACTGTGCCATGCCCTTCTGGTTCAGAAGGAATTGGAGATGCTCTGGTGATGGGGCCATTAACGGCAATTGTGTCTGGACTTAGCTCCGGGTCAATGAGTGCTTCTGATAAAACCTAAACTCTAAACCTCGGTTCACAGTCCAAACCCTGTCTTTCACTTTGAGGTTTTAATGGATTTATATGTTCAAAACCTATCATGAAAGGCATGGAAGCATGTAATTAACATATTTTTGTGGAGTCATAACATCACAGAATTCCACAGTACTGGAGTCTATTTAGCCCACTGTTTGTTGGCTCTTTGAAGTTTAACCCAGTTCGATCCACTCCCATGTTTCTCTTCCATGTTCCTACAGATCGTCCTCCTTCAAGTATTTGAAAGCTAAGACTGCATCTCGATCCATCACCTTATCAGGTGCATTCAGAATCTAACCACACAATGCATTAAAAATATATTTTTTACGTTGCTTCTTTCCTTTGACAATCATCGTAAATCAGTGTTCTCTGGTATCGACCCTTCAGCCACACAGGACAGTTGCTCTTTATTTATCTATCCAGACTACAACTGATTTTAAACACCTCCATCAAATCTCATCTTGGTTTGCAATCCTTTAAGGGATTCATATGTCCAAAATGATTAGATTGAAGAATGCCCATCTAAATTACAGTTAATGTGCAGTTTTGGCAATGAACGGACGTATTTCCACTATGTTTTGATGGCAGCAGAAAAAGATCGGAATGGCATTTGATTATAACGAATAAACCACGAGACGTGGTTAATGTCAAATTCACGACAGACCCTTCTCAAAACATCTTTTCACATATGCTGGAGACAGGGAGACTGTGCTGTCTCTGCAAAGGCAGTCTGTAATGCCAGCAGTTGGTTTAATTATGGATTTAATTAGCCGTTAGACACAAAAGGTCCCCATGTGGTAGGCAAGCAAAGTTCACTTTATGCTCTTCTACTTAATCCTTCTCTGCATTGAGAATAATTTGTTTCCACTCTGGATTTATGTTTTTTCAGGTAGCTGATGAACCTACTATGGGAACCAGAGATACTTCCAGAGATAGCACAGTGTGGTCCAAAGGGGCTGGTAGATGGGTAGTTCCTGAGATGGTGCATCTTTCCTTTATATTTCTTATATTGCTTATATTTCTGGCACTTAAGCTCCTGACACATAAGTTTATTTAGAAACATAGAAACATAGAAAATAGGTGCAGGAGGAGGCCATTCGGCCCTTCGAGCCAGCACCGCCATTCATTGTGATCATGGCTGATCGTCCCCTATCAATAACCCGTGCCTGCCTTCTCCCCATATCTCTTGACTCCCCTTTATTCTAAGTCTGTGGCCCCTGGTTCTGGACTCGCCCCACATTGGGAACATTTTTCCTGCATCTAGCTTGTCCAGTCCTTTTATAATTTTATATGTTTCTATAAGATTCCCCTTCATCCTTCTAAACTTCAGTGAATACAAGCCTAGTCTTTTCAATCTTTCCTCATATGACAGTCCTGCCATCCCAGGGATCAATCTCGATCAATTTATGCTTATGTTTCTGACACTTAAGTTCCTGACACTTAAATTCAAGGTTCACAGTGCAATCTTGAATGCTCCTTCTGAAATGCCCACAAGAATTATCGCCCAGACTCGCCCAATGGTTCAGTGAACTTATCCAATGTAAAGCTGAGTCACAGATTTCAAAGGGTTCAAGTTCTGATTTAGCTTATCAGTGCCGAAGATACAGCAAATAAACCCGGTTTCCATTTTGCTTGTGAGAAGGATTTGGTTTCTGTTTACCTTTTACTGACACCCATTAAATGTCACTCTAGATACACAGCAGATGGGGATTTCTTTGCACTCTGAGGTTTATGTCACAGCTCACACATAAGGCTGGAGAAACTTCAGCAGAAAAGCAGTGCTCATTGTTTTCCTTATCACAATTAGGTCTTCTTGACCTGGCAAAGCAGGTGGGATTTTAACTTTTAGTAATGACTGCCCTGGCTGTGAGGAGTTGATTTGTTGTGACGCATAATTCTCCAAAATGTAGAGAAGAATACTGTGAAACTCAATCCCTGTATTGTTATGAAACTGGTTAAAAACAAATAGGCAACAGCTTTAGTGTGTTTCCCACCTCAGAAGATGTCTTAAATTGTGCGATTAACAGTCCTGAGGAAAGCTCCCTATCACCACATCTGTGCAGCACTTGAAACAGATTGTTGCCTTTGAAGGTACAACCCCAGTGACTGCTAGACACCAGTGGGTACACACTGGCTTCATGGAGGAGAGGACATTCACAGTAGTGCTTTTCTATGCCTCCGCCACCTGGGTTCTTAGATTAACTTGCCACAATGAGCTCTGCTTGATCACACAGTTACTTCCCAGCTGTTAACAGGCAAGCGGCACTGTGGCACAGCGGTAGAGTTGCTGTCTTTCAGTGCAAGAGACCCAGGTTCGACCCTGACTACGGCTGCTGTCTTACGAAGTTTCCTGTGACCACATGGATATTCTCTGGGTGTTCCAGTTTCCTCCTACTTTCAAAAGACGTGCAGGTTTGGAGGTTAATTGGTTTCTGTAAATTGACCCTGGTGTGTAGGATAGAACTAGCATAGGGGTGAAGTTTGGTTGGCATGGACTCGGTGGGCCAAAGGGACTGTTTCCATGCTGCATGTCCCAACTAAACTAAACTAAAATGCATGGTCTTCCTATCAACTAGAGTGCAGAGAATATTTAAAGACCTCATGGATGAACTCCAGAATTTGTTCATCCCTGTCTTGCGAAAAAATTAAACTGAGAAGGTGGCTCAACCGTGGCTGACAGGGAAGTCAAGGTTATTGTTAAAGCCAAGGATGAGGCATATAAATTGGCCAGAAGAAGTGGCAAACCAGAGGACTGGGAGAAATTTAGGATGCAACGGAGGAGGTCAAAGGGGTTAATTAAAAGGGGAGAAAAGAGCATGAAAGAAAGCTTGCGGGAATATAAAAACTGACTGTAAAAGTTTCTATCGATATGTAAAAAGGAAAAGATTCGTGAAGACCAATGTAGGTCCCTTATAATGGGAAATTAGGAAAAGGCAGAACAATTAAATGAGTACTTTAGTTCTGTCTGCACTAAGGAAAACACAAACAATCTCCCTGAAATACTAGGGGACCGAGGATCTGGTGGAAGGGAGGAACTGAAGGGATCCACATTGGCCAGAAAATGGTGTTCGGTAAACTGTTGGGACTGAAAGCAGATAAATCCCCAGGGCCTGGTGGTCTGCATCCCAGAGTACTCAAGGAGGTGGCCCTAAAAATTGTGGATGCATTGGTGATCTTTTCCAATGTTCTCTTGACTCTGGATCAGTTCCTGTGGACTGGAGGGTAGCCAGTGTAACTCTACTTTTTAAGAAAGGAGGCAGAGAGAAAACGGGGAATTATAGACCAGTTAGGCGTGCATCGGTAATGGGGAAGGTGCTGGAGTCGATTGTTAAAGATGTTATGGCAGCGCATTTGGCAAGCAGTGACAGGATCGGTCAGTCAGCATGGATTTATGAAGGGGAAATCCTGTTTGACTAATCTTTTGGAATTTTCTGAGGCTGCAACAAGTAGAATGGATAAGGGAGAGCCAGTGGATGTGGTGTGCCTGGACTTTCAAAAAGCCTTTGACAAGGTCCCACACAAGAGATTAGTGTGCAAAATTAGAGCACATTGTGGGGTACGATCCCAAAATCAAGGCGAGAAGCCAGGTGTAGTGGGAAGTACCTTTTTATTTAGTTCTTTCAAGTCGCCAGGAAGTCCATGAGAGAAAGATGGCACCCAAAACCCTTGCCTTTAAACCCTCTGGTTAAGGGCCGCCTCTGGACTGAACCATTCCCGTGCCGAGGGGTTTGACCATTAGGATGGCCCGACCCTTGGGAGCCGCCACAACATTATATTGGGGGTAGGGTGTTGACATGGATAGAGAACTGGTTGGTAGACAGGAAGCAAAGAGTAGGAATTAACAGGTCCTTTTCAGAATGGCAGGCAGTGGCTAGTAGGGGTGCCGCAAGGCTCGGTGCTGGGACCATAGTTAATTACAATATAAATTAACGATTTAAAAGAGGGCATTAAATGTAACATCTCTAAGTTTGTGGATGACACAAAGCTGAGTGGCAGTGTGAGCTGCAAGGAGGATGCTATGAGGCAGCAGGGTGATTTGGATAGTGATTTGGGTGAGTGGGCAGAAGCATGGCAGAGCAGGATAAATGTGGATAAATGTGAGGTTATCCACTTTTGTGGCGAACAGGAAGGCAGGTTATTATCTGAATGGTGTTAAATTAGAAGGGGAGGTGCAACGAGACCTGGGTGTGCTTGTTCATCAGTCACTGCCAGGTACAACAGGCAGTGAAGAAACAGTGAAGAAGTTGACCTTCATTGTGAGAGGATTTAAGTTTAGGAGCAAGGAGGTCCCACTGCAGTTATACAGAACCCTGGTGAGACTGGAGTATTGTGTGCAATTTTGGTCTCCTTATTTGAGGAAGGATATTAACACTATTGAGGGAGTGCAGCGTAGGTTCACCAGTTAATTCCCGGAATGGCGGGACTGACGTACGATGAAAGAATGGGTCGACTGGGCTTGTAGTCGCTGGAATTTAGAAGGATGGGAGGATATCTTATAGAAACATATAAAATTCTTAGAGGATTGCACAGGGTAGATGCAGGAAAAATGTTCCCTATGTTGGGGGAGTCCAGAACCAGGGGTCACAGTTTATGAATAAGGGGTAGGCTGTTTAGGACTGAGATGAGGAATTTCTTTTCACCCAGAGATTTGTGAATCTGTGGAATTCTCTGCCACAGAAGGCAGTGGAGGCCAATTCACTGGATGTTTTCAAGAGAGAGTTATATTTAGCTCTTGGGGGTAAGGGATATGACGGAAAAGCCGGAACGAGGTACTGATTTTGGATGATCAGCCATGATCATAATGAATGGCGGTGCAGGCTCAAAGGCCCGAATGGCCTACAACATCTAATTTCAATGTTTCTATGATCTCCCATCTACCTCATAGGAGACCTTGAACTATCTTTAATCAAACTTTATCAGACTTCAATGTACCAATTGATATAACGTCACTGTATATCTTGTACTAAATGTTGTACCTTTTATCTTTTATCTGTGCTCTGTGGACTGCTTGATTGTATTCATGTGGAGTGTTTTCTCCGACTGGATAGCACGCAAAAAAAGCTCCTCGGTGCACATGACAGTAATTTACTGAACTAAAGTGAATGTTTTATTTATTCAATTTTGGGGCTCTGCGCACTGCTGGCAAGATCAGCATTCGTTGAACATCTGTAACTGTCCTTGAGAAATGTGTGGTGCGTACCCTTCATGAACCGCTTCAGTCCTTGTGGTGAGAGTGCTCCAACAGTGCTGTTGCATAGGGAGCTATAGGATTCAAGCCCACGTACTGTGACATATTTCCAAACAGAGTGGAAACCTGGAGGGCAACCTGCAGATGGTGGTGTATCTGTATGCTTGTACCTCTTGTCCTCCTTGGTGACCAAGGTCTTAAGTTGGACTGAAGCAGATGCGGAAAGTGTCTGCTGCACATGTCGTAGATGGTAAACACTGCTGGAGATGGGGAATTAAAGTTTAGCGTGGTTGAGGGGCTGCCAGTGAAGTTGACTGCTTTGGTGTAGTTGGTGTTATGCTTCTTACAGCCCCATTATGGACAGATAGACAGTATTCCACCACACCACTGACTTGTATGTTTGTGGGTGGTCGGAATGGGCTTTCAAGACGTAAGTCTGCCTCCGGCCTGGTCTTGTAACCATGGTGTTTACGTGGCTGGCCTAGTTGAGTTTCTGGTGAATGGTGATTTTGATGGAGGACTCAATTATGGTTATGTCATTGAATGGCATGGAGAAGTGGTTAGACCCCCTCTTGTTGGAGATGATTATTACCTGGCACTTTTGTGGTGTAAATGTTAGCTTTCCACTTAGCAGTCCATGCCTGAATGTTGTCCTGATCTTACTGGATGCAGGCATGTATTGCTTAATTTTTTGAGGAGTTATGAATGGATTTGAAAATAGTGTAATCGTTGATGAACCTCCTACGTCTGAAAAAAGAATAGAAGGAAAGTCATTGATGACAAGGCTGAAGATGGTTTGGACCTAGAACACTGTCCTAAGGAACTACTACATTGATTTTGTAGGGACGGGATGATTGACTTCCAGCAACCTCTTTAGTCAGAGGGTAGTTAATCTGTGGAACTCATTGGCACAGAGTGCTGTGGCCGTGTGTGGATATTTTTAAGGCAGAAATAGACAAATTCTTGATTAGAATGGGTGTCAAGGGTTATGGGGAAAAGGCAGGAAAATGGGATTAGGAGGCAGAGATCAGCCATGATTGAATGGCGGAGTAGACTTGATGGGCCGAATGGCTAAATTCTAGTCCTTTAACTTGTGAACGTGAACCACATCTACCTTATCGCAAAGTATGATTCCAACCATTAGAGTGTTTACCATTGATTCCCATTGACATTAGTTTCACTATAGCTCCATGATCTGTTAAATGCTGCCTTAATGTGGAGGAGCGGCACTCTCACCGCACCACTGGAATTCATCTCTTGAGTCTATGATTTGACCAAGGTTAGAGTGGAGTGGTCTTGGCAAACTGGGCAGCAGGAAGCAGGTTATTCGTGAGTAAATACCAGCCTTTCCACCTATCTCCTTTAAACATACTGCTTGGGTATCATTCCTTTGGGTCCTTCTTTGGTTCAGTGGTGGCTTTTCATGGCCGCCCGAAGAGGGGGGTGCGATGGGTGCGGTTGAACCAATCATTTTTTCCAAAGTAAAAAAAAATCCAGAGCATTTGCAGTCACCTGTGTCTCACATAAACACACGTAGTTATATTAAATACATTGGAAACAGGCTGTGATACAGCAAATTATATATCGCCTGTTAGTTGAAGTGAGAATATTGCAAGGAATCCTCTATTGTCCCGCATTCATTTAGTTATCAAGTACCCAGTTGTTCTCTACTTTTATTAATGATGTATATTAATCAGTGTGGCCTTTGGTTGGTGGACAAATAAGCCTCTGTTTGACCACATGTAAATGAATCGGGTTTTGATTGGTCAATAGGGACTACAGGAATGTGTTGCAAACTACCCAGCTTTCTGAAACTACTATTTATTTCTCTTCCATTGTTAACATTCAGCCTTGTTAACATATCAGTTTTCTTCTCCCGGCCAAGCGACTCAGCAGCTCTGACCCAATTAACAATTCAACTTAAACCATTTTTAACCAAGTGCCACAAGCCTTGATCCATTTGCCCCATGCCCCTACCAACAACCTGATCTCATTCCAAACATCACCTCTGTCCCATCACCCTAAAATCAGCCACGACTCTACCACCGCTCACTGTCAGCTCCATCTTGGCACCAACCTTGCTTGTAAAATAATCCAGCCCGTATGTAACTTCCTAAAACGTCTCTCCTCACTGGGCTCATGGACCCACCTCAATCCCCAGCAGCACATGAAAAAATGGAATGCGCCTTGGCCTCTGGTTCTATAAGATTTGCCACGGTGATGATGGGAGTGAAATGGGTGCACTGGAATTTTTAGACACTTGAATTGACCCCGATTTTAGCTCGGTGAGATCACAAATTACTGGTCTCCTGCACATTCAGCCTCCTCCACATTCCACCTATAGTTCCTTTACATTTTCACTCTCTAATTTGTTCTTCCCCAGTACTGCAGCACTACTGAACTACTCGCCTAATTAATTGGTTCCTCTAAACACTTTTAACTTCAACTAATTAATGCATTCACTTTTCCTTGATGTATCTCTCATGAATACGTCAGAAATAGCATTGCAATCGACTGTTACACATTCAATTTTAATCTGAGTGCTACCCTCTCCAGATCAGTGCGCATTTCACTACTTTTGTTTGACTTTCTGATTATTATATTGTTCACCAGGAAAAATATTTTCTTCATTAATCACATGGTAGATACAATGGAGCAAAATACTTCAAATATGTTCTGTGTGCATGACCCGCATCGCCGAGAGCGAGGAGGGACCCTGTGCCGCCGAGAGCTACCTGGCGGTAGGCCATTGAGAGCGAAGGGGAGCTGCTGAGAAAGATGAGGGACTCGGTGGCAGGGCTGCCTGTGGCCACATGTGGCGACGGGCCTGGTTCGCCGCTGCGAGTAGAAGATAAAACTGTTCGATGAACGTTTTGTAACATTGTCCGCGCCAGAAACATGGCGACTCGTGTTCTGCCTACGTGAGGTCTGGTTTTACGGGGTTATATGCAAAACAAAGCATTTCACTGTACCAGGGTACATGTGACAATAAAGTATCATTGAATATCATTGAATCATTGAACAAGTGTTCTGACATGGTTTTTATGTCACTGGGTGATAGTGTTTTTTTTTACTAACAGCAATGTTTCCATGACCACATCCTGAATAATCACACTTGCATGGTAAAACTAGATTTTAGTTGCACAACTTTAGCTGTGATCCTTAATGCAGTGTGGCTGTGACAATGAGAAAGGTTTAATTTCAGCACAGGCAAGATGGAAAACTCGATAGGGAGGGTAGGGCAGAGTGTGCTGTGGGGTGCAAGGGGAAGAGGAGAAAGCGTGGGGAAAGTGAGATGTACAATGAAATATTAGATCTTGAAGCCATTGTAACATGAGTCTGCCCAAGACAGATACTTCTTCCAATATCAAACTCTATAATTCTGCAGAGTCTCTATCAAAACCATTGAAAATGTAAGCCAAATATCCACAATGAACAAATACATGGCATGATTCAGCTCTACTAATGTGGGACCACAATTTGTACATTCAGGCCACTTAATGATTCCTCAGGCATTACAGGTTTTTGTGCTGTAGTGTGCCTTTGTATTTTACATAACCAATTTAAGTGTTTGTTCATTCATATAAAGCACGGAGATTAATTCAGAAATGACCATTGTTATTTGGTGCCATAAGATGCTTATTTGTGAAGATGTTGTTTTGTTTCCTGACAAAACTTTTTGTGCTTTACCAGAAAAGAAACAATGGTTGCCCCTGGGACAACTTGAAATACGATCCCCTGTAATGCTCCAAAGTGTTTAAAGAGGGACCTTATTGTATGGTTCTTTGTGTGCATTGCTAGAGAAAGACTAGAGGGCATAACTATAAGGTGAAAGGGACAAAGTTTAAAGAAGATGTGGGGGCCAGTTTTTTACACAGAAGGTGGTGGGTGCCTGGAACATCTGTCCGGAGTGGTGGTGGAGACAGATATGATGGTGGCATTTAAAAGGCTTTTAGATGGATATGGAGGGAATGGAGAGATATGGATTATGTGCAGGTAGATCAGATCAGTTTATCTTGGCATCATGTTCGGCGTGGATATTGTGGGTCTAAGGGCTTGTTTTTCTGCTGTACTTTTCTATGTTCTAATTCTCGAGAGGGAAAATGTGTGGCAAAGGCTAAGGATGTAACTAAGCTCCGTGGTAATGCATGACCACAAATCCTTCCTTCACCTCTGTACTTGGTACCCCATCAATATTTGTCCTTTAGAAGCACACTTAAAGAAGGAGACTTGGTCAACACATTGAAGAGTTGGCCAAGCCGTGGACATGCATCAATTGAATTCCTCAGCGAGGACAAATGGGGAGGCGCGTACATGTGAACAAGCTTAAAACAAAGGTCACAGATATAATCATGAATCAAATATACAATGTTTTAGATAGGGATACGGGATGCTCACATATACTGCAAGTTCAGACTTTCTTTATCTGAGACCCTGTTCAAAAAGACTTGAGTTGCAGTTCATTTAATGTATAGTTCAGATATCATAGGTCTCTTTGTGCTGTGATTGCATCCTGCCTTTTTGTCAGCCTAATTAAAATGTTTATTCATTTTTATCAGGCAACTTAATCGAGTATAATGTGAACTTTGCTATTCAGAGTTAAAATGTGCTGACCCATGAATTCTTACAATAATGTAGCTAGGTCGGGTGCTATGCACTTTGTACCGCTAAGATTCACCTTCTTAACCATTGGTTAGATTCTGAGAAGTAATTTTGTAGTCAGCAGCTACTAAGGTATTTACAACAGTGAGATAAGGGCCTTGATGTGGAGTCAGCAACTGGATGTGTACTTAACATTGTTCCAGCTCAATAACACTCAAGGCAGGGAGAGGACTTTTGCCATTCCTAGCCGCTCCAGTTGCATGTTTAAGCATAACAATCGATATTGTGTAATTGAAAATGCATTGCGGAATATCTGCTTCACACTTAGGGGGTAGATTTCGTCCAGTTTGCGTTACGTGGTATTGTGTTGCCTGAGTCACATTGATTTTGATTGTTATAAGGTTGTTTTTCATTGCTCAACCTAAATGTACGACATCCAATTAAAATAAAAACATAAATAAATGCCTATGATCAAGGCCACTGCCTCAAGATTAAATCCCTGGGCCCATCCATTGTCTCTAAATTATCAGCCTACTTCTCCAAAAGTTCAGTTTGGCTTTGTTTAGTTTTGGTTAGCTTTCTCGATGTCTTCTTTTATGACATGCTTTCATATTAAGCTTCTTGTAAAGCACCTTGGTGTATCTTACAAGGAAACAGGCCCTCTGGCCCCCTGCATATATACCTACATACCTACCACTGATCACCCGTTTGCATTAGTTTTATGTGCTGGTGGTTGGGAGGGGGGTGGGGGGCAAGAAAGTTAGAAGAGGGGCAGGACAAAGCTTGGCAAGTCCTGGGTGGATTAAGGTGAGGGGATTTTTAATAGGCAGATGGTAGGACAAAGGCCAGAGATGAAAAGTCAGAAGGTGTGAGACAAAAGGATTGAAGAAATGCAAATTATGGAGCTATAAGAAGGGATGTAGGTGGAAGGGAGGGGGGGGGGTGGGGGAGGAGAGAAATAGGTGCAAGTCTAAGTGGAGCACAGGGATAGATGATGGGGTGGAAATGAAGTGGGGGAGGGGGGGGAGCACTGGTAGTTACTTAAAATTGGAGATTTCAACGTTCATTAGGTTGTAAGCTACCTAATCAGGATGTTATGTGTTTTTTCTACTGTAAAACAGCCACTGCAGTTCCTTATTTCCATATCTTGAGCAAGCATTTGATCACCTTTCTCAATGTCTTCTTTGATGACATGCTCTCGGATTAAGCTCTGTAAGATTCTTGTGAAGCACCTTGGAATATTTAGAAACCTAACAAACCCATATAATGTTTGTTGCATCAAATTCCTTTTTAATAAAACATGGGATTTTGTTATTTCAGGATCACAATCCACAATTTAATTTTTCCTATGATATATTGCTTATAATTCACTTCCTCCCCAGATTATCTCCTTTCAGCACCAGCTAAATTGTATGTGTGAATTTAGATGGTTAATGACTGTAATGGCTGAATTACAGATGGGAGAGAAACAGAACTGCTTGCAGGATTCAACAGTGTCAAACCAAGGAGCCACAGTAAGATAAGAGTCAAAAGGTCAATAGGAGTAAAAAATTCTCCTGACATGAACATTAATGGCTGCCACATTGGCATGCACAAAAGGACCTTCTCTGGCCAGTATCCAATTGCTTAATAAATTATATGTGATGCTTGGTGTTTATAAATAGAGGCAACCTATGTTGAATTTCGCCTTACTGACATTCTGCTATTCTCTCAACGATCAGGCAGCACGGTGATGTAGCGATAGAATCTAAGAGAACCGTGTTTGATCCTGATTACGGGTGCTGTATGTACGGAGTTTGTACATTCCCTCCTTGACCTGCGTGGGTTTTCTATGGTTTCCTTCTACACTCCAAAGACATATAGGTTTGTAGGTTAAATGGCTTGGTAAAATTGTAAATTGTCCCTAGTGGGTGTAGTAGGGTGCGAGTGTGTGGGAATCGCTGTTCGGCATGGTCTCGGTGGGCCGAAGGGCCTGTTTGCACGCTGTATTTCTAAACTAAACTAATCGAAACAGTCAGTTCCCAAAATCTTTCTACTGTTTACAAGGCACAAATCAGAAGTGTATGAAATGCTCACCAATTTTCTGGAGAGGTGCAGATACAATGACACTCAAGAACACCAACACCAATGAGGGCAGATTTTACCTGATGCTCAACTTGCATGACCATCCCCATCAGCTATCTCTGGCTGTAACAAGTCAGACCCAGCATATTCACTCAAACCACATTTTGGCAGTGGACAACATTAACTTGTTAATTTTGTATCATGTTATACTTAAGTTCAATGGGCAGTACCTTTCTGACCTTGTTTTTCTGCTAGCAGAAGGTTATCGCTGATGTTATTGATGCTAAAGATAATTTCATGCAGGCGCTTTTGGTATTTTAATCTCCACATAGAAAACATTTTGCAAATGAATGCCAAAGTTGAAACTGGTGTGGCAAGTGCTAAATAAAGGAAGAACAAATCTGTAAAATTTCTAAAGCCAGATTATGGAATTTATATGTATATCATCTACAATTTAAAGTAAATGTAGCCTATTTTTCTCATATTTTTATACACACAATTTTTTTTTCTGACCCAGTATAAACAAGTACACACAAAGTCATTGTTTGTGGTTCCTGGAAAGCAGAAAGATCTTTGACAGTGTAGATATAATGGATTATACACTCCCATTGAACCTTGGGTAATATGGCTGTCTGGTTAGTGACATGTACAATATATAAAGGAGACCTAGCTAAGAACACAATGGTCTGAAAGAGAATTTGTATCAACAGCTCTGAAATCAATCCAATCCAGTCCAGATTACTTAAATGTTTCAAATATAACAACACGTGGAGAATTGGTAAAGCCCCTGTCCCACTTTCCCGAGTTACTCACGAATTCTCCCGAGTTTTCGCCTTGATTCAAACTCGGAGAATTTTGGTAATAGCTAGCTATTACTCGGGGTTATTTTTTTTACTCGTGGACATTTTTCAACATCCCTGAAATAACATCCCGACTTATCTGATGACCCTACAGCTGGCATTGCGAGCCGCTACGGACTCCTATGGACTCGCTATGGACTCATACGGACTCGCTACGGACATTCTCCGAGTTTGAATCAAGGGGAAAACTCAGGAGAATTTGTGAGTAACTCGGGAAAGTGGGACAAGGGCTTAACTGTGCTAAATATCGTTGAAGTTAGGAGATGGTTATAACATTTGTCACTCTCACCGATAAAGGCTGTGCAATTTAGTGTTGTACCTCAACAAAGTCAATCCTGAAGAATGATCAGTTTCTACCGATGGTAGAAATGAGAAGTTCAGGTAGGTACTTTCACAGGAAAATGGGTGGCTAGAGCAGCTGTCTTTTGCTTGTGGTGTCTGGATTCAATGCCAGCACAAACTGAGACGATCTGTCCTCTCAGCCTATTCTGCTACTGATGGCTACAGTTGGGCGAGCCTTAAATGATAAATGTGTTCATATTTGTTGCACTTTGGTACTAACCTGTCAAATTTACAAAGAGCAAAATTGCGCTGCTGCAGTAGGAGATGCACTGCTCAAGTGGAACCTGGTGCACATGACTGGGACTGAGCAGAAGGCTGTGAAAATGATGATGGGACTTTAACCTATGTTTGATTCTGTTCCCTCTCAAAATGATATGTCTAACTAGACCGTGGTCTTCCTCTGAGAACACAGTCTAGTTAGACACATCATTTTGAGAGGAAACGGAATCAAACATAGGTTATAAAAACAAAGTGAAGAGTACCAATCATCACTGGATATGAATTCATAAGTTCTAGGTGCAGAATTAGGCCATTCGGCCCATCACGTCTACTCTGGCTCAATCATGGCTGATATATCTTTCCCTCTCAACCCCATTCTCCCTTCTCCCCATAACCCGTACTAATCAATAATCTGTCAATCTCCACCTTAAAAGTATCCATTGACTTGGCCTCCACAGCCGTCAGTGGCAATGGATTCGCCACCGTCTGACTAAAGAAATTCCTCCTCATCTCCTTTCTAAAGATATGCCCTGTTATTCTGATGCTATGGCCTCTGGTCCTTACCTGTTCAAGGAGCTGGGATAAGCATGAGTAACCGAGGATTATTTGAGATCATGGACCTGGGGTTTACACTTTTAATTATTTCTGGTAAATAGCCCGTGTGTGTCCATTAATATCAATTAGGTGCCCTGTGGACTCTGCATGTTGAAGCAGAGTTTTGCTTCCTGCGTACTGCAGAGTGCTGACGTGTTAGATTACCATTTAATACTGCAGTAAACCTTTAAAACTGGTTTCAACTGAGAGTCCCAGCCCAGCTTATTTTGCAATGCAGTCATATCCATGTGGAATAACTGCTACAGAGTTGCAATTAATAATATTATACCATAAACTAACCTCCTGCTTCTGTTCCTCAGCTGAAATGACAGAATGTTGAAATTGTTTTTGACAATTTAAACCATTGGTATGATAGGGTGATATTTGTTTTATTTAACTGTACTAATACCACCTTTTAAATATCTTCTTAGTAAGCCTTTATTTCAGTTTTTATCATATATTGCAACACCCACATCAAGGAACCGACAACTTCTTCAAACAGAAGGTGAAATAATAGAGGGTGCTTTCTATTAGCTAATTGTTATTTCTTTTATAGGAACCAATATACCACAATTATTCCATATATTTTATTCCTCTCCCAGCAAGATATTTTCCCTCTCTTTTAAAGGCATTGATACATTAAATCACGTTCTGCCATACTGTACCTCACTACTGTACCTCAACATGTCATATTCCTTGATACCTGACCAGATACAAGTTTATAGGGCTATCTTGAAAATTTCAAATGACGTTTGACAGATATGATTCCAGATTCCCACTATCCTATTCATGTGCGTGCACGCGTGTGTGTGTCTAAATCTTTATACTGCATTTCAAATTAATCTGCTGGATGAAATTCTGTCCAAAACCAGTAATTAGCTTGGTCACACCTCCCAGGATTCACCTTTCCTGATAAGTTACTGGGCACCACTTTGTTGCTAGATCTCTGATCATGTAACATTATTCTTCAGAAAATTGTATCTGATTTTTAAAAAAAACAGTTTCTCTCAGAGGGAAATTTAGTGATGACCATCTCCAGGCTCTTTTCTTCGTCTTCTTCTTTCGTGTGGTGTGCACAGCCTAAAATTGTAGGACAACTTGTTCTATTTGATCTTTCGTTTGTGCACGTCGAGTTGATTGCATTAGTCGAAACAGGGCGGACCACGTAAAGGTTGCAATCTTCCACCCCAAGGCTGGTTTCTGTTACTCTGGAAATTCAACCAGATATTTCAACCTTGCTTACGATTAATTCATGCCACATGCAATGCCCCTATGGAGCACTGCAGGGAAGATGTTTTCAAGTTGTCACAGGAGCACTCACTGTGGACATTTGTGGGAATGTTATGGTCTGTAGAATGGCACTGTGATGCAGCCAATAGAGATAGTGTATCATTGCTGTAGGACTTTCAGCCCTGATCTCTTGTGATGTCTGTGTAGAGTTTCAATATTCTACCTATGTCAATATGGTTTACCCCAAGGGCTATTGCACCATAAATTATCTTAGTGGATGGTGGAATCATGAGGGAGTCGATGGGACTGTTGTGAGAATAGGTCCCTGGGTAAATTATTCTGGTAATGGGTTGCATAATGATCCAGCATAGACAAGGATTGGGTGGCCTCTTTCTACATTATATGGAAACATAGAAATTCATGTTACAAAGCTGGATTTGCTTCATCCAACGCCGCTCCCCTCTTTCCACAGCAACAGCACAGCTCCAACACCTACACCCCAATTCCCCCAACTCCTGGGACTTGGGGTTGAGATGAACGACTAGATGTTCTCTCCCCCACCCAGCCTCATATCTGATCCCAACTTGCTTGCAGACCAGTCCCACCGCCTACCCCAGTCCTATTTGCTGACCTTTTCCCCAATCTGCCTCAATCTGGCTTAGATTTCTCAATGGGCATTAGTGTGAAAACAGCAGGTATATTGGGAAGTAATGTAAGTTCTCCTCCATGCCTGGTAAAGAGACATCATTGAACATCTTGCAAGTCATGAGGTTGTAAATCTACATATTTCCAAGTGTCAGAAATGTGTTAATCCAAAGCAGAAGTAAAATGCGTCATCTTAACATCATCATAGATGGCCATTGAAAGTCATAGCTGTGAGGAAACCATATACTGGCACATGCAGGAAACTATCACACAAGTGACTATTTTAACCATTGCACGAGCGTTGCTTTCTTTGTAACTGAATCAAAGCAACACACTGGATTCACATTTAGCAAGTGAGGAAAACTTCAACCCTCATTTTAAAGATCAGTATTTTCTGAGTCTGTGCATTAGTATGTTATAGGTCTTTTCTTTTGTAATTTATAATTGTAATTAATTTATTAGCCAAGTATGTAAAAACATACAAGGAATTTAATTTGCTTTATGGTCATATCAAAAAAACACAACTCCATAAAAATTAACATGAACATCCACTACAGCACACTGTGATGGAAGGCAATAACGTATTATTTTCTTTTTTCCCCACGGTCGGGGCAGTCAAACCATCTGCAGTCAGAGCGATCAAGACTCCCGCAGCCGGAGATCGAAGCTCCCGCGATCGGGGCAACTGTCAAAGTTCCTGCGGTTGGAGCTCCCGAAGGCGACCCCCAGCAAAGGGACCGCCAGCTCCACGATGTTAGGCCGTAGTGCAGATGGAGATACGATACGGAAAAAGTCGCATCTCCGTTGAGGAAAGAGATTTTAAAAGTTTCCCCACCCCACCCTCCACATAATACAAAACTAAAGATACACTAAAACATACATTTAACAACAGACTAAAAACAACAAAAGAAGAAAAAGACGAGACAGACTAGTTGGCTGCAGCAATACGGTCAGGTTCCATGGAGTTTATTGCTGCGTGGTGGGTGCCCCATTGTAGGTGCTGCTCAACTGGCCAATACCAAAGTATATGTCAGAGCTAGAGGAGGTGCAGCTGCTGAACTGTCAGTGTGGATGTGATCAGCGCACGTACGATAACACAGCAAAGTAATGTTTCTTTAATGAATTATGTCTTTTTTTGGTTCTTTTCAGTTATTTGAGAAGATCGACAATACAATGGCATCAAACATCAACCACTTTCTGAGTAATGGAGTGCACAATAAAGAGGTTTTTACATTTCACTGAAGACTTTATCACAAATCATGTGGTTTACCTGACAATGCCTGGTGTTCTGTCTGCTCAGCACCATTAGTTTGTATGTTCACAAGCTCTTTGAAATGAGTTGATTCCAGACAACAGTAGGTGGGCCATGGAAATTGAATTTGGCACCCATATGTTAATGAGAGGCAATGTATCCAAGGGTAGGGGCTAACTTTAATCTAACCCGTCAGCAGGAAGAAAGATGAGATCAGTTCAACTACACATTTTACCCTTTTCCCATTCTATTTTGATGGATTGTAGAATTGAGTAGCATTTAAAATGTGTGAGTAATACAACTTCCAAATTGTCCAATGAAGCAAGTTATGTTTAAATATCTGCCCTGGCTTCCACTCCAGGTTCAGTGTTTGTTGCTGAACCACAATTTAAGGTGTTTCTTCACGGAAGCCTGAAGCATAGTTGTTTCACACCCAGAGTCTGGATGGTTTGAGGGTGCCGTTACTGCCTTCCTAATGCAGGCTATCAGACTGTCATGTAAACCACAGGCAGCAAACTAAATCCAAATCAAAAATATTCTTACACTCTAATGGAACTTGATTCTGATCAGCTTACAATATTACTGTTACTTGGACACAAAACTTGGAGAAGAAATCTGACCTCACTAGACAGTGATGGCTTGATAATCAGACTCTTAGGAAGCCCAGGCAAAACAAGCTCTTTTCTCTGACAAAATAAACTCACTGAAACATACAGGCTTTCGACTAAATATTTGATCTAATTATTTCCACTCGCAAGTAAAGGTAGAATGTTTCCCAATTGTTCTTAAGTACCCACTGGCTTATTGGGAAAATGTACAGCTAAATATGTAATGCAAATGTAAGACTGGGCTGGTTTCAGTTCAGACAAAAGCTGGGGCATTTCAGCTGAAAGAGTAATTGGATACTTCAGTTGGCTTCAGTCTTGCTGGGGTGGTGTTGGGAGTAATTAAATGGTTTGGAGGCAGAGGGTGGATAATGGTGTAGTCAGCTAATGAATGAAGGCTGCAACACATTTTTAGTTTAGAGATACAAAATGAAAACAGGCCCTTTGGCCAACCGAATCCATGGCAACCATTGATGACCTGTTCACACCCGTTCTATGTCATGCCACTTACTCATCCACTCATTTACACACCAGGGGCAATTTACAGAGGGCAATTAACCTGCAAAACCTTCTTTGGGATGTGGGGGGAAGCCGGATTACCTGGAGAAAACCCACATGGTCACAGGGAGAACGTGCAAACTCCACATAGACAGCACAGAAGGTCAGGATCGAACCCGGGTCTCTGGTGCTGTGAGGCAGCAGCTCTTCCCAGCTGAGTCACTGTGCCAGCCTTGTACACTAATGGAGTTTGGGATTACCTCCAGCCCGACACGTCTGCCTAAGTAAATCCCAGTAAGTATCAAGAAAAAGAATAGAAAAAAAGAGGGTTTTGTAAAAATCAATAATTTGTGGAAAGAAGCTAAAATCTCTTCATTCAATTTAAACCTGAAAACTCATTGTGGTCATTTAATAAATGTTGAAGTGCCCGTGATCAAACTTTACTTCGGTACTGGGGCTTCTCTCATTCAGAGATAGTCAGAGTAACGAGCCACCCTGTCAAGTTAACATTAACAATAATCTGCATGAAGCTCTGATTTTGATGGCCGCACTATTTGTTGACTGACTGTTGGCCTGCGGACTTTGGGAAGTTGTGACAGTGCTCTGGTTGTACCTCTGGAGTGCCTTGGCAGGTCATTCGCTGAATCTTTATTATGTGCTGATTTGAAAAAGAAAGTCTAACAAAAATCATGTGAATTTTTCACTCTTCGAGTAAAGTTCGTGAATATCTACATTGCACCAATGTAAAGTGTAATACTTCCTGAAGATGCAGTGATGCCTGGCATGTGAAGCTACAGAAAAAGTTTGACTCTAATGGGCAGCACTGCTACATGCTATCTGCAGTGTTTTATACATCTCGCTGAATATAATACTAGAATATTTTCACATCCTGATATTAAAACCAAAGGCTTCACATGTTATTGATATTCCATTGTCAGTGGAAGTACCCAAACATGTAAAATAAATGTGTTAATGCTGCTGTAATGCAGAATACCGATGAATGTCACATAAATACACACAGTTTTTCTACTGATATCCTCGACATTTATTTCTGAAGCTTGATGTTCCTTGAAGTCGTTATTTGATGTAATTTGAGTTAAGCAGACAGTGGCTTCAAAATTGTACCCGAATTTGAGATCAAGGTTACCTCATAGGGAAGATCTACAAGGAAGGGGAAGAAGATCTTGGCTCTGCTTGCTCATTTTATCAGAGTGATTTCCAGATCTAGGAGTGATTCCCCAGAATCACTGCACCTGCCCAACGTATGCTGGTCTCAGTCCATGTATAAAATTAAATCAGATTGCATCCTTTTAATCAAGGATACCTGAAAAATGTCCTCAGGATTATATCAATTGCCAAACCATCCTCGTTTGAGCGAGGCTCAAGTATCCAGTATGTAGTAAAGGGCAAGTAGTTTGTGAAAAAAAAAAGTGTTAAAGAAGGAACTGCAGATGCTGGAGAATCGAGGGTACACAAAAGGCTGGAGAAACTCAGCGGATGCAGCAGCATCTAAGCACAAAAGGCTGGATAAGAAGAAGCATCTAAGCACAAAAGGCTGGGTCTGAAGAAGGGTCTCGACCCGAAACGTCGCCTATCTCCTTCGCTCCTTAGATGCTGCTGCACCCGCTGAGTTTCTCCAGCCTTTTGTGTACCCTGTGAAGAAAAAAAATCAGTTTGAAGTTGAAAATTTGTTTATAATTCATTTAGATTCTACAGACAATATTTTTCCCATTACAGTACTTTTAAGATCAATAAGTGCAGTTAAGAAGGAATGGGTTTTCACAACACATACATAATGAGGACAGACGCACAGAATAAAGTTGATGAACAATGTAATTTCAGTGATGCATGGTAAATATGAAGCATTGCACATATTACAAATTGATCAGAATTAGCTGCATCTCATCTGCTAATAAACTCACCATCCTTTAGCATGTGTCTGCCAACATTCACATTTACAATAACTGAATACAACGATGCAGTCAAGTTACAACTTGAACAAAAACAAAACTGCTCCAGGCACATTTGGAGAGAGGAGTGTACCCTAGAGAAAAAAGTAACCTGTTGTGTTTCAGTGGATTTTGTCCAGGAAAAATAGGTAATACATTTTAGTCTGGTTGACTTCATCATTTTCCTATTTGGGAGAAAACAAGACACATTTGCCACGTTAGAGCCTAGTTTTATTGTTATTTTTGTCTAACTTATTTATGTCTTATTCCTAGAGTTACATGCTGACCTGTGCTGGTGCTGCCCAGGAAGTCTACAGTAATGGCAGTACCAACTCTTCCCCTTACATGAATGGTAACAGTAAAGAACACGAGGTGCATAACATGAAGAAAATCCAAATGATTACCTTCCAGAAAAGTACAAATGAACCCATGGTATGTCAACTTTCTGGGAAGAAAACTATTTGTACTCCTCTTGCAAAAAAAAGCTTCTAAATCTCACCCAGCATTTTATACAAACGGAAATAAACACTCATTGTGCTTTCAGATTTTGTCTAAGTTTATTGTGGATGCTCCAAACTCCTTGCAATTTGCTTCAGAACCAATCTGTTCAACCCCCAACATCTATTCCTGGTTTAGCAGCAGATCCCAACTCCTTCCTGCTTCACCTTACAATGCGTTTTGACCTGTTTGACCAAGGGCTGAGCTTCCAATTCACATCCTATCTGCTACTGTGATTATCTATCTATCTTCAGTGCCAAAGCATAATTTTCTACAGCTTTTACCTCCTGCTAAAAATAACAACCATTCCTTCTTACACTTCCAGTTCCAACTTACACTTATCTGCTGCGTAGCTGGTTCAACTTTTGCCTTCCTCTGAAAATATTTACTTGCAGATCATGATCGTGGGACTGTGCAAGGTGCTTTACATTAATTAATTAATTCTCGCTTTTAACTCTAACACATTCAGAACAAGACATTCATATTCTCTTTCACTATCCAACTAGGTAACTTCCATTGATTACTGCTACCCAGCTCATTATTTTCTAAATCCTGCCTCTTCTCATTAGTCCTTCCACAGAGTCTGCCCTCTTAACCTTTGTCGTTTCCTTTAGATTGCAATTTAGCCATTCCATCTGTTTTTTCAGCTCTAGTGCAATTCTTTCCACTCTGCAATTTACACAATCTTATGCCGATATTCTGGAATTTCCTCCTTAAATTCCTATAATTTCAAAATGTTCCTAAAATATGCTTCTCTGGCATAGCTTTTAACCCCTTCCCTAATCATTGCAACCGTGGTTCATCTTCACTCAAATGTGCTATGTTAGGGATTTGATGTAAATAGAATTGTTAAGAAGTTCAACAAAATAATTGAGATACAAGGAACTGTGGATGCACAAATCCGGAGCAAAGCACAATGTGTTGGAGTAACTCTGTGAGTTAGGCAGCATCTGTGGAGAAAATGGTGGATGATGTTTCAGTTTGGGACCCTTCTTCAGGCTCAAAATAATTGTGATGGTTTTGCCCGGGGTTGGTGAAAGCATTAGTAGGTATACACAAGCTTAATATTAGTGTACATATTAGGCAAATTGTGACAATATGCAACATGATTTGTCATCAGCATTACCAAAATAGTTCTTCAATCAGAGCCTTCATCAATTCTGCACAACTGATAATCATCAGCAACAAACTCACCCAGAGGATTAATACTGAAAGAGGAAGGGAGGAGACGATTTAGTCTCTTTCCTAGATGTCGCTAAATAATTCACTTGTTAACAACAGTAATTCTTGTAACCCAGTCACACAACTCTCCCTCTCTCTGTAACTATTCATTTACTTGGCCACTGAGCAGAAAGAAAATGCATCAAAAAAAATCCAGTACAAATTTAGATATGGAAACATGCCAAATAGCTCATTATCATCAGGCTGGCTGCAACTCAGTTGGGTACATTTGGTGCATTTGTATCTCTACCATCCTAATAATGGTAAATAATCCATTGTCAATAATGGCAGCAAGTAGCTTCACATGCAAATAATGGCAGCATGTAGGTTCAAACAAGCAGCCACTTCCCATCCCTTCCAGTTAGCAGCATCCAGCTGCCCCTACCAATGCTCCCCATCACCTTGGCAGCGGGACCGAAGTGGCACGTTCTGCAATCAATTGGTGATGTGGCTTTCATGGCTGACCGGCTGTAAGTGCATCACAAGTTGTGAGATTCATGCCCGACCTCTGGGCAGTGCCCAGTGTGTTGGTGTGGTGAAACTTGTGAATGTAAAATAGGTAGAGTGTGGTGAACTGCGCTGTGTTTGAGCTAGAACTAAGGTGCATTTGATAGAAAATGGAATTGGAAGTTATATTCTACATTTGAGATTTTGCTGATTCATACATGTGTAATCTCTTTGCATCTACAGGGAATTACTCTGAAACTGAATGACCAGGGACGCTGTGTCATTGGAAGGATACTACATGGAGGGATGATTCATAGACAAGGTGTGAAATCCTTAAAGATTCTGCCATTCTCTCATTCTGGTTATATTCATGCCATGCACATATGTGCGTGTGTGCGTGCACGTTTAAATTACTTGGATGTAAACATAGACAGTTTAGTAAGTTTGCAGATGGCACCACGATTGCTGGAGTCGCGGACTGTGAGGAAGTCTGTCAAAGTTTGCAGTGGGATATAGATCAGCTACCGAAATGTGTGGAGAAATGCAGATGGAGTTTAATCCAAGCAAGTGCAAGGTGTTGCACTTTGGGAGGTAAAATGTGATTATACAATTAATGGCTTGACCCTAAACACCAAGTCCAGAGAATGCGGGGAAACCTGAGAGAAGTATATACGATTATGAGAGGCATAGATGGGGACAGTCAGAATCTTTTTCCCAGGATGGAAAACTAAAATACTGGAGGGCATAACTTTATGGTGAGAGGGGCAAAGTTTAGAGATGTGTGGGGCTTTTTTTTTTAACTGCAGGGCATGATAGTTGATGCAGATACATTAGTAGCATTTAAGAGAATTTTGGATAGGCATATGGATACGCAGGGAATGGAGGGATATGGGTTATGTGGAGGCAGATAACTGATGACCTTGGCATCATGTTCAGCACAGGCATTGTGGGCTGAATGGGTTGTTCTTGTTATGTACTCTTTTATGTCCTATATCTTGAGACACGATTAAAACTTAAATCTTTCAATGTTTATTTCCTTATGTCTGCCCCTTTTCTGCCTCTTGTGTGCTAAGTCTGTGAGCGTGCAGAAGATACACATGTGAACTACAACAGGAGCAGGCTATTGAACAAGATCATGGCTGTTCTGATGATAATATCAACTCCACATTCCCATTCACATCTCACCCACTTTGCTTATCAAATCTCATTACTTGTGACCTAAAATTATTGTAATCCTCCGCTTCAGCTGCCCTTTGAGGAAGAGAGATCCAAAGACACGCAATTCTCTGAGAGATAAAAGTTTCACTTCATATTTGTCTTAAATGGGTGATCTTTATTGTTGTGTAGTAACCCCTGGTTCTAGATTGTCTCACAACAGAAATCTGCCTCTCTGCATCCAACCTGTCAAGACCCCTATGTGACTTGTATGTTTGAGTGTAGTCACCTCACACTTCTCAGCTTCAGCAGATCCATTTTCTGGGTGTTCTAGCTGCGTTGTGGATCATCATATGGGAGATATCTGATATCCACATGCATGTGAGAAACAAAAGCCCTAGTTGTTTTTCCCTAAACCAAGGAAAGTAAAATACCAATTGTTACATCCTACAGCTAAATGCCTCTGAAGTTATGTTTTTAAGTAATATTATACCATGTTAAGGTCTTTGTGGTCTCTATAGTTCACTTTACTGACTGATCAAAGATTAATTCTACCAGTGAAACTATATCAATAACCAACTCTCTGCAAGGTTTATGGGATGTCAGGACTTTCATATGAAGAAAGATTGGATAGACTCGGCTTGTACTCGCTAGAATTTAGAAGATTGAGGGGGGATCTTATAGAAACTTACAAAATTCTTAAGGGGTTGGACAGGCTAGTTGCAGGAAGATTGTTCCAGATGTTGGGGAAGTCCAGAACAAGGGGTCACAGTTTAAGGATAAGGGGGAAATCTTTTAGGACCGAGATGAGAAAAACATTTTTCACACAGAGAGTGGTGAATGTCTGGAATTCTCTGCCACAGAAGGTAGTTGAGGCCAGTTCATTGGCTATATTTAAGAGGGAGTTAGATGTGGCCCTTGGGGCTAAAGGGATCAGGAGGTATGGCGAGAAGGCAGGTAAGGGATACTAAGTTGGATGATCAGCCATGATCATATTGAATGGCGGTGCAGGCTCGAAGGGCCGAATGGTCTACTCCTGCACCTATTTTCTATGTTTCTATGTTATACGAATAGGTTCAATACTAACTTCAATAGGGGAATGGACAATTGCTTGAACAGGAAAAATCTGCAAGGTTTTAGGATAGAGCAGGGAATTGTGATTAATTATATTGTTCTATCAGGTACAATGGCCTGAGCAGTCTGTTTGCCGTTGATTAGGATGCTGTAATAAACAGAATTGCAATGAATGCAATAATGTGAAGGAGGAAAAATGAATGTTACAAAGGTGCAGATCATAAATGCCAGATTACAGTAAGTCTTTTAATGAAAATATGCATATTCCAAAGGTTTGTTGGATGAATAATTAAAGGCTGTAATAGGCATGTTAGTGGCAAGTAGCCAATTGTACATCATTGAGACAATTTTAAATTCAGCTCATCTGCTTCACTCAAATCTGGATACAATCGTCATTCATTGTGGAAAGAGAGATTGTTCACCACCAACAGATAGACTTGCTCTGTGTTTGCTATTTAATGTAGTCCTGCAGTTTTAAAAGTGACAGGAAACCTAAGCAAACCTGTCTCAGTGAAAACAAGACACAAAGTGCTGGAGTAACTCAGTGGGTCAGGCAGCAACTCTGGGGGAAATGGATGGATGACGTTTCGGGTCGGGACCCTTCTTCAGACTGATTGTGGTGAAGGGGGATAGAACTGGAAGAGAGGAGTGACAGGGCAGAGCCTGACAAGTGATAGGTGGACATGTGTGGGGGTTTTGATAGGCAGATGATTGGACAAGGGCCAGAGATGGAAAGACAAAGATGTGTGATAAGGATGGAAGAAATACAAATTATGAAGCTAGAGAAAGGATTATAGGTGGTAGGGAAAGAGAAGAAATGGGTGCACGAAGGTGAGGCACAGGAAAGTGGGAGTTGGCGGGGGGGGGGGGGTTCTTTGTAGGCTAAGCAAATTCAATGTTCTTACCACTGGGTTGCAAGCTACCCAAGTGGAATATGAGGTGCTTTCTATAAGATCCCCCCTCAATCTTCTAAATTCTAGCGAGTACAAGCCGAGTCTATCCAGTCTTTCTTCATATGAAAGTCCTGACATCCCATAAACCTTGCAGAGAGTTGGTTATTGATATAGTTTCGCTGGTAGAATTAATCTTTGAGTGACTTTGCAAGTACATTCAGTCAGTAAAGTGAACTATAGAGACCACAAAGACCTTAACATGGTATAATATTACTTAAAAACATAACTTCAGAGGCGTTTAGCTGTAGGATGTAACAATTGATATTTTACTTTCCTTGGTTTAGGGAAAAACAACTAGGGCTTTTGTTTCTCACATGCATGTGGATATCAGATATCTCCCATATGATGATCCACAACGCAGCTAGAACACCCAGAAAATGGATCTGCTGAAGCTGAGAAGTGTGAGGTGACTACACTCAAACATACAAGTCACATAGGGGTCTTGACAGGTTGGATGCAGAGAGGCAGATTTCTGTTGTGAGAGAATGGAAGAGGCCCAGGACAGAAAGTATGGGAATGGGAAGGGGAGTTAAAAGAGATCCAGCGGGCCTTGGCATACTGAGCTGGTGTTCAGCGAAATGGTCGCTGAGTCTACACTTGGTCTTGCCGATGTAAAGGACGCCCCAGTGAAGTGGGGTTTCAGTACTGCTCCCATCACACTAGTAGGAAGATGCAGATCTTGTTATATCAAAGGCCACATTAAATCCTGCATCTACTGAAGTGAGGGCTGGAGCCCTCTTCACACCTCTGTGAAAATTAGAATCTGTTTTGTCTCCTGCAGTGACAGGAGAGTTCAAGTGTCGATGGTTTACTCGACTATCAAATCTGTTTCCATTGCCTGGTGAAGTTGCAAACATGTTTTGCTTCTGGATTTACAGGCACACTCCATGTCGGTGATGAAATTCTAGAAATAAATGGCAAAAGTGCTGCAAATCAAACAGTGGAACAACTGCAGTTGCTGCTGGTATGTACTGTGCTCTCCAAAGTCCAGTCTGGTTCATAAGAAATCATTAAACATCACCTCACATGAAAAACTGGAGAGTGAAAATCTCCTTTTTATCATTTTAGCCTAACAGTTATGGCAGAATTGAATTTGAACAATCCTGACTAACCTTCTAGAAAGCCTGGATCCACTGTATATGTTTTTGTAGTAGACGTCATAACAAAGCAATCAGCAACAGAGTGCTGGTTACTTTTTTTCTCTGTGACGCGAAATAATACCATCCTACAGAACTCGGGAGTATCTTTACCAGAAGAACTGCAACAGGTGGGAAAGGATGACGACACCCCAGAGTAATTACGGATGGATAACAAATGCCAGTGAAGCCCATGCCCCCCCCAAAAATTAAAAAGAATTAATACTAATTACTGACAATGCAAAAGTTATAGTTGTGACTTGTCGAATCTCCCCAGGCTAAATAGGTCTGCAGATATGGGATTTACAAATAGACCAATGCATGGAAAATGCATGGGTTTGATCCTGACAATGGGTGGGGGTGTTGCTGTCTGTAGGGAGTTTGCATGTTCTCCCTGTGACCATGTGGGTTTTTCCTTGGGGTGTTTCAATTTCCTCCTATATTCAAAAAAACATGCAGGTTAATACGTTAATTGACTTTTGTAAATTGTCCCTTGTGTGTAGGATGTGTGATCATTGGTCGATGCGGACATGGTGCGCCTATTTTCACGCTGTATCTCTAAATGAATAAATTGGTAATACAGATGAGAAACAACAGGCAAGCATCTGATTACGAGGAAGGTCGTTTTCTCTACTCGGTTTAAGAGAGTTATTCATTTCTGTAAATTTCTTCTGTTTGCATTACAGAAGGAAATGATGGGAACTGTCACTTTACAGGTTCAGTCCAACTACCATTGCAACCCTCTGTCCTTTGAGGTGAGTGAGATCATCACATGTGGATCTAAAACCCTAACCTCTAATTCCAGATTTAATCCTTTCAAATTTGAACTAACTGTGTTTTATTATTAGTACCGTTACTATATAAGTCACATAGATGGAGACCAGGAGGGTTTGAGTTTGACTACTCTTTTGGTTATGTTAAGTGGTCTGAAAGGAATGGAAAATGAATTCTAGAATTTGGTTTGTGTCATCATCCTGTGCTGAAATTCCCATTGCTTTATTAGTCAGCCTAACTGTCAAAGAAGACACTAATAATTCACATGAGTGTAAGCCATTCAGTAAATCAATGCCTTCAAAAATATCCAACTCTTCTCATTAAGCCCCTGCTTCTTTTCCCAGCCATAAGGATATACTTCTGAAAGAAACTAGTGTTCTTGCTTATCCAATTATTACTATGCATCAAGAAAATGGAGAGTTGCCTTCGTCAGTCTAAATCTTTCCTCAGGCTTTATGAAAGCTGGCATAAGTTTCTATGGTGCACGACTCCCTTCAATGTGTCATCTTCATGTCAGCTAGCTAACGATTGCCAGCAAATTGTTTTTCAATGTGGGGCACTGTAACTGAGCCTAATATTTGGTCTGCTCATGCATGCTTTCAAGCCACGTCATCAGGTAAGTGATTCAAAACAATCATGCTCGCTAATTTATTTCTTGTGAGCAAAGAAAACTGCGTTACTCTCTTTCATTGAGCTCAAGCCACCTAATACTGTACAAACCAGGAAAACGGTTGACATCTTCCTGATCTATAAAGTTTTGCTTCAACATCATTTAACACAACTGACCCCACATAACTATCTAAGAAATGGCAACATGTATGCAAGTGAATTTATTGCTGTATTGAGTGCTTCTCATTGGCTTTTGTTTCACAGGAAATGTATTCAAATCAGCCACCACTAAGAAAGGTGAATATTGTTTCAAATCCTCTTCTTCCACTCACTCCATTTCACTGTTTGTCTCCAAACCACATTGACGATACTCCATACAACATGCTGCTCTTACAATTGCTCCTGGGGTCTATTTAAACATTAACAGAGTCTTGTTAATATTATTTATTATTATTTTTTTTTTGTTAAATATTTTTATTGGACGTAAGTACATATTAAAAGAGTAAACTTGTCACATACATTGTAATATTAACAATTATGTCTTATTTGTATTTCTATATATTTTTTATTGCAGATAGGAAAAAATAGAGAAAAATAAAGTAAAAATAGAAAATCAAAAAAAAAAAATGAGTGGAGTATTAAACAGGTTATCCATCATTGGAGATATATGATTTGTTATATATCCATGATTTGTTATATATGATTCTTCACCCATTCCTTTATTCAGGCTTCAGTCAGGTTCTCGCACCAAGCCATTTTGACCCTTTAAATATTCAATAAATGGAGACCATATCCCTCGGAAAAGATCCAACTTGTCCAGTAGGACAAGCCTTAATCTTTCCAGATGAAGTGTCTCCGACATTCCTGTAATCCACATTTTGGTTGTGGGGGATGTAGGACCTTTCCAGAATTTCAATATTAATTTTTTCCCAATTATTAAACTGTAATCAATGAAAATTCTTTGATTCATTGTTATTAGTTGATCTGTTTCTAATATTCCCAATATTATTAATTTTGAGTCAGGGATCAGATTCATATTAACAACATTCGAAATTATCTTAAATATTTCTGTCCAACATTTAGTAATTTTTATACAATTTGTAAATGAATGCGTTAAGTTAGCTTCTAAGTGCTGACATTTATCACATATGGCAGATACATTTGAAGAAATACTATGTAATTTGGATTTTGAATAATGTAATCTAGGTAATATTTTAAATTGCATAAGAGAGTGTCTAGCATTTAATGAACAATGGTGTATATGTTGTAAACTTTCATCCCATACTTCTAGTCTGATTAATTGACCTAATTCATTTTCCCATGATTGTCTATATATTTCTGTCATTGGGACATCATTTTCCAATAAAATATATATGATATCAATTTTTCTGTGTTTGGAT
This sequence comes from Okamejei kenojei, assembly GCA_035221665.1. Classification (NCBI taxonomy): domain Eukaryota; kingdom Metazoa; phylum Chordata; class Chondrichthyes; order Rajiformes; family Rajidae; genus Okamejei; species Okamejei kenojei. The sequence goes on from CM069143.1 coordinate 41,374,971, forward strand.
GTTTATTTAGACATTCATCTAAAATTTCTGTCTTTCTATTTCTGATTTATTGTGTGTTTGCTATTACATAGTCTCTAATTTGTAAATATTTAAAGTAATCTTTTGAATGTAATCCATAAATTTGTTGTAATTCTTGAAATGACATGGAGTTTTCCCTATAGAGATCGCCCATCTTATTAATTCCATAGTTTTTCCATTGTAAAAAACCTTTGTCCATGATTGAAGGTTTAAATGTAACATTATTTACAATGGTTAGGGCTAGTGGTATACATTTCAATTTTAATGTTTTCTTTATTTGTTTCCAGATACGTATCCCACTTTCTATTATAGGATTTTCACTATAGATTTTCTTACCTAGTTTAATATTAACGAATAAAATCGAGCTAATTTCAAAAGGCGAACAATCTTCTTTTTCCATTTTTAACCAGATTGGTTGTTTATCTGTCTCTACTAACCAAAAATTCATATTTTTAATATTAACTGCCCAGTAATAAAACATAAAGTTTGGCAGTGCTAGACCTCCATTTATTTTTGATTTACATAAATGTTTTTTTATTTATTCTTTGGCTCTTATAATCCCAGATAAAGTTGGTGACTATAGAATCAACCTTCTTAAAGAAATTTTTAGGAAGATATATCAGAATCAATTGAAAGAGATATAGTAATTGCAGGAGAAAAATCATTTTTATTGCATTAATTCTACCTAGCATTGAAATAGGTAATGTTTTCCAACATAAAATATTCTTATTTAATTTATTCAATAAAAGTGGAAAATTGGATTTAAATAAAGAATCAAATCTTTTTGTTACATAAATTCCAAGATATTTGATTTTTTCGTTTGCTATCTTAAAAGGAAATTGTTGTAGTATATGTAAGTTATTTACCATTATTGACATAAGTTCACTTTTATTCCAATTAATACAAAATAATCCAAATTCAGTTATTAATTTTAGTAAATTTGGAATACTAATTTCCGGCTTTGTAATATAAAGTAATATATCATCCGCATATAAGGAGATTTTATTTTCAGTATCTCTGGTGTCATACCCATATATTTCAGGATGTAATCTCACACGTTGAGCTAATGGTTCTATTGCAAGTGCAAACAATAGCGGGGATAAAGGACAACCTTGTCTGCAGCCTCGGAATAAATTAAATTTAGTTGATAGCATTTGATTTGTTAGTATTTTGGCTGTTGGATTAGTGTATAATAATTTAACCCAAGTAATAAACTTCTCTCCCAACTTAAAATAATCCATAACCAAAAACAAGTAAGACCATTCCACCTGGTCAAAGGCTTTCTCCGCATCTAACGATATAATTACTAGGTCTTTATTAATACCTCTTTTCGAATATATAATATTGAATAATCGTCAGATTATATGAGGAATATCGTTTTGGTATAAATCCTGTTTGATCCGGGTGAATTAATTTATTAATAACTGTGCTTAGTCTTTGTGCTAATATTTTGGTTAGTATCTTTTGATCAGTATTTAAAAGAGCTATAGCTCTATATGATCCTGGGTCATCCTGATCTTTGTCTATTTTAGGTATAAGTGTTATAATAGATTCATTTAACATTTCTGGTAGTTTCTGCTGGGTATAAATGAATTCATAGAGTATCTTCAAACGTGGTGCAATCAGATCATAAAATGTTTTATAAAATTCCGAACCAATACCATCTGGTCCCGGTGTTTTACCATTTTTTAATGATCTGATAGATTCTTCGATTTCTTTTACTGATATTTCAGCATTTAGTGATTCTCTATTTTGTGAATCCAACCTATTCAGAGTATTTTTTTTTTAAATGCTTCTATTCCTATCTTGTTTTCTGTCGTTTTAGCTGAATATAAATTTTTATAATATTGCAAAAATCTCTCATTAATATCTTTGGGTTGTACTAATGATTAGCCATAGTATGATTTAATCCTATGGATCATTTTTTCTCCCTCCATTTTCCGTATTTGACGAGCAAATAATTTTTGAGGTTTATCTCCAAATTCAAATCGTAATTGTTTAGTGTATTGATAGAGTTTTACAACTTGATCTTAGTATATTTTATTTAATTTATATTTCAGTGCAGCATTTTGTTTTGCTTTGTTATGGATGGATTAGCAGCATTCTCTGTGTCTAATTGTTTAATCTCCTTTTCCAATTCCTGTTGTTCCCTCCGATTCTCTTTATTATAAAATGCTTGAGAAGAAATCATAATTCCACGGGCATATGCTTTAAAAGTTTCCCATAATAGGGAAGAAGATATTTCCGGTTTATCATTTATTTCAAAGAAAATCTTGATCTGTTCTATAATATATTCCTGAGTTATTTTGTCTTTTAAAATTTGTGGGTTAAATCTCCATTGTCCGTTTTTTTCCGTTTTACCATTTATTTTAATCATAAATGTTAAAGGTGCGTGATCTGAGATTGTAATATTATGATATTTTGAATTATAAGTAAGTGAGATAAGTTTAGCGTCAACCAAAAAATAATCACTTCTTGAATAGGTTTTATGTACAGGTGAATAAAATGAATATTCTCGTCCAGTTGGAAATTTCTACTCTCCAAACATCTTTAATATTACTAGTATCCGTATATGCATTTAATAAGTCACTGGAATGGGATTTGGTTTTCCTTTGTCTTGTGGATCTATCTAAATAAGAATCTAATGTACAATTTAAAACTCCTCCAATTATTAAGTTATGTTGTGCTATTTCTGGGATGTTATTAAATATTTTCTTAAAGAACAGTGGACTATCAAAGTTTGGTCCATATACATTGACAAAAATCATTTTTTGTGCATTTAATTCTCCTATTACAATAATGTATCTACTGTCACTGTCAGTTATAGTTGATGTATGTTTAAATAAAGTGCCTTTACGAAATAATATTGCTACGCCTCTGGATTTGTGTGTAAAAGAAGAATGTTACGTTTTATCTATCCATTTAGATTTCAGCCTATGCTCGAAATCTTTTTTTAAATGTGTTTCTTGAATAAAAATCACATCAGCTTTAATTGCTTTTAAATGTGCTAGTACTTTACCTCTCTTAATTGGTTCATTAATACCTTTAACGTTCCAGCTACAAAACGTTATTCCTTCATTCCCCTTATTCATTTTTAAATCTTGCATCTTTTGTCTCTGGGGGGTCTATAATAGAGCCAATGGTTCAGTTCGACAGAGCCGACCTTACACCAGAACTCCGAATAGACGAATTTTAAGACCCTTGAATGTCTCTCACGTGTATATCTCCTTTGATCCAACTTGTAACTCCATTCAAACTGAAAATAATAATGATAGATTATAATAGAGAAGAAAAGAGGATAGGTTAAGAAATTAGTATTGTGCACAAAGAAGGAAAAAACTACATCTAGTATTAGTGTAGTTAGTGCTAGCCATACTAGCATGGCTAACCATCTACCGACTTCCGTAGTTGATGTTACCAACTTAACCAGCTCCTTGGTTTCTTGGAATTTTTATTCCATAGCAGTATTTTACCAGGGATATTAGATTTTAAAATATTCGGGTTCCAATAGTCGGAAATGTGAGGATACATATATTTAAAACTTGTTTGAAATATAATAAAAAAACGAAAAGAAAGGAAAAAATAAAATAAAAATAAAAATAAAAATTACTAATAAAAAAGAAAAAAGGTTTCCAAGGAGGGCAAATTAAATCAAACTCTATATTTGACTCTAATCATTCCATTATAAGTAGGTATTAGTCATTAGTGATAATTATTAACTCTGATTAGTAAAGATACCACACTATAATTTTAGTATTTATTAGTTTTATTAGTTATTTATATTAGTAGTGCAGTTATACTAATTATTAGTATCCATGGGAGAGTTTCTGATCCACATCTTTCTCCAGCTTCCTTAGTCACGACTTTAATTCCATCCAGTCATGCAAAGTCAGTTTATTCAATGATGAAGTTCAGTTTTAAAAGTATTATTCAAGCATCCTCTCGAACCTTAATCTTCTGGGCAAAGTCCAATGCTTCCACAGGGTTGGTGAAAAAGTGTTCCTTCTGATTGTAAGTGACTCTTAGGGTAGCTGGATACCTCAGACCATATTTCAAATTCTTCACTTCCCTCAAGATTCTTTTGATCTCATTAAACGTTTTTCGTTTCCTGGAGACCTCTGCTGGATAGTCTCGATAAATACTGATCCTGTATCCTTCAAATGCAAGATTTCTGTTTCTTGCAATTTTTTGCATTATCTCCTCCAGGACATGGTCGTACTGGAATTTTATTATCATTTGTCTTGGGGGAGCGCTTTGTCTTGTCTGGCGTCTCATCACTCTGTGTGCTCGGGCAAGTAAAGGCTTTTGATCCTGAGATAAAACTTTTTGCAGTGAATTCTCGGGCATCTTCATCCGTCTCTTTCCCTTCTGGAATACCCGCAATTCTTAGGTTCTGTCTTCTCTGGCGACCTTCCAATTCAGTACATTTCTCGGTTATTTTGCCCAGTAATTCAGTTAGACGTTGGTTTTCTGTGATAAGCTTTGCTGTAGTCTGAGCACTTGTTTCGGCTAGTTCTTCAAGGCCCTTTATGGCTGCCGTCTGTTGAGTCAGTGCCAGGTCCACAGGATTCAGCCTTTCTTCAAGATCAGTTTTCACTTTTCTGATTTTAACATTCGTCTCATTTGTCAAACTTGCAGTTTGTTCAGTCAATATTTCTGCAATTTATTTCTTCAGTTCATCCGATGTATTCTTAGCCGTGGTATTCATTTCAAGCTTTAACTCCTTCATTTCCTCCTTGATTTTTTTTATTTCTTCCCCAAAATTCATCTTCTTCAATTCTTCATTCATTTTTGCCAGTTCATTCTTTAGTTCCACCTTTATTTCCTCCTTTAAACCAGCAATTTCACTTGCAATAAAAGTTTTAAGTTCTTCACCTTCCGATTTTTTTCATCGGTTTTTTCGACACATCTTCTTGGGATAGCGTCCTGCCTGAGCCCGAGGCTTCAGTCGGGCCTTCCACCGTTTTCTGCCTGGTAACCCGACTTTTTGGTTTATCCGCGGGTGGGCTGCGCTGTGTGGACATAGTAAGTCGAGCGCCTGATGACGTCACTCACAGCAATCGGTACAGAGGCAGCAAGTAGGTCGCTTTCTCCCCGATTTTTCACCATTTTTTTCACGGAAATGGCTGGCGTTGCTCTCTAGCCCTCCATAGCGCCACCGGAAGTCCAATGTTATTTTTCAATGCTTTAGAATAATTGTTTTACCAGTTAGCAATTATGCTTGCAGCATTTTGTGAATAATGGCTCAGACAGATCTTGCTACAATTTTGATTCCCAGTCAAAAGCAGAAATGCAACGTATGATGTCAGAAGAGATAAAAAGAAGGTTACATGGAGACACTCCCACAGCCTCTGCCTATAAATCACAGTGATTGCATGAACATGGAGTATTAATGCATTGATTCCACATTTCATAAAATGGATAGTAATTGAGAGTTTAGCGATCTAATGGCCTATGATTGCAAATGAAGAACTGGTTTTGAAAAAAATAACTTCCAAATATGTTACCTCAGAGGAAGCTACGTGGAAATGTAATGTTTTTTCTTTTTATATCTCTACCTAAAACCCATCTATTTTTCTCCATCTTCATTTCATTTCTTGCACAAGATTTCAGTGTGAATTATGTTCAACCCATTGAGTTCCTCCAGCCTATTATTTGTTGCTCAGGAGTCCAGCATCCACAGTCTCGTGTGTCTCCATTGGTTTGTCTAATCACTAAAATGAACAGAATTAAAAGTGGTTCAAACTAGCTTACACAAGTGGTTCAAACTAACTCAATTTGCAACTCTATGGGAGGTGAATGATAGACATTGGTTCCTTACCGCTAATGGTAAAATTTGGGCTTGAGTGAATGGCATTCAGTAGAAGGTTATTGTACCTGAAGTGAGTTTTGCCTTTCTTGGTCTCCACTTGGTCTCCACAATAGAAATTCAATAAGAAATATTAATATCATTAATGTTATAATGATGTTAGCCCTCCAATTTTACGTACTGAGAAAATTGGAGGGCCAACATCATTATAATATTAATGACGCTTGTGATAAAGTACATTCCTTGGATATTTTGTTAGTAACTGGTACTTAACCCCAATGGCTTTTCTTCATGTGTTAGCCAAGATTCATCACTTAACAAATGGGATTATTATGTCATGTGATAGGAGCAGAATTAGTCCATTCCGCCGATCAAGTCTACTCCACCATTCAATCATGGCTGATCAATCTCTCCCTCCTAACCCCATTCTTCTGTCTTCTCCCCATAACCCGTGACACCTGTGCTAATCAAAAATCTATCTATCTTTGCTTTAAAAATATCAATTGACTTTGCCTCCACAGCCTTATGGTGGAGCTCCCTATAATACACTCATCTAACATGAAGCACGTTCTAATAGAACTCACCAGTTTATAATCCAAGGAATGCTGAGGTTCTTTGTACTACCTCTCCTGTTGGGGTCAACTAAATCAGCACAGACTGAACCCACTCTTTACTGATCTGTGGGGTTGAGCAACACAGATAAATACTTCAAGTCATGGAGCTATTTGGATAATACTGAGGATCTTGATTTACATCATTGTAAAAAAATAGAGAATATGACCAGCATCAGCACTGTTTTAAGGTACATGAAAGATTCATTGAGAATACAGAATAATTATTTTATCTTTTTTTTTCAGATGTACATGCGAGCTCAGTTTGATTATGACCCAAAGAAGGATGATCTGATCCCCTGCAAGGAAGCTGGATTAAGTTTTGAGACTGGTGACATTATCAAGATAATCAGTAAGGATGATCCCAACTGGTGGCAAGGCACACTGGAAAATACAGGCAAAACCACTGGACTGATTCCCTCTCCTGAGCTGCAGGAATGGTACACTTTGTTCCTACAAAGCTATATAAGAAAAGGAACATAGACGGAAAAATATGGTGGTAGACCTGGAAAAAATATCCATAAAGGGGCGGTACCTTCTCTATAGGAAGGAACTTCAGTTACTAGTTTATATCGAAGATAAGGCACAAAATGCCGGAGTAACTCAGCGGGTCAGGCAGCATCAGTGGAGAAAAAGGATAGGTGATGTTTTGGGTCGAGACCCTTCTTCAGACCCCCAAAAATGTCACCTATTCCTTTTCTTCAGCATTACTCCAGCATTTTGTGTCTTATTCAGTATCTTCTGTACTTCTTTGCCACTGCCTTCGCTACCCTGCCTGTCCCTTGCCTTCTCATCTTTTGTTATATCTCCCACATTCTTATTTTGTTCCATCATTGAAATCATTACAGCACAGAAGCCCAAGAGTCTTTGTCAGTTCCATGCAGAGGGGTCTATTTACTTGCCTCACTCTTTCTCCATGCCCCTGTAAATTAATTTCATAGTGCCTTTTTCTAAGACCTAACTAAATCTGCTTCCAACATCCCAAAAGGCACAGTTGCAAATCACCTCCACTCTGCATTAAAAAAATCTCTGATCCCATCCCCTATGTTTTACTCTTGACTTTAAATTTGTGCCTTGAATATCTTTCCTATACTTATCACAACTAAAGTCATCATGAGCTTGTACACCTCCATCATTCATCCCAACCTTCTCTGCTCCAAGACGAAGCATGGTTTCCCCAGTCTGAACTAATTTCTGATAACCATCATTCCAGAATCATCCTGGAGCTTTTCTTCATCCACCCTATGACCTTTATATCCTCCCCACAGGCTGATAGCCAGGATTGGGCACAATATTCCAGTGGTTTTGTAATCATTCCTTTGTCAAACATTCAATGCAACTCCCTGACACTATTGATGAAATCCTGCACCCCGAAGCCTGTCAATCAGCTACTCAACATATACGCTTCTTTTAAATGTTTAAGCACATCTGCAGCCAGGTCTCTCTGTTTTTGTGCATTTTTTAGAGTTTTGCCATTAAGCTTATTTTGTCTCTCCTCGTTCATTCTGCCAAATTGTATCAGTATCTCATATTCTTCTTCATTGTTACTTCAGACTCCTTGTTTTCACTTCTCTCCCTCGCTCCTCTCCCGTTTGAATTGGCTACAACATGTGAATGGGTTTCTTATCATTTTATTTTCTATGCTGAACCAGGTTAACCATAAATTAAGCATTTGAAAGTTGGGACTCCTTGAGGTAGAAATTCACCCTCATTGGCTAAGTGTCTAGTGCATTTTACACTGCTTCTGAAGTCAATAGAATTCAATTTTGAAAGCGCAATGTGCTTTGGCTAATGTGTGGTGTATTTGGTTCATGTGTCTGATGATGAGGATCAAACTCCATTAATAGTTAAAAGAGCTGACAGAATGCTGATATTTATCTTACAGGACTTAGATAGAAAGTAAAGTCAGTTGTGTGATATATCTCTGGCAGACGATTTTAGGCTCAGAAGTACAGTAGAAACGTACCAGATTGAAATAAGGGGGTGAATGAAGAATGTATGTATTTAGCTTGTATATGCTCATGTTGATTATGTCAAGGCCAATCGCTTAAAAATATGCTACCGAGCATGGTGGTGGAAAAAGTTACCATGGCAGCTATGGAATTAAAATACCGAATAACCTAAGCAGCAATGAGTGCAAAACCACTGGATTATTGCAATAGTAACTGATGTCCTTTAAGGTTCTGGAGATCTGATCTGGTCTGGAGATAAATCTGGTCTGGATCTAAAAATCATGGAGATAGTCTTGTCAGGATTGAAAGAGAGGAACAATTCACTCAGAAAAAAAGCGGGAATCGAAAATTTATTCCCGAGCCAGCTGTAGATGCTGAATCAATTCACACTTTTCCAGAATGCTTTTAACTTCTGTAAAATTAGGTTATGATATCATGTGACTTCATCATTACAAATTAATGGAGTTGGGTACAGATCGGAGAGGAAATTAAAGCGTTCTATTAATTTACAACCAAGATATCAAGAGAATAAGAATTGTCAGTGTAATGTAATAATTTAATTGCATTCATGAATATTCCTTTTGTTCAGTCACTCTAAGCTCTTACATTGCATGTAGAAACCAGACAAATATTTGCCCAGAGTGAAATCAAAGTCAAAACCAACTCCCTGCTCCTATCCTTTCAGCTCACACAAGAACCACATTGTGGGAAATTAATAAGAAATGGGCCATAATTTTCTGTTCATTAAAATTAATTGGTGTTATGTTTGAAATAGCACATTATTGACTCATTATTGTTTTAACTGCAACTCTTGCAGCATATTATTCGTGAAACTAAGCAAAGTGACAGCAGGATAACACATTGATATCATCATAAGAAAGGCCACAGGGCAATCTCTCAGACGTGCACTCATCTTACAGCAGATTTCATTATAACAAATAAAAGCTTAATGTTAATCTTTGGTAATCTGTATTGTTACAGGCGTGTGGCTAATAGGAATACAACAAATCAGGATGTGACATCAGGATGTGGTGTATTTGGGAAGAAGAAAAAGCAGTGCAAAGACAAGTATCTGGCCAAGCACAGCGCAAGTATGACTTCTGCCATTTTTTATGTGGCATTGCTCATTAATGTTTGGGATACATGAGGAACACCAGATGCTTGCTACCCTTCTGGTCAGGAGATGGAGATATTAATTGCAAAAAATGTAAACGTATCCAGACGGTCTGATTTTACTGTGAGGTCTGGAGCCACATGGTCAGTTCCACATCATAAGGGAAATGATACTGATGATAAAAGATTACATTTTACACATTTAGCATTATTGTCAAGGCAGGCTATTGTCTGAGGCTCTACCAGATCACAATTGTGACGTTCCAATTAACTCTGAATTCAGCTATTCCAAATCATCCCCATCACATACGCTGTTTGTTTTAACTACTGAGGAACTGCACATTCCTTTTTACTTTTTAGGTAATTATTCTAAAGTTCCTTGGGAAGGCCTTCCCTTTTCCATTAACTCAAGCTCATTCAAGACTCCTGGTTCAGCAATCTCTCAATTTTAAAACCCTTCAAGGTCTTGACTATCTTTGTAAACGTCCAAGATATACAGTGGCTTGCAAAAGTTTTCATACCCCTTGAACTTTTCCACATTTTGTTACGTTACAACCACAAACGTAAATGTATTTTATTGGGATTTTATGTGATAGACCAGCACAAAGTGGCGCATAATTGTGAAGTGGAAGGAAAATGATACATGGTTTTCAAATTTTATTACAAATAAAAAACTGAAAAGTGTGGCGTGCAAAAGTATTCAGCCCCCTTTACTCTGATACCCCTAAATAAAATGCAGTGCAACCAATTGCCTTCAGAAGTCACCTAATTAGTAAATAGAGTTCACTTGTGTGTAATCTAATCTCAGTATAAATACAGCTGTTCTGTGAAGGCCTCAGAGGTTTGTTAGAGAACATTAGTGAACAAGCAGCATCATGAAGCCCAAGGAACACACCAGACAGGTCAGGGATAAAGTTGTGGGGAAGTTTAAAGCAGGATTAGGTTATAAAAAAAAATCCCAAGCTTTGAACATTTCACGGAGCACTGTTCAATCCATCATCCGAAAATGGAAAGAGTATGGCACAACTGCAAACCTACCAAGACATGGCCGTCCACCTAAACTGACAGGCCGGGCAAGGAGAGCATTGATCAGAGAAGCAGCCAAGAGGCCCATGGTAACTCTGGAGGAGCTGCAGAGATCCACAGCTCAGGTGGGAGAATCTGTCCACAGGACAACTATTAGTCATGCACTCCTTTATGGAAGAGTGGCAAGATGGCCATTGAAAGCCATTGTTGAAACAAAGCCATAAGAAGTCCCGTTTGCAGTTTGCCACAAGCTATGTGGGGGACACAGCAAACATGTGGAGCAAGGTGCTCTGGTCTGATGAAACCAAAATTGAAGTTTTTGGCCTAAATCCAAAACGTTATGTGTGGCGGAAAACTAACACTGCACATCGCCCTGAACATACCATCCCCACTGTGAAACATGGTGGTGGCAGCATCATGCTGTGGGGATGTTTTTCTTCAGCAGGGATAGGGAAGCTGGTCAGAGTTGATGGGAAGATGGATGGAGCCAAATAAAGGGCAATCTTGGAAGAAAACTTGTTAGAGTCTGCAAAAGACTTGAGACGGGGGCGGAGGTTCACCTTCCAGCAGGACAACGACCCTAAACATACAGCCAGAGATACAATGGAATGGTTTAGATCAAAGCATATTCATGTGTTAGAATGGCCCAGTCAAAGTCCAGACCTAAATCCAATTGAGAATCTCTGGCAAGACTTGAAAATTGCTGTTCGCAGACGCTCTCCATCCAATCTGACTGAGCTTGAGCTATTTTGCAAAGAAGAATGGGCAAGAATTTCAGTCTCTAGATGTGCAAAGCTGGTAGAGACATACCCCAAAAGACTTGCAGCTGTAATTGCAGCGAAAGGTGGTTCTACAAAGTATTGACTCAGGGGGGCTGAATACTTTTGCACGCTAAACTTTTCAGTTTTTTAGTTGTAATAGAATTTGGAAACCATGTATCATTTTCCTTCCACTTCACAATTATGCGTCACTTTGTGTTGGTCTATCACATAAAATCCCAATAAAATACATTTACGTTTGTGGTTGTAACGTGACAAAATGTGGAAAAGCTCAAGGAGTATGAAAACGTTTGCAAGCCACTGTATATACTCTCTGATCCTGGCCTCCTCTACATCCCCATTATTAAATGGGCCTTCAGCTGCCTCAACCCCAACAATTTTATGTTTCTAAACCAACTTTCTACCTCGCTCTTAAAATGTATTTCTTGAAGATTTCGGTTACCCGCTCTAATATTTTTCAGTCATATTTTATATGAAATGTTACATCTTGGTAAATCAAAGGCACAATGTAGTTGTTAAAGGAAAGCTATGTACTGTGATATCAGAGCTGCCAACTCTCGCGCATTGAGCATGAGACTCACGCATTGAGCATGAGACTCAAGCATTTCGCCCAATTCTCACGCTCTCACGCTGATCACAGAATTTCTCACGCTCTGTCGTGAGAATTTCTGTGATCTACGAGAATTTCAAAACTCATATCAACTGCAGGTGTTGGAGTGCCGTGGCGGAGGGAGGGATGGAAGCAAAAGCAGCGGCGGAAACAGATGCGGATGGGGAGCCGGGGCTGGCGAGTGTTTGCTGGTCTGGCAAGTCACTCCGGCCATGGAGCAGCCTCAGTGCAAGAGTCCCGGGCCGTTGAAGGCATTGCGCCGCTGCCGTGAGAGCACCGAATTCACCCTGGTGAACGGCATGGACCAAGGCTGCGGCTCGGTGCATCCTGGAGGACAACCAGTGGCTGCTGGAAGTAGGTTCCAAGCACTGGGTAGAAGCAGTGGAAGATAGTGGCCTTCAAATGGGGGTGGTTGGAGAAAGCATCCTGCTTGCCTGCTAGATTTTCACTTACTGTAACTGCAGGAAATATGTTCCCGATGTTCAGAACCAGGGGTCACAGTTTAAGAATAAGGGGTAGGCCAGTTAGGGCTGAGATGAGGACAAACCTTCTTCACCCAGAGAGTTGTGAATCTGTGGAATTCAGAAGGCAGTGGAGGTGGATGTCAATTCATTGGATGTTTTCAAGAGAGTTACATTTAGCTCTTGGGGCTAGCGAAATCAAGGGATATGGAAAAAAAACAGGAAAGAGGTACAGATTTTAGGTGAACAGCCATGATCATATTGAATGGCAGTGCTGGCTTGAAGGGCCGAATGGCCTATTCCTGCACCTATTTTCTATATCTCTATGCTTGAGTATATGGCAATAAAACCCGACCACTTGATTTTGAAGCATTCATGCATGGTGGAGGTGTAATGTAGTCATAGAGTGATACAGCTGAGAGGAAGACAGCAAAATACCTAAAATATTGGGGGTGAAAATGACTTGACAGTTTGTTAGGGAAATGAAGGAAATGGTAACAGAATACTTATACAGCCGAGTGAGTATAATTTAATGGATGAGAAATTGTGTTCAACCAATTGATGACTTCTTTGACAAAGTAACTAGCATGTTAGATAACAAGGAAGCCAAAGGATGTAGCAAATTTTGCTATACAAAATTTGGTCCGTGAAGTGCCCCATAAATGATTACCGTATTAGATAAGCACCTGTGGACTTGAACGTAATAGGTTAAGTCCAGGGGGTCAGATATGGGGCTTTATGTGTGGGCCAGATATATTGTCAGTGCAAAGGGGCTAGGAGCAAGGCCAAGTGTGCATTCAGAGTCAAGGTCTGGAATAGTACTAGGTGTGCAGTCAAAGCTTGGACAATGGGAGTGTTCAGCACAGGGAACCTAAGCAGGTAAGCAGCAATGATCAGGGTAGAATAGGGGGCCAGGTACAAGGCTGGACTCAGGATCAGGAATCAGAGAACGTATGCAACTGGAGTCAGGGTCAGGAGTAGTACCACAAGTGGTAGTCTCACAAGTGTGCAGTGAGACCCAGGTTGGTCAACATGGGCCAAGTGCTTGAGTATAATCAGGTTTCCATACATGAATACACTAAGATAATTCATGTGCTGCAACCTGTTGATCAGAGCCTGGCTCTACTGTGGAATGTAATTAGGAATGTAATTTAGCCGAACCTTATTCATAGCTAATCCAATTTAAAGCATAAAGACTTTGTTAAGACTTGCTACAGTATGCACCAGATTGCACAATTTCAAGCTGAAAAATGCAAAAGCTCCATACCAATAGGAGGGGGCACACCATCCACCCCCCCCCCCCCCCCCCTTCGGTCGCTACGCTCCCTCAGGCTTGGTCTCTCACAATTTCTCACTCCCAACTCTCACCCAATGTTGGCAGCCGTGGTGATATATTGTTGCCATACAGACTGAGAAATGTCCTGCTGTGTCCACAACGTTTGTGCTATTAAATACTTTGAACTGCTGTCACTACCCTCCAGTGCTTTCGCAGTTGTTACTGTATACATCAAAGTGGCAGCAGTCCACTTTATTTTCCTTTAAACTTACAGCTTTTGACTGTTGTTTCTCCAGTTTTTGATCGCCTGGATCTAGTCTCATATGAGGAAGTGGTGCAACTCCCTGCATTCAACAGAAAGACTCTGGTGCTTCTTGGTGAGCATTGCTGATTAACTGCAACCGACTGTTTATAATCACATCATACTGTTTCACGACTGCTTTCTTAGATTATCAAACTCTTTTCAAATTTTAAATGTAGCTTTATCTGATTGGAAATTTAGACTAGCATAGCAGAATCCTTCCATTTAGTGGATGGATAGAAGACATGTGCATTCCCTATACTGTGTGCATGTCATCCAGCATATACTTAGAATAGGTGCAAGGAAACAGAATCTCAGCCTCAACACTAAATAGAACACCCTGCAATGAAGTATCACGTTTACTAATGCTCACAAGTGTACTAAAATTCTTTCCTTTTCATTTGCAGGGGCCAATGGTGTCGGGCGAAGTCACATCAAAAATGCTCTGATTACTAAACACTCTGACAAGTTTGCATATCCAATTCCACGTAAGTACCAGCAGAGGACTGCAGAAAAAAACAATCATTGTATCACTGTTGTTGGAGTAAATATAACTTCCTGCCATTGTCTTGAGAAATAATATTATTTGTGTCAGTGTAGGTTCCTCTTCCTAAATTATTTTCTTCTTACTTTTTAAGCCCGATACTCCTCTAGGGAGCATAGGCCATTGACAAATGTCCTCCACCTCACTCGGTTGTTGGAAGTTCTTTCGAGATCTCCCCAGTTGAACACACTCTCAGACATTTCTATCTTGACACCTCTTCTCCAGCTGTTCCTGGGGTGACTTTTTTCCTTGGGGGTTCCATTTCAGGGCTTGCCGGGTGATGTTTGTGGCAGGTTTCCTGAGTGTGTGTCCAATCCAACTCCATTTTTTCCTTTGAATTTGCAAGTGAATGGGTTCCTGGCTTGTTCTTTTCCACAGGTCCACATTGACTTTGAGAGAGAGAGAGAGAGAGAGTGAGAGATGAGAGAGAGAGAGATCACCCAACCCGTAATTAGATGTAATAAATCTATGAATGGTATCCATGCCTTCGAAAGATTATCTGGTTTTTCTGTGTCTAATATTTTCAACATATAGTGTCTTGGACATTCGCTGTTATCAGGCCATAATTAAGGAAACGTCTTTGAAATAATGATAGCTCAGAGCAGGCTAGTGATGTACCTAGAATGATCAACTCCGTGTAGGGATCCGATTGTATTTTTAGATCGCATTTTATAATGCGCCGCTGAGTCATTCTGACCACCGGCGCCCCCCCCCCCCCCCCCCCCATTACACCCTTCTTCACGGCGGCCCTGTGATGTCTCGGATCGTACAATTTGAGGGAGCTACCCGGTAACAACACTAAGAGCAGCTCCGGACCGCCGTGCTCCCCGATTCGAATCGACTCAATGACTTACGGACACACGCTCCATCCTGCACTGCGCTTGCTGCGGACCAGAAAAAATCTTGTGGCGGGCCAGATGTGGCCTGCGGGCCATAGGTTGGAGACCCCTGGCTTAACCCAAAAATATTTGTACTTAAAGGCCTTGGTTATAGCAATTCAATCTGGGGCACTCTTTTTAGAGATTGTTTTAAGATTTCAGCTGAGAGATTGTGCCTTGACTTGATCCCCAAAGAATGGTTTTCTTAGTCTCAGGCTCCTCGCCAGGAGAAATCAACCATGTCATGCACTGAGAACATCAACAGTGCTCCACCAAAGCAACTGTAGGATCTGCAGTGTGCCCAAGCAGAAAATGTGATAGTTGCTCTTAAATCTACTTAAATCAGAGCATTGAATATAGGAGTAGGGAAGTAATGTTAAAATTGTACAAGGCATTGGTAAGACCAATTCTGGAGTATGGTGTACAATTTTGGTCGCCTAATTATAGGAAGGATGTCAACAAAATAGAGATGGTACAGAGGAGATTTACTAGAATGTTGCCAGGGTTCCAGCAACTATGTTACAGAGAAAGGTTGAACAAGTTAGGTCTTTATTCTTTGGAGCGCAGAAGGTTAAGGGGGGACTTGATTGAGGTCTTTAAAATGATGAAAGGGATAGACAGAGTTGACGTGGATAAGCTTTTCCCATTGAGGGTAGGGAAGATTCAAACAAGAGGGCATGACATGAGAATTAAGGGACAGAAGTTTAGGGATAACGTGAGGGGGAACTTCTCTACTCAGAGGGGAAAACAAATGGCCGGCACAGACTGGAAGGGCCGAGTGGGCCTGTTTCCGTGCTGTAATTGTTATATAGTTATATGGTTACTGCACCAAGGACAACTAATGCAAAATTAATTAAAGCGTGACGAATCATGTATACATCTTTTGTGTATAAAATCATGAAAGGAATAGAGTGGGTAGATGCACACAGTCTCTTGCCAGAGTAGGTGAGTCGAGGACCAGAGGACATTGGTTTAAGGTGAAGGGGAAAAGATTTAATAGGAATCTGAGGGGTAGCTTTCTCACACAAAGGGTGGTGGGTGTATGGAACAAGCTGCCAGAGGAGGTAGTTGAGGTTGGGATTATCCCACCATTTAAGAAACAGTTAGACAAGTACATAGATAGGACAGATTTGGAGGGGTATGGACCAAATGCGGGCAGGTGGGACTAGTGTAGCTGGGACATGTTGGCTGGTGGGCAAGTTGGGCCGAAGGGCCTGTTTCCACACTGTATCACTCTATGCCTCTATCACAAAGATTATAAAAGCTGTTTTTATGTGTCATTATGTGTTATCGTTAAACTTTTCAATGTCATCCATGGAAGTATGTTTACTGAAGAATCAAATCATCTTCAATTTGTGGAACTTTTAATTCAAATTCCTTTGCAGAAGTAAAGAGCTCCAAAGGAAAAATGCAAAATTGTTGGCTAGATTCCCATATTCCAACACAATATTTTGCTCTGCGCTAATTGGTAGAATTATAATCTGATAAGCAGAAACAACAGAAAATCTTGCTTTTCCACTTCATAATCTGCTCCCATCTCCCCACCTCACAAAAATGAACCTTTCATACTTATTTTCCGTTACTAGACACTTCAAGGTCACCAAAGAACAATGAAGAAGATGGAAAGAGCTACTACTTTATTTCCAATGATGACATGGTGAAGAACATTACCTCAAATGAATTCCTGGAATATGGAAGCTTCCAAGGGGCCATGTTTGGAACAAAGCTGGAGACAATCCGTAAGATCAACGAAGGACAGGGGAAAATTGCAGTGGTGGACATTGAGCCCCAGGTATGTCCCAAAATGGAACTAATTAGATTAGAGATACAACGTGGATACAGGCCCTTCGGCCCACCGAGTCTGTACCGACCAGCGATCCCCGCACATTAACACTATCCAACACACACTAGGGACAATATACATTTTAGGCCAAGCCAATTAACCTACAAACCTACACTTCTTTGGAGTGTGAGAGGAAACTGAAGATCTCGGAGAAAACCCACGCGGTCATGGGAAAAACGTACAAACTCCGTACAGACAGCACCCAGAGTCAGGATCGAAACCTGGTCTCTGGCGTTGTAAGGCAGCAACTCTACCGCTGCACCACCGTGCTGCCCTATTCCAGAGGATTATATTCTAATGTTTTATTATAAAACACAAAGCCTCCCACTGAATACAGTGGGGGACATTGTTTGTTGGACTCCATAGATTAAACTTTTAGTATATTGGAAAAGATGACTAGAGCATAATAGGGCCATCTCATTCCGTTGGCTACTCTCCCAACAGATTTTGATCCTGTTGCATTTACCGATGTTCTTCCTCGCAATCTCCTATATGGACAATTTTGCTGTCATCTGCAAATCTACTAACAATGTTAGCTATATTGTCATCTAAATTGTTCAGATTTAACTAAGAGGCAACAGTGGACCGAGCACCATCCCCTGCAGCGTCGGAAGCCAGGGCTCTAAACAGCCGTGAAGATGGTGCGAGCTGGGGATGGGTCAGCAAATCATTCCATTCATATTCCGTTTACATTTTATATTTACTCTATTCTGGCACTCCATGGGGCTTTAGAAATACAGGAGGAGTGGCATCAGCGGGCCAAGGGTGTGTTGTCATTTCATGTGATCTCTGTTGGTCCAGAAAACTGGATAATCCAGAAAGGCTCTGGAACCAAGAGTGCTGGAAACCTGTAACATAAAATAAACTACTGCCTAAAATTATACCAGATTTTATAGTGATCTTGAGCAATAAGTTATGGCAGAAGACATGTGTACTTTATTTTGAATAGTAATTCTGGACCTTGTACTTCTACCAGTCACCAAGCCCTCTTCAATATCTGTTCAATATTTCTTTCAAAATAAATCAAATTAATACTCCCTTCGTGTTGCATTGAACCCATAATCTTCCGATTTCCAGGCAGGTTCAACACCTCTGCTACTTGAGGGTAGAAATTTGTTCATCACAAGTGGGAAGCATGCATTATAGTAGAAACCACATACAATTTAGGGCTGAATTTTGAAGCCAAATATAATACTCAGCTACCTAAAGCATTTAGCCTAAGGAGTCAAGGCTGAATTTCAACCCTGTGGTCTTCCTGTAAAATGATGTTTACAGGATATTGTTTTGTTATGCTGTAGGTTAAATGCTATCTAAGCTTTACCATTCTAGGACAAAAATGTTATCTCCGCTCAAAACCAGGCATATTCTGCCATACAGCGATGTATTATCCTTACCCTGCATGTATTCCCTCTGTTACCAGGCCCTGAAGGTTCTCAGAACGGCTGAGTTCGCACCACTGGTGGTTTTCATCGCTGCTCCCTCTGCAACTCTGCCAGGCACTCAGGTATAGAGTTTTTTTTACTGAAGATAGTTAAGTTGAAATCAAATTGTTTCAAGTTCAGAAAAAAATAGTACAAACTCATCTGCAGAATAGAGAAAAATAATTTGGATTTACAAGACCTAAATCAGGAAATATGGAAAATAAAATGTGATCATTGGACCCCATGGCAGTTTCTACAAATGACAATAAGTGTTGTAACCCCACTTAAGAAATATCTTGCAGTCACACTACCCTCAGTTACAATATTAGTCTGGGCAGCTCTAACTAAGGAAAGGGGGAAAATGCTGTTTGAGAACTAGGTTTGTATCAACTCTCCCATGAGACGATCGGTAGAAAGGCCGCAGGATAGAATGTTTTAATATGCTTTTTTACCCCTCTCCATTGTCTATTGGAAATCAATAGTTAACTGCATCAATTAGATGAAACAGAGCGAGAAGGCTATTTTTAAATAACATTCTGGATTTTAAAATATACCCATTAGAACAAAGGTTTCAAAATGTGATTAATCTTGGTGCTGTGATTAATAGTCATAACACCTAGAATTATAGTCTCATTATAAAGAAATGGTAAGATAGGGGATAACTTGCATGCTTCATTCTTCTACTGAATTTTTGACATTTTCAGTAATGGATTGGTATCCATGTCAATCACCATTCAATATTAATATTCAAGGCAAACAGTTTAGGAATGTCCCCAAAACCATTCTTCCATAATTTTAGCGTTTCTCTGGACCAGAGCCACGATCGTACACAGTGCCTGAACTTTCATGCCTTTTCATCTTTTGTGAGGAATTTTTTAAAAAAATATATCAAAAGTGTATACAAAGTGAATTGCTGTCAATAAAGGGTGGAAAAGGTTCAAAGTGAAACAGCCACCTCAAGTAACACTGGTCATTGACAGTGGCAGGAAATTGTGTTAATTGAGCAGTGTGAAGCAAAGAAGTAAAATCAAACCCAGAAAAGCAAGGGGCAAAAGCAGAGGAATGTTCATTCAGGATATTAACTTCTATTGCTTGCATTTAAATCAGTTCAATTTAAATAGCATGTCAAGAGGTACAAGGGGAACAATGGCTATATGGACTGGAAAGTCATTTACAGTGACAGGGAACAGAAGGGGTGGGGGTGGGGCAAGAAGCAAGTCTGAAGGAACACACAAGGTGAGCCAATAATTAAGCAGAAACAAAATATGGAGCCCAAACTCAGAGGTGCGAAATCAGCTCTCAAATGCGATGTAAGCATTATTCATTATAGGTACATAATATGGATAATAAAAATAATCCCAATATACATTAACAAAACCCCTAGAGGCCATAATACTTAATCATTAAAATTGACCATCTTGCACATCTATCTATAGCTCCGAATCACTGGCTGTGGCTTTTACAAGCAAGGCCAGCATTTAATGGATCCATCAACAGTAAAAGATATTCCCTTGATTTAGATAACTGGTGATAATCAATACCACATCCAAGTACGTAACAGACAAGGGATTTTTTTTCTCTGGTCAAATGAGCGAACTACTTCAAGGCTAATCTCGGTTCTTTTTTCTCCCCAGGCTGAATCTCTCAAGAAGATCCAAAAGGAGTCTGAAATCCTACAGCAAACCTATGGACATTGGTTTGACCTGACACTGGTTAACAATGAACTAGAAGATACAGTGCAAAATCTAGTGGAGGCAATTGAAAGTGCATGCACTACAGCACAATGGGTACCCGTTTCATGGGTCTATTAGTGGACCATTGGAGAGTGGGTACAGGAAATAAAATGTACTTTTTAGAATTCATTTAATCCCAAATCAGAGTGCAGTTTGGAGCGGTCATTTATACTGAAAAACACCTCCACTAGCTTTTTAAGAGTTCATCCAATTGATTCATCTTTCTCCAGAGCCATCAAATTTTATATACTTTAAAAAAAAGTGACTGTTAACTAATGGGATATTTACAATCGTATTACTCAAAACGTCAGCTGTCTTGCCTAGTGCATAACTTGCGTTTGCTTTAAGTAGCTTTCCTGCAACCTATTGTATGTGGCCCTTTAATGTACCTGGCCTGCTATTTAAACTCCTCCCATCATTGTAGTGAATGACTCTCTTAGACTCTCTTCTATGTTTAATATTGCAGCATTTGCACAAAATAGAGAACAATAAAGCATCACTATTTCACCAGCAGATTCAAGAATGGGACATACTGGTCATTAAGCTCAATACAGTGCCCTCCAAAGTGTTTGGGACAAAGACCCATCATTTATTTATTTGCTTCTGTACTCCACAATTTGAGATTTGCAATAGAAAAAAAATCACATGTGGTTAAAGTGCACAGTCAGATTTTAATAAATGCCATTTTTATACATTTTGGTTTCACCATGTAGAAATTACAGCTGTGTTTATACATAGTCCCCCTCTCTTTTCAGGGCACCATAATGTTTGGGACACATGGCTTCACGGGTGTCTGTAATTGCTCAGGTGTATTTAATTGCCTTCTTAATGCAGGTATAGGAGAGCTCTCAGCACCGAGTCTTTCCTCCACTCTTTCCATCACCTTTGGGAACTTGTATTGCTGTTTATCAACATTAGGACCAAAGTTGCACCAATGAAAGTCAAAGAAGCCATTATGAGACTGAGTAGCAAGAATAAAACTGGTAGAGACATCAGCTAAATCTGAGGCTAACCAAAACCAACTGTTTGGAACATCATTAAGAAGAAAGGGAGCACTGGTGCGCTTACTAATTGCAAAGGGACTGACAGGCCAAGGAAGACCTCCACTACTGATGACTGAAGAATTCTCTCTATAATAAAGAAAAAAAACCAAACAATTGTCCGACAGATCAGAAACACCCTTCAGGAGTCAGGTGTGGATTTGTCAATGACCATTGTCCGCAGAAGACTTCATGAACAGAAATACAGAGGCTACACTGCAAGATGCAAACCATTGGTTAGCTGCAAAAATAGGATGGCCAGGTTACAGTTTGCCAAGAAGTACTTAAAAGAACAACCACAGTTCTGGAAAAAGGTCTTGTGGACAGATGAGGTGAAGAATAACATATCAGAGTGATGGCAAGAGCAAAGTATGGAGAAGGGAAGGAACTGCCCAAGATCCAAAACACACCACCTCATCTGTGAAATGCAGTTGTGGGGGTGTTATGGCCTGGGCATGTATGGCTGCTGAAGGAACTGGCTCACTTATCTTCATTGATGATACAACTGCTGATGGTAGTAGCATAATGAATTCTGAAGTGTATAGACACATCCTATCTGCTCAAGTTCAAACAAATGCCTCAAAACTCATTGGCTGGGGTCCATTCTACAGCAAGACAATGATCCTAAACATACTGCTAAAGCAACGAAGGAGTTTTGCAAAGCTGAGAAATGGTCAAATCTTGAGTGGCCAAGTCAATCGCCTGATCTGAACCCAATTGAGCATGCCTTTTATATGCTGAAGAGAAAACTGAAGGGGACTGGCCCCCAAAATAAGCATAAGCTAAAGATGGCTGCAATACATGCCAGGCAGAGCATCATCAGAGAAGACAACTGGTGATGTCCATGAATCACAGACTTCATGCAGTCATTGCATGCATAGCATATGCAACAAAATACCAAACATGACTACTTTCATTTACATGACATGCTGTGTCCCAAACATCATGGTGCCCTGAAATGGGGGGGGGGGGGGAAACTATGTACGGGGACTGCTGTAATTTCTACATGGTGAAACCAAAATGCATAAAAATTGCCTTTATTAAAATGACAATGTGCACTTTAACCACGTATTTTTTTCCTATTGATAATCTCAAATTGTGGAGTACAGAGGCAAATAAATAAATGTTGGGTCTTTTTCCCCAAACATTATGGAGTGCACTATACATACCCTCGAAACGCAAAATGATCTTACAAGTCCACATTTGAACTGCAGTGGGGAATGGTGCAAGATATAGTCAGTCATGTCATGTCTTTTCACCACTGTACTGCCAATGTACACACCCAAGGATAAAGTACATGTTCTAAATCCTCTAGTCAACTTGAAATTATGCAAAATATTAGGTGCTAAACGTTAACTGCAAGGGTACACCATTTAAATGCTAAATTATGTAATTTTCTCATTCAAATGAAATGCTTATTGAATAAAGGCATTTACCTCTAAATTGCTGGAGTAATTTGACTGACAACTTTTTTGACTGACAACTGAAGCACAGCTCACATCACTGCAATATTTAAATATGTTCAGGATCATATAATTTTGGATTAATGTGTGAAACAGGACAGTCAATCAACGAGCAATCATCCTTTTCTTGCAATTTGCCTAAAGCCTTCTACGTCTTGGCAATATGGATAAATGTGAGGTTATTCACTTTGGAGACAATAACGGGAAGAGACGACGTTACATAAAATACATTCCATATAAAAACACCATAAAATACATATAAAAGCTTAGTATATCTATAGTCTTATAAAACTCTGATCTTGGATGTTTATGTACTTGCTTGTTCCCTTGTGTGTTTGATTCTCTTTTTCTGTGATTCACATCTCCTCGAAAACCCTACGCGCTAACCCGACGGTGACATTTTTACATATTCCGGTAGAGATTTACCACATGATCTCGAAAATCGCCTCATCTGAAAATCTGATGAAATATTTCCCCGAGTTATTTTTTCAAATTCTTCACCAATCTGAGATCTTTATTGAAGTTAACGAGTTGAAGCGCGCCCCACCCCACCCACACCGGCCTCTCTTTCACCACCACCCCGGCCTCTCTTCCACCCCCTCGTTGAGGGAACGGGACCCCCTTGTTCTAGCTACTTATAAAAACATCATAAATTATATCAAAAAAAAAACAATACATGATTTAAAATCCAGAATAAAAAGAAAGATCAGTGTCCTACAACGAGACAGTCTCTCCACAACTGGGATTTGTAGCCTGTAGTGCTAAACCTCATGTTTGACAAGGCCACGATAATTACAATTTTAGTCATTTATCCTGCAAATGAATTTATACACATGATTTCTTTGGATAACTTATAAAGTAAGATAATATAAGACAATATAAAATTATTATCTTGACAGAACTGAGCCATATGCTTGGCAAATAATGAGTTCCTGTCTGAGATATCTGCATTCATATCCCCAATGACATATACACTAGAATAATTGTTTTGATAAAGGAATACATTAAAGCAAGCCTATTTAAATATTCATCCTCATTCTGATGGCATTCATAGGGTGTATGGATAATTTGTTCAGGATAACAAATTCCTTGTTGTTGTGAGAAAAGTGCATTGCAATACACCAGTCAGCATCAAGCCGAACCACATTTTTTTAATTTGTTCCAGAGAATAACCGCACCCCCTGATATCCTACCTCTGACTATTCCCATGCCAAGGTCAGTTGTAGACTCCCCAGCCCCATGAAAGTTGTCATTGAGGATTGAGTTTGTCCAAGTCTTGCTTCGCTAAAAATGTCTCTGCCATACATAGTATGTCACAGTTCTCCAGAAGGTTGTCAACTGTGCATCGAGCTTTATTCCCTGCGCTCTGGCCCAAACGCAGGCCATGGCAGTAGTACAGGTTAGGAAAAGGGGGTGTACAACAAGACCTGGTTGTCTTAGTACACCAGTCACTGAAAGTAAGCATACAGCTACAACAGGCAGTGAAGAAAGTTAATGGCATATTGGCCTTCATAGAGTTGAGTATAGGAGCAAAGAGGTCCTTCTGCAGTTGGACAGAGCCCTGGTGAGACCACACTTGGAGTATTGTGTGCAGTTTTGTCTCCTAATTTGAGGAAGGACATTCTTGCTATTGAGGGAGTACAGCGTAGATTCAGAGGTTAATTCCCGGGATGTCGCTGCTATCATATGATGAAAGAATGGAGCGACTGGGCCTGCATTCACTGGAATTTAGAAGGATGAGAGGGGATCTTATAAAGAGCTGCCAAGTTTTGTCAGAGCATTTCAGTATTCTAGTACCTGAAAATCAGTATTTTTACGCAGTGTTGTTTTGCTGAAAAAAATGTTCTTTTTTTAAATGTGCGGTCATACCCATGTAAGAGTTCACGAATGCATAACTTGCTACCAATTGACATGTCTTCTACTCACCTTACTCGACAGTGCATTTATTGCCATCTCTTTGTATACTGCTGTTTGAACGGCTGTTGCTTTTAGCATCAGATGATGATGTAGAAGCCATTTTGGAAGCCTCCCTCCCTCCCCTCACGGTCTGTGAACCATAGCGCCGTGGCCAGAGCACCATGGGTAAAGCCCATAGTGCTATGTGTAAAGGCAATAGCGCTCCAGCTGGGAGCGCTATTTTTAGAACCCATAGCGCTGTTCTTTGAAATTCCCAAGCATTAAACTGACAGCACTGTGGGCCAGGCAGATCAAAGCTTCCAGATCTTGAAATTTAAAATACTAATAGATTTAATCTGCTATAATTTTTAGAGATACAGTATGATGTTTTATATCCTTGCATTTTTTGAAGCAGCAAGATGAAACAGGAAGGCAGTGGAGGCCAATTCACTGGATGTATTTAAAAGCAAGTTAGAGCTCTGTGGGCTAGCAGAATCAAGGGGTGTGGGGAGAAGGCAGGAACGGAGTACTGAATGTGGATGATCAGCTATGATCATATTGAATGGGGGTGCTGGCTCCAAGGGCCGAATGACCTACTCCTGCACCTATTGTCTATGTATCTGTATTCAAATGCTTTCTAGACACAAACTGTCAGCGACTGTTCTCATTGCTCTTAGCAAATGTATTCCAAGTGGGTACTATTCTCTGGGTGGATAGGTCCCTTCAAAGCTTTTCCCCTTACTCTAAATCTGGCAGGTTTTAGCTAAATCTAAAATGGGAAGGTTTCCTGAAATCTATCGCATTTATAATCCTGGAATCTATACACCTGTCACATCCCTTCTTTAACCTCCTCTGCTCCAGGGAAAGCAGACCTAGCTACTCCAGTGTTTCCACACATATTTTATCCCAAATAGCCCAGGATTCCTCCATTGCATCATCTCTTGCTGTGTCATTTTGTTTTAGTACGGTGACCAAACCTCAACATAGGCCTGACCAATGCCATATAATTTTGGAGCAAAACATTCCTGCTCTGGGTACTCATTGCCCTGACGAATGGAAGTCATTATTCTATATGCCTCCTCAACAACCTGTACTGACACCTTTACGGATCTTCGGACGAGACACTAATGCAAAGGATCTGCAGGCTTTTTCAGACTCAATGACATGCTAACATTTATCTTGCCACAGAGCAGATGCACTTTCAGCATGAGAAATATTGCACAGAACATCTTTTGCATTTACATCACATTTCCAGAAACCGCAGTATTTGCTTTGGGTATTTTGCATGTTAACATCATCCAAATCTCTCGAAAACACACACTTCAGTTCACCTTTGTACACAAGGTGAGGATTTGTTTTCAGAATTGTGAGCTGCAATTCCCGCAACATTAGTTTATTGACACTGCCACATAAAATTTAGAACGGAAAAAATGCAAGTAGTTCAAACCATTCCACTATATTAATGAAATAAGATTAATTTCCTTATCTTCTTATAGCATGGGTCATTTCAGCCCATCGAGTTATGACAGATCACAAACACAATTCCCCACCAAATTTCCTTGCAAGCCTATTTGTTCTACTCTCCCCATGTGGCACCAGTCACACACTAACCAGGGCCAATTTAGCAGCCTCTCAACCCACACAATTTGCAATATGGGAAGAAATTGGAACACCCATGTAAAACCCAAACGGTCAGACCCCACCAGCAACAGGAATGTCACCCCAGAGAATTAAATATATTCCTTCTGGCCACCTCGATGCCTATTCACTTGCATACTTACGGTATATGGAATTCATTGGTTCAGTTTAGTTTAGAGCTACAGCGTGGAAACAAGCCCATCAGCCCACCAAGAGCAATGAAACGGGCCCATACCAAGTTAAATAAGTGTGGAAGGAAACCAAAGATCTAGAAAGAAGCCATTTATTTTAAAATGACCAGGCGTGTTACAATAATCAGACTGTACAGTTAAATGTACCATGGGCTCAAAACCAACACAGCACATCTTGAAGGACAAGTTAATTCCAAAACGTTGCATTTAAATTCAGTTTTATTACAGTGTTCATAATACAGTAACCTAGATCCCCAATAGAAAAATAGTTAAAATATTTACATTGGTAGTACTTTGCAAATTCATCCCATTATAGGCAACTCATTCCCGAAGTCTCCATGGTGTCTTTTCTAACTTATTTGGTGAACTGAGCCCTAGGAGGTAGTAGCCTGTTACATTTTCCAATGGATTTAGACCTCACATAAACCAAATGCCAATAAATGAACATCACTGGACAGTTAAAAACAAATATACCCCAATAGATTTTTTTCAGGCGAGGGGGAACGACCAGGATGGAGGAAGAGAGAACAAAGGAGAAGCTGTTGGGGGGGAAAGGAGAGGGAAAGGAGAGAAAAAGAGAGAAAAAAGAGAGAGAGAGAGAGAGACAAAGGAGAGCCCGGTACTTACTTCATTCATAAGCAAAGGGAATGGAACAATAGATAATACTCCTGACCAAGAGGGGATGTTGGCTATTCCTTGGGGGGGGGGGGGGGGGGGGGGGGGGGAAAGAAATCAGTTAATCTCTCCTATCCTCAAATATTCTTTCCACAAAATAACACACCATTCTAACAGAGGTAACCATGAACACACTGCACATAAGTGCATCCACAAATCTTCGACTGTTATCCTTAAAACAGGATATTAAACCAAAGGAGGCAAAAGTCTAGTTACATACAAAATTGCAAAGTTTGAGTATGAAAGCCATTCAAACAGCAAAACTTTTAACATTTCTAATTGCCGTGATAGCAATTAGAGCAGTACTTGTTCTTCGGATTCAGCCCTGCAGAAGCTGCCTTCTCGCCATTGATTCAGAAACCCAGATGCAACGCACCTCCTTACTCGCACTTTTCCGCTTTTTCCTTTTCCTTTTTCTTTTTCTTCTTTTTTGAGCTTTCGGTCTCCTGTAGGCAATAATTCCCATTTAACAAATTAACAGTTACAGGGCAAATGCCTATTTGGCTTAAGATTTCACATTGCATTACACATTAAATTTCAAGAACCTCAAGTCAGCAGTATAAATATCCTCAAGCATATAAATATCCACAATTTACACAGAAGGCAACAATTATTATGTTCAATTACAAAACTATGTTTTCTACCTTCCATAAAACCAATAAATTGCCACAAAGAATTACTTCACAGAAGGCAGCCATTGGTCTAAACAAATTCTATTTCCCCACACATTCCTATAAAAACCCAGCAATTTTCAAAACATTTATCATACCAATTTTCCCTTTCAAATCAAAGTGACTACTACCCACCACTTTTTAAAACTTTCCCTCCTCAAACAACCCAATCTGGTACTTTAACTCTCAACTACAGGAATAATCTCTCTCTGGTCATCTCAGCAGTAACTACTTTAGACATCAAATCTCAAACTGCTCTTCCACCCCCAAGAACCACCCCAGCGTCTTGTCTATCTTTAGCACCAGCTGTCGTCCTCCAAAATACATTGCAATATCCCACCCCTGAAATATCCTTGGAATACAAACTATCACATGATGGCATTTTAACTACTGCAGTTTGTTCTTCAGAATTGATTAAGTATCTTGTTACTTGACAGCAAGAAAAGGCTGCTGTTCTGCAATAATCTAATCAGAGCTGCCAACTTTTGTCGGAGCATTTCAGTATTCTCGTTCCTGAAAATCAGTATTTTTACACTGTGCCATTTTGCTGATTTTTTTTTTATATATGTGCAGTCATACCCATGTAGTAGTACAAGAATGCATAACTTTGCTACCAATTGACATGTCTTCTACGCACCTTACTCGACAGTGCATTCATTGCCATCTCTTTGGATACTTCTGTTTGAATGGCTGCTTCCTGCTTTTAGCACCAGATGACGTAAAAGCCATTTTGCAAGCCTTCCTCTCCCTCCCCCACTTTCACCCTCCTTCCTTTTTTTCTCTCTCCCTCCCACCTCCCGAACAGTCTGTGACCCATTGTGCTATGTGTAAAGGCAATACCGCTCTAGCTGGTAGCACTATTCATTTAAATTCCCACGAGCTGTTTAAACCTGTAGTGGAGATGGGCAAATCAAAGCTTACAAAAATAATCATCCAGATCTTGAAAATTTAAAATACTAATAGATTTAATCTGCTATAATTTTGAGAGTTACAGTATGACTTTTTATATCCTTGCATTTTTAAGTAGCAAGATGAAACAGGAAGTCGGGCCGATTTTTAAAAAATCCGTATTTTACAAAGCAAATCCGTACATCCGTATTCTTATCACATTTTTGCACAAAATACGGAAAATCCGTACTACTTGGCAGCTCTGTATAATACTTCTAGGATTAGCAACTTTTAATGGCACTTACTCCAGTACTAGACTTTCCCATTTCCATCTCTTTTTTCTTTTTCTTTTCTTTCTTGCTGGCTTCTGGACTGGATTCTTGTGCGACTGGTGTAGACATTGGCTCAGGACTTTCAATTGTCACCTATGCAAAGGAAAGATCCACTGACAATCTTAAAACAAAGTGTCATCTTAGCAATGTCTTTATTAGTGACGTCTTGAGCATTCCTCACCATTCAATGAGATCAGAACTATTCTACAACCTACCACCGCTGCCCCCCCCCCCATCCATCTCTACGCTGTGGTGAAACATCCACAATCTGAGATTGAAAATACATTGATTTGCACAGGTTACTTGTCTAAATTGATCCATCTTTATTTCCTTCAATAAACGTTCCTTAAATCACAAACAATCCAAATCCCAGGAAACACAAATTTACAAGATCTTATACAACCAACACATGTGTTGACAGTGAAACCTCTCAACATTTAGTGCTTGCTCTTGTCAACATCACTTCCAAAGCAAATAATCCACCTTTAGCCAAAGAAAACAAAAATGCTTCAAGTGCATGGTCTCATTGAAGGCCAATGCACTCTCAGCAACATTAACTTGATTTGATACCACCCCTTCTAAATGTCATACTATAAAATTGTTTACTCTCCGCATGTCTGCAGCAGTTCTTTCCACACATCGACATTTCAAAATGCCCAACCATGCGTTTCTCCTACCATATGTCCATCTATCAGCTTCTTGCCACATTTACCCGGACCACATTTCTCCAGATTTTATATCCTCACTGCTCACTCCCTCCTAGGATATTGTATCACTAAATTTAGATACATCTTTCAAAGTTATTCATGCAAAATGTGGAGGAATCAATACAGATTTATTGAGTATTGGGGTGAAATATACCAACTTTTCCAAAAATATAGTCTAAAATACATCGACATGTTCACCACTTGACTTCACGCAAACCACAATGTGTCAAATCCTTTCCCACCCCCACACAGATACAGAATGCAGATTAAGCCCTAGACTGGTACATTAACTCAGAAGAAACAAGAGGACAAATTCAGACAAAGTCAGCACAGTTTATTTTATCTAAAGACCACTAAAGATTTTCTAGCTTTATCTAGCAATCAAATCGGGTCATGACACAAAAAGCTGGAGTAACTCAGCAGGACAGGCAGCATCTCTGGAGAGAAGGAATGGGTGACTTTTCAGGTCCCTTCTCCAGACTGGTTAGGGAGTAATTTCCATTTTGCAACATAGACACTCACCGGTGTTTCCTGTAATAACTTTTGCTTCTTTTCTTTCTTCTTTTTCTTTTTCTCTTTCTTAGTTAGCTCTGGCTGGGATGTTACCGTTGCAGGGGTGGATGGTACCACAGACTCATCACTCTCGCTTTCTCTCTTTCTCTGAAGAATACGTAATAACAGCGTAGAGTTAGCATTAAAACACCACAATTCCTTACAAAAAACCCCAATGTACACATTTTACACACTTGTGTTCAGAACAGCACAACATAAAAACAGCAATGCATCTGTTTCCTCAGTTCCTGCAAGTAGTTTTCCCTGTGAATGCATTGGTTTCCCCCCAAATCCCATGGTTATGTTTCTGGGGGAAGTTGATGGAAATAAAATAGTATTGGTGTAAATGAGTGATTGAGTGGACCTAAAGCCCTGTACCCACTTTACTTGACAAGAGTAACCAGACGCCTCATAGGAGCACTGCTTTCAAAAGATAGATTAATGCCAATGAGTTTACAAGTACAAATGCTCTATCATTGGAGAGCAACCAAGAGTCTACCACCCCCAACAATGTGAATAACCTAATGTGAATGTTCAGGAACACATTACATAATGCATCCAGCATTGGTATAAGCAGCCATGCAAGAACCGACTAGACATCAATATACCACGACATCAATATACATAAAACTCTGATCTTGGATATTACGTGTGTATTTGTGTGTTTTTCTGTGATTCACATCTCCTCGAAAACACGACGCACCAACGGTAACATTTTTACACATTCCGATATTTACCTCATGACCTCGAAAATAGTCTCACCTGAAAATTTGATTCATTATTTCTTGAGTTCTTTTATTTAAATTGTTCACAAATATGAGATCTTTTTGAGGCAAACGAGCTGATGACGTCACAATGGCTCTGCTCGTCGCGGCCAGCTGTGCAGTTTTCAACAAGCAGCCTGCTGCGCACTGTTTTTTGCAAGAGCTGCGAGTTACGTTAACCCCCGCAACCACGTGTTGAGGGGACGGGACCCAACGCCCCCCCGTCTAGTTTCTTATAAATCCCTTAACTACCTGTACACCCACACCAGTCAAATAATCATTATGTTTGAAGCAAGGTCTCGACCTGAAACGTCGCCCATTTCCTTCACTCCATCGATGCCGCCTCACCCGCTGAGTTTCTCCAGTTTTTTTGTCTACGAATGATATGTCAACATCTTTTGCCTTTCTAGATTTACTTTGCATCTATCTTGCTCTGATTGTTGAACGAGGAAATTGATAATGACACAAATTCAACATCCGCAGAACAAAGGTGAACACAATGCGTCTCAAAATGGTGTCTAACTATAATTTTCGGACACGGTGATGCAGCAGTTGAGCTGCTGCCTTAGAGTGCCAGAGACGCGAGTCGATCCAGACTATGGGTGCTGTCTGTAGAGTTTATACTGCATGGATTTTCTCCGGGAGGTCCGGTTTCCTCCAACACTCCAAAGACGTACAGGTTTGTAGATTAACTGGCTTTGGTAAAATTGTAAATGGTCCCGAGTGTTGGCGTGCAGGGATTGCTGGTCGGCACCGACTCGGCGGTGTATCTCTAAACTAAACTTCCCGTGCTATATCTCTAAACTAAACAATTAAATTGGAATTAGTGACTGAAATATTGCTATTGCTAAAGTTAACTCCAACCCCTCATATTTACCTTCACTGCTTGGATTTGTGCTGCATTGCGAGGTCCTACATTTCCAGGACTAGGAAGAAAGCAAATTGAAAAAAACAATCAGTGCAGATATGAAAGAGATGTTTGAAAGAAAATAGTTGCCGTACCAAACACATTCCAAATGGGCAGCTTTCCAATGCTCAGTGGCAGACGAAAGAGAAATAAGTACTACCACCACAAGACTTCGTATGTTAGGAAATGCTGAAGCCGACAGCCCCACAATGGACTGCAGAAATCTTGCAATTCCAATTCCTTTTGCAGACTGACTCCCTCTGAAGCCACACCAGGCTGGAAAGGGATAACTGTCTGCTGGTTCTCAGCTTTAAAAGACCATTCTTGCACAAACTGAAGCAAGTTATCAATTCTCATTACACTGGAGTAATTTCAACACGGCACTGTCATCAAGTGGGGCCAGGTGTACATTAGGAGATCTTAACATAAACATTGCACCCAGCAGCTTCAAGTACAAAACCTGTCGGTGCACACGATTACAGTGCACCACACAGTGGTTCAGCTGCAATATTGCTCATAATGAAGTGGTGATACAAGTGCACCACCAAGTGGCAAAAATCACAACTGAGGAAATTCTTACGTGTAATCCACATAGTCCTTTTTCCATGTTTCGGGAGTACTCCCATTTGGTCTGCCATGTTTGTCTAGCAAGCCCTTCTGGATCATCATTTTCTTTTGACTTGCCTTTCAAGTTAAAGAAAAAACATTGGTTACTGATCTGAATCTCCAGATGATCTACAGCAGCGTCTCTCAACCTTTTTACCCTTGCAGAACCCTTGAAATAATGTTCATGTCTCATGGAACCCCCAGGTTTGTGGTTGCCGGGCCCGCCACCATTTTGAGACCGCTATTTTGACTCTCGTCAATACGGGGACCCAGCAGTTGGGAGAGGAGTGCCGGGCCGGGATTGCCATTTTAACATCCAGCGTTGTGTATAGGGCGAGTGCTACTAGAGGGAATATTGCATTGGGGAGGGGGACGCAATGGGTCCACACTTGGTTTAGTTTAAGGGTGGCAAACTCATTTTAGGTCACGGGCCGGATTGGGCAAAATCTGACTTCATGCGGGCCGGATCAGTTGTGCACACGCACTCGCTCGCTCCCACAGCTTTCGTTGCCTTCGTTTTTTCCAACCTGCTCTCATATGTCTCAGTCTCTGCTATAAGTACAAAGTGTTTCACTTTACGAATTTTGTTTAAGAAGATTGCCTAGCAAGCATTACTTTTGATTTGTATTAACTAATGGTCATTAACTACAAGAAAGTTGTGATGAGAGAAAAAAAAACGCTGCTACTTTGGCAAAGGTTGTTTTGGGAGCCGCACTCTTTCCAATAACAAACCATTTGAAATCGAACATTAGCACATTCAAATTAAGACCCAACAAAACAAATTGCTGTTTTGTTAGGTCTACTTCTCCACCACCATTTTAGCGCTGGCATGCAAGTGAGACTCCGGTTTGTGACCTCCCAGTCAGTGCGGGTTTCTGGGACGATCGGGAGACTGGGAAGGGCCTAGAACAGACGCTTTGCAGTTGGCTGAGCTCTCTCCTCCGCCATGCTGCTCCACACAGTATAAAGAGAAAACTATCTACCGGGCAGCCCGCACCGTTACAATGTTTTTTTTCCTCACAGCATTCGAACCCAGCACCCAGCCGCACCGCGCAACCTAACCCCACTCAGTGCCCCCCCCCCCCCACAGCTGACTGCCCAGAGGACGTCCCTCTTATCGGGCCACCATGGTGTCAGTCACGCGAGATGACAGGCTGCCCGTTTGTCTGGCTCTCACCGCATTCAGACCCCCTTCCCCCCTGCGGCTCGATTGGTGGGGTCAGGTAAGAGTCAAAGAGTCGTCACAATGCTGGTAGCGCGCAGCCGTGGCCTCACACGCCATATACGGAGCGTGTGGCTGATCAGGAGGGTGGGTCATGCACACGAGCAGCGGCTCAGGGGGAGCCTGGCACCAAGGCCAGCTGCAGCCCACTCTGGCATTGGGGAAATCATCCCGTGGGCCGGATTGGCCGCAACAGGCCCGCGGGCTGGTAGTTTGACACCCCTGGTCTAGTTTTTTCTCAGAACCCCTAGCGAACTCTAGCGTTCCAGAGAACCCCAGTTGAGAAACACCAATCTACAGAGAACACCATTTTCCGCCTTATAAAACACCTAGGTTTCAAGTAAATTACATGCAGCAAAACTACAATAATCAGCTCTGGAACTATTCTGAAATCCGGACTGTGCAGCATCTAGATTGCCAAGTAGTGGGTTTTCTCTAGTTTCTAGGGCCCTGGATCCCACGCTTCCTTTTATTCACTGTTGTCAATTTGTAAAAGCTCTCCCATTTCCATCTTTTGCCATTTTGTATCTTTCAGGTTTAACGGCAAATAGTCAATTAGAAAGCTTGGACTGCTGCAGTGCAGAGAACCGTTCCTATCACCTTCTGATGTGCAATTCTGGTTAGCCATTAGCCAGCAACATCACAAAAATAAAGGCCTGACATAAAATGCATTATCCAAGTACTAGCCATCAGTTAAGGGTGATAGATAAAAGTCATCTTTGCACAATGTGCTAATGTTCATTGCAGATCATCATATGGCTAGATCACCTGGTTCCCATCCACTGTCCAAACAAACGTGGCTTACCTTCGGCCCCAGGCCCCACTTACGTGGGTAGGTGTCCCGTTCCATGATAACACGTTTGATCTTTGCCACCACACCATGGTCACATGTCGATATTACTGCCGTCGTCATTAATGCAACACCTAATACCAGAGGAAAACCAAAAATTAACATACTTGAGCCTGAAGAATTTCTTTAACCAAAACTAAAAAATGTCAATCTGTGAGCCACTCGTGCAGACGAGCTGAAGTATTTGAGCAACAGTTAATAGTGAAAATCTAAAACAACAAGGAAAGTGATTTCCTAAATACATTAAACAACACAATTTAATGATATTCAAATGAAATCGGTCAATTCAAATTCTATTACCGATGCAAATTGCTTCTCCCTTTGTTGTAATGACAACGATTTCCTGGTTCACCTCAATCCCATCTTCATAACGGAGCAGGCCAGGGAGCATAATTTTAGCACCATAGCAGATAGCATTTACCTGCCGGGGGGGATGAGAGAGAAGAAATGATACCAATAAGATCACTAAAGTTTAGAAACAAGCTTCTGACTTCTTCAAAACATGGACACGGAGTCATGCCATTAATTATCTATATTTCCCCCTCAAATTTGACCTCCCAAGTGCTACAACCTGCCGTGTACAGTGCTCCTAATTTACCCATTCCCTTCCAAATAGTAGTAAATCCCTGTCTCAAAGAATCATCTCCAATAACTTGCCTACTACTAATATGAAGCTCACCATCCTATAATTTCCTGGATTCTCTGCCTCCCTTCCTAAAAATGGAACATTAGCTACTCTTCAATCCTTGCGGGACCTAGTCTGCGGCTGGAGTAGGCGCAAAGATCTTTGTCAAGGCTTCCGCAATCTCATCTCTTGCCATTCTGAATAACATGGAATATATCCCGAAGCCCTCAGGGAATCATCCACCTTGATGTTCTCAAGAGCCCCACACTACAATCTCAAACTGCGCTTGCTATTAGTATTCTCCACAATGATCTCACTGTCCTCCATACCCGTCTCCTTGGCGAAAATAGATGCAGGCAGATTCGCCTCTACTTACTGCACTGTCCTTCATAACGATCCGTTTATGGGTTGCCATCAACTTTTCAAGAGGTAATATGACACGCCGTAGATAGGTTTCATCCTTGTTGTGGTCATATTGCCACTGAGCATCCAACACATCATGCATTGTTACCATATTGTCCTGAAGTTAGAGCAAGAACTTAAGATTACCAACACAAAAATAAACCATTGACCATATACAACTGTTAGCCAGGGGTCTCCTGGTGGGAGCAGGCACATACACAGCCACCATGTACAAAAACCCCTGGCCTTTACTTTCCCAAAGTATAATTACCAGAACAGGAGTAGGAACCTGCACTGAACTCAACACTTTGGGGGGGAGGGGAAACAGAATAAAATTAAACACAAGCAAGCTGAAAATCATTTGGGTATCACCTGGCTTTCAAAATTATATTCAAAAATCACCAGATTTTAGAGGGATATTCCTACCTTTTCTCCATTCACTCCTGACCGCACCCTCCTTAGCTCCTGCATCTGACCACCTACTCCAAGCAGCAAGCCAATATGTACACATAGTGTTCGGATGTACGTCCCTGCTTCACAGCTCACCCAGAAGACTCCTAAATTAGAAACATTATTGGTTAATTACTACAGAAAACATTACAGCATTAAAATGAAAGGCTGTAGGAAGGAATCGGGTAAGGAGTAATGTTATGGAGTTTATGTAATAGAGAAAAGATTATTCAAAGGGCAGAAAATCATGACAGTAACTGCCATTTTCAGGCTGGTGTGTGTATGTATGTGTGTATGTATATATATATATATATATATATATATATATATATATATATATATATATATATATATATTTTTTTTTAAAAACAAGATTGGATATTTAATTAATTACATCTGTAACTGTCGATTCATTAGAGCACATTACATCTAAGTTCACAAAATAAGCTAAAAAATGATACTGGGCGAATGTAGAAAAAAATTAAATGATTTTATTTGGGAGAACAAAGACTTTTTAAATGCTACAAAAAGGCCAAATGGTTTTGTAAAGTGGGACACCATAATATTTGTATATTAAACAAATGTGCAGATGCAGCATGAAAGGCATATTAACCTGTTTTGTAAAGGTGGATGAAGCACAAGGGTAAAAAGGTTTTGCTGCAACATCACAAAACGTTAGCAAGACCACACCCAGAAAATAGAGTACAGTTTGAGTCTCTGCACCAGAAATAGGTATTCTTGCCCTGGAAACAGTAGAGCCCTGATCAGAACAGGTCCTTGAATGAGAACATTGTGTACGCTACACCCAAGCTTACTGGTTTTCCACTTTACCCAAAGCAGTTTGTGGAACAAAATTGTACTATGTAGTACTTGAGACAATACAATTACATTTGCATTAACCAAACTAGATACTTTTGAGTTGCTTAAAATCTCCATGTTTAAATATTCACATGGTGCAATGGCCATCAGTCAAGGGTGATAGATGTGAGTCATCTTGGCACAGCGTGCTCAATTCATCAACTTAGCATCATGTGGCCAGAAAGCAGCTCAAATCTTTCACATCATTTTTAGCAATTGACCTTTGTGACATCAAAGTCACAAAACCACATTCTTGTTACTTTCAGATGCAACTATATCTGTGCTTTGCTAATCCACCAGTCATCATACAATTTTATGCTCATTACTAAACTACATCGCTTGTGTCTTGGCTCTTACTACCCATTCACCAGTTGTTTCAACTTCGTATCCAGTAAACTAATGGCATTCTACCTAATGGAAGGATTCACACCTTTAGTGGTCGGATACAAAAAGCGTCCGAGCCATGATACCATGATTTAAAATGCTATAAACCACCATACCCATGTCTCTTCGATTTTCTCAAAGTGATAGTGCAGCAGCTAGAATTGCAGCAGAATCTGACCTGGTTGATGGAAATATGAGCAGAATCTACAGGATTAGAGTCAATTGGTGTTTTGATGGTTTGCATGTATTTGGGTTAAAGGCTTTTTCCCCCCCATGTTGTACAAATCAGAGAAAAAGCCCCTTCAGCCCATGCCAACCTTTTTGCCCATTGACACCAAATCCATTGGACAGATATTAGGACAGGATTCAATTTTGCCTTTAAGGATCTACGACTGCTTCATTGCATGACTTAGGACTGCATGGCAGAAATATTGTGCCTAGAATACAAAGCTTGCAACAATCTCCCTGAACCATGTCCCAAGACATATCCTAAAATCTGATAGTGCTTAAGGTCAACAGGTGGTTCCACAAATAAATATCTTTATAATTGTATTTGCAAGTGACCAGTAGCCATTCATAACAAATGGCAAGAATAGTCAGAAAATTTCAGGACAGCTTGGGAGCAAGGCTGGATTCCTTTGTGTGGTCATTCAGACTGGTTCACTTCATGGGATATCTGCGGCGGTGCTGCCCTCAGGACTACATAGACGTTAAAGGTAAGTGCAATCCAGGACAGTTCCATACTGAAGTATAATATTGCCCATTGATAAACAAGCTTCTATGTAACTTTGCTCATAATTCCTGTAGCTCAGTATCAGAATTGTGCAGCGAGAAGTGCATTTAAATCAGACCTGCTGAGGAAATCTGTATTTTTACGCGGTGCCATTTTGCTGAAAAAAGTGTTTTATGTGCGGTCATACTCATGTAAGAGTTCAAGAATGCATAACTTTGCTACCAATTGACACGTCTTCTACGCACCTTACTCGACAGTGCATTCATTGCCATCTCTTTGTATACTGCCGTTTGAAGGGCTGCTTCATGCTTTTAGCACCAGATGATGTAGAAGCCATTTTGGAAGCCTCCCTCACTCTCTCCCTCCCTCCTTTTTTCCTCCGTCCCTCTTTTATTCCCTCCCTCCCTCTCCCCAGTCTGACCCATAGCGCTATGTGTAAAGGCAATAACGCTCCAGCTAAACTGACAGCGCTGTTTAAACCTGGAGCGGGACAGGCAGAGATCAAAGCTTACAAAAATAATCTTGAAATTTAAAATACTAATAGTTTTAATCTGCTATAATTTTTAGTTACAGTTTTCTCCTTTTGATATCCTTGCAGTTTTTAAAGCAGCAAGATGAAACAGGAAGTCGGGCCGATTACAAAAAAAACCCCGTATTTTACAAAGCAAATCCGTACAACCGTATTCTTGTCGCATTTCCGTACAAAATACGAAAAATCCGTACTACTTGGCAGCTCTGTTAAATGTTTTTCAGACTACTCATCTCCAAATTGGCAATAACAAAATCAACTTACCCAACCTCCTCTCTGGATCATACTCAATTAGTTTGCTTTCATAGATGGTCCGCACTCTTAATTGTCTTTTAACAGCAGCAATCAAGGGAGGTCGTTGGAATAAGGCTCCAGTCAGCATCTCCAAACCCTTTAGTGCAGGACACAATTCATTTAGTATTGAGCAGAATTAACAATAATTGTTCTGTTAAAATTTTCATTTTTAGCTATTACTGAGTGGACATTTTCATGCAAAATAATAAAGAACTCGTTTCTGCCCCAAATGTCACAGTATGGGTGGACTTAGAATCAACTACATAGGTTTACGAATAAAGCTACAGCATTAAACATGCATTGTGGAAAAGTCAATCAGAAACCCCCGCGTTGACTCAGTTAAACCCAATTAGAAATACTTATGGACGTGATCAGATATATCACTCATCTTTAAGAGTGGGAGCATAAAATGCTGCCAACCCTGACAAACCATCTCGCATTCACATACACCTAATCAGGCACCAGTAACTTCTCAGCAGAACGCCAAGATGATATGGCACAAGATAGATGCAATTCACACTGACCCTAAAACAGGAATCAGCATGCAGTGAAGCGAGTGGTTTGCATTTCTCAGCGAATGGATAAACTTACTCATCATTTCACGTACACAATATCAAGGCCCAGATGATTATTGATATAACATGACGAACATATACAAGATATCAGCAATATTGGAAAATGTGAATACTGAGATGTAGGCAAATTGGGAATTTCAATCGTGCTACTGAAGCACATTTACGATACGATAAAATTTTATTCCCCGGAGGCCCAATTACTCCCCAACATTATGTTAAGAGTAATTTGCTGAAATCAGTTCACAGTAAGCCACACAAAACCTATATATACCCATGAATTATAACGCCAGACAACTTCAGAATCTCAAACAAGCTACGCTTTTGATCTGCAATTATTTTTTAAGATTCAAACATACTCACCCGACTAAGCTGAAGTTCACTTTCAATAGCATTGTGCAGCCGAACAATTCCCACATACTCTTTGCCTACAATTAACAGCAAAAGAGTTGTCAGGAGAGGCCACGTCAGTTACTGTATCTCAAATTAAGAGTTTGAGAAACTCAAGATCATTTATAAGACCCCTTCCCTTTATCGCACACCCCAAACCCACTTAGGCGAAGATGACTGTACACACAAAAAAAAGTGCGCAATTGTACCAAAAACCAACACAGTTTATCAAAATTACAAAACTTTAGTATTAGGTTGAAACTTCAATTACTATTAGTTGTTCATATTACAGAAGCAAATATGAGAAATCGGTAATTCACAAAACAAACATTACCACAAAGTTTTGAAAACAGACCAGCAAAGATATCCACTCACCGGCGCTCTGTTGGGATTTAACTAGTCGTGTTGCTCGTTCTACACATACAATTAGACAGCCTGTAACTTTGGGATCCAGTGTTCCACTGTGACCAGTCTTTTCCACTCGCAGAATCCTGCGTATCCATGCTACCACTTCATGCGAAGACGGGTTTGCTGGCTTATCAAGGTTAATGAATCCAGACCTGCCAAGATATCACCGGTATCTCCCTGTTTTTTTTTCAATAGTTAATTAATGACAGCACCCATTTAAATAGTGCCTTTGATATACACGGTTTGAAAGTCAGAAGGGCACTAGTTACAAATAATGTGGCTGGGTTAAGTGTGTTTCGTTTAGAGAGAGAAAAAAACTTGGTTTGCCAATACAGAAGACAAGAAAATTCAAGTTACATATTGCAGCAACCCAAGGAACAACAGTCAAGAAATGTGGGACATCGAAACAATGCTGTCAATGAGCAATGCATGGATGAGTAACAGCAGTGGCCTCAGATCCCATATGGGATGAGAGGCAATAGGTAGCATTGCTTGTTGTTCCATGGCAATGAGTGCTTGATAACATAGAAACATAGAAATTAGGTGCAGGAGTAGGCATTCGGCCCTTCGAGCCTGCACTGCCATTCAATATGATCATGGCTGATCATCCAACTCAGTATCCCGTACCTGCCTTCTCTCCATACCCCCTGATCCCCTTCGCCACAACAAAACTAAATCCAATGAATTCAACAGTGTCAAGAGTATGCAGTCACATCAAGAGGATGAGAAAAGATTACCGTATTTCCCGGCAATGAAGACACTATTTTTTACCCAAAAATAAGGCATGAAAATTTACCTCTTGGAGGCCGAAGGTTAGGTTTCTAGTCAAGAAAGATGGACTTGGCTATCCCTCATTGTTGGCAGCTGATGGGAAGCGACTGTAAAAGGACAGCGCCGCTGGGGGGGGGGCGGGGAGAAAGAGTTCCTTTCACAGCGTGTGGGAAGTCTGGCCTGGGTCAGCACGGCCTGGGCTCCACAAATTGGCTGGGCCGTCAGGGGTAAAATTGCGGAGAGGGCAGGAGCTTTGAGAAGGAGGTCGGGAATCATGCCAGCAACTCACTCATGCTGCCATGTAGCTTGGGAAGCTGCAAGCGGCCGGTAGCTACTGGGTGGAAGACTGGCCGCTCCATCCTGGGCTCACTCTCACTATTGGTCCCGGGGAAGAGGACCTGGGCGCAACAGCCAGACCTGTGGCGAGCCGACCTGGGCGCTAGCCAGTCTCGTGACACGCAGGCGACCTCGGAACTGCAGCCATTCACAGGGCAATCGAGCCGACCTGGGAACTGCAGCCATTCACGGGGCACGCAGCCGACCTGGGCGCTACAGCCAGTCCCGGAGCTCGCAGGCGACCCGGGAACTGAAGCCAGTCCCGGGGATGCGAGGGATCTGGGAACTGCAGCTAGTCCCGGGGCACGCAGGTGATGTTGCCGACCCCTGGACTAAAACAAACCCTTGATCCTGTTCCACCACCCTTTTTTCAAAATTTAGCAACGTAAATTGGGGGTGCGTCTTCCACGCAGATGCGTTTTCATTGCCGGGAAATACGGTACTTTTGCTGCAATTAATCAGATTATTTGTTATTTGGATCATAGATCGGAGGTACAATCGCAGAAATTAAATCAAGGAGTTCAAGTGCCGATTTTAAGACCATGCAAATTTGAAACATGAAGTTTGGGGTGGATGAAGTGAGAAAACACGAAACAGCTAAAATTATCCAGCTTCATTGGTTGCAATATCCCTGCAAAACGCATTCCAGACGTTGTGCAACTAACATCAAAATCGTTTTTGTCGTCAAGCACCTCACAAACTGGAAGGGTGGCTCGGATGTGCAAATGTTTGGTTCGGTGTATAACTTACCTTACGTAGTCAGCGATTTCCCTCTTGAGAGGCGAGCAGCCATTCGGAATGGGTGTGTAATGGGCCGTTCGTACATTAAGTTTGTCAAAATTCTGTAATACAATGATTATATTGAAGATAACTTGTATCCAGTAATGACCCCAAGTATTCCTAAATTCCCCCAGAAGCAATAAACAAAATTAATATGCAGGTGAATGATGCAGCCAAATTACATACAGGAGAGCTCCACAAGTTGGCAACATTAGCTCAACGGCTATGGCATCTTAGGTTCAAATAAGTTAGTTTTTAAAACTAACAATCAAACTTTACATTACATCCACACATGTGGGTGAGCTTACCTTCAGCAACAATGGCCAATGAGATGTGTCTAACTTTACTGTCTTTGATTCTGGTGCAATTAGAAAGTCCGTCGCTTGCTGGATGTCCTGGAAATTGAAGACATTTTGAAACGCCGTTAAATTTGCACCAGCCACAAAGGATGCCATAATATATACCGGGACAGTACAAAAATGCATCCAAAACGGCAGCAGAACATCATTGAGTGGGAGAACCATCATAAACCAGGAACTGAAGATGCTGGTTTACAATCAGTCACAAAGCGCTTGAGTAACTCAGCAGGTCAGGCAGCATCTCTGTAGAATACAATTAGGTGACACCGTGTCATCTGCATAATTACTGACAATGTTAGCTACATTGTCTTCAATGTACATAACAGCAGTGGGCCCAGTACTGGTCCTTGCAGCACTTGTACCTGTACACTGACAGTTATAAAGGTGGGCCAAGGAATTGCAAATGGAATTTAACTTTGACAAGTGTGAGGTGTAGCACTTTTATATGTCAAACAAGGGCAAGACTTGCATAGTAAGTGATAGAGCCCTGGAGTTTATTATAGCACAGATCTGGGAATACAGGTGCATGGCTCAAACAGAACAATATTCTAACTTGCAATAGCACAAGAGAATATGTAAGCATCATAGTACTCTGCAAATAAACGGAAAGCAGTTTAGTGTGTGTACGCAGACACATAATGAACTACTTTTCAAAGTTACATATCCACACACATAACCTAACATTAATAGTACAGAAAGACAAAACGAATACCACCAAATCTAAGGTAGACAAAAATGCTGGAGAAACTCAGCGGGTGCAGCAGCATCTATGGAGCGAAGGATAAAGGATGCTGGATAAAGTGAATGTTCCCCCCAACGTAAATAATTCTTACATTCCTCTGTGACAACATCTCTTTGAAGAAATGTACCATCCTCAGACTTAAAGCAATCTGCGGTCCAAATAACGGAGCAGCTTTCGGGATGGTGTCGACGCCATTGGAAACAGTGAAGTTAAGCTATAGGGAATGTACACTCCCTGAAAGACCACCCACCCACACATGCACTCCAGGCTCCAACTTTGGCCCTCTGCGTAAGGTCCGCATGGTGCACAACACCCACCACAAAATTAGAGTGAAACCAGGTCATTGCCAATCCTTAGTGCCTGGGCATATATTTGACCGAACCTATGCAGAATTTTCCGGGCAAAAACTTAATCAAAGAAGCTAGGTGTCATGGAATATGTGGGGTTTGGGAAAAGTTTAAATTAGATATTGATAATCAAGTGCAGTTTTGGTTGGAGATATCAGGCAACAGGACAGAAGCAGCAAGAGCTGTTGATTACCCAACATAAACACAAGAGATCAACACAGGAATGTACC
This sequence comes from Okamejei kenojei, assembly GCA_035221665.1. Lineage (NCBI taxonomy): Eukaryota > Metazoa > Chordata > Chondrichthyes > Rajiformes > Rajidae > Okamejei > Okamejei kenojei. The sequence goes on from CM069143.1 coordinate 41,418,958, forward strand.
GTAGCTATTATCTGCAGTAAAACACACAGAATTGTGAGCAGATAAGTTGAACAGGGATTGTAATTCAAAGAATTTACAAAGGTTCGAACAGACAGCCAGTAGTGATTGCTCAGAGAGCATCCAAGCCCAGGAATAGCCGATCGGATGGGCCTTTTGATTATAAAAAGAAAAACCGGCAGAGTAACTCAACAGGTCGGACCTGAAGGGTCCCAACCTGAATCGTCACCTATCCTATGTCCTCCAGATATGCTGCCTGATCCACTTTGTGCATTTTTTTGTTAACCAGCATCTGTAATTCCTTGTTTCTACACTGTATTGCTCCACTGCAAAATCTCCTCAAGGGATGTCTACTTTGAAGTAATTTTCCTCCTTCACCGTGGGAGTTCTCCAAGACCCCCTGTCACCACCGCCCCAGTGATTCACTGCAATGCTACTCGAGAACTATTAAGAATCCGGACTCGCTAAATCCACCAGTATGTTTCAACAGTATTTTGTACCACATGGCTTTCCTCTCGGTGTCTAGTTTGGGCCCCACCAGGATTTCAGGTACCTACTCAATGCACCATATTCTCAGTTTTTGTGCGCTCCTTGCATTCCACATTTTCCACCATGTGCCAGCGCCAGCAGGCCCTTCGTGTCTCTCTCGCAGCTCTGAGCCTTAATCACCCAGACCCAAAACCGACAACAATATTCTATAGACAACAGGTGCATTAGGGTTAACTGCCATTCAACGTGATCATGGCTGATCATCCACAATCAGTACCCCATTCCTGCCTTCTCCCCATATCCCTTGACTCCACCAGATCCATGGAGCCTGAAGAGCCCAGACCTGCAACTTCACCTATCCATGTTCTCCAGGGATACTGCCCGACCCACTGAGTTATTCCAGCCCATTGTGTCATTTTTGTAAAACATCAGCAGTTCCTGATTTTTAATCTTTTGTTTACAAGCAGATACTAGACTGACGCACAAAAATGCCAACCATGGAACAGAGTTTGAGTTGGGCACAGCACACAATAACCTGCACACCAATATTTTGATAGAGGAAACTCCTGCGCACCACATATGAACACTACAAAGATGGAGGTTGTGAAAGGGCCAAGGGACGATGTAAAGGATGAGATAAAGAGGATTTGTGAAATAAAAGACAACATTGGCAGGGACCAGTCCAAACACAGGGACATTAAATCACTGCATTGCAGGAAATACTCGAATTCTGTGTTAGAAATTAATTCTTTGCAGAATCCCCAGTCAACATGTCTGGATTAGAGCTACTCAGCATACAACAATGGCTACACATTGCAGCTTTTCTAAACAAAATAGTTTAAGAACAAAATTGAAGTAGAATGTTTTCACATCATTTCAGTTGTACATTGCAGCTTTAAAACAAAATGGTAACAAAAATAATAGTCTTTCCTCTAAAGCACTTGTGTGGATAGACACCCGAGAGCCAAAGTTTAATACATACCCCAATAGTTTCCCCAGATTTCTTTCTATGCTTCTTAGCAGATGCTGCAAGACGTAAATACAACAATTTAAGAAACAATTTAAATATGCTTTACTACATACATATCTACTTTGGTATATGTTAGTACAATCTTTTATATGCCAACTCAGGGCAATCGACACTAAATGGTGTAACTAAAACAGATCAGATACCACCTGCAGAGACAAACAGTTACTGACAGGCTGATGAAACGTGAAACAAGTTTTAAACTGCACAAAAATGTGGTGGTGGTTCAAAAGTAAAATGTGTCACATCGGAGACCACAGGACACAAATGGTTACAATACCCAATGAAACAGTAGCAACAGTTAGTAAATTATAAAAAAGGCACATCCAAGGGAGGTGCAAATTGGAGATGAACAAAAATATGACGATAAGAGTAGCAAAAGGGGCCAGAAATTATGCAGTACATGACTGGAAAGGCTGATTACCTGAAAATATCAATTTCAGTACCATATCCATCCCATAAGTCAACTGAACTGATATGTTCTGAAAAGCAGTCTCCTAATTCTCGTTTGCTTTATCTAGAGCAGAAAAATTGTGGGCACTGATTGGAGAATATTAAACTAGAAGTAACATAAATAAATCACTATTTCATTTGGTAAAAATGGAGGCACAGGAAGGCAGAAAATTGCCCTATAGGGAAGATGATACGAGCACACAGTATATCAGTGCATACTGATCCCTTTGGAAAATCTATCTGATGTTCCCAAAATGGACAATTTGTGGAGATCAAAGCGTGGAAACTGAAGACGAGGGGGAAACTGAAGACAAGAAAATAATCCACAAGAGATTCACAATAGGCACCATTTAGTGGCGAATTGAATCATAACCTAAAAGCAAAAGATAACAGATGCCACAATCTGAAACAAACAAAATATTCATCACCATTTCCTCCAAACTAAACAAAACCAATGCTAAATGGCAGCAATGTGGCGATTTAGATTTTCTGTACCTAAATCTAGTTGTACATTGCGCACATATTTACACTAATCACATTATTCTCCTCACAGCCCCCTCCACCCGACAATGTTAAATGCATAATTAACAAAACCACCTGGAGGCCTTTTGGGGGTATGAGGGGAAACATGAGCGGTTAAGGGAAAAGTGCAAACTCCACGCCAGTAACACAGTATGACAGGGCTGCTGGGGCTGAGGCAGCAATTGCACAGCTGCACTGCCAAAGCATTGCCCGTTATCAAACGGTACTCTGTGTAATTGAGAAAATGTGAATACAAGCACCTTCCCAAACTGAGATTGCAGATTTAAACGTAGGTCGCATCGTGTAGGCGAGGGGGCGCGGAAGCAGAGTGAGCCAACAGGCCTGATGCCCCGGGCCGCACCATGCGGTGCCCGCCCGCCCGCCACGTGGTCCGGACCTCAGCCCGGCTCCCGGGTCACTCGCTGCCCAGGGACGCGCCGAAACCCCCGGTAACTCCCGCCAGGACCCGATGTGCAACGAAAGCGCGGGGTCCACGTGGCTGCAAGACCACGGGCGGCAACCGCCGGCCTGGCTGTGGCCGCAGTTCCAGGCTGCAACCTCCCAGAGGACCACGTTTCACAGCGGTTCCCTGCATCCTATGCCCACAGTTCCTGCCTTGCCGAGACTCTTGACTTTGCCTCTGCCTCGTTTTTTTTTGTGCCAAGCCGGCGCTCCCGAGCACTTACTGTCGCCATCCGCCATCTTCCTGCTCTTCCGGCCAAATGGACGAGCAGCGGCTCCGTCTGCGCAGGTCCCTGCCCGCGCGCCGGCCCACAATGCAATGCCCCGGCCCCCGGCGGCCCAGAGAGGGGGGCGGGGCTTGCCGCGCATGTCAATCTCCGGCGGCGCAGAGAGGGGGCGGGGTTTGCCGCGCATGTCAATCACCGGCGGCGCAGAGAGGGGGGGCGGAGCGTGGCCGCGCATGTCAATCACCGGCGGCCCAGAGCGCGGGGCGGGGCTTGTCGCGCATGTCAATCACCGGCGGCGCAGAGAGGGGGGGCGGAGCGTGGCCGCGCATGTCAATCACCGGCGGCGCAGAGAGGGGGGGCGGAGCGTGGCCGCGCATGTCAACTATTCTCGACAGACACAAAATGCTGGAGTGACTCAGCGGGACAGGCAGCATCTCTGGACAATCCCTCCCCCTTCTTCAGACTGAGAGTCCGGGAGACACAGAGATAAGGAAGGGTAAGGTGTGAAAACGAAACACCAAAGCGGATCAAGGAAAATGTAGAATAGAACATTGTTAGCTAGAGGAAGCTGACAACGAAGCACACAGAGATAAAATTTAATCAGGGGGACAGTCAGACTGACCGGTGAACTAGGAAGGGGGAACAAATGGTTGGCAACATGCAGAGTACTGCCCTGCCGACTACAAATTCAGACGGTTCAGAAGGATGGAGAGAGAGAGAGAGAGCAAGGTGTTCTTGAAATTTGAGGTCAATATTCATACCGCTGGGGCGTAAGCCGCCCAAGCAAAATAATATGAGGAAGAAGGGTTTCGGCCCGAAACGTTGCCTATTTCCTTCGCTCCATAGATGCTGCTGCACCTGCTGAGTTTCTCCAGCACTTTTGTCTACCTTCGATTTTCCAGCATCTGCAGTTCCTTCTTAAACACTAAATAATATGAGGTGTTGTTCCTCCAATTTGCACTGGACCTCACTCTGATAGTGGAGGAGACCCAGGACAGAAACGGCAGTGTGGGAATGGGAGGGGGATTTAAAATGTTTAGCAACTTGGAGATCAGGTAGGTTTAGGAGATCAGGTAGGTTGGGAGATCAGGTAGGTTGAGAGGAGGTGTTCAGCGAAACGATCGCTGAGCCTGCGCTTGCTCTGCTGAAAAGACCATTGGGGTCTTTGGACGGAGTTGAGGGAAGTGATATAGGATCATGTGTTTATCTCCTGCAGTTGCAGGGGAACGTAGCTGGGGAGGGGTTGGTTTGGGTGGTTAGGGATGAGTTAACCATGCAGTTGCAGAGGGCACGGTCTCTGCTGAAAGCGTAGGAGATGGGAAGATGTGGGATCCCGTTGGAGGTGGCGAAAATATCAGGATTATGTGTTTTATGGGGTGAAAGGTGAGGACTGGGGGACTCTGTCCCTGTAGCGACTGGGGGTAGGGAGAACTAGAGCGGAGCTGTGGGATATCGAGGAGACCCTTGTGAGGGCCTCATCTATGATGGAAGAGGGGATCAAGAATCACTCTGGTGCAGGAGGCAGGCCCACACCTGTACATCACTGGCCGTCCTGAGCGGTGAGTGGACCTATAGAACACGCCTGTCAATCAGTCCCACTGCAGCCATAAATTGGTGTTCTTGGAGCAGAATAAGGCCATTTGGCCCATCAAGTCTACTCTGCCTTGTCTGATCTACCTTTCCCTCTCAACCCCATTCTCCTGCTTTGTCCCATAACCCCTGACACAGATGCTGTGTGACTCACTGAGTTCTTCCAGTAGTTTATTCTTTTTACTCCAGATTCCATCATCCTTAACCATACGCACAAATTAGGATAGACACAAATGCTGGAGTAACTCAGCGGGACAGGCCACATCGCTGGAGAGGAAGGAATGCGTGACGTTTCGGGTCAAGACCCTTCTTCAGACTTGGAGATTAGGATGCAGGCACATGCCTTGTTCCATCGACAGTCCACCCTCGTGCATGTCAATTATATGATAGGGGTGAGTTCAGAGCTCCACTCTGCCTACAAAAATACATCTAGCTGGAGGGACAATAAACCATTCATTTTCATGGGTGATAACAGTTGCTCAAGATACTAAGACAAGAACATGGAAATGAATCCATCTACTATCAGTAAAGATGCTGATAATGAAATGCAATTAGATTTGTTTTGAGCAATAAACAAAGTGCTGGAGGAAACTCAGTGGGCCAGGCAGCATCTGTGGACAAACAACGTTTCAGGTCTGGAACAGCATGGAATGAGGCTCTTCAGCCCAAGCCGAACCTTCGTTCACACTAGTTCTCCATTATTCCACGCAGGGCCGTCCTGAAGCCGATTGGACCGATTGCTCCCATTGGGCCCCGCGCTAGAGTCATGAAAAGATCCTAGAGCTCCGCAACTGTTCCCGCACAACCACACACACACACACGTGGGAAATTAAAAAAAAACAAAGGATTTCCAGAAAACCTGAAGGATTTTTACGAAGGAAAAAAACCTTTACCAAAAGAAGGGGGGGGGGGGGGGGGGGGCGGCGGCGATTGCTCCTGTACATGTCGGAGAGAAGGGGGGTCGTTTGAGTTCCTCTTTCCCCTGACTCAGTCTGAAGATGGGTCGCGACTGGAAATGTCACCTATTCCTTTTGTCCAGAAATGCCGCCCGACCCGCTGCATTTTGTGTCTATCCTTTAATCTCTCAGCTTTGCTTTGGAGTAATGTACTCTAGGCTCGGGTAGATCTACCCCGGGTTGGGGGGGGGGGGGGGGGGGGGGGGAGAGAGAGGGGAGGAGAGAGAGTAGAGGGGTGGAGGGGGAAGAAAGGGGTAGACGGGGTAGACTCTCCTTCCCTCTCTCCTTCCTCTCTCTTTTCCCTTCTCTCCTTCCCTTCTCTCCTTCCCTCCCTCCCTTCTTTCTCTACTTCCCTCCCTCCCCTCCCACACACACACATAACACACAGACAACTAACACACACATCACGCACAGACAACTAACATACACACAACTAAGCCACACACACAACCATGTTAGAAAGGGGTAGAAGCCCAAAGGGTAGGATGGGGCAGAAGCCCAAAATGTAATGCCTGGACTGGTTTTTCGCCAATTTTTGTTGGTTTTCCACGATCTAGTTTTTTTTTTTTCATTTCTTAGTCACTAAAACAAGTGGTATTGTAACTCTGTACTTTTCAGAGGTGATCTACACATTTTGTTTGTTACTTGTAGGCTTACATGTATGCAACTTTATATTAAAATGTAGCTTAGATCTGTTTGGTCCATTAACCCGCAGGCACTTTTTAAGCGCACATTTTGATTACTTTCCATTCTACCTTAGAGATATGAAGTCTATAATAGACTCCATTTGTATTTCTGTGATTCTACAGACCTTGGCTGGGAACCTGGGGCTCACCAAAATTGATTCAAATTGGGCCTTGCATCTCCTAAGACCGGCCACACTAGGGGCAATTTGTGGAAGCAAATTAACCCACAAATTTGCATGTCTTTTGGATGTGGGAGGAAACCTGAGCCAATGGGGTAAACACTCGCAATCACAGAGAGAACTTTGTTTTTCCCAAAATTAAACCTTATTTGGAATAATAAAAAATATACAAAACAAGAACAGTGCAAAAACTCTAATGATATTTTCAGTGTTCATTACATGCATTGGTATTATTTTTGGCAGTGTTCACAAACTATCCTTATACCAAGCATCTTTGCCAGTCATGTAGCCCCGTGATGATATCCATTCCCATTGGATGGACATCTCCACCAGACCCAGCCCACAACGTACTGCCACAGAAGGACCCTAGACTGTGGTCCTAGACTGGAAGGACCCTAGATTGTGGTCCTCTCCCTCCCACAGCTTGGCATTGGCTGCACCAAACTTCAGCGAGTTCCTCAGCGTATATTCCTGCAGTCTGGAATGGGCCAGTTGGCAATATTCCAGGACCGACATCTCACTCTGCAAGGAGACCAACAAGGATTTGGCAGTGTAGAGCAAATAACACATAGTCAAAGTAACGATCCAACAGGTTTATTGACACACAATAAAGTTACACAGCATGTTGTCATCACTGCGTCTTGATCACGACTGGCAGCTTGTGCAAAGGAACCGTTAATATGAGTGGTGCCGGTATGATGAAAGCCCGGACTGGATTATAGATAATAGTGGAGTGTAGCATTTGTATGTTAGTGTTGGTTAACATGTAAGTAGAGCAGATCTACAGGCAGGAAGAAATGCAGAGCTAAAATGTCGATTGTTTCTCTAAACACAGATGCTGCCTTAGGTGCTGAGTTTTTTTTTCTGTTTTGTTGTACCGTTAATTGACTTTAACATGTTACTCTATTATAATAAATGTATCAATATATTGGGTAAATGAAAGGGAGCAGTAAAAGGGAGCTGCTGGAGGAACTCAGCAAGTCAGGCAGCATCCGTGGAGGTAAATGGACCAACGTTGTTTTGAAGGAAATGTCGACAGTCCCTTTACCTCCACAAATATTGTCTGACTTGCTGAGTATCTCCAGCAGGTTGTTTCATAGCTTCAGATTCCAGCATTCTCTTGTGTCTCCAAGTGAAAAGGGAGTGTGGGAACCGTGACCTCGGTGAGCGGAAATGTAATGTGGGAACTGGAAACACAATGAGTGAAATGGGAGCAGTGGACGCAGTCCTCCAGTCAGTGGAAAGACAGCACAGGAACCCAGATGTTTCTGTGGGCTAATTGTTAAAGAAGGAACTGCAGATGCTGGAGAATCGAGGGTTACACAAAAGGCTGGAGAAACTCAGCGGGTGCAGCAGCATCTAAGGAGCGAAGGAGATAGGCGACGTTTCGGGTCGAGACCCTTCTTCAGACTGGTTAGGGATCAAGGAAACGAGAGATATAGACGGTGATGTGGAGAGATAAAGAACAATGAATGAAAGATATGCAAAAAAGTATCGATGATAAAGGGAACAAGCCATTGTAAGCTGTTTGTGGTGTGAAAATGAGAAGCTAGTGCGACTAGGGTGGGGGAGGGAGATAGAGATAGAGGGAATGCCAGGGCCCGAGGGCTGAGGGAGAGGTGGGAAGGGGAGGAGACAGCAAGGGTTAACAGAATTGAGAAAATTCAATGTTCAAGCCCAAAGGATGCAGACTCCCCAAGCGGAATATGAGGTGCTGTTCCTCCAACTTGCGGTGTTGCTCACTCTGGCCGTGGAGGAGGCCCAGGACTGAGAGGTCGGATACGGAATGGGAGGGGGAGTTGAAGTGCTGAGCCACCGGGAGGTCGGGTTGGTTTTTGCGGACCGAGTGGAGGTGTTCGGCGAAACGATCGCCAAGCCTGCGCTTGGTCTCACCGATATAGATCATCTGGCATCTGGAGCAGCGGATGCAGTAGATGAGGTTGGAGGAGGTGCAGGTGAACCTCTGTTGGACCTGGAAGGACTGCTTGGGTCCCTGAAAGGAGTGGAGGGGGGAGGTGAAGGGACAAGTGTTGCATTTCTTGCGGTTGCAAGGGAAAGTGCCCGGGGAAGGGGTAGAGCGGGAGGGGAGGGAAGAATTGACACGGGAGTTGTGGAGGGAGCGGTTTTTGCGGAAGGCAGACAGGGGGGGGAGATGGGAAGATGTGGCGAGTGGAGGGGTCACGTTGGAGGTGGCAAAACTGGCGTTGGACTATGTGTTGTATTTGCCGGCTGGTGGGGTGAAATGTGAGGACCAGGGGAACTTTGCCCTGTTTGCGAATGGGGGAATGGGGAGAGAGGGCAGTGTTGCGGGGTATGGAGGAGACCCTGGTGCGTGTTCATCTATAGTGGGGGAGGGGAATCCCCGTTCTCTGAAGTGGGCTGTTGGTTAACTAGCATGGAATTTTAATGAAAATATAAATATACTCTTTTGCCCGTTGTCACGAATCTGTTCTACAAGTCGCAACCACAAAGAACTTTAAAAAAATTAGATCAGTGTAAAATTCCCCTTCATAGATCCATCCTTTTTTTAGGCATTCTGTAATTCGTTGTAGCATAATCCATTCCACCAATTTCCCACTATTGAAGGGCAAGGCAAGTGGGAGTAAGGAAGTTCAAGTTCTGATGTATTGTCACATGCACCAATTGGTACAGTGAAATTTGAGTTACCATACAGCCATACGAATAAAAAGAACACAATACACAATAGAATTTAACATAAACATCCACCACAGTGGAATCAACATTTCTCATTGTGGTGGAAGGCAATAAAGTTCAGTCATCTTCCTCCTTTTGTTCACCCGTGGTCGAGACCTTTGAACCCTCCGCAGTCACCGCTGCGGACGGCCTGATTTACAGGCCCTCTCGCCGGGATGACCGGAACTCCGACGTCGGGACAGATCGGAACACATACTCTGCGGCTTGGAGTTCCCGAATCGGCCGCTTCTTATCGGAGACCACGGCTACCGAAGTCCACGGAGCTCCAACACTGGCGATCCTCGGCAAAAGATCCCAGGCTCCTCGACGGTAATTCCGTGCTGAGCCTGCTGCTGAAGCTCTGGGCCGGTCTCTGATCGGAAAGGCCACGCCAATCCAGTTGGTAGGCAGCGAGGGGGGCAAAGATGCGACACGGAGAAAAAAGCATCTCCGTCCAGGTAAGGGACTGAAAAACAGGTTCCCCCTCCCTATTCCCCCCCCCCCCCCACCACCCCCTACATAAGACATAGTAAGAAACATTAAAACATACATTTAGACGCACTAAAAATAACAAAAAAGGCGATAGGACTGACGAGCTGCTGGCGGGGCAGCCACTGCGGTGACGCCTACCAAAGCCTGGTTGACGTGAGAAATTGAGGCTCTGTTCAGGAAAAAGGAGACATGAGACAGGTATAGGCAGCGAGGATCGTGTATCCCAGGAGGGGTTTCGGAAGATGAGGTGCACAGTTAAAAAGGAAGTTGTGGGGTGGGGCAACAAGGGGGCTGGAGATAGTATTAACCGATAAAATCATGACCAATTCAGATTTTATAAGTACATTAAAAGAAACAGAGTAACTAGAGAGAGAGAATAGGGCTCCTTGAAAACCAAAGTGGTAATCTTTGTGTGGAGGAGAAGGGGTGAGCAAAGTCCTCAATGACCACTTCTTTGTTTTATAGTGGCGAAAGATATGAAAATTATGGAATACTTGTGACAGTTTATGGAGATGTCTTGAGGACAGTCTGTACTATGCTCAAGAAAGTGCTGGGCATCCTAAGGCATATGAGGTAGATGAATCTCCTGGGTCGGATCAGATACACCCAAGAACACCGTGGGAAGCTATAGAAGAAATTTCAAGTCCTAGCTGAGATACATGAATCATCATTTAACATGGGTGAGGTGCCAGAAGACTGGAAGATGACTAATGTACTTCTATTTAGGGCTGCAAGAAAAAAGCCTGGGAACCATAGACCAGTGAGCTTAACATTTGTGGTTGAAAAGTTACTGGAGAGGGCTCTGAGGGATAAAATTATATATGCATTTGGATAGACGTCGGTCGATTAGGGATAGTCAGCATGGTTTTATATGTGGGAGATCTTACGAATCTGATTTGAGTTTTTTATCAATATGGGCTTCAGCATGGCATTTCATAAGGTTCTGCATGGTAGATTGCTCTGAAAGGTTAGATCACATGGAATCCAGAAAGAGAATTAATTGGCTTCATGGTCGGAAGCAGAGAGTGATGGTGGAAGATTTTTTTTCAGACTCAAGGTCTGTGACTAGTGGTCACAGATGGGCCTGTTCTACTTAGGCGATGTTTCAGTGGACTGCCGGTGACTGTCAAGTTGTCGGCAGTCACCTGAAAAACCGGGAACTGGAACGGTGACTGTCAGAGTGGAACACACACACATACACATCGCTTCTTTCACCAGCCCGCGTGAATTTTTTAGACAGAGCTCCCCCCGCGTGCCCTGTCTAAACAATTCACACAGTGCAAAGCCAAGGTGCAGAGATGCCAAGTGTCCCGGATTCGCCGTATTTTATCCCGGCGAAATAAACTTTTTACGGTGTTCCGGCAGCCAAACATGCTGTTACGGAACACCCGTGGTGAACACCGGCGCCACGATCACTTTGCCGGGCCCTACAGTGGGGGAAGCGCTCAGCGCGATCAGCGGCACTTTCTTGCCGCCAGCCGGCCGCTCGCGGCAGCCCCATCACCGGGCCTCCCCCCCACCCCCACCCAGTGCGCAGGCGCAGACCCGCCGGCAACCTTGCCAAGTGCGCATGTGCCGCACCCGGCAGCCCGCTGATCTGCACCAGTGCGCAGGCGCATAGCCGCCGGCAACAACCCCAGGTGAGTATGTTACGGAGAGAAATGCATTTAACCCCATTTGTTACGGACAAATGGGTTAAATGTTACTGTGAACTAAATTTAGGGTTGGCATCTCTGAAGGTGATACAGGCACACACTGCGATGAACAGGAAGGTTGGTGCTGTAAAAAGACAGCTAAAGCACAGTGTACGGTAAGTCCTTTAAAAGAGGGGGGGGGGGGGGAAGGTGCAGATGGGGGGAGAAGGAGTGGAGAAAACTTTTAAGAAACCAGAGATACACGGCTGTGAAGCTCGGCGGACATTTAACATTACCAGTCAGTTATCCTTGGTTCTGAAAATTTACTGCTTACCTTTTTTTTCCCCAATGAGCCAATGAAATTCACTGGTCAGCACTGGCTACAACCTACGAGAACCTCCGAGAACTGTCGATCTCCTAGCAACCCATTAGGACCCCCTGGCGACCCACCAACGGCTCGAGAATTCTCGTTGCCCTCAATGGCGGCTTCATTCCAGCCGCTGCTAATTTTTCAACATGTTGAAAAATTCACGGCAACCATAATGAGGCCTTGACTAGTTCCCAGAATGCGGGAACTCCTCACGACCATGAAGGTGACTCCCCGGCAACCACCCACAAACATGTGGCGATTGCATAGTCTCCTGCAGTCACCTAAAAAGTTGCCAAAGTGGAGATCGGTGCTAGGCCCATTGCTATTTCTGGATCATGTCAACAATTTGGATGAGAATGTACAAGGCATGATTAGTAAGTTTGCAGGTGACACTAAAGTTGGTGGTGAAGATGAATATCGAAAATTATAGCAGGATCTTGGTCACTGGCCAAGAGGGCTGAGGTATGGTTAATGGAGTTTAATGCAACAAAATGTGAGGTGTTGCATTTTGGGAAGTTAAACCAGGCAGGATCTTCACAGTAGTACCCCGGGGACTGTTGTAGTGCAGAGGGATGTAGTAGAGCAGAGGGTACATAGTTCCCTGAAAGTGGCATCACAGGTAGATTGGGTGGTCAAAAACACTTTTGGTGGTTACTGAATGCTTGCACATCCTCTGTGCATCATAGTACTTTGACATATCCAAAGAAAACCTATTATCAGCAGCACTAACAGCCACTGAGTTAGGGTCAACTGAGGTTGGCAATCATCTGCATATCCATTTCAGCTGAGTATCAATGAGTTTTGGTACTTCAGGTGACTGCTCAAATCAGACAGCAGTATACCGTGCTGAACACTAGTGACTGTGAGTTACAGCTTAACCTAGATTTGGCCATGACCACAACTATCCCAGATGGTGCAAAAATAATAAAAACCTTTAAATGAATATTTATTTCTGGAGAATGAGATTGAAACTTGCTATTGATCTACAAAGCCATAGGTGAACCTCATCTGGAGTTCTGTAGCAGTTCTGAACATCACACATTTAAATTGAATATAATGAACCTGAAGATATTCTTCTTCTTTCGTGTCCATCTTCCATGTTTCAAATGTTGACATTGCTGTCATCGTCCGTTCTGAAAAGGACGCAAGCTTCCGGCGACAATCACTGGGAGCCATCACTTGTTGCAATAGATGATGGTGGTAGCAGAATTAGCTCGGGATACTTCCAGTTTCCAGCCCTGTGACGTGAACGCTTCTGCTATGGAGCCACCTGAAAATATTGATTTACCAGAAAGACTCCTCGGCTCTAAAATAATTAAATTGCTGGAAGATATTATGTAAATTAGGATTGATTCTTCAGGAATCCATAATGTTAAGAGGTGGTTTGATAACCTCCCCTTTAACATTTGGAAAAGACGAGGCAAACACACACTAAACGGTGAACACTACATAGTCGAGAATAAGAGGAATTGTAAACTGCATGTCAACAAATTTCTGAAGGTAGCAGAATGAATAGATGAGGTCATTAAGGCAGCATACAAAACATTTGAATTGCAGAACAGGGTTTAGCTTTATTATTGTCACATGTATTGAGGTCCAGTGAAAAGCTTTTGTTTGCGTGCTATCCAATCAAATCAGATAATATTAATATTAAACATGAATACAATGAAGCCAAATTCAATTGCATAAGGTGGAGCCTTATGCAAATAATCCATTGTTTGCAATGAGGTAGGTTGAAGAATTGAGACTGTATCCTAGTTTGTGGAAAGACATTCAGAAGTCTGATAACAGAGTGGAAACGGTGTTCTCAAAAATGGTTGTACATTCTTTCTAGCTGCCGATGGAAGCAGGTGGTTGGGATAACCGGGGTGGGAAAGGTCTTTGTGGCTGCTTTCCCGAGGGAGGTCGTGCCAGAATTGTAGAAAACATCCGATCGGCCATAGTCTATTGTGCACATTTCCGGTCTCCATATTACAGGAAGACTGTGATTACAGTAAAGGATGCCGAGGAGAATTAACAGGATTCCAGTAGGGCTAAAGTATTATAGTTGAGCGAGCTTGTTGAATTGACTTGTTTCGAAAAGAGGAAATAGAAGGGAGACTTAATTGTGTACAAAATTATGGAGAGGTCTAGGCAGAGATCAGTAATAGGAGTCATCGATTTAAATTAATTGATAGAAGGAATGATGGTGAGGTGAGGTAACTCAAAGAAAAGTGACAAGTAGGCTCTGGAACTCACTTCAAAAGATAGAATCTCTTCCCCAATTTTAAAATGTACCAAATTGGGCACGTGAAAAGCCATAGTATTCATCGTCTTGGGCTAATCCCAATTGGCCTTCTAAACTAAAACTTTCTCCGGATTCTATGGTGAAAAGGTAAACAAATACTGTTTATGCCATTAGCATCATCTGGCAAGATGGAGCCAGTGTGGTGATTCTTTGTGTACTCTTCCCGAAGGAGGATCTGCTGCCATGCGATACAACCACTCCACTCCTCAAAAACGTACACAAGTTTAAACTGATTTGATTTCTGTATGGTATAAATGATCTGTTTGGATAGCATGTGCAACAAAGATTCTCACTGTATTTCTGTATGTGACAATAAACCTAGCCGGGGTGGGGGGGGGGGGGGGGGGGGGGGGGGGGAATCTGTAAACAGTGTTGCACACACAGGATAGTTTCAAACTGGACCATTTCTGTTCATTACAATTGATATTAGGCCACTTGTTAAATTTGAATAACCAAATGGCATTAATGGAAATGGGAGAAGAGTAGTGTTAGATCACAGCTCTGATATGATTACATGGATTGACAGGAGATTAAATGCCCTTCTCCTGTACTATACTTCCTGCCTTAGGATAAACTATCAGGTAACACAGTGGTTCTTAACCTGGGGTTGGGAACCCCATGGGGGAGAGGGTCGTTTGGGGCTTAAAGGGGGACATGAAGGGGTCATAAATATATCCATTTGTTGAGCCCATTTTTAGGAACGTAACATAAGGTACATACCACATACAGTGTTTAGTTCGTGTATGCGTGTACCTATGCCAAAAAGGTTAAGAACCACTGAGGAAACAGAAGGGATTGAGACATAAAAATAACATGGCACATAACACTGGAAGGAGCAGTTTATTAACCATGAACAGTAATTGTAGCATTGGACCGAATATAACATGAGGAGATTACGGTATGCGACAGGATTAATACAATAGTTATGAGTTTAAATCATTAAGAAAATAAAATTTTCATAAGTTAACGGAAAGCTTGAGATTGTCAAATCAGCAAGGAATAACATTGTATTTGACAAGCAGTATACATATTGCATAATTGAATATTGAATTGAATACATTTTTTATTGGCCAAATATGTATACATACAAGGAATTTGCTTTGGTGCTTTGCTCGCAAAAGGACTAAAACACAATATACAGCAAACAATTAAAAATAAAACATTATAATTTAAATATGTGAAAATAAAGTATCAGTGTAAAAAGAGGCTACAAACCTTTGTCTGTTGAGTAGAGCTACTGCTCGTGGAAAAAAGTTGTTTTTATGTCTGGTTGTGGCGGTTTTGACAGTCTGGGGTCGCCTCCCAGAGGGAAGCACTTCAAAGAGTTTGTGGCCAGGGTGAGAGGGGTCAGAGATGATCTTACCAGCTCACATCCTGGCCCTTGCAGTGTACAATTCGTCAATGGGTGGGGGGGGGGGGGGGGGGGGAAGGTTGCAGCCAATAACTTTCTCGGCTGATCGAATGATGCGCTGCAGTATGCGATGTCATGGTCTGGTTTGGCTCCGCCACCAAGCATGATGGAGAAGGTGAGGACAGACTCTATGATGGTAATGTAAAACTGAACCATCATTACCTGTGGCAGGTTGTGTTTCCTCAGCTGCCGCAGGATGTACATCCGCTGTTGGGCCTCTTTGACTGTGGAGTCAATGCTGGCCTCCATAGTCAAAAACAACTAGCTCTTGGTTCTTTTGTCTTCCAAACTCATTTTTAATTTCCACACTTGTTAACTTAGTCTCTACAGAGAATTTTAAGCTTTTACCAAGGGTTCACATCTTCTGACCATGTCAACCTTTCTCACTGACAAACATTATCCCCCATATATCTAGGTCTTGGTCCTATTACCATCTAACCAGTCTTCCACTTAATTCGCACTTAATGTCCCATAAAAAGTCATTGCTTCTGCACCATCTTTTCAGTAACATTCATTCGTGCCAATCTTTTATTCCTTTTTATTAATGGTCCATCATGGTAATTCAGATACTACTACTACCCCTTGGGAAGTTCCTGCCAACCTTCAGAAGAACTCCTCTAACTTCACATAATCTACCTATGAAATTTCTATCATTCTACAAATTGAACCAATAAGGACCATAATTGACAGCTCTTCAACAACACACTCTTCTTTCTAAAATATCCCGTAGCACATCCGTAGCCTAATTGACAAAGGCATCAGATATTGCAGTATAATCCTGAAATTATCTGTATTGAAGAAAACCCAACTTCTCTCCCAATCAAATCTCCAAATGAATATAGCACACCAATTATTTATATATATATTATCCTTTACAACTGAGGTACTGTCGGTGGCAGAAAATGGAGAAGATACTGGGAAAATAAAAAAAGTCATAATTTAAGAGCTGAACATGTAAAAAGCAAACTGGGAGAAAAAGGAGAAATTATTTTGGGGAACAATTTAATGCAGAGATGCCATTTCACACATTAAAAAAAATAGATTGTGAGCACTGGAGACCTGATAGCCTGCAGGCTGGCATTTTAATGGACTAAGATTCTTGGATTCAATGGCTTACATGGTCCAGAATTCCTGAGATTTCAAAATCATCCCCTTGCATTGAAAGGAAGCAGATGAAACTACTGTTCAAGATCAAGTGAGAAGAAATCACTGTGGAAGAAAGCACTGTTTGTGTTTACCCTTAACGATGTTGTCAAGTCACAAGTGGAAAACAGAACACACTGAATATAATTTTAGACTGAAATCGCAATTACACAGTGAAGCCCCCCCCCCCCCACCCCCCTCACCTCAAACAAAGGTAAAGTGTGATACAAATGCTCCTGAAAAAAACAAACCCGTGTGAGTTAGAGACATATAAAACCCAGTAGGAAAGAGAACTCAAGACACCAATTAGTGGGCAAGAGCTTTATGGCCTGCTCATTTTTCTAGTGTTAATTGTGGAGAAGGAACATAAATTATTTGGAGGATTTACTAAAGATCATGTCTTGCTGATTGTTTACTTACAGCAGCCCCACCGATGCACTGCCTACCATTTAAAACTTTACAAAGAGCCCTACATGAGAGATCTCCAACTGGATATTCACGGTTGAAAGCTCATCTAGAACATGTGAAAACAGAGCATTTATCAATCAGCTTTGAAGGCAGCACCACAAAATATTTTGCTTAAAACTTTGCCTCAGAAAAGCAAAAGATCTGTGCCAAAATCAATTCATGAATATCAAAACCAATTTCCTTTGCTGATACTGGAAAATCTAACCAAATTGAATTTCAAAATAGGAAAACTTGCATGGACATAACAGATGTATCTTTTCAAGACGTCCAAAGCTCTGTGAATATTTCTGTTGAAAGATGAGATACTTAAATTGCAAATGCTATTTCAGTGTTGAATCTGATGACTAGCCTCGAGATTTTTTATAAATGGCTGGAGTGAACCAGGAGTGATACTACTAAGCCACAGATTCAGTCTTCGAAGGCATTGCTTTTTTATATTCAAACCAATCTGTCTAATGCACACACCATTCTCTTCGACCCCATTCCAGAGGTTTCTTAAATACTCAGTTCTCTGCTGTTGTATTCTACTTCACATAACCAGCAAATTAGTTAGAAGGCATGTTTTTTGTGGAGTTAGGCTACATTTAAACCAAGTGACAATGGTAGAAAGGTGTCAAACAGCAACCATTAACATTCACGAATTGTTTTAATTGAACAATGAAAGCAAAATATATTTATTTGAAAAATAATGAATCAATGCATGCTCATTCATGAATTTTGTACGAATACATGCTACATTAATTCGATCTGGAATTCATCAAGGAGCCAGAGTTCTTGCAACATAATTTGTCTTCAAGTTTAGAAGCATTTTTTAAATCTGTATGCCAAGAAATCTTGCAGTGTTCAGCACATCATCTCTCATCAGATAACAGCCACAGAGCCGCCGGTAACCTGTGAATGCATCACGGCCATGCAAGACTCGCCAATTATCTATAAAAAGAACCTGTAATTGATACGAGGAGTCATGAGAAACGTTACCATTTCATGCCATGTGAAAGAGTTTTGACTTTCCAAGAAAGCACATCCAAGAATACTGCTCTGCTCGCCCTGCCCCCCACCATTCCAAAAAATCCCAAATGTTTCGTGTGTAGGTCATGTTAATCAACTGCACGTTCTAAATGTACATTTTGCTCCTTTCCCTTCTACCCAAAACTACACTCAGCACTCCTCTCTCCCAAATAATACTGATTGCAAAGAAAATGAAGAACCAATAAAACCCATCTACGATGTAGGACAATTAATCCAATAGTTATTTAATGAGAAGCACTAACGCCTCAAAACAGCTTTATTTTGTTTGTTTATATATAAACCAATTACTACTATAGGAAGGAGTATGAAAACTCAGCTATTAACTGAATAATGAACCTCCATGATGTAACACATGGCGTTGGGGAGGTTAACATTTCCTCAATTAAGCTTACTTAAAATGTTGGAAAGGGATGTCGACAAAAGATACTGAAACTACAAAAAGGGACAAGATGGATGGTCAGTGTGGACTCAGTGGGCAAGGGCCTGATTCTATGTTGTGTATTTAAATTGAATTAACCTCAGAGATCTTATCTTTGACAAATTCTCATGATCTATACGCTTATTCAACTTCAATTGCATATAACACATATCCAATTCTATGACATAGCAAGTTAATTAAGCTTATTTTGACACCCAGTCTTCATGGGAACTACCAAGTGAGCTATTACAAATAAATGCTTTGTGACAACTCTTAATTTGATCAAATGAATGTACATACTGCTCCACATCATCAATGAGAACTGCACGCCATGCACGTTCAGAAAGCAGGACATTTTTATAACATTTAAAAATTGTACGATTTAGGACAGGCTAACTTTGTTTCCTCACCTTTCCAGGCTTGAGTTTTACCCATATTTCATTCTCTGGCTTCCTGAGTTCCGTTGTAAGGGCTCGGTGTGCTATGTACCATTGGTGGATTACATCATGAGGCGCTGTGCTAATAACAGCTCTGTCATAATTATTGTATCTGTAGAAAAAAAAAACAGTAGGTAAGAATAATGTTCCCAGTATTGAGGAATAAAAGGGTTTCACAAAATTTGGTATAATTTTAAAATTAGATGAATTACATGGACTACAAACAGTTGCCTCTGGAGAAAATTTGAAAAAAAGCAAGAACAACATTATATGCATAGGATCTGAAACTGCAGGGAAAACTTTATCAGAAAGCATAAAGCAGAAGGGTGTGAAGTTGCTTAACAAGAATTTACAATCAACACAGATCACAAAAGGATTTAAGAGTATTCGAACTGCGGACCGAAGTGACAGAGAACCTAGGAGGTTACTGGAGTTACTGCTCAAGGATAAATTGGGGTTACTGCTCAAGGATAAGCAGAGACGTTACCTTGGGGATGGCAGTCAATTTCCTTGCTGTGATTTCTCCAAAACTAACATCTACTAACACACTAAAGCACCAATCAAAAATATAACATGTTCCATTAATATACCATTCAGCCAATCTTAGTGGAGATATTTAAAACTATTTAAATACAGACTGCAACATCAACAGCAAAACAAGCAATCAATTATCACTATTGATTATGGCCACCTTCAGCTTGCTGCGTGTGTGTGCGCTCAGTCGCATCACATTGGCATTCCATCTAGGTTTTGACCCAGTAACCATGAAGGGATCCTATTGATGCAGTGCACATTGGGAGATGTGGTGTTTTTATCCGCCAGCTGCCTTTTCCCTTCCGTGCAAGATCATGGGTTTGGGGAGACCCATGATCTTGCACAGTCGTGGGATTTGGTGACAGTCTTTAAAGCAACCATGACAAATTGCAGTTGTTTTAGCAAATGGTGCCAACTCCAGTCACAGCTGGCCAAAACCACAGTAATTCCAATAAAAAGGACTCCAGGATGGAGATTGGGGTGGAGGAAGTGGCGGAATGGGAACACAAAAGAAGATGCTCTTGGTGATCTTGATTGGAAAACGATATTTAGTTTTGTTTAAACAGTATCGTAAAATCAGCCAAATATGTGGGTAGATTTCGCCAATTATATACAGCTGGAAAAATGGAATTTGTTTGAATAAAAGTCTTATTATGGTGTCAGTTAGTTTAAAATCACAAACCAGTTTTTAACTAATTTTAGCTCAATCCATAGCAGTCCCAATAAGGTTAATGTAGCCGTAGGAATGCAAAATGATACCAGTTACCAGTCTAAAAAAAACACTTGAATAACAAAGTCTCAGTTCCCCAACTCTGTAGATAGCATTGACACCTTGAGGAATATGTTTGGGCTGTCTGTTTATTCCTTCAAAGATAACAGACAAATAAAAAAAAAGTTGCTTGCCTTATTAAATATAATTCGTTATTCCACGGATAAACATTCAGAACTGGTCCAATTCCAATCATGTGATTGTGACATTCTCCTAATTTTTCTATGTATTCATGCTTGATTGGCACCTTAGTGAGTAAATCAAAGTTATCTGGACTTTGTTTTCGTACATTTTCTGCAGCGTTAAACCCATCCTCCAACAGAGTTCTTCCACCAGTTCCATCATGCTTCAGACAATGAAATAACTGAACTCTTGTATTTAAAAAAAAAAGAGGAAAAATTAACAGGATAGATGACATTAGATAAACACATTTGTTTAGGTTGAATTCATTGGCAGATGATTGACTAAATTCCTCAGTTCGCTGCTGTGCACCAACTAGGACCAATCACATAGTAAGGCAGTCTGTATTAGAAAAAAACAAAACCAGGCTTTGCAGTCTGTAAATCCACTATTTTAATTTAGATTCCATATGGATCAGATCATTCAATAAACCCACTAGGATATTTAAAATGATGATACATCTTGGGATAAAGTCAAACATAGGGGAATAATCAAGGAAACATTTGGGCTGTCCTACCCCAACTTTATTCATACCGTTAAACCTTTATTCGTTACAGAGTATACATTTCCCATAACATGTTGTTCTCCAATTATTTATTATACCGCAAACCCTGACAAAGTATCTTGAATGGTATTCAACAATTAATGTTTCCAATTTTTAACAAACTCACTATGAAACGATGAGGATGTCAAAATGCTGGATATATTTATTTTACTTTTCTACTCTCTTGAAGACCATTCAAGATCAGTAAATTAACAGAGAGGAATCATATTTAAAATATACCCAGTTTGTCTTGAGGGAATAAATGAGGATCTATAGGAACATTAATGGTTGGATTAATAATTAAAAAAACCTACCAAATCATCTACCTCAAATCATAGCAGAATAGTGAGCAATGAATGGAGAGCATCTCTAAATTTTACAAGCTATCTAGTAATACACATACCCACAAGGTTCCTGAAAGTAAGTTGTGTCTATATGCCGATCAAGTGCCACTTTTGTGTAAGCGGTATCACCACGCGAGAAGTCAGAAGTAAAATCCCACATTCGGCCATAAATGGACTCCCTAGAGCAACAAAGTTAAAACTTACAACCATCCTCAAAACATCCAAAGGAAAATGAAGTTAATGTACAGTTTAAATTAGAAGAACTGCAAAATAAAAATATTTCAATTTTCCAAGGTTTGCACTGAAAGGCATGAATTGCTGGAAATACCCACGATGCATTAACACTGTTTCAGATCAATGACCCAGCACTTTTTATTTTGCTACCTGCTTCACGATTTCCCCTCTGCCTGATTGTGCAACTCCTCCCCGGCTCCATCAGGCAGTTTGGTTCAGTCTATAGGCCAGAGAGCAAATAATATATTAAAAGAAAAGAGAGAAGTAGTCCAACAACATAATGAGGCCACAGAGAAAACAAATTAGTAACTGTGGATATTTTACATCATGCAAATAATTAAAGCCAATGCTATTCAAAAAATAATTGTGCAGTAAAGACCTACTTGGATGAATAATTTATTTTGGTCATACATTAAAAAGAACAAAACTTTACAATCTGTGTGAATATACTTCATGCAATTTGAGTCATATCAGAATACAATGATTCCTCAACATTTCCTAGTTAATCACGTTTACAGGCCGTGCTTCCAATTACTCAAATTCAAACTTCGGGGTGCGAAACAGCTCGAGTCATTGCAGGGCATATGGGGAGTCTGAGAATTTCTTGTTTCAGATAGCGCTCAATATGCAAAAAGTACAGTAGGTTTGTATGTCTGTGGCCATCCAATATTAGAATCTTGGAGTCAGAGTCATACAGTACAGAAACAGGCCCTTCTGACAAACAAATTAGGAAGAAGCAGGGTGTAGGAATCCTTCAACATTATGACCCACAAACAATCTTAACATTCCTTCAAGGGCAATTCGACCTTGCAATTAAAGTAATCTAGAAAGTATACATAGCATAGCAGGTCAAGTGACTGAACTGTAAAGTGTAGAAATATAGTTTTGTAATTGTAATTGTCTCAGGGGATCCAAGTCAGAAACATAAGCACGCTTTCTGCAACTGATGAGTTGCTTCCCCAGTGACAAGTGTGCACAGAACAGTCAAGAGTGTTTTATAGTCATATGTCCCAGATGGAACAATGAAATTCTTACTTGCAGCAGCACAACAGAATATGTAAACATAGTACACTGTTGCCATGGGAACACATTACCAGGTGTGCGGGGACAGGTTTCAAGGATGGGCTTAAGGTTTCTTAAATAAATTCAACATTCCTATCAGTTTCTGGGAGTCTGGTTCACAGCAGCTCAAAGCAATGGAGGAACATTCAGGATGATAAATAAACTGGATGCCTAGTATTAGGACCATTGTCTGAAGGGGGAGATCATCTCACAAATCACAAATTATTTCACAGGAGGTGGATAGAGAAGGTGAGTGTAACCTGTAAGAAATAGAAATCCGTTTAAAAAAAAATAAACAGGTTTTAGAAATAGGATTGGAGAAACAAATGCTGTTATAAAGGGAGATTTGAAATGCATGGAGGAGATGCCAGCACAAAATACCAGGAAAGTATGATACTGTGCCCACGACTAAGAAAGACAGCAGTATTGATAACGTATAGTAGCACTGGCCAGGAATTATGTAATTTAAGGACCCGCACAGCATTTGGTTAGAAAATTAGCAATTTAGAAAAACTAGGTAGATAAAAATGCTGGAGAAACTCAGCGGGTGAGGCAGCTTCTATGGAGCGAAGGAAATAGGCAACGTTTCGGGGCGAGACCCTTCTTCAGACTCCCTCACCCGCTGAGTTTCTCCAGCATTTTTGTCCACCTTCGATTTTTCAGCATCTGCAGTTCCTTCTTAAACAATTCATAAAAAATTGTATTTAGAAAAAAGTCAGAAGCTATTGTTGCAAACTAAAATCATAGGTAAATTATAGAATCAAGCATGGAGTCGGAAACTTCAAATGATTCTTAAACTGGAAAATAATAAAATACACAAAGGCAAAGCGGTGCTATATTTTCTCCCAACCACCAAGTAAAATATGTACAGGAGGATGCTTGTGCATACAGTAAACCCTGGTAAGAATTCACGCTTGTTTATCCCCCCCAATGCCACGCTTCCTGGCCTTGGGTTAAACGTTACACCCCCTCAACACTCGGTTATAGCAGGCAATCAGCAATAGTGGACACCATTCCTCCCACTGTGCTCTGTTGCAAGGGTTGACTGTATTCAGGTATTCAACCCCATTGCTGGAGAATGGCGCAGAGGGGCAGTAGGGCAAACAGGTGATATTCCTCAGATTTGGAACATACTTATGGATAAAGGACATGACAAAGAACAAAAATACTTAGAACAGCAGTCATTTTAAGTTTGTTAAATGCAGACAATAATAAGGTAGATGGCAACAAACTGAAGACCCTATCCTTGCTCTGAAGGGGTGTGATGAGATGTAGGAAATAGACGAGATGTGGTTAATGGCTTGGAATTATGGTGGAGGGAAGCCACAGTTAAGGAAGACCCCTCAGAGGCACCTCTGCAGAACATCATGCCAGGTGAGCCATTATGGCAGAGACAAGAATTGGGAGAATAGAATGGAATTCTTACAGGACTCATGGTGAGAGATGTATAGTTATTATAATTATGGAATTTTGGACACAATATGGATGTTTGTAGGTAGACTATCCCTAAGCTGGAGACACAGATCCAGAAAAGGGTGGGAAAAGGACCCGGCAACTCAAGGAATTAAAACAATGTTAGCAAGTGGATGCAATCTGGATACAATGTACAAAAGGATTTGAGATTCTGATTCAAAATGATGTACAAGAAAAGTACATAAAGACTTAAGTATATTAATGGGAACATGGTTAAACAGCAGTGGAGCTGGTTTACTTGGACAATTTTAAAGAACAGGCAAGGGCACAATGAATGAAAAAGCTTCAGAACAGTGGAGATTTATAACTCATAGGGCTAATTCACAATTTCTTGAAATTGTGATTTATTGGCTTCTTATCTAATCTCTCCCACAATACTTGGCAAGTAGCAAATAGTGTCTTCATACATTAGCAAATGGAATATCTACATTATAGATATTATAGTATATATTACTGAATATCGACATAATTGTGGGAATAAAACCAAACTTAATACTATAGCAACTGCATATGCCTTCTGAGTTACAGTATTAAATATGCCACAACTGGCTATTGTTTGTATGATGATCATCTTGGGACTTAAAGCTTTAAAGGCATCTTCAACAAATAATTAAAATCCTTTAAGAACTTCACCTGATCAAACCAATACGCAATGCTATGGTTTCGGTTGCCTCAACGCTCACAGGAACTTCTTCAATAAAAGAGACTCCATATAGAAGGAAGGCCTCCAAGAATTTTTTTAGTTCCTTGTCTGATTCCATTACAGCATTATAAGTAACATAAGGCATTTTTGCTTTGTTATAAACAGCAGAATTCCACAGGATGCGCTTTTGAACAGTCTGGTTCTGGCCTTCAAAAGAATGTTTTGCCAACCATGACAAGCCAAACTTAGTCATATGATTATCTGGCCCTGCAAATGAGACAGAAAAGATACCAAATTAAGTTAAAAGCATGAAGGCCTAGTATTACAAATCAAAGTACTAATTATATACGAATTTCAGATTTATTTCATTCCGGAGAGAGGATGAAGCTTATCCAGTAATGGAAAAAATAGGGCTGAAAACAATTATAACGTCGATTGAAAGAACAACTCACAAGTTATGTAGATTGCATCATTATCTGAACGTATGTTTGCTGGCTTGATGGCCAAATCCACTTGGGCAGTATCTAAGCTCCGTTGATTAGTTTTTGAGTTGAAACATGATGCAGATCGACAATGATCCCGTAGCCAAACATAATCAAAACGCATCACCAAATCAGAATACGTTAATTCTGGAATAGTAACGATAGGGTTTACCTTCAATAACCTGCCTGCACCAGACATATTCAGATATCAGTTAAACAAATATAGATATTCTAGGGGAGAGAGGGGGAAAGAGGCTAAACAGAAGTACAAGAAAAAAATTGTTAGTTACTACAAATGAAGATTTGGAACAACAAAAACATTATCCAAAATGAATAAGTCATCGTTTTGCACATTTGCTTCACTTCACAATGAAAGCAAGACTTTAGTGTTATAAGATAGTTTACACACACTTTTGGTCTTGCCACTGAGCCTGTATCCATCATGAAACTAAATAATTATTCTCCTTGGTTTTTCAGAAAGTAAAATGGGGTTTAGGAACATGGAAAATTGAAGTTAATTCAGTAAAAAAATACATGCAATTTTATGATAGAAAAGATAACCTCCTCAAAGTGGTAAGAATAGGAAAGATGTAAAGATTTATTAGTTAATACTGGACAATGACGAGGAATTTGGAACCATCACCATTGAATTCCTGTCAAACATTTCCTATGCAGAATTTATATCCAAACAGGTCCGAAAATTGGCACTGACCAACAAGTTCCGCATATTAAAAAAAGGATCTTTGGAGCCATTTATGAATTTGTGTACTAATAAACTAAAATTAACTAATTTGCCAACGTAATGATGTTTCCTTCAGCTTGTACATAATATAATGGAATAACACTTTAGGAAGGATATGACTGCACTGGAGAGGGTGCAGGGAAGATCCACCAGATGATTTGAAAAATACTACACAATAGTTTGAACTCTGTCACAGTCATGATATTCCCAGGATGCAGTGTTTCAGTAAGAAGAGATTGGATAGGCTGGCTTTCTTCTTCTTGGAATGAAGGAAGAAAGCCGAGGGCGGGAACTAATCGAGTTATATAAAATTATGAGAAGCACAGGTAGGCTGGATAATAGCAAACTTTTTCTCTAGAGTGCCCATCCAAATACTATGTAAATATAGCAAGAGTTCCTGTCTCTTCCACTTACTCAGGAAGTGCATTCCAGATTCCAACCAGTCTAAAACTAGAAGGTATAGGTTTAGGTCAAAGGAGATTTAGAGGGGGTCTCAAACCTGACGGGTGGTTGATATCTGAAACAAATTGTATGACTGGATGATGTTGATCGGCACTCTCACACCAATTAAGTAGTATCTGGACAAATACGCAAATTGCCAAGGAAGCATTTGGACAAGGAAGCTGGTAAATGGGATTAGTATAGATAGGGACCAAAGGTCCTGTGTCTGTACTGTCAGGCTCTAAGATTGAAGATGAATAGGACATATACAACCTAGAGTTTCCACTGCATGTTGGGCCATAAAATGTGTCAGTCCTAGCAATTGACGTTTTCACGCACACTAGCTCATACGGTCGGATACTCTCAGACCTTTGCATAGATCGCCAATTATATCATTGAAATTTAGGACGCAGATCAAAATAACTTAACATGGAACATGTTAATTTATACTGTGAGGTGTTTGGTGAAAGGTGGTGGAGTGTGATGTCATATATCAGTGACATACTGAGAACAGGAGTTTGAGATCCTATTCTCAGGCTTCAGTAACTAGAGACCAGTGATGTGTAGCCAGTGCATGTAGAAATGCAAAGGCAAGGCTAATTGATGTGCAGCTAGAAACATGGTGCACAAGCATGGCTTTTTTTGTTGGTGCACTGAAATCGGTTCTGGTGTCGTGAAGTGTCCTGCCATGGGATCAGTTGAGGATCATTTTTACGAAATTGCCAGAGAGATGGATACCAGTGTGTTGCAGCAGAAGAACAATCACGTAAGAATCAAAACAGAAAATTCAGGCAAAATTCAGATTAAGCAGAATCTAATGTCAGCATAGAGACGCAGCATAGAAATAGGCCCTTCTGTCCATGCTAACCATACACTGCAACCTTTATACTAATCCTACCCACACCAATTTTATTTTCCCATCCTTTACCCCCTAGATTTTATTCCTTACTTCCTACAGGTAATTTTCTTTGGCCAATTGATCTACCAACCCACACATCTTTGGGCTGTTCGGTAAAACTAGAATATCTGGAGGAAACATGTATGGTCATGGGGGAACACAAATGTGACATTAGACGGAGGTGGACCAAATGTCAGAGGGCCTACTTTGAGAACAGGAATCATTGCATCATACAGTTTAGAATAATAATGGGCTTGTGTAATGAGCAATCTAAATGTGGAATGTAATTGGTGTGATTAATTCAATGGAAGGTTACATGATTGATCTGGCCTTGGTGAAGTTGTACAAGGATTGGCAAGTAAAACCTGGTGAGAAGGTAAGGTAGCCAGGTTAAAAAAAAAAACTAATGGCGGTTATGAGAGATAGGAAAAGAATAGTACTGCATGGGATCATTCCATCTTCCTCCCAAAAAGAAAATGCAGTGGCGATGGTCTGGAACTCACTATCTGGAAGAAACATAATTAAATCGGGGTTTTTAAAAGGGAAATTAATTTTTAGTTCTGTAAAAAGAACAAAGGAACAGAACAAAATAAATGGAATTGTTAGACCGCTAGATGCAACTGCATTTCCAAATGTGGCATTTTGAAAAAAAAACGTAGAAAATCCATACTTTTTCTTTTAAACAATTTGAAATAAGAGAGGCTCTTGTCACCTTACCCAAGTGATTGTCATGAATCAACCACGAACAGTTCATAGAATCTGGAGCACCATGTTGACACCGTAGTGTGTTTACTGCAGGAAAAAGCTGTTTTATTCGAGAATGCCATGGCCTCATTCCTTGAACATCAGTCTTCAAATGCTGTACGCTGACACCAAAACATAATAAGCGGTTCAAATACATTTTCTGAGGTGGGGATGAGGTTGTAGCAGGGGAAAAAAAAAATGTATCTTGCATTAGAATTTGAAATTTACTACTAAAAAAAGTACACTATGTTAATTTACAGGTTTTCTAAAATAGACCACAAAACATAGGTGCTCGAGGGATGATTTATTTATGGTGTATAGGTAAACTAATCCCATTGGTTTGAAAGTGTATGAACAAGTGACAGGCTAAAATTCATACCAGGTTATTAAGGAAAGTTGATGTTACTACACAATAGTTTGAATTCTGTCACAGCCATGATTAATTTTGGGTCGTTTCATCCTTTTGAAGTCAAAAGGAACACAAGGGTGATTAGATAAACTCATGTCACAGAATATCTTTCATCTTTATTAAATGACAGAACAAGGTATTGGAAGTAAATGGCCTTCTTTCTTCACAACCGTAAGAACTCAGTCAAAAGAACATTTCCAGAGGATATCTTAGATTTTTTGGGCTGCTGCTTTTTTGAAGTAATACAGTAATGTAAAATTTAAACATAACAGTCAAATGAAAAATGTCAATTAAAGTAGGCTTATTTGCACCTGACATCTATGAATGTACCATGATCAACAGATTTCAGTCAATCAGCTTTCAAATACAAAACATTTTTTCTCCTCAAAAGACTAGAGCGAAAATAAATGTTTTCAGGAAGAAATTGGATTTGCATTGTTTGAAACAATTTTGCTGAGCTGATGAAATATTTGCTCTGAATGGTGTAGTTAGATTGAAACCCTCATTTTAGTGACAATTGTGAGCAGTGATTCAAGTTAGTAGCAGCTGCTTACAGTCAAAAGTGCAACTCTTACCGCTTGAGGCTCAGACGTTTAGGCAGACACTCTAATGCAACAGCAAGGGGGTTGTCCACAGTCAAATGCTATAGCTTTTGTAGAGGAAGGATTCAATCTAATTTAACATTTTCTAAAAAAGAGACAAAGTGCAGTAGTAACTCAACGGGTTAGGCAGCATCTCTGGAGAACATTATGAGATCATCTACAGATTCTTGTATCTCCTTTTAACATTTTCCAAAATTGTGCCTTTGGGGCAGGAATTAAAATCGGAGGCATGCAAAGATTGCATGCACTCATTTCTAAGTGAAGAGTTATTTTCAGTCTTTGCAAGGATTTACTTTCAGATTCACAATATCACTGAAACAGATGATCTGATCAACAAAGGGTTTCGGCCCGAAACGTTGCCTATTTCCTTCGCTCCATAGATGCTGCCGCACCCGCTGAGTTTCTCCAGCACTTTTGTCTACATCTGATCAACAAATCTGTTCATGGAATTGCTGTTTATAAATTGATGCTTTTTGTTGCAACTAAATAGTCTTTCAATTATTTGAGGGTTTGAATGACATCACACACTAATGTAAGCCTGCATTTTATAAAATTAGATTGCAGAAAAAAGTCTGAAAACATATCGCTGAAAACATATTGTTGGGTTTGATTCTCAGCACCAGGCTTCAACCAGCATTCAATACCTCAATAAGGGAGACATAACCAGCAGCGCTCTCAATTCCCCTTTTGCACTGTGGTCTACTTAAACCTTCACCAAATATAAGACGTTGGTGAAACCGTATTTAGAATATTGTGTCCAGTTCTGGGCACCATGTTATAAGAAAGATATTGTCAAGCTTGAAAGAGATTTACGAGGATGTTGCCAGGACTAGAGGGCCTGAGGGAGAGGTTGAGTAGGCTGGGTCTCTATTCCTTGGAGCACAGGAGGGGTGGTCTTATAGAGGTGTATAAAATCATGAGAGGAATAGATCTGGTGGATGCACAGTCTCTTGCCCAGAGTAGGGGAATCGAGGACCAGAGGACATAAGTTTTAATATAGGACATAAGATTTAATAGGAATCTCAGAGGTAACTTTTTCACACAAAGGGTGGTGGGTGTATGGAATAAACTGCCAGATGAGGTAGTTGAGGCTGGGACTATCCCAACGTTCAAGAAACAGTTAGACAGGTACATGGATAGGACAGATTTGGAGGGATATGGACCAGGCGCAGGCAGGTGGGACTTGTGTAGCTGGACATGTTGGCTGGTGTGGGCAAGTTGGGCCGAAGGGCCCGTTTCCCTGTATCACTCTATGAGTCCAAGTGTATGAAAGATTACATTACCAACATTTTCCAAAGGTCTGCAGTTGAGGCCATAAGGGATAATTTTGCACTTGAAGGAAACCAGCTTCTCCTTTGCATTTTTAGTTTAATTTATTGTCATGTGTGCCGAGGTTCAATGAACATCAAGACTATGCATGATTACTGCGGTGTATGTAATAGAAATGGTGTTACCTGCCTCCAAGTTAAAGGGAGAGGAGTGTTAGGTATGTGATATAATTAGCATATGTGATGTCTTGTGCAAGGACGCATGCGCGAGGGAGACTCAAGGTGGAGTCCTGGAATAAAGAAGCTTGTTAGTGTACTCCTGTGTCTGAGTGTTATTGTAAGTCTGTTCCAAGCACCCAAATACACAACAATTACAATGAAGCCATCCAGAGTGTACAGGTACAGGATAAGGGGTATATAATTTAGTGCAAAATGAAGTCTGATTAAAGATAGTTCAAAGATCTCCAATGAGGTTGAAGGGAGGTTAGGACCGCACCCTAGCTGGTGAGAGGACTATTCAGTTGATAACAGTTATGAAGAAATTGTCCCTAAATTTGGAGGTATGCATTTTCACACTTCTGTACCTCTTGCCTAATTGGAGAGGGGAGAAGAGGGAGTGTCTGGGGTGAGACTCATCCTTAATTATGCTGGTGGCCTTTCCGAGGCAGCATGGTGTAGATGGAATCAATGGAAGGGACGTTGGTTTGTAAGATGGTCTGGGTTGCTTCCACAATTATCTGCAATTTCAAGCAGTCTTGGATTGAGCTGTTCTCAAACCATGCTATAATGCATCCTGATAAAACGCTTTCTACTGCACTGTGGAAGTTATGTTAGATATCCAATTATTTACAAGAGTAGCATGTTTTAATACATGAGTGCCCAACAATTCCCCAGCATAACAAAACGAGTTATCAAAAATGACATGAAAATTAGCCAAGAGCAGTTTATTTTCACATAAGGAAATGAGTTGGACCTGCCAGCCACACAAGCAAAGTAGCCACAAAAATGTTTCAAGGCAACAGATGACAGCATCTATATTTGTATAAACCAAGAACATAGTTGTTTAATATAAATCAGGCACGTACCGTCAGGGTAGGCAAGGTAGGCACTGCCTACCCTGGCTAAAATAATAAAATTGTAATTATTAAATAGCAAAGGCATGGGAGAATAATGCCTACCTAAGAGATCGATCTTTTAATTATAATTGGCATAATTCTCTGTGCCTTTCATCCGCAGTACATGTAACACGCGAAGGTCTGTGCAGCTGACGTGCCGTCAATGCTGCTTCAAGCCGTCAATTTCCAGGGTACGGAAGACAGCTGAAATTCTGCCTTTGCAGTACTGCACATGCGCAGTGCAAGTTTCTTGGTGGATTGCCATTATCTTAAGAGTATCTTAAGAAACAAAGAGAGAAG
This sequence comes from Okamejei kenojei, assembly GCA_035221665.1. Taxonomy (NCBI): domain Eukaryota; kingdom Metazoa; phylum Chordata; class Chondrichthyes; order Rajiformes; family Rajidae; genus Okamejei; species Okamejei kenojei. The sequence goes on from CM069143.1 coordinate 41,450,713, forward strand.
AATGGAGTTTGTGTACAAATGACGTGGTAAGTAAATTTCTTGGTGCTGTTTTTAAATTCCGTATTTCCCGGCAATGAAGACGCCATTTTTTACCCAAAAATAAGGCCCGAAAACGTACATGCCTCTTGGACGCTGAAGTTGGAAGGTTGTTAGCCAAGAAAGATAGACTTGGCTATCCCTCATTACACCAAAATCAAGAACGATGCTGTTGTACTGAGGTACAGCCAAGTCTATCCCTCATTGCTGGCAGCTGATGGGAAGCGGCTGTAAAAGGACAGCGCCGCTGGGGAGGGGAGAGTTCCTTTCACAGCATGTGGGGAATCTGGCCCGGGGTAAAGTTGCGGGGAGGACAGGAGCGTTGAGAAGGAGGGGGTCGGGGATCATGCCAGCAACTTACTTGCCTCGACGCATCGGGCGCGGAGCCACCGCATAGTGGCCGGGACGGGGGGGAGAAGTAGCTCGGGTGGCTGCGAGCGGCCGCTGGGACCGGACAGCGGAACCGGCCGCCACCTCAGCTCCTTCTACCCGCCACCGCTCACCTCTGGCAGTGCTCTCCGTCTGAAAACCACTCTCCTGCGCTCGACGGCTTCACTCATGTCAGCCGCTTTCTGCAAATCCTTAAATTCCGACAGCGCGATCAAGGGACCAATTGAGGTTACTTGGCTGTCAGAATTTAAGGATTTGCGATCAGTTTCGCTGTCCAGACCTGAGGCCGCTCGCAGCCACCCGAGCTGCTTCCCTCCCCGGCCACAATGTGGTGGCTCCGTGGCCGGAGTGCCTCGGCAGCGGTGAGTAAGTGAGTTACTGGCATGATCCCTGACCCCCTCCTACTCAATGCTCCTGCCCTCCCCGCAACTTTACCCCTGGCCAGACTCCCCACACGCTGTGAAAGGAACTCTCTCCCAATTATTCCCTTGAACAAGTATTGTCATTCAATAAGATCACAACTGATTCAACTTGTCCCAGTGTACTCCCGTTTTTCCCACCATCTCTCCACCTGCCGTCACCCTCCACCCCCCACCCATTCAGTAATTCAGAATGAAGGAGATTTGGAAGCCTTGGGGAAATTGCTTTCTTTCTTTATTTTTTTTTGAGCGTGAGAAATTCTATGTCCCACCAGCCTTCTTTCAAAATTTAGCAACTCAAAATGGGGGTGAGTTTTCATTGCTGGGAAATACGGTACTTTTTAAAGCGATTAGGCTTATGAAGAAAGTCGAGTGGTGAGTCTCTGGAACTATCTGCCCCAGAGGGTAGTTGAGGTCAGTTCATTGGCTATATTTAAGAGAGAGTTAGATGTGGCCCTTGTGGCTATGAGGATCAGAGGGTATGGAGAGAAGGCAGGTACGGGATACTGAGTTGGATGATCAGCCATGATCATATTGAATGGCGGTGCAGGCTCGAAGGGCCGAATGGCCTACTCCTGCACCTAATTTCTATGTTTCTATGTTTCTATGACAGCTTACAGAGAGCACAATCTGCGCATGCATGGTTTAAGATTTTTTTTTAAAAAGCTGACTGACTGCCCACTCATGGCACGTGCCTGATATAAATGTATAGTTTAATGTTCCATACATTAATGCCTTTATTTCCTTTGTGCATAAACACACATTTATTTTCCGATCCATAGTTCAGAAGACAATAATAATAATTTTAGTTTACATGTTTTTAACGCAAATGAATTTATCACCAGTAAATATTGAAACCTATTGCTAGAGTCCATATAGAAAACCACGCCAAAATTAATTCTGAGCATTCAATGCCAAGTTATTTTTTCAAGATTGCACTTTTTTCAATATTTGGTCTACTTGTATTCGAACTCTCCCTTTCTCTAGATAGGTAACAGAATCTTCAGCTAACATTAGTCACCACGGGAACCTGCTCCCCAATCTTTGCCATGCTCCAATTATTACTTTCAAAAGTCCCCGCACATACTTCATTTATACTTTCATAACATAGCACGTATTAAAAGAGACAGAACTGAAGAACTGGGTTCAGGAACAGCTATTTTCCTACAACCATCAGGTTATTGAACTGACCTGCCAAAACCGCAATCCACCTGGAACACAATGTACCATCTCTTGATTGACCATGGATAAACTTGTTTCACAATTGTTTTTTTGTATAACTATTTCCTTTTCACTGTCTTATAGAATTTATAAATGTGAAAGTTCCTTGCTGATTGTAGTGGTACCGTATAGCATCTGAAGGCAAAGAAAATGCAAGCCTCATTTCACAAGTTATAGGAGTAGAATTAGGTCATTCGGCCCATTGAGTCTACTCGCCATTCAATCATGGCTGATCGCTGCCTCCCAATCCCATTTTCCTGCCTTCTCCCCACAACCCTTGACACCTGTTCTAATCAAGAATTTGTCTATCTCTGCCTTAAAAATCATTCTTGTAAACCTCCTATGGACCCTCTCTAGAGCCAGCATATCCTTCCTCAGATATGGGGTCCCAAATTTGCTCACAGTACTCCAAATGCGGCTTGACTAGCGCCTTATAGAGCCTCAGCATTTCATCTCTGTGTTTATATTCCAGTCCTATTGATATAAATGCTAGCATTGAATTTGCCTTCATTACTGATTCAATAGACAATATGTGCAGGAGTAGGCCATTCAGTGCTTCGAGCCACCACCGCCATTCACTGTGATCATAGCTCTATCATCCGCAATCTGTACCCCGTTCCTGCCTTCTCCCCACATCCATTGACTCCGCTATCTTTAAGAGGTCTATCTAACTCTCTCTTGAAAGCATCTAGAGAATTGGCCTCCACTGCCTTCTGAAGCAGAGAATTCCACAGATTCACAACTCTCTGGGTGAAAACGTTTTCCTCATCTCCATTCCAAATGGCCTACCCTTTATTCTTAAACTGTGGCCCCTGGTTCTGCATTCCCCCAACATCGGGAACATGTTTCCTGCCTTTAGCTTGTCCAATCCCTTAATAATCATAAGATCCCCTCTCATCCTTCTAAATTCCAGTGTATACTTTCATTGCTCCATTCTTTCAACATATGACAGTCCAGCCATCCCGAGAATTAACCTTGTGAACACTCCCTCAAAGGCAAGAATGTCCTTCCTCATATTTGGAGACCAAAACTGCACACAATACTCCAGGTGTGGTCTCACTAGGGCTCTGTACAACTGCAGAAGGACTGCTTTGCTCCTATACGCAACTCCTCTTGTTATGAAGGCCAACATGTCATTAGCTTTCTTCACCGCCTGCTGTAACTGCACGCTTACTTTCAATGACTGGTGTACAAGGACATCCAGATTTCGTTATACTTCCTTTTCCCAACTTGACACCATTCAGATAATATGCTTTCCTGTTCTTGCCACCAAAGTTGGTAACCTTACATTTACCCACATTAAACTGCATCTGCCATGCATCTGCCCACTCACCCAACCTGTCCAAGTCACCCAGCATCCTCATAGCATCCTCCTCACAGTTCACAACGCCACCCAGCTTTGTATCATCTACAAATTTGCTAATGTTACTTTTAATCCCTTCATCTAAATCATTAATCTATATTGTAAATAGCTGCGGTCCCAGCACCAAGTCTTGCGGTACCCCACTAGTCACTGCCTGCGATTCTGAAAGGGGGCCGTTAATCCTTACTCTTTGTTTCCTGTCTGCCAACCAATTTTCTATCCATGCCCCCAATACCATGTGTTCTAATTTTGCCCACTAATCTCCTACGTGGGACCTTATCAAAGGCTTTCTGAAACTCCAGGAATACTGCATCCACTGGCTCTCCCTTGTCCATTTTCCCAGTTACATCCACAAAAAATTCCAGAAGATTAGTCAAGCATGATTTCCCCTTCGTAAATCCATGCTGACTCAGACCGATCCTCTTACTGCTAACCAAATGTGCCGCTATTTCATCTTTTATAATTGACTCCAGAATCTTCCCGACCACAGATGTCAGGCTAACTGGTCTATAATTCCGTTTTCTCTCTCTCTCTCCTTTCTTAAAAAAAGTGGGAAAACATTAGCTACCCTCCAATCCACAGGAACTGATCCTGAATATATAGAACATTGGAAAAATGATCGTCAATGCGTCCATGATTTCTAGAGCAACCTCCTTAAGTACCCTGGGGTGCAAACCATCAGGCCCCGGGGGATTTATCAGCCTTCAGTCACATCGACTTTCAAATTAACTTTTTGGGAATCCTGCACCAGCACTCCCAGAGGCAAATTCATTTCTGGAAACTTTTATTCCAACCAGGTTAAATTATCAAGCTTGGAGGACAATGGTAAAAGATAGGAAGCTTTACATTTCCTAGTTCTCTGAGGAGTGCACTGTATTACAAAATCCTCACCAACAAAATGTCCCTCAACTTGTGAGCAGTTTATTTTATTCATATTAGGCAGGCTTTCCAACCAATTTGGCTCCTCTACCAAATAAACAACCCAAAATGGACTTTGCTCCGCTCTTTAATATATAAAACCAGGTAGAAAAGGCACAAAGAAAGTCATTGTTTAAACGTTTCTTTAATGTGCCAGCACATTCTGTAATCTGCAGCCCTATTAAAAGTACAGATAACAAAGAAGACCTGACATAATAAGTCTGAAGGGTCTCGACCCGAAACGTCACCCATTCCTTCTCTCCAGAGATGATGCCTGTCCCGCTGAGTTACTCCAGCTTTTTGTGTATATCTTCATAATAAGTTACTTGCTGTTAATTAACATAGGTACAACAGGTTTGCTAATAACAATAGATATAAAAAGCGGGACAGGCAGCATCTCTTGAAAGAAGGAATGAGTAATGTTTCGGATCGAGGCCCTTTTTCAGAGAATAATTAAAAACACTATTCCCACGTATCTGTGCCACTTAGTCTATCATAGCTTGATTTCAACACAATTTAAAAAACTGCATTTTGTTTTGAATGGCAAATTTCAGCAGTGGTTTCTCCTTGCAGTCAAGTGGACACGACAGATTTTCTGCACTTGCAGCACAAGTTTTAAACCATTTAAACGCGGCAACATCCAATCTATTTTTAGTATTTCGAAATGCATTGTATTTTTGAAATTGTAATTAAAAAAATGATCCTTATTCTGTACATTAATAATACCACGGGGCTGTGTTAACATGAGTACAATTGTGTTTTCATATTGGCCTTTCGTACGAAGAAAGCTGCAGTCGATTTGGAGATTAATTTTCCCACGAACCAAATTGTATTCCCAACCCGGTGATATTTACTCCCTTCTCAAACAGCGCCTTTAACTCGGAACTACAGGGGAAAAAAACTCGAACTTGGGACTCCCGCCCGTCCCGGGACTGTCTGACAGCGCTCTGCTAATGGAGAGAAGCACAACTACAATATAGAGACTTATACCGGGGAGTGGGGACTGTGTCTGCAGCCTGACCCTCCCGCAGCTCATCGTGCGTTCCTATGCACCGCGACCGACATTTTATATTAAGAAAAACTATCTGTTTAACAATTTTGATAGTCATCTCCATTGCACACGCTTACCGTCAGCAATATTCCCCCTGCGCTCAACACTCCGCAGCAACTGACATAAACAAGACGAGCAGCAACCTTCCCCCACCATTATATACAGCCATAGCCGCGGTCAGTGCACATGCTTGCCCTGCCCCCCTGTCAGTCAAACACGATCACTCCATAGCCTGTCCATGTGGCAGAAAGATCCCCTTGCAATAGTATTTATTTTGGCTGGGGAGTTCATATTCCAGTTTGCCATACACATACTCCATTCCGTGCAATTGTAAAAGTGAGAACTGTAAGTAATGAATCAAATAAAAATAATGAATAAAAAATCACTGTCAATGTAAATCAAAATCTGCAGATGCTAGAATTCTGACAAAATCTTTCCAATGGTCTTCTACCTGAGACATTGCCTTTGTTACTCCCTCACAGATGCTGCTGTCACACAGAGTGTTTCAAACATTTTCTGTTTTTATGAAAAATAATCTCACCACCAGGTCCCAAATCATCTATATCTGGCAAGCAGCAATTTATTTTCACTTCTTGGTCTGCTGTATATTTGCTGTTAATGCTATAGTCTCTACATTTTTGTGACTAAAGAGATGGTACCGGAGGGAAACCTTTAAGTTTCCTAGGACTGTTTTGGAAAGAACTGGGGGCCGTATTAGCCGGATGGCCCATAATACCATTGGAAGTAATATTTTCAGATAATGTTTGTGTGCTTTGGTGCAAGGTTTAAACTGGCTCAGTAGGGAGAAGAAAGTTGAGCGAGTCAGATGAAAAGTTGCCAACAAAAGTTAGGGAATGAATACCAGATTTTTGCAGGCAATGAGGAAACTTGGCAATACTTAATAATAACAAAAATATTTAAAATCAAGACCGAGTCATACAGAGATGCAGCAGAGAAACCGATTCCTCAGCCCACCAAATCCTTGCTAATGATCAATCACTCATCGTATTAATCCCGTTTTTTTATTCCCCCACATTCTCATCTACTCCCTCAGATTCCACCCATAGTCCTACAAATTAGGTGTAATTTACAATGGAAAATTAACCTACCAGCCTACTGGCTGTTGGGATGTGGGAAGAATGCAAAGCCTCTAGAGGAAACCATCACAGACACCGGTAGAATGTACAAACTCCACACAGAAGAGAAAAGGGCAACTGGTAAACAAAGATGGGAAAGAGACATCACAATATTAATTAAAGATATAGTTGAATATGTATGACTATATAGTTGTATATGTGAATATGAATATTAAATTGGATGAAACAATAGACAAAACCATTAAATTGAACTGTAAAACATTTTTTAAAAATCCATGCATATTATAACGGGTAACACTGTAGACCTGCCTGATTGTAAATATGTGGGTAACTTTCAGCGATGTTCCAAATAAAGAAAACTATAATGGTTCATTTCAACAACTTGATATTAAATTGGGATGGAATTGGTGCCAAAGTTACAGATGCCACAGAGTTCTTCAAATGCATCCAGGAAGACTTTCAAAATAATTATGCTGCAAGTTCAACAAAAGAGCAGATGGCACTCACTAAACTTAATTGCAGGGAATTAAGATGGATTGTTAAAAGGGGGGGGGGGGGGGGGGGGGGGGGGGGGGGGGGGGCATTTTGGTGATTGCAATTATTAAGTCTGATATCATTTTGGAGGTGGCTGAAGATAGCTCACAAATAAATATTGTTAGGTGAGGAAAAACGTTTTTTTGTTGTTGCTAGTTTTGAGCAAAAATAAACTGGAAGACAATTCAGTGTAATGACAATTCGGGAGGGCAGAGTAGGTTTATAGCAACATCACTGGCATGAAGACTCACCCACATTATACATGAATTATACAAGACAGTGCAAACAAAAACAAGAAATGAGTGCAAAAACACGACATAACCAAGTTCTTGATAGGTAAGAGATGATTTGTGGTGTTCATTGCCGAGGGTTGTACAGGTCAGATAAGAACCTGTTCATGAAGGAACTGCAGATGCTGGAAAATCGAAGGTAGACAAAAGTGCTGGAGAAACTCAGTGGGTGAGGCAGCATCTATGGAGCGAAGGAAATAGGCAACGTTTCGGGCCGAAACCCTTCTTCAGACCTGATGGTTATATTAAATTAGCTGTTCCAGAACCTGCTGATGTGGGACAAAGCTTCTGTAACTCCTGCCTGATAGTAGCAGGGAGAAGAGGGTATGGCCCAATTAAAGAGGATTCTTGATGATGGATACTACCTTCTTGAAGCAGCATCTCATGTAGGTACTTTAGAGGGTGGAGAGGGCCTTGCCCATGATGGAAGGGGTTGTGTCCATCACACATTGCAGTCTTGTGTGTTCCTGTGCATTGAAATTGCCATTACAGGCCATGATTCTAGTTAGGATACTTTCTTCACGGCATCTGTAAAAGTTTGTTATTGTATTCAGTAATATGCCGAATCTCCTAAAACCTCAAAGAAAGTAGAGGCACTAACCACATTCTTCATAATGACACCTATGTGCTGCGACCAGGACAAGGCATCCGAGATGTTAACAACGAGGAATTTGAAACTGCTATCTCTCCCATCACTGACCCACCATTGCAAACTGGCATGTAATCTCCAGACATCCCTTTCTAAAGTCAAAGATTAGTTCCTTGACTCTGTTGACATTGATTGAAAGTTTGATGTTGCAGCACCACTCAACTCCTGTATTACAATCTCACTCCTATACCCTGACATATCACTGCCTGTGATTTGATCAACAAAAGTAAGTGTCATCAGTGAATTTATGAGTGTTGAAAACCAAGCTGGAGCCAATGAGCAGCAGCCTGACAAATGTGTTCTTGTTATCCAGATGCTCCAGAGCAGAGTGGAAAAGCAGAGCGATATCAGCTGCTGTTGACCCGTTCTGGCAAATTGAAGCAGATTGAGGTCATTTGAGGCTTGAGTTGTTTCATGGCATAATCAACTACTCCAAGCACTTAATTACGGCGGATGTAACTGCAACTGGACTGTAGCCATTGAGGCAGCTCACCATGCTCCACCTGGGCATGTACGATACTTGCCCTTTTGGTGAAGGTGGGAATCTCAGACTGCAACTGCGGAATGTTGAAGATGTCCTTACATAATCCAGCTGGTTGACCTGCATATGTTTTCAGCACTCGTGCATGTATGCCTCCAAGACCAAATGCCTTGCATGTTTTCATCCTCTTATAGAATGCTCTGATGTCAGCCTTAGTAACTGAGACCACAGGAATGTCAGGAGTTTGTGTACATGTGCTGTGTTCTCCATTTCAAAGTGTGTAAAAATGTGTTGAGCTCATCTGAAGGTGATACATCGTTGCCACTTATGCCTCCAGGTTTTGCCTTGCAGTGTGCAAGCCCTGCCACACCTGACGAGTGTCTGTCTGTAACTTCTTGAGGTCATACCTGGACTTCTTGTATCTGGATCGCCAGTCCAAAACGCCATGAATCTAGCCTTCAGCGGATTACGAATCTCCTGGTTCACCCAGGGCTTCTAGCTGGTGAAAATGCTAAATGCATTTATTGGTACACACTCATCCATGTATTTCTTTATGATCTCAGTGACGGCTGTGGCATTTTCATTCAGGTCCGCTGATGAATTCTTGAACATCTCAACTGCCACAAACCTACACCCTTTGGTTATAGACTCTCCCATAGCCTTTCCTGTGGGAACTAGGAATTGGGAAATAGTCTCCAGATGCAGTCTCACCAATGTTCTGCACAGCTGTATGTAGGTATATGGAAGGTATATACAAAGGTATATGGAAGAGACTTTTTGAATGGCAGAGCAGAGTCAAGGAGCCGATAAGACAATTCCTGCACATGCAGCTTTTATTCTCACATAACAAAAAGGATAGAGTTCCCAAATCTACACAGGCCGAGATGTCAAAAACAGGCAGTTTAGGACTGACAAAAAAAGGAAATATATTCAGAACCTGAAAGCTTACTAGTGCAGGTGGTCTAAAAGGCCCCATAGATAAAAAATAGATAAAGAAAATTAAAAAAACAAAGAGGAATTGAAAATATATTGACAAATAAAATCAAGGAAAGCCCAAAAATGTATTACAAAAACAGAAAGAGCATGATAGTAACACAGAAAGTAGGATGTTGAAGAAACCAAAAACGTAATCACTGCGTGGAGATGAAAGATATGCATATGTTACTAATTGATTACATTGTATCTGTCTTTCCAGGACAGGTAGGGCAGAAAGTAAACAGTAACAGTTAACGTGTGATTAGTAACTGGAAGGCTGTTTGCAGTTGGCCCCACAGAACTCTGCTCAAAGTACCTTGCGTTTTTAAGTTCAATGATTTTGCTTTGGGGTGTGATTAATTTGCTGATGGCACTGCTGTCATTGGCCAAATCACAGTGGTGATGAGCCAGCATACAGAGATAAAACAGCCGGTTGAGTGATGCCATAACAACACTCTTGCTCAATGTCTACAGCACTACGAAACTAATTGTCGACTCCAGTAAGGGGCTGCAAGGCCAAATGCCAGTTTTTATTGTGGAATCAGCATTGGGCATCATAGTAGCTTCAAATTCTTGGACGATAACATCTTGGATGACCTGTCCCTGACCAAGTACATAGATGTAATCATGAAGAAGGTGAGCTAGTACCTCAACTTTCAGAGAAGTTTAAAGAGATTCAGAATGTCATTGTTTATTCTAATAAACCTCTACACATGCCCAGTAGAAAGTACTGTGACTGATTGCATTATGGCTTGGTACAGCAATTCCAACGCACAGGAACACAAAAGTCTGCAGAGTGGTGGACTCAGCCCAGTCCATCACAGGCACAGTCCTACCAACCCTCAACGGTATCTACTTGAGGCACTGCATCAAGAAGGCAGCATCTATTAAGGAACTCCACTATCAAAACCATGGCTACTTCACATAGCTACAATCAGACAGGAGGTACAAAGGCCTCAAGACCCACATCATGTAAACTCAGGAACAGTAACTTTTGTAAAATCATAAGGTTCTTGAACCAACTTGCACAATCCTAATCCCACCTCAGTAACACAATGTTTGCACTATCATGGATTTAGTTTCTAATTGTGTTTTGCACTAACATTTTTTTATTACACAAACTTTTTTTCTGTTCACTGCCTTGTAAAATGTAAGTATAAATTATGTACTATTTATATTTTTGTGTGTTGTCTGAGTATGTGACTGTGATGTTGTTGCAAGCAAGATTTTCATTGTACCTGTACTCTCCATACTTGGCATATGACAGTGTGCTGGACTTGAGTTGATAAATTTGCAATTAACACAAAAATCTAACCTGGAACACGGGCCAAAAAGTGGTATGGGCAGAAATCATCATTATACTGGCATTTAATGTACTGAAACACGAACAACTACTGGTCAAGAACTGGGACATAGAATCAGGTTGGGAACTGCTTTATAGCCATTATGGAAAGGCAGACTCAATAGGCTTGTCTACAATTTAATGTTGACAACAGCTGTCTTTAAATACAAACTTGATGGTAGCAAAACCCCCAAGGCATTTCATTATCAATAAGATAAATTACTTGGGAAACTTGACCAAAGATGCGAGCCAAGTTATTTATTGGTGACATTTGAATGGGGGCAAGGTGAGAGATTAATGCAAGAAGTAAAGTCTGAAGAAGGGTCTCAGCCCAAAACATCACCTATCCATGTTCTGCAAAGATGCTGCCTGTCCCGTTGAGTCACTACACGTTGCTTCTTTTTTTGTAAACCAGCATTTGCAGTTCCTTGTTTCTAACAAGGAAAATCTTGTTTTTTCAAATTATCCAGCTGCATTGACTGAATGTGCTGGCATTACTAAGATTGTAAAAGGATAAAATTCATATAGTATCACTGGGATTGAGTGCATTTAGGACAAGAGCGATTTCGAGGCAAGGGATCAGCCCCACTCTTCACCGATGACAAATTCCAGGAATCAAGAGTCTGATAAACTCACCACAATCTGAAGTAGCAATGACTAATTGCAAGTGCTTGTACGTTTCTTCCTTTATTGTGAAGTGAGCACCCATCACTTCACAGGGTAACTCTTTGCTGTTCACCAATATTTACCCTCACATTGGCGATACATTCCAGTTGAAACAACTCACTTAAACTGTGGACAGACGCAAAAAAAATGTTGGAGTAACTCAGCGGGACATGCAGCATGGCTGAGTTCACTCCAACTGTGGTCAGGTCGCGTGTATTTGGTCAGCCGGCGCTACCGTAAAGTGCTTTGCAGCGGAGAGGGGGGGGCGCCGTAAAGCAGCCGCCATGTGACTGACGCGAGTGAAGCGCGTGACCGCGGCCTGTTGTGCTCCGGCGGCGGCGGGTGGGCGAGCGAGCGGGCGAGGGAAGGCGGTCGTCGTCGTCACACCGGCAACGCTTGGCGCACATCGGGAATATCAGCAGGCGGGGGATGCCGAGCACAGCCATGAAGAAAAAGGTACGGCCCAGCAGCTTGGGGGAAGGGAAGGGAAGGGAGGTTAAAAGCGGGGGTTACCAGGACAACAGGATGAAGGTAGACACTTTATGTGCAGGAAGGAACTGCTAATGCTGGTTTTTACACCGAACATAGGCGCAAAATGCCGGAGGACTGGCAGCGTCTCCGGAGAGAAGGAATGGGTGACGTTTCGGGTCGACAGTTTCCTTCAGACAGTTTCAAGAAGGGTCTCGAACCCATTGGTCACCCATTCCTTCTCTCTCTCTTCTCTCCCCTCTCTAGAGACGCTGAGAGAGAGAGATGCTGTCTGTTCCGCTGAGTTGTTCCAGTATTTTGCGACTATCTAGATACTTATTGTAACCTGAAACACTGCTGGTTAAGAACTAGGATGTAGACAGTCTGAAGAAGAGTCTCGACCCGAAACGTCACTCATTCCTTCTCATTTCTTCTCTCCAGATATGGTGCCTGACCCACTGAGTTACTCCAGCATTTTGTGTCTATCTTCGGTGTAAACCAGCATCTGCAGTTCCTTCCTACACAACAGAATGAAGGTAGTGGGCAACTCACTCCATCTCCCCTCCCAGTGTCCGCTCACTTTCCTTTTGTATGATACTATAATTAGATGTATAGTTGAGATTACATTTCCTAAAACAAGAAATTAGTTTGGGATAAATGAGGAAGTTCAGCAGGCGGGGGATGCTGAGCACAGCCATGAAGAAATAGGTATGACCCAGCTGGTTAGGATGTAGAAGGTAAGGGAGATTAAAGCAGTGTTTCTTGGATGCAAATTTATTTTTGTTTTGAGCCAGTATAAAAGTAATCATCATTGCTTTGGGAAGTAATTGAGTTTTCTGTAAGAAGAAAGTAACCTGGTTGGACTCGCTGGGCTGAAGGGCCTGTTTCCACACTGTATCTGTAAACTAATCTAAACAGGTTAACAAGTACTTTACTAACAAGTACTTTTGTTCTTGGGTTCATGTAATTTAATATACCAATCCACCTGGTATAGTTTCTCTATTCTGTACCTCAATTCCCAGACTGTGCCAGAGAATTTGTTCTTTCCTGGGATTATTAATGATAAATCTAGGTAGAGATGCATGCAGAAGTCTGGGGAGATTCCTCGCTCTCAGTGGCGAGGCAAGGGGTAGATGATTGGACATTTGGAAAACTGGTAATAGACAAGCAGCTCAGCCCATGTTTCTGATTTAAAGCAGTTAGTCACTGTTGATGATGGCTCAAGGAAGCACTAGGAAGAGTCTTAAGTGTAATGACAGAATAATGTCAACTTAAAGGAGAATGCAGTAATCATGCCTACAAACACTGCTGTATGCAGGTTATTTGGAACATGTAGAATAGTGAGAAGATGTTAAAATAGATTTCACCCTTGTGTTGGTACTGTTATCACTATTGCCATTCCAGTCAGGTATCTCAAGAGTCAAGACAGTTTTGTCATGTGTCCCAAAAAGGAACATTGCATCCAAGAGTTGGCAAATGTGGTCAGTGGTTGTGCCACTGAATCAGTCTTGGCCATGATTATTGAAGTTTCGCACCGAGGGCACGTTCTGTGCTCCTGCTGACTTTGTTACCTCCTCCAAGATTTGTTCAATGCTGATAAGACTCAAATGCGTGTGCTGTTAGGTATCATGTTATGCTTGTTAATTTTACCATAAAATTTCTATTGTTTCACTAGGTGCTGTTGATGGGAAAGAGTGGGTCTGGTAAGACCAGCATGAGATCCATTATTTTTGCAAACTACATAGCCAGGGATACAAGACGACTTGCAGCTACAAGTAAGTACTATGCAAGACAAAATGTAACCATGATGTGTTTCAGTATGGAGTAGATATAAAATAAGTTATACCCTAGAAAATATAGATTGGTGTGGTATTTGACATAATCTGGGTTTGACATTTTTTACAACAGTAATGTAAAAACATGGTACAAATGCCATTGAGAACTTGAAAGTACAGAATGTCGTTTTCAGACATGGTTAAGCCATGAAGCATTACATGTTAAGAGTATCTTAGATCATTGGTACCTCGTCGTAGAATCTGAAGTACATATTTATTCTCTTCACAGTTGATGTGGAACATTCGCATGTCCGGTTTCTGGGAAACCTGGTCCTGAATCTATGGGACTGCGGTGGGTAGGTGTCATATTCCAGAATAATTTCTTCTGATCTTCTTTCTGCTGTGGTATTTATGATGAATATGGGATCTGATTTATCTTTTCTGTGTTTTATTTTCTCCTTATTGTAAAAGTGCATAACCATGCTAATTTCTTTTTGTTTAGTCCTCACTCAGTTAACGATTCATTGGGATTGATTTTCAATTTTAATCTCCCATTATATTATGATTAAGATAAAATATACTACATTCTGTAATATTGCAATCTGGCCAAAGTAGAAGCAAACCCTGGGTTACATAAGGTTCTGTTCCTGATAGCTTTCTGTAAGTTGATTTTGCTGTAAATCAGAAACGTTCATTTGTTTAGTAAACGATATTATTTTGTTCATCATACACTGGCTATAGTCCTTTAATTTCATCAAATATTCACCCTATCACCACCATAATTAAACTAATGGAATATATATTGTATCCAGTCATTAATGAACATCATAAAATATTTTATTGTTACTGTTGGAAAGAACTTAAAAAAATATATATATATATGTGTGTGTGTGTATATATATATGTATATGTGGGTGTGTATGAAGAAGGGTCTTCAAAACATCACCTATTCCTTTGCTCCATAGATGCTGCCTCACCCGCTGAGTTTCCTTAGCATTTATGTCTACCTTAAATATATATGAGATAATTTGTGTCAAATCATATTTAGGTAATCATCTGTAACCAAGGGAGCCCCTGCATATTTAGGTCATATCTGTAACCAAGGGGAGCCCCTGCATATTACTTTTTATGTCGCAGCAAGGTATGATCTTTCTCCCTTCTTTGTACCACTTGACTGCTACAGAATTATAATGATAACAATTGACATAAAAGTGTTGGTAAAATAATTGTGAGGTGCTTCTAATTATACAAGGTCTTGTAATCTATTTTGAGAACCCTTCAACTGGGTTTCCTGCATAGTTACAGTGCTCTCCATAATGTTTGGGACAAAGACTCATCATTTATTTGATTGCCTCCGTATTCCATAATTTGAGATTTGTAATAGAAAAAAAATCACATCTGGTTAAATCATACGTGCACATTGTCAGATTTTATTAAAGGCCATTTTTATACATTTTGGTTTCACCATGTAGAAATTACATCTGTGTTTATACATAGTCCCCCCCATTTCAGGGCACCATAATGTTTTGGACACATGGCTTCACAGGCATTTGTAATTGCTCAGGTGTGTTTAATTGCCTCCAGGTATAAGAGAGCTCTTGGCACCTAGTTTTTCCTCCAGTCTTTCCATCACCTTTAGAAACTTTTATTACAATTTATCAAATTGAGGACCAAAGTTCAGATTCAGATTCCTTTATTGTCATTCAGACCTTTCGGTCTGAACGAAATTTGTTACCTTGCAGTCATAACATGTAATAAATTAAAACAAAACACACAATAAACACATATTTAACATCCACCACAGTGAGTTCACCAGGCACCTCCTCACTGTGGTGGAAGGCAAAAGTCTTAAGTCTTTGTCTTTTTCCCCTACATGTTCCCCCTCTGTACTGAGGCAATCCAGGCCTCCGATGTCATCGTCCACCAGGCCCGCGGCCGAGCCTCCGAAGCCAGGCCGTCACCGCCGCCGTTGCCGGAATGCTGGAACACCACCACAGCTCCCAATCAGGATCGACCACGGGAACGCTGGAGCCGCCGGAGCTCTGAAGCCGGGCCGCCGCTGGAGCGCCGAAGCCCCGAAGCCGGGCCGCTGCTGGAGCACCGCTGGAGAGCCGCCGGAGCGCCGAAGCCGGGCCGCTGCTGGAGCACCGCTGGAGAGCCGCCGGAGCGCCGAAGCCGGGCCGCTGCTGGAGCACCGCTGGAGAGCCGCCGGAGTGCCGAAGCCGGGCCGCTGCTGGAGAGCCGCCGGAGCGCCGAAGCCGGGCCGCTGCTGGAGAGCCGCTGAAGCAACTGCTGGAGCGCCGAAGCCCCGAAGCCGGGCCGCTGCCGGAGCACCGCTGGAGAGCCGCCGGAGCGCCGAAGCCGGGCCGCTGCTGGAGCACCGCTGGAGCAACTGCTGGAGCGCCCAAGCCCCAAAGCCGGGCCGCCGCCGCCGCCGCTGGAACACTGGAGCTCTGAACGCTCGCCACAGCTCCGAGGCCACCAGCTCCACCATTAGGCCTCAGCACAGACGGAGACGGTGACGGGGGACACGACAAGAAAAGGTCGCATCCCCCCGAAGGGAGAGACTAAAACCTTGTTTTCTCCCCACCCCCCCCCCCCCCCCCCCCCCCCCCCCCCCCCCCCACACAAACACAGCCTAATAAACCAAAATTCTAACTAGAACAGACACAAAAAGACGAAAAAAAAAGAAAAAAACAGACGGACTGCAGGTGAGCCGCAGCTGCCACGCAGCGCCGCCACTTCCGGATTGCCGTTGTGTCAATGAAAGTCAAAGAAGCCATTATGAGACTGAGAAACAAGAATAAAACTGTTAGAGACATCAGCCAAACCTTAGGTTTACCAAAATCAACCGTTTGGAACACCATTAAGAAGAAAGAGAGCACTAGTGAGCTGACTAATTGCAAAGGGACTGGCAGGCCAAGGAAGACCACAGCTAATGAAATATAGAGATTCTCTCTATAATGAAGAAAATTCCCCAAACACCTGTCCGACAGATCAGAAACACTTCAGGTGTGGATTTGTCAATAACCACTGTACGCACAATCTTCATGAACAGAAATACAGAGGCTACACTGCAAGATGCAAACCACTGGTTATTGCATGCAATGGATATGCAACAAAATACTAAACATGACAACTTTCATTTACATTACATTGCTGTGTCCCAAACATTATGGTGCCCTGAAATGGGGGGACTAGGTATAAACACAGCTGTAATTTTCTCATGGTGAAACCAAAATGTATAAACATACCCTTGAATAAAATCTGGCAATGTGTACTTTAACCACATGTTTTTTTTTCTATTACAAATCTCAAATTGTGTAGTACAGAGGTAAATAAATAAATGGCGGGTCTTTGTCCCAAACATGGAGGGCACATCGATTCTGGCCTCTCTCCACTGGCTCCCTGTGCGGTTCCAAATAAATTTCAAGATCCTTCTTTGTTTACAAAGCCCTTAATGGGCTTGCCCCCACCTGCATCAAAAGTCTGCTTACCCACCACACCACCTCCAGGTCCCTCAGATCGGCTGACTTGGGGTTACTGAACATCCCACGGTCTAGGTATAAGCTCAGGGGCGACCCTCTTCCCATCAGAACTGCCCCCTCCATCGACTCTTGTCAAGACTTAAAACTTATCTTTACTCTCAAGCCTTTCTTGATGTCCTCTGAGGGAGGGCTGTATGTATGTATTTATGTATGTACCTAATCTATGAACCACTGTTGTATAACGTTAGTACCTCCACCAATGTAAAGCACTTTGGTCAACGAGAGTTGTTTTTAAATGTGCTATAGAAATAAAAGTGACTTGACTTAAAGTGACTTGACTAGAAAGGGTGGATAAAGGAATTAATCTATTTTATTCTTGGGCTGCAACAGTGTCTGTTTTTTGGGCTAATCATGTTATTTAAATCCCAGCCAAGATACTTTCATGGAAAACTACTTTACAAGTCAACGGGACAACATATTCCGTAATGTGGAAGTTCTTATTTATGTCTTTGATGTGGAAAGTCGTGAATTGGAAAAAGATATGCACTACTACCAGTCGTGTCTGGAAGCAATTCTTCAAAACTCGCCTGATGCCAAAATATTTTGTCTTGTTCACAAGATGGATCTTGTGCAGGAGGATCAGCGTGACTTGGTAAGCTAGCTTTTAGCATTTTGTTACGGTGGAACACTTTTGAAAATGAGGGTAATCTCAACACAAAAGCTAGCATCTTTGAATTTGGGTTTAAATTTTCTCATGGTTATGTGTCAAGTGTTTTTAGTGAGTGTGCTCTCATGGTACAATGTTCAGTAACCCAATGCAATTAGGTTAGGGGGCGCTGTGAGTCGGCTGCCCTGCTAACGTGTTCGTTATTTCAACTTTTTTTTTGCGTGTCCCAAGTGTTTGTGTTGGTGTCTCTCGGTGTGTCTTGTGTAGGGGGTGCTGCCGGGGAAAAGGGGGAAACCGCTTTTTGTCGCCTCCTTGACGGAGAGGCGACATTTTCCATGCTGCCTAGCTCGCGGCCTAGCAGCTTGGATTGGAGCGGCCTTTCCCGGAGTTGGGTCCGGAGTTTCAGCAGCAGGCGCAGCGTGGACTTTTCCTTGCCGGGGGTCACCAACGAGGAGTGCTCTGATTGCTGACCTGGTGACTTTGACATCATAGGGCTGTGGTCTGTGGAGAGAACTTGCCATCCAGAGTCTGGGATCCCTTGCGAGGGATCGCCGCAGAAGAGCTCCGACCACTGGCCTGCGGCCTATAACATCCTGAAACCGTAGTCTCAGGTAGGAAAGTGCCGATTCGGGCGCTCCAAGTGTGTCCGACCGTCCCGACGAGAGGGCTTGTACATCCGGCCGTAGCGGCGACTGCTGAACTGAACTTTGGCTAGGCTGCGAGGGAGGCGACATGGAAAAAGTCGCCTCTCCGTCAAGGAGGCGACCGGAAGGGCTGACTGACCTTTGTTGCCTTCCACCACAGTGAAGAACGCTGTGGTGGATGTTTGTTAGATTTTATCGTGTATTGTGTGTTTTTTTTTTTAAGTCGATCGCTGCTGGCAAATTAATTTCACTGCACCTTCGGGTGCATGTGATGAATACATTTGACTTTGACTTAGGATTTAATTTGGTGGTCTTACTTAAATGTTATCCAGATGTTGTTGCTGATCTACAATTGTGCTTAGTTTAACTATTTAAAAAAAAAACTAAAAAATACACTTATTTATAGAGATAGAGATAGAGATAGAGAATTGCAATTGATCTGGAAATATATGAAATGGTTTTTATGAATTCTTTCATGGTTATCTTTTGGCTTTAAGAACAAAAATAAAAGTTTATATGAAGAAAATGTAATGAAATGGCTCTAAACTGCACAGGAATAGAGTGATACAGTGTGGAAACGGGCCCTTCGGCCCAATTTTCACCTACTCATTCTTAAATTTTTGTATATGTAATTTGTAAATATATTTAAGCACAGACATGTGGTTTTGTTATTCCATATTCTAGGCGAGTACAATGATTATATAATTCTCTTGACACAGATGAGATTTGGAATGGAACACTTCCGTTTACAATCCAATGCAGAAAAAATTGGGCCAATGGTTGACTTCTATATAAAGAGTGCATTTTTTTCTCTCGTTAATTTCTTTGAATATGTTTTGTAGATTTTTAAGGAGCGTGAAGATGACCTGCGGCGCTTGTCCCGTCCTCTAGAGTGCACGTGCTTTCGGACCTCCATCTGGGATGAGACCTTGTACAAAGTAAGATTGTTTGAAGTGATGGTAGCAGCTCTTGAGTGACAGGTTATGCAAAAACATGAATGTGTGTGTTCTTTATAATTTTCATCATCCATTTGTGCACGATTCCCGCAGAGAATTTCTTGAAATTTAGATGAA
Source organism: Okamejei kenojei (assembly GCA_035221665.1). Lineage (NCBI taxonomy): Eukaryota > Metazoa > Chordata > Chondrichthyes > Rajiformes > Rajidae > Okamejei > Okamejei kenojei. Next base: position 41,470,260 of record CM069143.1, read on the forward strand.
TTTAGGTCAATTTTATTTTATGTAATGAGATTTTCAAAGCCTTAGAAAGAACAGCTGGTTAAGAGGTGATCTGATGGAGTTCTGGTAAAATTCAATTTGGCATAAATACAAGACCAATTGAGCAAAAGAGACTGCCTTTGTTACGAAGTCTGTGTAGGGCATAAACTTGCAGCATGCCTCTTTGGAAAAAGACTGACATTTTGACCTACTGGAACCATTGAATCATACTTGCATTAAGTGTTTAGTTCACATCTCTATAATAGTGAAACGACATTGGGTAGATGACCTCGTAAAATATCTTGGATGGATCCCCATATGTTTAGACGTCATTGTATTATGAAAATTGGCCAGTTGTGTAACTGGAATCCTGTTTATTAAATAAATAAATAGATAGATAGATAAATAAATACATGGCTGCTTGGAACAAATCTAGGCATGAGAATTCTGTTTCATTGAAGAGGAAGTGAAAGGTTGTTGCAAGTGAAAGTTATAATCTCTTGATAATACATTTTTTTTTTTTTAATCGGACTCTTGCAATTAACCATGTGGTTCCATGTTTTGCCTCTTGAGTTCCTGTCTAGGAAGAGAAATTATCTTTGGCTTGATTGTTCTGTGGAAATGCACCTATGTGGGTGGCTGTTGGGATTAGGTTTAGCTGGTGACAGTTATCCTGCCAATTTCATCATCTTCTGAAAGTGCCAGTTTGGATAACACTATTAAAATTGGCCTTTCATAACTGCATAGCTCATCCAAAAAATGTATTATGTTTGAAGTTTCTGTTCTAGCAGGCAGGTAAATAATTTTTAATAGCATGCTGTTAAAATTTCTTTTGGTGAATGTAGTCTTTTACAATTGCTTTTTTTAAAAATGTTTTTATAAATCTTCCTTTGGTATTTTCAATACTTTTGAGATTTGCTTCTCTTAGGCATGGTCAAGCATTGTGTACCAACTGATCCCTAATGTACAACAACTGGAAACCAACCTGAGGAACTTTGCTCAGATTATTGAAGCTGATGAGGTACTACTGTTTGAAAGGGCTACATTCCTAGTAAGTGCAATCAATTTATTTTCTTGTGATAGTGATTTATGCTTATAACAAATAGATCTTGGAAATTGTAGGTGCCCTGGGTGTTCAAGAGTTGTCATTAAATACATGTGAAGTGTCAGAAGACTGGCGGGAAATGCCTGGGAACTATAGGCCAGTGAGCCTAACATCTGTGGTCTGTAAGTTAGTAGCGAGTATTCTTCGGGACATCCATGCATTGAGATGGACAAGGGCTGATTAGGGATAGTCAACAGTATTTTGTGGGAGGTCGTGTCTCACAGATCTGAGCTTTTTTTGAAGATGTGACCAAAAAGGTGGTTGAGGGCAGTGGTGCAGATGTATATCTACAGATTTCAGGAAAACATTTGACAAGGTTCTGCATGGTAGCCTGCTTTGTTGATTTGCATGGCGAATCACATGTGATCCAAGGAAAGATAGCTGAATGCATAGGAAATTTGTTTCTTACATAGAAACATAGAAAATAGGTGTAGGAGTAGGCCATTCGGCCCTTCGAGCCTGCACCACCATTCAATATGATCGTGGCTGATCATCCAACTCAGTATCCTATACCTGCCTTCTCTCCATACCCCCTGATCCCTTTAGCCACAAGGGCCACATCTAACTACCTCTTAAATATAGCCAATGAACTGGCCTCAACTACCTTCTGTGGCAGAGAATTCCACAGACTCACCACTCTCTGTGTGAAAAATGACCTTCTCATCTCAGTCCTAAAAGACTTCCCCTTTATCCTTAAACTGTGACCCCTTGTTCTGGACTTCCCCGACATCGGGAACAATCTTCCTGCATCTAGCCTGTCCAACCCCTTAAGAATTTTGTACGTTTCTATAAGATCCCCCTCAATCTTCTAAATTCTAGCAAGTACAAGCCGAGTCTCCAGTCTTTCTTCATATGAAAGTCCTGCCATCCGAGCAATCAGTCTGGTGAACCTTCTCTGTACTCCCTCTATGGCAAGAATGTCTTTCCCAGGGCTCTCGCTTAACTTTTTTTCCCTGTTGCCAACCGGGCAACCTAGGCAGCTTTTTAGGTTGCCAAATGACAGCTTAGGTGGTCATTTAAGAAGGCTTGCATGACACGTGCGATAATGTGCTCGGACGAAGTGCGTAGTTTCCAGTCAGAATTATGCTCAATGAAGCATTCACATATTATTTCTGCTTCAAATAAAGTCACAAGCTAAACATGACTTTATATATACCGCAATGACATGGAGCAAAATTACAATACAGTATCTCATCTCCTTTTACACGTTGCAATGAATGCAATTTTTATTATTTCTTTCCATTTCCAAACAAAATTATGCTTGGATTATTCAGCGTCCGATCAACCACAGTGAGACCAAGTGCAGGCTTGGCGATCGCTTTGCACAACACTTACACTCAGTTCGCAATAGCCAACCTGATCTCCCGGTGGCTCAGCATTTCAACTCCCCCCTCCCATTCCGAATCCGATCTTTCTGTCCCTGGGCGTCCTCCATGGCCAGAGTGAGGCCCACCACAAATTGGAGGAACAGCACCTCATGCATATTTTGCTTGGGTAGTTTACACCCCAGCGGTATGAACATTGGCTTCTCCAATTTCAGGTAGTCCTTGCTTTCGCCCTCTTTCCCCTCCCATTTCCAGCTCTCCCACAGCCTACTGCCTCCGCCTTTCTTTTTCACGATCCCCTCTCCCCCCCCCCCCCCCCCCCCCCCCCCCCCCCCCCCCCGACATCAGTCTGAAGAAGGGTCTTGACCCGAAACGTCGCCTATTCCTTCGCTCCATAGATGCTGCCTCACCCGCTGCTTTTCTCCAGCTTTGTCTACCAACGAGATCCCACCACTGGCCACATCTTCCCATCTCCTCCCCTGTCGTGTTTCCGCAGAGACCGCTCCTTCCGTAACTCCCTGGTCATTTTGTCCCTTCCCACCCAAACCACCTCCTCCCCTGGCACTTTCCCTTGCAACCGCAAGAAATGCTGCACTTGTCGCTTTACCTCCCCCCTTGACTGCATTCAAGGACCCAAGCCGTCTTTCCAGGTGCGGCAGAGCTTCACGTGTACCTCCTCCAACCTCATCTATTGCATCCGCTGCTCTAGGTGTCAGCTGCTCTACATCGGTGAAACCAAGCATTGGCTTGGTGATCGCTTTGCCCAATACCTCCGCTCGGTTCGCAATAACCAAACTGATCTCCCGGTGGCTCAGCACTTCAACTCCCCCTCCCATTCCGAATCCGACTTTTCTGTCCTGGGCCTCCTCCATGGCCAGAGTGAGGCCCACCGAAAATTGGAGCAGCACCTCATATTTTGCTTGGGCAGTTTACACCCCAGCGGTATGAAAATTGATCTCCAATTTCAGGTAGTCCCTGCTTTCTCCTCCGCTTCCCAGCTCTCTCTCAGCCCACTGTCTCCGCCTCTTCCTTTCTTCTTCCCACCCCCTGCACCCTCACATCAGTTTGAAGAAGGGTCTCGACCCGAAACGTCGCCCATTTCCTTCGCTCCATGGATGCTGCCTCACCCGCTGAGTTTCTCCAGCATTTTTGTCTCCCCATTCACACAAGTTCGGTTATCCCACTTTCCTCGCCCACTCCCTACACGTTGGGGCAATTTTACAGAGACAAGTTAACTTGCAAAGCCAATGCATCTTTGGGATGTGGGAGGAAACCTACATGCTTGCAGGGAGAATGTGCAAATTCAACACAGACACTGCCCGAGGACAGGATCAAACACAGATCCCTGGATTGTAAGGCAGCAAGTCCACCAGCTGTGTATTTTTCAACACACAAAAAATTATACGTTGATAACTTTGGTTACTAAAAAAAAAAAAGAAACTATCCATTTTCAGTCTTAAATCTCTAAGTGATGCTATGTCCCCCTTTACAGCTACTGTATGTTTTAATTCAGTTCAAGACTATGGGGCAGTACATTGGCCATAAAGTTGCTGCCTAAAATTGCCAGAGACCCGGAATTGATCCTGAATATGGGTGCTGTCTGTATGGAGTTTGCTCCTTTTCCCTTTGATCGCATGGGTTATCTCAGGGTGCTTTTGTTTCCTTCCACATTCCAAAGGTGTGCAGGAACCTTTTTAAGACCCAACCCAAAACAGAATATTTTCCTTTTGTCCACAGATTCTGTTTGACCTGTTGAGTTACTCCAGCTTTTTGTGTCTATCTTCAGTTTAAACCAGCATCTGCAGTTCTTTCCTACACACACGATACTATATGATAGAACTTTATTAATCCCAGGAGGGAAATTGTGTGTGTGTGTGTATAGTTATATATTCATATATAAATATACACTGTTTTGTTTTCTCGTTGAGAACATTGTTTACAGAGTACTATGTTTACATATTCTGTTGTGCTGCTGCAAGTAAGGATTTCAATGAGACATGAGAGAATAAAACACTCTTGACGACTTACGTCGCTAATGTGTGGGATCGAACTAGTGTACGGGTGATCGGTGATCGGCGTGGACTCGGTGAGCTGAAGGGCCTGTTTCCACATTGTATCTTTAAATTAAACTACACACTAAAACCAGAGGGAATCTAAAGAAGGATCTCTACCCGAAACGTCACCCAATTTCTTCTATCCAGGGATGCTGGCTGCTGCATGGAGTTCCGCCGCACAATTAAAGCATGGAATAGTCTTCACCCTACTATAGGTACCCAACCAGAAGCGATTAAATTTAAGGTAGCTCTTTTTTTCCCTAAGAACCGTTTTTTGTTTAAGTCCAAGTCCATTGTCATGTGTCCCAGATAGGACAATTAAATTCTTGCTTGCTGCAGCACAACAGAATATAGAACAGGAGATAAAAGTTCACTGTGGGTGGTGGTGTTTAAATTCTATTTAAATTCCATTTCGAATATTTTTGGAGGACCAGGAAACCAAGAAGCAAGAGTAACTCCAGGGAGTTACTCCAGTTTGAACAAGTGATTCTGCATTGGTTTTCAGCGGTCGCGGCGAGTGATCAGCAATGGCGGCCAGATCTCCCACCATGCAAAGGGAGGGAGAAAGTGGCCGACGCCGACCAGTTGCAGTGGCAGTGCGCATGTGCAGGGCGGCACATGCGCACAACCACGGCCGACGATGTGCTGGCCAAATATCCTCGCTTTAGGATCTATGGTGCTGGCCGTGGTTATGCGCATGTGTAAGGCGGCTGGCCGGCCATGCCGACAGACGAGGAGTGGGCAGAGACGGAGAGAGAGAGAGAGAGAGAGAGAAAGATAGAAAGTTGGCCCGCTCAGGTGCTTGCCAAGCCGGGCAAAATGGCATGGCTTTTAGGTTGCCCGGTGGGTCTGTGGGTTGCCATTGGCAACCGGGCAACTGCTAATTTCGAGCCCTGCTTTCCTCAGATTAGGTCCCTCTATGGCAAGAATGTCTTTCCTCAGATTAGGATTCTTGGAAGGAAACTGTGATGATGGAAGCTTGTTTTTCAGACTGGAGTCCTGGGACTAGTGGAGTGCCTCATGGTTTGGTGTTGGGTTCATTGCTGTTTTTCATCCATATCAAAAATTTGGATGTGAACAGACAAGGCACAATGAGCAAGTTTGCAGATGATATGAGAGTGGGTGGTGTAGATGGTGGTCAAAAATTGCAGCAGCATCTTGATTGGTTGGGCTGATGAATGGTTGATAGAATTTAATTCAGAGAAATGTTAGGTGTCGCACTTTGGATAGTCTAACAAGGGCAGAACCTACACAGTGAATGGTAGGGCTCTGGGGAGTGGTAGAACAGGGAGATCTTGGAGTGCAGGAGCATAGTTTCTTGAAAATGGCATTACAGTTAGATAGGGTGGTCAAAAATGCTTTCGGCACATTGGTCTTCAGTCAGAGTATAGAATTTGGGTGGTCATGTTACAGCTGCATAAGATTGGTTAGGCCACATTTAGAATATTGTGTTCACTTTTGGTCACAGTTATAGGAAAGATGGTGTCGAGCTGGAAAGTGTGCAGAGGAGATTTACAAGAATGTTGCCAGGACTCAAGGGCCTGAGCAGACTGAGTTTATTCCTTGGAGTGCATGACTTATAGGAGCACTTATAGAGGTGTACAACATTATGAGAGGAATATATTGGGTAAATGCATCATTTTTGGCACAGAGTAGAAAAATCAACAACTGGAGAACATGGGTTTAAGGTGAGGGGTAAAGATTTAATAGGACCCTGAGGGGTAACTTTTTACACAAAGTGTGGTGGGTAAATGGAACGTAAACAAAGATGCTGGGGAAACTCAGCGGGTGAGGCAGCATCTATGGAGGGAAGGAGTAGGTGACGTTTTGGGTCGAGACCCTTCTTCAGATATATGGAACGGGCTGCGAGGAGGTAGCTTTAGAGGGTTTTTGGCCTAGTGGCAGATGGGTCGTGTAGATGGATGTGTAGATTGGTCGGTGTGACAAGTTGGGCCAAAGAGCTTTTTTTTTCATGCTGTATGGCACTATCCACATGGGATGATTGCGACTTGACATCCTGCCTAGGCTCTCATCTTTAGAATAATCACCTAATTGAAAAGTTTCTGTGGGCCACTTTCTTGACTATGAAAAGCAGCTGGTTAGATTTGAGTTCTGAGTTAGTCCAGTATTTTGAATATTTAGCCCAGTAACCCAAATGCTTAAATTCATTTGCATTTCAGTAAAATTACTTTTTATTCCTGTGTGTGCGATGCATAATTGTTAACTTGCTTTCCCTTCGGGCACTTGTAGTGATGATTCAATTGAAATTCTGTAGGGTTTTAGATCAGTAAAATATTTTCCCCCTAACTGACTGCCTTACTTGTACAAACGCGTCGTGATTTTAATTTTGATTATATAAAACAATGTCAATGTCTAAATGATCTATATCAAAGCACAATCTATGAATATGTATGATAAATTAGATTAAAATTTGTTTGCTGTTAAATGATTCCTGCATATGGATGGTATTGTTCACTAGGATTAGCATTTCTGAAGAATGTGTGCCTTTGTTGTGAGAGAAGCATGGAGATTGCTGCATTCTCAAAATATAATTTTTTGTAAGAGCTTCTGTATATTCAATGAATACTGTCTGCGATTACTATTTTAGGGTCTGGAAGTTTCAGCAGGTGTTTAACTTGAACTACAGAAAGATAATGATTACATTAAATTATGAGATGAGATGACTTGAGGTACTTATGCAAACTCATTATTTTGGGAAGAAATCTGTTTAATTTTTGTTGCATCTGCCAGAACTGCATGTACAGTGTACAATCTGAGACATAACAAGGGACTGTCAGAATAGAAATTGATTAAGTTATCTCAACAATTTTTACGAATGGATTGTTGACTCTGGCCACGTCATGATTTGTTCCACATACTTGCCACCCTCCAGAAAATGTTTCCCTACAGGTCTCTTTTAGATGTTTTACATCTCGCCTTAAACCTATGCTCTACAGTTTTTGACTACCCTACCCTGGGGAAAATACTGTGGCTGTTCACCGTATCTATGCCCTTATGATTTTTCCTATCTCTAAAGCTCCAGGGAAAAAAGGTCCAGCTTATCCAGCCTCCTTATGCAAATCTTTTGGGCCTCATAACATCGTCATTTATTTTGCATCCCTTCCAGTATATTGACGTCCATCCTAGGCAATGCAACCAGAATTGTACATCACATTCGAAAAGTGGGTGCACCAACAACTTGTACAGCTTTAATATGACGTTCCAACTGCTGTACTCATTACCAATGATTGAAGACCAGCATGCCAAACCTTGTCGTCTTCACCTTGTCCTTATCTTCATGGAACTACGTACCTGCACCTCTAGATCGCTCTGCTCTTTAACTATCCAGGACCCTACGTTTCCTGTCCGACTTTCCCCGGTGTGTCCGACAATGCAAAATGCAATATCTCGCATGTATTAAGCAATTCCTGCCATTCCTCGGCCCATTGGCCAAATTGATTAAAAAACCGTTATAATCTTTTTAATCTTTCTCACCATCCACTATCCAACGAATATTAGTGTCATATACAAACTTCATAACACTGCAGTTTACATTTACATACCAATCATTAATATAAACAACGAGCAACAGTGGACCCAGCACTGATCACTGGGTTACATCACGTTGCAAGCCTTCAGCCAGAAAAACAGCCCAACACCACAAGATAGACACAAAAAGCTGGAGTAACTCAGTGGGACAGGCATCTTTGGAGAAAAGGAAAATGGACCTATTGGGAAAACATTTCCAGAGGGTGGCAGGTATGTGGAACAAGTCAAGACGTGGCTAGAGTCACCAATCCATTCTAAAAAATTGTTGAGATAACACAATACCACAACCCTGTTTCCTACCTTCAAACTGTTGATATAATTGACACAGTGCTTTTTCAATCGAACATTTTAAAATAATACCTCTTTGTCCTTTGACAGTGAATGTTTCTAAGTGACATCGTCTCATTTTTCAGGTGATTTCTCACTATCAATGTAAAGAACAGAGGGATGCACATAGATTTGAAAAAATCAGCAACATTATTAAGCAATTCAAACTAAGCTGCAGGTAAATATTTAAGGAACAAAATGTTTATGCTTATCAAAATGAGAGAGCATGTGCAAGAAAAAACAGTTTGCTTCAGTTGAGAACATTCTTCAATAAGGTGTCTTTGGTGCGGTAAACCTCAGAAACCTGCTCTGCCACATTATGTCAGATTTCTAACCCCATTGTTAATAATTTTGTTGTCTGCATCTGCCAGATTAAGATTTAAGATTCCCCCAATTTATGCTTTTTTGAAATTTAAGATATTTGTAAGATGTATGATTTTAATGATAGTGATACCATAAAGCTGGTCTAGTTTGTATTTGGAACTGACTGTCAGACATAGCTTCTTTTGGACTTTGTTCAGGATTCTACCGTCACATAAATTGGTAAACTTTATAGTTATTATTGGTTTTGCACGATTAAATGTTTTTCCTATTGCTCTCTCTATAGTAAACTGGCAGCGTCTTTCCAAAGTATGGAAGTTAGGAACTCCAATTTTGCAGCATTTATTGATGTCTTCACATCCAACACATATGTGATGGTAATCATGTCAGATCCATCCATACGTAAGTAACCAGAAGTCTTTCTCCATTTATAATATTATGCTGAAAATTTAGTCCTTTGATATTTACAGTGAACATTTTGACATTACTGTTCAGATGTAAATGATGTGACACCAAGGCAAAAAATGTTTACTATGAATATCTTTGCAGAAACCCAGGTTTACTTGCTACTTGTATTTCATCACTGAGATAATGAAATCAAGTTTTTAATGTCAAAAATTGATATTCTTGAAGTGGAACTGGCATATTTTAGTGATGGTATCAGAAGAATGGAGTGACATTAAATGACTACCAAAAAGGGAGATTTGGCTTCATGGTGGAGAGGTTTTATAGTCCTGAGCTTTTATGGATAGTTTTGTATTAGTCACCAATAGACCATGGGTAAAGGTGCAACTTCCAAAAAGCTGTAAATGTTGGTATCTCATTTATTTAAAATGGGCTAATATGTGGATAACTGGGCAGCACAATAGCACAACTGGTAGAGTTGCTGCCTTACAATGCAAGGGTCCTGGATTCGATCCTGACCTCGGATGCTATCTGTGTGGAGTTTGCATGTTCACCTTGCGACCGCAGGGGTTAACTTCAGCTGCTCTAGCTTCCTCTCCATCCCAAGGATGTGCAAATTTGTAGGTTAATTTGCCTAATTGTAAATAGGCACTGTAAATTGCCCCTAGTGCGTAGGGAGTGGATGAGAAAGTGGCGTAATATAGAGCTAGTATGAATGCGTGATCGAAGGTCGGAGGGGACTCGATAAGCCGAAGAACACTATTCCATGCTTATCTCTATTCTAAATTTAATCCGCTAATATTGAAACAGTAATTTGTTTTTTCAAATGCCTTCATGCTTACGATGTGCTTATTTTCCTTTATTCTTCATTCAACCCCCATGATCTTGCCCTTTTTCATTAACATAACTCAAAGTTAAAAATTACAATGGCATAAATGTTAATTGCTTTGGTCACCAACCCAATTTATACTAAACATTATACTGTTTGCTTTTGAAACTGAGAAAATTGTGCATAAGAATTGTTCAAAATTACTGTTGCAATAATCTATCAATTCTTTATGGGACAAGCATTATTAATGGGACAAATGTATCTTTCATGAACCTATTTCATTTGACTCTATAGAAAAAAGGTTAAGGGATGAGAAGATCATTTTTCACACATAGAGTGGTGAATCTGTGGAATTCTCTGCCACAGAAGGTAGTTGAGGCCAGTTCATTGGTTATATTTAAGAGGGAGTTAGATGTGGCTGAAGGGATCAGGGGGGTATGGAGAGAAGGCAGGTACAGGATACCGAGTTGGATGATCAGCCACGATCATATTGAATGGCGGTGCAGGCTCCTGCACCTATTTTCTATGATAACTTCCAGCTCTTGATATCTGCCTTTTTTTTTAAATTTTGGTGCTTTTTTTTGGGACTGTTTCTCATTTTGAATTAATTCTGCTTTTTCCTAAACTCCTTTAGCTTCAGCAGCTACACTCATCAATATTCGTAATGCCCGGAAACACTTTGAGAAGCTGGAGAGAGTTGATGGTCCTAAACACAGCCTTTTGGTTCGTTAAAGGGCGGCTTTATTATGGACAAGATATCAAATGGGTGTACGACAACTTGATATTTCCTGATATAATTCTTTATATCGTGTCTGTTTTTGAGTAATTTGCTGCAGTTGTCACATTTTTTGTGACCTTGAACAGCTTGCCATGTAATTTGTCTTGTTTCCTGAATGCAACAGGCCCTGTTCATTCCAGACACTGCTTCAATACTCTCACATGATACAGCATCACCTGGTCCCATCTTATTGACACATCAGGCAGGATCGTCAACTTTTTGAAAAGTGCTCTGGGGTTTATATAATTTCAAAATCTGTCTTTCAATTCTGCATGCAAAATATGCCATGTGTTTTTCTTTCAGACCTGACAATCTAACCAATGCTCTTTTCTTTACCCCTCCAAAATGAAGCACATTAGATGTATATATGATGAAAACTCCCATGTTAAAGGAAGTGATATCACTATTAAGGAGATATGAAGATAATCAGTTATGTGGTATTCATAGAATGTAAGTGCTGAAACAAATGGTATAATTACTTTCTCCAATTCACACTTTCAAAATGTTAGGTTTGTGATTTTGTAAAATGTCATTCATTTTGTTTGCACTCTTCCTTTTGTGTCTTTTAATGTTGTGGTTATTATTTGTGAAAGTTCAACTTAGTGGTCTGTTTGTTGAATCATTGCATTCTCTGTATTCCCAGTTATTTTAAGCTGGTTTGGGATGAGCTGATGAACCTTCCTCTTTTTTTTCCCCTCTTCATACTCTTCAAGGACAGATATAAGAGAAAATATTGCCAATCTAACTGGGCTGCTCTTGCGCAGTCCCAGCACTCAATGTAATGGCATCAATTCCTTGCCCTTTCCTGTTTTTTTTAAAAAAATAGGTATTTAATAAAATCTATTTCACAAGTCAGTTAGTGGTGTGTGAACTATTTTATAATTACTTGGCAGTGTTCGTATTGTCAGTTGCTTTTCCCAACGTTTTTTTACTGACTTGTCATGCTTTCTTTTCGTAAGTGGCTTTGGTATGTTTTGCTGCAGATTGTTTAAACATTAAGAGATTATTTGACGTGTGCATCAGGCAGTTTGCTTGTAACTGTCTCAGATTTTTCCAGTTGCATGTGCATCTAGTATCTGGTGGAATCCATTTCATTATTTCTCATCCACTCCAGCTTAACTGAAGACATAAAACACAAACAATATTTGAACTACTTCATCAAGAGTGAATGAGTGAAATTTTTGCACAGAATTTTGTTGCTCAAATAACTCAATGTTATTTGAAAAAATATATCTAGATTTGTAAAAATGCTTCTTTGAGGCAGTCTTTAAAATTTCTGTGAAAATGGGGAGGGTGGAACATTTTAAAAGATACATCAACTTCTCAAAATATTTCCCACCATAAAAATACTTCAATTTCTAAATAGAATATTAATATTCTATGCACTGAAAATATTCTTTATGGGATCAATTTTCCTTAGGTTTCTGTGGTGTTACCTTAGAGTAACATGTAGGGACTTTCAAGGCATGTTCAGAGGTAATCTGTAAATAGTTTTACTTATTCTTTAGCAATATCCACTGACAATGCTCATGACCTAATTTGCTAGCCTTAGTTCGTTCATTTCCTGACCCATCCGCAGTAAATAATTGATTTATTTTGCATGGGTCAGTGGGGAAGACTGTTTACATTTTCCGCTACCGACTACAAAATAATTTATTGTTGAACTATTTTGTTGAAACCGTTAAGTTTTCATATTTTGAAAATATGTCTGCATTCTTTGTATATCAATAACGTAAAGGAAAAACAAGTATGCAGAGTTTCCCTGAAGTATTAAGTAGATGAAAAGTTAGTTAAAGGTTTAGCTGGGCTGCTGCCAGAACTAATTGCTGCATTATTATAGGCACTCTTCTTCTTTTCTGCTGGTAGCAATATATTTTGTTGTGGTGGGTAGTATCTTCATTTCCCTAATTGGGACCTATCTAAACAATTCTAGCTCTTTCCATTCTTGAAGTAGTATTGGATGTACAGATTATTTTGGTTACATTCATTGTTGGAATAAGAATGTCTTCCCTTGGGAGTAAATCAGAAAGTCAACCATTAAAGCAGAAGAGAAGGGATAATGAAAGCAAAGGCTGGTGTCTTTTTGAAGCTGGGATGGGGGGGAAATGGGCAGGAAGTAAATGCTTGTTACGTCAGTAAAAGTTCAAAGGTTGTTTAATGGTGTACTAAAAAGTGCAATTAAAAGAGGAAACCCAAGAGTACAACAAAGTTGGAGAACTTAAAACAATAGTTTTTAAAAATGACTGGTGAAATTACTAGTACTAAAAATCAAAAAATACCCATGCCTCTTATTAGAATGGCAAATTATGTCTTGATATTTTGAGGGGCTTTGAGTATTAGAAAAGGATCTTGCTGCATTTAAATCAAATCATACCTAGAACACCGGGTGCAGTTCTGGTCTTCAATCATGAGTGCTAGCCTTTGAGGTCTGCAATGAAGCATCATTAGTTTGATTTCTGAGATAAAATATTGTGAGGAATAAGCTTCTTTCTGGGGGTTTAAAATGTATGAAGATTGATCTTGTTGGAGTTTATTAAATTCGTAAAGTTAGAGACTTTATACAAATACAAATATATATTTGTAATATTTTTATTCTTAGTATATTCTGTGTTTTTAGTGGTGTGGAGGAATGTGGAAGGAGACCAAAGTACAAGTTGAGCAGCTGAAAGCAGTCACATCTCGGGGTGACAGCTCCTACTTAGTGGGTGAATGAAAAGGAAAGCGGGCATTAAGGGAGCAACCATATTGGGTGAGGCTGTGTGGAGGGTAAGTGCAAGGTTGGCGAGGAGGGTGATGGCGACATGCCTTTTCCTTCTGTAAATCTTCCTTTGTCTAGTACAGTAGAGATGGCGGCTACGGCAGTGGTATTCTCTGGTGGCATGAGGAATTCAGGTGACTTCCAGTGTCCCTGAATGCTATACTGTAGCTCAGAGTTACAGTGGGGTGGCCATGTCAAGGTTGCAGGTAGAAGGTAGATGGGTGACCACTGGGAAAGGGAATAATAGTGCAGGAATTCCCTGTGGCCATTCCCTTGACAACGGGTATGCCCCTTTGGTGGTGGTTGAGGGGGGGATGACCAGGGGCAAGCAGTGTCAGGTATGTGAAACCAGTTGGGGAAAGGTGAAGTTAGAGAAAAGGGAAAGTGATTAGTTAAGAGACCAGGCAGGAGCTGCTGTGGCAGCTAACTACTCCAGGATGGTTTGTTGCCTCCCTGTCGTAGTATGTCTCAGAGTGGCTGCAAAACAGTGGTATCATCCTACCACAATCGGAGAGCAGTGCTGAAAGACAATCCACCTTATTGGTGACGCTTGATCGGACTTTGCTGGCTTTGCCTTGCACTAAACATCATTCCCTTATATATCTACACACTGTAAATGGCTTGATTGTAATCATGTTTTCTCTTTCTGCTGATCTAGCATGCAACAAAAGCAATACATGTGACATAAACTAAACTAAAAACATTCTTCAGGACAAGGGGAAGCTACCAGAAGTGATTGTGCTTGTTGCCACAAATGACACGGGTAGGAAAAGGGCTGAGATTGTGCAGAGTAACATTGTAGTGGTTTGAGATAACATTATCCATGGTTCTTCCAATGAGGCTCTATGGGTGGAGCAGAGAAATAAAAAGGGAATGATCACCTTGTTGGAAATGTATTATAGGCCCCCAAATAGTCACTGGGAATTCAAAGAAAAGGAATGCTGCGGGATTGCAGGCAACTGCGAGACTTGCAAGGGTTGTCATAGTAGGTGATTTTAACGTTCCCAATGTAGACTGGGACTGTCAGTCATACAGCATGGAAATGCTTGTCCACACTGACCAAGATGCCCCATCAACGGCAATCCCACCTGCCCATGTTTGGCCCATATTAACCTCTCCTGTGCAAGTGTCTTTTAAATTTTGTTTTAGTACCTGCATCAACTATCTCCTCTGGTAGGCTCGCTCCATATACCCACCAACTGCTGTGGAAAATGTTGCCCCTCTAGCTCCTCTCATGATTTGCTATACCTCTATAAGAACACCTCCTGCGCTCCAAGGAATAAAGTCCTAGCTTACCCAACCTTGCCCTGCAGCTCGGGCCCATGAGTTCTGGCAACCTCATTAATCCTCTCTGCATTCCTTCCAGCTTAATGACATCCGTTCTATAACTAGGTGACCACAACTGAACATAATACTCCAAATGTGGCCTCCTCAACATCTTGTACAACTGTAACATAACATTCCAATTTTTATACAAAATATGTGTAAGAAGAAACTGCAGATGCTGGTTTAAACCGAAGACAGACGTCTGAGGATGGGTCTCGACCTGAAATGTCACGCTTTCCTCCTCTCCAGACATGCTGCCTGTCCTGCTGAATTACTCCAGCTTTTTGTGTCTACTATGTGGAATACACTGGCTGATGAAGGCCAATGTACTGAAAGCTGCCTTTACCACTCTATCTACCTGTGATGTCATTTTCAGGTAACTAAGTACCGCATTCAGAGTTCCCTTTTTCACTTAAATGGTGGCGTATATATGCAATGAGCTGCTAGAGGAAGTAGTTGAGGCTGGTACAATAGCAATATTTAAAAGACACTGGGATATGTACTGGGATAGAAAAAGGTTAGATGGATATGAGTAAATGATACTAGCTTAGATGGGGCATCTTGGTCAGCATGAAATAATTGGTCTGAAGGGCTGTATAACTTTACGATTCCCTGTAAAGTACTTTTCAAATTTGCCTTTGCTCACGAACCATATCAAGCAAGTGAAATGGGGGAGTGATGGAAACATTTCCATTGTTTAAATTCAAAACCATTTGATTCTTGTTGAGATGCAGGTTTCTTCTACTTTTTAAACCCATGTTCACTTCAAAGCAACCCACATTTCCCAACATTTGTGTGGAAATGAACATACCATCACATTAAAATTATACTTTGTTTCTGATGCACGGTACTGTAAAATGTATTCCCCAAGGAATTTAAAAAAAAAAAAAGTTCTGGGCAGAATTAATAGTTGAACAAGTAATGACTTGGCAGTCGACATGAAAGCAAAATACTACTCTAAGTGAAGAATGAGCCCAAAGTATTTTCTTTACAATGTATTTTTTTGATCTAATAATTTGCTTGACTATGAGGGTAAATAATTATTCATAGATTTCCTGACTCCCAGCCATGCCTGACAGCATGTCATGGTTTTCATGACATCAGGGCTGAAAACTGAATTAAAAGACAATAGATTTTGTAAGGATATAAGAAAACCGAAGTAGGAAAAGGTCACTTTGTCTCATAAGCCTGTCCCAACTTTCAATGATTTCTGACCTATTTCCACCTGCCTTTTCCTACACTATATCCTTTGTGCTTCATCAGAAATTGACACTTACCTCAGATAAATTTCATTTTTTTAATTTTTACCTACTTCTGTTTATAACTGGTATATTACCAAATAACCATATAACAATTACAGCACGGAAACAGGCCCTCTCGGCCCTTCCAGTACGTGCCGACCATTTGTTTTCCCCTAGTCCCATCTACCTGCAGTCAGACCATACCCCTCCATTCCCTTCACGTCCATATACCTATCCACTTTACTTTTAAATGTTAAAATCGATCCTGCCTCCACCACTTCTGCTGGAAGCTCATTCCACACAGCCACACTAAGTAAAGAAGTTCCCCCTCACGTTACCCCTAAACTTCTGTCCCTTAATTCTCATGTCATGCCCTCTTGTTTGAATCTTCCCTACCCTCAATGGGAAAAGCTTATCCACGTCAACTCTGTCTATCCCTTTCATCATTTTAAAGACCTCAATCAAGTCCCCCCCCTTAACCTTCTGCGCTCCAAAGAATAAAGACCTAACTTGTTCAACCTTTCTCTGTAACATAGTTGCTGGAACCCTGGCAACATTCTGGTAAATCTCCTCTGTACTCTCTCTATTTTGTTGACATCCTTCCTATAATTAGGCGACCAAAATTGTACACCATACTCCAGAATTGGTCTTACCAATGCCTTGTACAATTTTAACATTACTTCCCCACTCCTATATTCAATGCTCTGATTTATAAAGGGCACACCAAAGGCTTTCTTTACCACCCTATCTACATGCGATTCCACCTTCAGGGAACAATGCACAGTTATTCCTAGATCCCTCTGTTCCACAGCATTCCTCAATTCCCTACCATTTACCATGTACGTCCTATTTTGATTTGTCCTGCCAAGATGTAGCACCACACTTAACAGCATTAAACTCCATCTGCCATCTTTCAGCCCACTTTTCCAAATGGCCCAAATCTCTCTGTCGACTTTGAAAATCGACTTCATTATCCACAACACCACCTATCTTAGTATCATCTGCATACTTACTTATCCAATTTTCCACCCCATCATCCAGATCATTGATGTACATGACAAACAACAGTGGACCCAACACAGATCCCTGAGGCACCCCACTGGTCACCGGCTTCCAACCTGACAAACAGCCATCCACCATTACTCTCTGACATCTCCCATTCAGCCACTGTTGAATCCATCTTGCTACTCCGCCATTAACACCCAAAGATTGAACCTTCTTAACCAACCTTCCATGGGGAACCTTGTCAAAGGCCTTACTGAAATCCATATAGACAACATCCACTGCTTTACCCTCATCAATTTCCCTAGTTACCGCTTCAAAAAATTCAAGAATGTTTGTCAAACATGACCTTCCAGGCACAAATCCATGTTGACTGTTCCTGATCAGACCCTGTTTATCCAGATGCTTATATATATTATCTCTAAGTATCCTTTCCATTAATTTGCCCACCACTGACGTCAAACTAATGGGTCTATAATTGCTAGGTTTATTCTTTGAACGCTTTTTAAACAATGGAACAACATGCGCAGTACGCCAATCCTCCGGCACTATTCCCGTTTCTAATGACATTTGAAATATTTCTGTCATAGCTCCTGCTATTTCTACACTAACTTCCCTCAATGTCCTAGGGAATATCCTGTCAGGACCTGGAGACTTATCCACTTTTATATTTTTCAAAAGTGTCAGTACTTTCTCCTCTTTGAATCTCATAGTTTCCATAGCTACTCTACTTTTTTCCCTTACCTCACAGAGTTCAATATCCTTCTCCTTGGTGAATACCGAAGAAAAGAAATTGTTCAATATCTCCCCCATCTCTTTTGGCTCTGCAGATAGCTGTCCATTCTGGTTCTCTAATGGTCCAATTTTATCCCTCGTTATCCCTTTGCTATTAATATAGCTGTAGAAACCCTTTGGATTTACTTTCACCTTTCTTGCCAAAGCAACCTCATATCTTCTTTTAGCCTTCCTAATTTCTTTCTTAAGATTCTTTTTACATTCTTTATACTCCTCTAGCACCTCATTTACTCCATGCCTCCTATAATTATTGTAGATATCTCTCTTTTTTCAAAACAAGTGTCCAATTTCCCTTGAAAACCATGGCTCTTTCCAATTTTTACTATTTCCTTTCAACCTAACAGGGATATAAAGATTCTATACTCTTACAATTTCCCCTTTAAATGTCCTCCATTTCTCTTCTACATCCTTCCCATGAAACAAAGTGTCCCAATTCACTCCTTTAAAATCCTTACGCATTCCCTCAAAGTTAGCCTTTCTCCAATCAAAAATCTCCACCCTAGGTCCAGTTCTGACTCTCTCCATAATTATATTGAAACTAATGGTATTGTGATCACCGGTCCCGAAGTGCTCACCAACGCATACCTCCGTCACCTGACCTGCCTCATTTCCTAACAGGAGGTCCAGCACTGCCCCTTCTCTGGCCGATACCTCTATGTACTGCTGCAAAAAACTATCCTGCACACATTTTACAAACTCCAAACCATCCAGCCCATTTATAGAATGTGTTTCCCAGTCTATTTTTGGAAAATTGAAATCTCCCACAATCACTACCTTGTGCTTACTACTAATATCTGCTATCTCCTTACATATTTGCTCTTCCAATTCTCGCTCCCCATTTGGCGATCTATAGTACACCCCTAAAAGTGTTGCTACACCGTTCCCACTTGTCAGTTCCACCCAAATAGCCTCCCTAGACGAGCCCTCTAATCTATCCTGCCAAAGCACTGCTGTAATATCTTCTCTGACAAGCAATGCAACACCTCCCCCTCTGGTCCCTCCAATTCTATCACACCTGAAGCAACGAAATCCTGGAATATTTAGTTTCCAATCACAGCCCTCCTGCAAGCCATGTTTCACTGATTGCCACAACATCATATTTCCAGGTGTCAATCCAGGCTCTAAGTTCATCCACCTTACTTACAATGCTCCTAGCATTAAAATATACACATTTTAGAAACCCACCATCCCTTATTCTCTGTCTATTATCTTTTTCATCTTTCTCACCTACATTTTGGGTCCGAGTGCTTCCCTTCTCTGCCTCTTGCCCCACACCCTGACCCCTAGCCCCCTCTACCCGAGTCCCTCCCCCCAGCCTTTCTAGTTTAAAGTCTCCCCAGTAGCCTTTGCAAATCTCCCTGCCAGGATATTGGTCCCCCTCGGGCTCAAGTGCAACCAGTCCTTTGTGTACAGATCATGCCTTCCCCAAAAGAGGTCCTAGTGATCAAGAAACTAGAATCCCTGCCCACTGCACCAGTCCCTCAGCCACGCATTTATCCTCCACCTCATTTCATTCCTACGCTCACTGTCACGCGGCACAGGCAGTAATCCTGAAATTGTTACCCTTTTGGTCCTTCTCCTTAACTTTCCCCCCAACTCCCTAAATTCTCCCTTCAGGACCTCGTCACTTTTTCTGCCTATGTCATTGGTACCTATGTGTACCACAACATCAGGCTCCTCTCCCTCCCTTATCAGAATCTTTTGGACACGTTCTGACACATGCGAGACCCTGGCACCAGGGAGGCAAACTACCATCCGGGTCTCCCGACTGCGTCCACAGAATCTCCTATCCGACCCCCTAACTATAGAGTCCCCTATTACAATTGCCCTCCTCTTTTTGCTACCCTTCTGAGCATCAGGGCCGGTCTCTGTGCCGGAGGTCCGGCCGCTGTTGCTGCCCCCAGCTAGGCTGTCCCCTCCAATCGTACTCAAACCCGAGTACCTATTTTCCAGGTGTACGGTCACAGGGGTACTGCCTCTGCCCCTTGCCCTTCCTAACTGTGACCCACTTGTCTGCCTCCTGTGGTCTGGGAGTGACTACCTCCCCGTAGCTCCTCTCTATGACCTCCTCACTCTCCCTGACCAGACGGAGGTCATCGAGCTGCTGCTCCAGGTTCCTAACACAGTCCTTTAGGAGCCCATCTCGACACACCTGGCGCAGATGTGGGCGTCTGGAGGGCTATCAGATTCCCTGACCTCCCACATCTGACATCCAGAACAGTACACTGCCCTGGCCTTCATACTCCCCCCTTACACAGGATACAATATCAACACAATATAAAATCACTACAAACTGCTGAAATCTGACTGTAAATCAGCTGTTTACCCTGGTCCACTTCCCACCAATCAGCGGCTTCCTCAAAAAAATCCACTTCTCCAAATGGAATGTTATGGATTTAGGTAAAAACAAGCCCCGCGCTTGATTTTAAACCTTACCGGTCGTGTGTCGCTCCTCCCCCTCCTTCTCTTCCAACGGCTCCTGTGGGCCTCTGAAAAAAGAAGCCCCGTGGTTGATTTTAAAGTTTACCGGTCGGGTGTCGCTCCTCCCCCTCCTTCTCTTCCAACGGCTCTTGTGGGCCTCAGGAAATATATTTCCTTTTAAATGTTTTAATTTGCAAAGGGAAGAGGTCGAGAAAGCAAAGGGATGTCTTTGACATGGTGAGAATTAAAGAAGATTGAGATACCCTAAAGATGATGGTGTAGGTTGAGTAAAGGTGGTTAAGGCTTGTTAATCATTGTGTATCTGTCTGGAGTTGGAGTAAATTGGTGGAGCTGAATGAGGAGAGGGCAGAAAAGGTTAAAAATAATGCTGGAACTGCGAGACATAGTACAAGAGTAAGAAGGAGCACCAATACAGGCAACATAGTGGTGATGCTGAAGCCCTGAGTAGGACTGAAGTAAGCACTGCTCCAAGCATCCCACAAAGTAAAAAGCATAGATTGTGCTCATGCAAGCAGTTGTGGGAACTTGCATGGGCCCAAGCTTATATTCTCAAACTATTCCAATGCAGCCCAACGTCATCTCAACAAACAGCATCTTATCTCCAACCTGGCTTGTTTCAGCCCTCGGGATTTAACACAGAATTTAACAATTTCAGATAACCGGTCTTTCCAGTTCGTCAGAATAGGGCCAGTTCTGATAAACTTGTTCAGAGGTGTCATAGAAACATAGAAATTAGGTGCAGGAGCAGGCCATTCGGCCCTTCGAGCATGCACCGCCATTCAATATGATCATGGCTGATCATCCAACTCAATATCCTGTACCTGCCTTCTCTCCATACCCCCTGATCCCTTCAGCCACCAGGGCCACATCCAACTCCCTCTTAAATATGGCCAACGAACTGGCCTCAACTACCTTCTGTGGCAGAGAATTCCACAGATTCACCACTCTCTGTGTGAAAAACGATTTTCTCATCTCGGTCCTAAAAGACTTCCCTCTTATCCTTAAACTGTGACCGCTTGTCCTGGACTTCCCCAACATCGGGAACAATCTTCCTGCATCTAGCCTGTCCAACCCCTTAAGAATTTTGTAAGTCTCTATGAGATCACCCCTCAATCTTCTAGATTCCAGCGAGTACAAGCGGAGTCTATCCAGTCTTTCGTCATATGGAAGTCGTGCCATCCCAGGAATCAGTCTGGTGAAACTTCTCTGTACTCCCTCTATGGCAAGAATGTCTTTCCTCAGATTAGGAGACCAAAACTGTACGCAATACTCCAGGTGTGGCCTCACCAAGACCCTATACAACTGCAGTAGAACCTCCCTGCTCTTGTACTCAAATCCTTTTGCTATGAATGCCAACATACCATTGGCTTTCTTCACAGCCTGCAGCACCTGCATGCCTACTTTCAATGACTGGTGTACCATGACACCCAGGTCTCGCTGCATCTCCCCTTTTCCTAATTGGTCACCATTCAAATAATAGTCTACCTTCCTGTTTTTGCCACCAAAGTGGATAACCTCACATTTATCCACATTATACTGCATCTGCCATGCATTTGCCCACTCACCCAGTCTATCCAAGCCATGTCGCAGCCTCCTAGCATCCTCCTCACAGCTAACAATGCCCCCCAGCTTCGTGTCATCCGCAAACTTCGAGATGTTGCATTTAATTCCCTTGTCCAAATCATTAATGTATATTGTAAAAAGCTGGGTCCCAGCACTGAGACTTGCGGCACCCCACTAGTTCACTGTCTGCCATCCTGAAAAGGACCCGTTCACTCCTACTCTTTGCTTCCTGTCTGCCAGCCAGTTCTCTATCCATATCAATACTGAACCACCAATACTGTGTGCTTTAAGTTTGTATACCAATCTCTTGTGTGGGACCTTGTCGAAAGCCTTCTGAAAGTCCAGATATAACACTTCCACTGCTTCTCCCTTATCCACTCTACTAGTTACATCCTCAAAAAGTTCAATAAGGTTCGTCAGGCATGATTTACCCTTCGTAAATCCGTGTCATGATTAACATTCAAAACTGACCACCTGGCAGTCTCTCCTCATCTTCACCAGTTCTACCTGTTTTACCTGTTGACAGACAGAGATTGCGGAGATATAGAAACTGCTCCTAACTTGTATTCCTTGCAAAGGGCACTCTTGGCTTTGACAATCTATTCTGCAGTTTGTCCTTTCCATAAGGTGTGGTCAAGGTTTGAAAATCTCCTTGCTTTGTGTTGGAGAGTCTCTAATTCACTCAATGATACTGAGCTATAGCCCATCCATTGCTTACAATGATTATCTTGACTAACATCCCAGTTCAGCGACAATAGAGGCAAATGTGGCAGAGATACTGTAACATTGCAAAGGTATTTATAATGGGATAACGGGGCTCTCGCTTAACTTTTTTTCCCTGTTGCCAGCCGGGCAACTTTAACAGTTTTTTAGGTTACCAAATGACAGTTTAGGTGGTCATTTAAGACGGTTTGCATGCCGCGTGCGATAATGTGCTCTGACCCAGTGCGTAGTTACCAGTCAGAACTATGCTCAATGGAGCATTCACATATTATGTTCAAGAAGGAACTGCAGATGCTGGAAAATTGAAGGTAGACAAAAGTGCTGGAGAAACTCAGCTGGTGCAGCAGCATCTATGGAGCAAAGGAAATAGGCAACGTTTCAGGCCGAAACCCATCAGTTTGAAGAAAGGTTTCGGCCCGAAACATTGCCTATTTCCTTCGCTCCATAGATGCTGCTGCATCCGTTGAGTTTCTCCAGCACTTTTGTCTACATTCACATATTATTTCTGCTTCAAATAACTCACAAACAAAACATATTCACCAATCAAGACATGATATATACCACAATGACATGCAGCAAAATTATAATACAATATCTTTTTACACATTGCAATTAATGCAATTTTTATTAGTTCCACTTCTAAACAAAAAATGTGGTTGGATTATTCAGCAAAAGATCAACCTGTGTCAATAAATCTTGGACCATGCACACTACAGATTGATGCAAGCATGTTTTCTGTGAAGGACTGAAAATTACCATGACATGGTCATAGCATGGGTGGTTATTGCTATTGGCACAGAAACATTCTGGCTTCCATAACAAAATATACAGGTTGCAAGGACATTTCTAAAGGCATTTTATGATAATAGCTGTTAAAACCAACTATACCCATTTGACAGGTTAAACATTACACTAGCTGACAAGAGATGACCAAAGGACATAACTGCAGCAAATGTTCTTTTGGTAATGTGTTTAAAGGTGTCAAAACAAATAATAACATTGGGAATTAAAAAACATTTGATTGCATTCCGTTACCAAACATAGTCAATGTTCGCTCTGAAGACCATGAATCACAATGGGGTCAGGGGGTGTGTGAATCATTGCAGGGTGGATAGATGGCGGGGGGGGGGGGGGGGGGGGGGGGGGGGGTTGAGAAGGCAATCGGTGCGGAATGGATGGATTGAGGCAGGTGAATTAGTACGTGTTGGTTGGAGTATGTAAAATTGTGAGGGGCGAGCACGGGGGATGTCAGTGGTGTTGAATGGGGGATCAGTACGGGATGGATGGGTGGGGGGGGATCAGTACAGGATGAATGGGGATGGACAAAAATGCTGGAGAAATTCAGTGGGTGAGGCAGCATCTATGGAGCTAAGGAAATAGGCAACGTTTCGGGTCGAGACCCTTCTTCAGACTTCCCCCCAATTTTTCTTGAATGGGGGGGGGGAGATCAGCACAGGATGAATGGGGGGGGGGGGTGATCAGTGCAGGATGTATGGGAGGGGTCAAGACAGTGTGGATCGGAGGGTCTGCAGGATGAATGGGGGATCACTACAGGATGAATGAGGGGATCAGTATAGGATGAATGGGGAATCAGTACGGGATGCATGAGGGGATCAGTAAAAGATGAATGGGCAGATCACTACAGGACGGATGGGGGTTTGGTGCAGGGTAAATGGAAGGTGGGTCAGTACGGGATGAATGGGAGAATCAGTGCAGTATGAATGGGGGGAGAAGTGCAGGATGGATGGGAAGGGGGATCAGTACAGGATGAATTGGACTAATGTAGGATGGATGGGCGGGTGGCAGGATAATCGATGCGAGATGGGTAGGGTGATGAATAGATGGGGTGGGGGGGGCACAGGGGATGTCAGTGAGGACTGAATAGAGGAGGGAATGGGGATCTGCGGGATGGAGAGGGGTCCCAATATAAGAGGGGTGGGGGGGGGCAGAGGAGGTGGGCAGGAAGGAAGGTCCCTGTCCAACGCCAAAGTGCCGCCGTCAAAGGGGGAGGCGGTTGGGAACTCGTCCCCACCGCCTTCCCTTCTCTGACAGCAAGGTGCGGGGCCGAGCGGTGCAGCTCAAAGATCCAATAGCTGTAGGATATTTGGTGCAGCTGCCTCAGACGGCGGAAGGAGGCCTCCGCCTCCCTCCCTCTCTCTCCCTCCTGGCCTCGGCGTGCGTGAGGGGTTGGGTTGAAAGTGCTGTTAACGGATTTGCAGGCAGTGGCCGTTATCAGGGCGATAACGGCCGCTGTCTGCAAATCAAAAGATACTGCTGCAAATCCACCAACAGCGCTTTCAAAACAACCCCTCTCGCACGCCGAGGGAGGGAGAGGGAGGCCTCCTTCCGCCGTGCGGGAGGAGGAGGAGGCAGTGGAGCCGCTGCTGCCGCTGTTCGAGACCCGTCATTCGCTCCGACCCTTCGTCACCCGCACCTAGTATCTTTGCCCCGCAATCAAAGATACTAGAGGAATACAGCCGCCAAAAATGTCACGTTCCTATTCTCCAGAGATGCTGCCTGACCCGTGGAGTTACTCCAGTTTTTTGTGTCTATCGGTATAAACCAATATTTGCTTGCCAAGCCGGGGAAAAAAAAGTCGGCGTTTAGGTTGCCTGGCTGCACTTCGGGTGGTCATTGGCACCCGGGCAACCTCTAATTTTGAGCCCTGGATAATGAAACAAGATATCGATAAGATGGGGCCTATCTCCTTCTCGCAATGTTAAGCAATCTGATAACATAAAATCGTTTCACATCCCAAACTTGCACATTAACATTTGATTAATTGCCAAAAAACTGTCAATGAAAGCTCAATTAAATTACCTTATAAAGACACACAAATTGCATACTATTATTTAAGAAAGAACTGCAGATGCTGTAAAAATCGAAGGTAGACAAAAATGCTGGAGAAAGTCAGCTGGTGAGGCAGCATCTATGGAGCGAAGGAATAGGTGATGTTTCAGGTCAAGACCCTTCTTCAGACTAATGGAATAGGTGATGTTTCGGGTCGAGACCCTTTCATCGGATTGAAGTGCATTCTATTTATCACTTAGGAGCACAGAAAAGAGAGCAATGGCAGTATACGTAAGATTGGTTGTGAACAACAATTGTTACTTAAAGACAGTCACTTTAAAGATTATGTCACGATGATCTGCAATCTCGGCTGTCACTCTTTATAGGAAGTTCCTGAAGCAAACTGAGTAATGTCCTTGAATAATCACAATCATACAATCGCAATAATACTTTATTAGCCAAGTATGTTTTGCAACATATGAGGAATTTCATTTGCCAAGTCATACAAATAAAAACAAACAGAAAGCACAAAATACATTTTAACATAAACATCCACCACAGTGACTCCTCCACATTTCTTACTGTGATGGAAGGCGAAAAACAAGTTCAAATCTCTTCCCTTCTATGCTCTCCTGCAGTTGGGGGGCCTCGAGCTCTCCATTGACGGGTCGATCTTGTCTCCCGTAGCCGGCAATGTTTGGGCACTCCGCATCGGGGGAGGGGGTGTCAACTCCCCCGCGCCGGCGATCAGACCGTGGGTCGGGGCTGTTCGAGCCTCTGCATCGTTGGGGCTCCCGACCAGCTTCTCCCGAGACTGCGAGTTCTTGATGGTAAGTCCGCAGGCCGCGGTTGGAGCGATCCCAGGCAAGGGATCGCTCCGATGTTAAGTACCGCAGTGGGGCTCAAGTCAGTCCGAGGAAGCTTCCAGCTCCATCGATGGTAGGCCGCAGATCTGCTGGAGATGCGACCCGGAAAACAATCGCATCTCCGGCAATGTAAAAAACTGAAAAAATGTTTCTCCTGGCCCTGTCCCCCTCCCCGCACATAAAACAAACCGGAGAACATTTACACAAACTTTTAACACACACTAAAACATTTTAAATGGACAAAAAACAGACAGGCTGTTGGCGGGGCTGCCGTGCGGCGCCCCTGGTGGTAAACAATAGAGATTCTCCTAAACACTTCGTGCCTCACCTGTGAAATTCTAATTTATGCCATGCACGACATTATGGATTACAAACCCATTGAGTATACTCAGATGATACAGTTGATGAGAATGGGATGGCAAGAAATAACAGTCAAATTAAATTTATTGAGGATATGAATGAGAATGTGACTGATTTGATGGATAAGTCTGAGAAGCCCACAACAAATTTTAAAGTTCTGATGTGCAGACTTGAGAACAAAGGAGAAAAAAAGTTGCAGCTGGAAATTTTGTTAAGAATTATTGTTAAAAAAAAGCCCATCGACTATCTGAGTGAAACATTGTGTAAAATAGTAGTTTGCTTCCACACTGGTTACAATGGAAATCTCATTGTTTGCAGCAAAGCATGAGAACCCCTAATTTATTTACATTTAACAAATGGAAGTGTTTGGTGTTGCTTTAAGACAAATAGAGTCTCATTCAACTTAACTGGGAATAAAAATAGTGGAAAGATAATTTAATCAGAGTAAATTCCAAAGCCACAAGGATGTCATTTAATCTGCCTGAGGATTTACTATGACCTGCAGAAAGTTTGTAGATCAGGGGAGACATGTAGAAGATAATAAAGGTGTACAATTCTAAGATTTATCTTGTGAAGATTGGTGATAATTTCTGATTTGTTTTTAAGGACCATGTTTCTTGCATATAATATCAGGGAGAATAGTGAAGAAGTCTCCAGGATCAAAGAAATCCCAAAGTTGTTCTGTGAGGAGTCAAAGTGAGGCAGCATTATTGGTGGATGATATTCCAACAACATCTGGTACATCTGCAAACAATAACACAGTACTGGCACTACTGTGAGGATCACAGTGTGTGAAAACCTGTCACTCAGTTACACTTGTATATTCTCTACATTTTATAATAGTTTTAAGCACTAATTGTTAGTTTAAAGTTGTTGCACCATTAATGATTGTGGCATGTGACTAACCAGGGGCAGAAACAATGTTTATAGGTTCAAAATTAATTTAGCACACATACTTTATAACATCCTAACCCAGATACTCCTTCCAAACAAATGCATGCAGTCAAGTGCTTAAGCACCACTTTCATTAGAACAGATCTATCAGGTGTTGCTAATGGTCTAATAATGTCTCTGGACTGATGAAGGTAAAGTCAGAATGGATACGTGAAATACAAAGCATTTTATAAGATTTGCCATGTTTCATTGTATATATGTGTGTATCACCAACTTGTTAAAATTAAAATAATAGTTTTTCCTAATTCTTACATTTGTATTGGAACTAAAGAAGAAAAGACAATATCCTATGTGAAGGGTCTCGAACCGAAACGTCGCCTATCTCCTTCGCTCCTTAGATGCTCCTGCACCCTCTGAGTTTCTCCAGCCTTTTGTGTATCCTATGTTAAACCTTATCTGAGCATTCTATTGGTGCTATTAATATTGAGACATGGACTATACATAAAATATAATGCAGGATGGAACAAGCTTTTGAGATAACCAATTTGTCTTTGACCATGCATTGTGTGTTAGTGACCATAACCTGCAATCCAGATCTTAGTCTGCCAAGGCCTGATCGATCTCCCGGTTGCTGACCATTTTAACTCATTTTCCCATTCCATACTGACATTTTTGATCTGACCCTCCTCCATTGCCAGAGTGAGGCCACATGCATCATATTCTGCTTGGCTAGCTTCCAACCTAAGGGTTATGAGCAATGAATTCTCTAATTTTAGGTAACTGACCTACAAATAACACAATGTTTTGTTTATTTTATTCCCTTCCATCCTTCCCATCTCTTCCCTGTGCCCCAACTGGACTCGCACCATTTCTCCCCTTGCCCTCCCCTTGCCCTCCCCTTCCACTTATGTTGCTTCTTCTGGTTCACAATTCACACCTCTTTTATCCTATTCACATACTTTTTGTCTTTTCATCTGCTTTTTGTCCAATTACCTGCCAATCACACCCCCTCCCACCACCACCTGTATCCACTTATCAGTACCTCTCCTCTCTTCCTGCCTTCTCCCCCATCACAATCAGTCTGAAGACGGGTCCTGACACAAAATGTCACATATTCATGTTCTCAAGAGATGTTGCTTTACCCGCTGAGTTACTCCAGCACTTTCTGTATTTTTTTGTAAACCAGCATCTGAAGTTATTTTTTCCTCCTACAATCCAGATTGGTTGATTTGCTATAGTCACCATATAGTCATAGAAAAACACTTCCTGCCTGTATCTCGCTGACAAATGGCCTTCGGCAGTTATTTTGTGGCTTGTGAATAAATTGCTCTTGTCATTAAACTTTAAACATGCATTATTTCACCCCACACCAGCCACAAAGATCATTAACAAAATGTACCTACTTGGTGCAGAACGTGGGTGTGTTTTCAACAGAAATCTCAAATAACCAGCTGATAGCTTCATGGAAATTCAAAGGGGCTTATGAAACTATATCCCATCACAGGTTAACGCACATCATTGCTTGAGTATACCTCCAATTACTTGTTTTTTGAGGCATGCTGACTGTTTATTTTAGAGTTCAGATTCTGAGATTAAAAGCTCAAAGTGGCAAATCTGGTAATTTCCAGTGTAGGATAAGGCATAATAACTGTGTTAAAACCTATAATCAGTATGCAACATTAATAAATGTAGGATACTTCACTGTCAAGGCTTTAAGGATTTACAGTTCTTTGGCCTCTACTTTCCATTTTGCATACAATGGAATACAGCATACATTTTGCAAGATGAGATTGATGCAACTGTTCTACATCGGCATAACAGTAAAATGTTCAGCCTCTTGAACCTGAACTGTTAAATCAGGAAGATGCTGATCTAATTTAGATGTCCTATAAAAAATTCAAACTCCTTAAATTTGTATATACTTTGATCTGACTCATTGATTGTTGACTCTTTCCTGCCCTTCGAAATGGGTTAGCAAAACATTCAGGTCATGGGGTATTTAGGTGTGGATAATAAAAGCTTGCATTCTTATCCCTCAAATGAGTAAAAATGTTTTTTTTAATGTATACTGGGTTTCAAATGAAATCAAGTAAATCTATTGTGGTTACCAGCTGATCTTGCTTTCAGAATTTTAGCTGGTTGTCGTGGTTACTGACTGGATTAGATTAAATGGAAATTAATTTTATTAAAATAGCATTTCAATTGGATTTATTCATTGAAGAGTGATTAAATAAACATTCAATTACTTCCCGATAAATTAATCT
Source organism: Okamejei kenojei (assembly GCA_035221665.1). Taxonomy (NCBI): domain Eukaryota; kingdom Metazoa; phylum Chordata; class Chondrichthyes; order Rajiformes; family Rajidae; genus Okamejei; species Okamejei kenojei. The sequence goes on from CM069143.1 coordinate 41,499,974, forward strand.
GTCTTTTGTTTCAGTATGTGATTGTAAGGGGTTGTTCATAATTAACAAAGTGTCTCTTGTTTCTCCCAAAAAGTCATAAAAATAGAGACTAAAATTATGTATGAAAAGCAAGTAAACACGACAAAGGCTGGAAATTTACAATAAGGACACAGTGATGTGAATTCTCAGTAGATTAGGTGGCATCTGCGAAGATAGAAAACGTTATCATTTCAAAACTGCTAACTTTTATATGTTAAATTATGAAAATTGAGATGTGATTCAGAAACATTCATGTTAATGGAAATGAAAAAGGTAACTAGCACATCATTTTGGGTAGTTTTTCCCTACTTCCCTTGATAAGATAAGAATGTGATTGTTGTCCATTAATGGAAAGACATAATTGCCAAACAGAAATGTTTTTAAAAAAAAAGTGTTTTTCTCTTGTTACAATTTAAATTCAACCTTATCCTTTTGTAATAACAAGTAAATTGGATAGATGGGAAAGGGGTGATATGGAAAGATTCAGTGCAAACAAATTGACAGTAGTATGGGAAATTGTTGTTGCTATAACTGGGCAACTTAACTTTCAGTCAAAATGTGCAAGAATTAGTACTGAACTTGGGCAGTCAAAGAATCAAAGAATTGTTGCAATAAACTTTTAATTCATATATCACAAATGCACCAAAACATTTAGTGTTAGGATGAGCTGATGTTGATAGATGCATCAGTATTGTAAAGAATAGCTGATAGTGATAAAGATGTGAGGAGGCAGGGATGAAAATAAAGAGATCAGTAGTAAGTAAGTAAAGTAAATTTATTGGCCAAGTATTCACATACAAGGAATTTGCCTTGGTGCTCTGCCCACAAGTAACAACATGACATACAGTGACAGTTACAAATGAATCAGAAAACACTAAACATTAATAATAATAAAACATTAATAATAAAACACCATTGATCAAGCATGTGAACCAACAAAATACCAGATCAAAGGGAGGCTACAGATTTTTGGTTGTTGAATAGAGCAACTACTCGTGGATAAAAACAGTTTTTATGTCTGGCTGCGGAAACTTTGACAGTCCGGAGTCGCCTTCCAGAGGGAAGTGATTCAAAGAGTTTGTGGCCAGGGTGAGAGGGGTCAGAGATGATCTTGCCTGCTGGCTTCCTAGCCCTTGCAGTGTACAGCTCATCAATGGAGAGAAGATTGCAGCCAATAACCTTCTCTGCTGATCGGACAATTCGCTGCAGCCTCCAGGTGTCGTGCTTGGTGGCCGAGCCAAACCAAACCATGATGGAGAAGGTGAGAACAGACTCTAAGATGGCCGTGTAGAATTGGACCATCATTGCCTGTGGCAGATTGTGCTTCCTCAGCTGCCGTAGGAAGTACACCCTCTGTTGTGTTTTTTTGACTGTGGAGTAAATGGTAGCCCCCCCCCCACTTAAGGTCATTGGAGATGATGGTTCCCAGGAACTTAAAAGACTACACAGGTGTGACTGTGGTGTTGTTGATGGTAAGTGGGGTGAGGGGAGGGGGAGCTCTCCTAAAGTCTACAATCAATTCCACTGTCTTAAGATCATTGAGCTCCAGGTTGGTGCGATGGCACCAGGACGCCAGCTGTGACACTTCCGGTCTGTAGGCAGATCCCTCCCCATCCTGGATCAGTCCAATCAGGGTTGTGTCGTCCGCAAACATTTGTGTAGAGACAGTAGAGGAGAGAGTACGCAGCCTTGCAGTGCTCCTATACAATACAATACAATACCGTTTATTGTCATTTGAACCTCATTGAGGTTCAAACAAAATTTAGATTCTGCAGTCATACAAACAAGAAAAGAACCATGACACAACACAATTCACACAAACATCCATCACAATGAATCTCCTCACTGTGAAGGAAGGCAAAGTCTTATCTCTCCCCTGCACTCCCCATTCTCCTCCCGATATCAGAGTCAATGCCCCTGGCGGGTGATGGTAAATAAGTCCCGCAGCCATTAAGGCTGCGCCGGGCGATGCAAGGCCGCACTCTGGGTCTTAATGTTGGAGCCCCCGGCGGGCGTTAGCAAGTCCCGCGGCCATTAAAGCCGCGCCGGGTGATGTAAGGCCCAGGTCATTTTCAACCCCGCAGCTCGGGCGGGAAAAGTTGCCATTGTGGGAGCTCCGAAAAGCGGTCTCCCACCAAGGACCCGCGAGCTTCCGATGTCACCGTCCACTGGGCCGGCGGCTGGAGCCTCCAAATCTCCGGGGTCGGGCCGCAGCAGCACGCCAACACAGCTCCTCCCAATCCGAACTCAGACAGCCCCACAATGGTGAGTAGTCCGCAGGCTCCGCAACTGGAGCCCCAGGTCCGGCTGGAGGCCGCTCCACGGTGCTAGGCCCCAACGACAATGGAGACCTGACAGGGAAAAGATTTTAAAAGTTTCCCCCACCCCGCCCCCCACCCCCCATCCTCCACACATACCCAGCTAAAAAAACCCCACTATAACTACACTCAAAATGAGACAAAAAATAAAAAAAAGACAAACGGACTGCAGAGGCCGCTGCAATGAGAGTCACGCCGCCCACCGGAATGTTGTGTTTGTGGGTACGAGATGTCCTTTCCCAGCCTCACATGCTGCTTCCTGTCTGTCAGGAAGCTGGTGATCCACTGACAGAGGGGTTCAGGGCACAGTCAACTTGAAAAGTTTGGAGTTTCTGATTTACAAACCTGCAGTGGAGATTTCTGGCTTTTTTGTCTCTGGCACAATGGTGTTGTGCAACACAGAGGGTGTGGGTGAATGGGCGTGAAGTGGTGATTGGAGGGGGGTGGGTGTAGAAGGGTCCAGTCTTTGCAGACTGTGGTCAGGCTGTGAGTGGGTGTGAAGTGGGTGAATGGGAAGGAGATGGTGCAGGGCCCATTCTTTGTAGACTGGGGCCTGGCTGTGTTGGTTGGGGATGGGAAAGAGGGGGGAGGGGAAAGGGGGGGGGGGTACCAGGGTTACGTTTCTGATTTACAAACCTGCAGTAAAACTCATTCAGTGCGTTGGTCAGCTGACGATTGTCCAAAGAGCGGGGGGCTTTCCTCTTGTAGCTGGTAATTTCTTGCATGCCCTTCCAAATTGAAGAAGAGTCACTATCTATCAAGCTGTTGATGGTGACAAAGGATGGAGAAGTAATGCAAGAAGAAAATGATGGTGACAAGATTGCAGTTGCAATACAAGAGAGCAGTGATGATGATAAAGGTAACCGTAGCAGTATAAAGGGCAGTGATGATGGTAAAAGGTGCAGGTCCTTATTGCACAAGAAGTTTAAGCAGACTTGTTTATATGCTTTGGAATGTAAGAGAGATCACTGAAACATTACATTTTCAATGTGGTAGATGAAGAGATGACATTTCAATTGCCCCGGGATGCTAAACTAAGGGTCAGAGACTCAAAATAAGTGGTTGGCTGTTCAGGACACAAGTATCTCTTCGGATTTTTTTTTACACATGAAGGTTGTTGATAGTCTCAGCCTCTGACTGTATTCAAGTCTAAGACACTTTTAGATTTTAAGGTGATCAAGGAATATTGGGTTAGTGCAGTAAAGTGGAGCTGTAGTTAAAGCTGAGCCAAGATCTTGTTGCATGGCATGATGCACCATTGGTTTGCTCCTGCTTCTATTTCTTACAGCAGAGATTATGGGTTCAAGAAAAGAACATTGATGATATAAAAGATAGCAGTGGTGCATGATGCATTGATCGTGATAAAAGATGCAGCAATGCTGTAAGAATGCAATAACACTGGATGTATCAGTATTGAAAGAAGGCACTGTTGTTGACAAGGGGTGCAAGGTGTAATGAAAATTTAGTTTGCTTTAGAGATACAACACGTAAATAGGCCCTTCAGCGTACCGGGTCTGTGCCAACCAACGATCCCCGTACACCAGCACTACCCTGCACACAGGTGACAATTTACAATTTGTTTTTACCAAAGCAAATTAACCTACAAACCTACACATCTTTGGAGTCTAGGTGCAAACCGGAGCACCTGAGGAAAATCCACGCAGTCACAGGGAGAATGTACAAACTTCGCCCAGGCAGCAACTGCAGTCAGGTTCGAATCTGGGTTTCTGGTGCTGTAAGGCAGCAACACTACTGCTGCGCCCTCGTGCCACCCAAATGCTACTGTTGGAGGATGTAGCTGTGGTGAATGGGGGCTCTGTAAGTGATAACAGGTGTACATGCGTAAGGAGGTAATGATGTTGATTGGTGCGCAGTAATAATATAAGGAGACAATGTTGCTAACTGATGCACATAAGGGTTGTTGGTATAAAGTGGCAGTGATGAGGGATGTGGTGTAAATAAACGCTGGTGACATGCATACAGTGTTATGGGTGCAATGATGTTGATGCAGGGTGTAAGGAGGTACTGATAGTGGCGGTGAAGAAGGAAGGTGTATGTTGCAAACTTTTTACAAACTTAAAGCACACGGTATTGGTGGTTCAGTATTGATGTGGATAGAGAACTGGCTGGCAGACAGGAAGCAAAGAGTAGGAGTGAACGGGTCCTTTTCAGGATGGCAGACAGTGACTAGTGGGGTGCCGCAAGGCTCAGTGCTGGGACCCCAGCTATTTACAATATACATTAATGATTTGGACAAGGGAATTAAATGCAACATCTCGAAGTTTGCGGATGACACGAAGCTGGGGGGCAGTGTTAGCTGTGAGGAGGATGCTAGGAGGCTGCAAGATGACTTGGATAGACTGGGTGAGTGGGCAAATGCATGGCAGATGCAGTATAATGTGGATAAATGTGAGGTTATCCACTTTGGTGGCAAAAACAGGAAGGTAGACTATTATTTGAATGGTGACCAATTAGGAAAAGGGGAGATGCAGCGAGACCTGGGTGTCATGGTACACCAGTCATTGAAAGTAGGCATGCAGGTGCAGCAGGCTGTGAAGAAAGCGAATGGTATGTTGACATTCATAGCAAAAGGATTCGAGTACAAGAGTAGGGAGGTTCTACTGCAGTTGTATAGGGTCTTGGTGAGGCCACACCTGGAGTATTGCGTACAGTTTTGGTCTCCTAATCTGAGGAAAGACATTCTTGCCATAGAGGGAGTACAGAGAAGGTTCACCAGACTGATTCCTGGGATGGCACGACTTCCATATGAAGAAAGACTGGATAGACTCGGCTTGTACTCGCTGGAATTTAGCAGATTGAGGGGTGATCTCATAGAGACTTACAAAATTCTTAAGGGGTTGGACAGGCTAGATGCAGGAAGATTGTTCCCGATGATGGGGAAGTCCAGGACAAGGGGTCACAGTTTAAGGATAAGGGGGAAGTCTTTTAGGACCGAGATGAGAAAATCGTTTTTCACACAGAGAGTGGTGAATCTGTGGAATTCTCTGCCACAGAAGGTAGTTGAGGCCAGTTTGTTGGCCATATTTAAGAGGGAGTTGGATGTGGCCCTTGTGGCTGAAGGGATCAGAGGGTATGGAGAGAAGGCAGGTACAGGATATTGAGTTGGATGATCAGCCATGATCATATTGAATGGCGGTGCAGGCTGGAAGGGCCGAATGGCCTGCTCCTGCACCTAATTTCTATGTTTCTATGTTGTAAGAGGGGGCTGCTGCAGTTCTGGAGACAATGGCCATTAAAGGTGATACAGGGAGTCAATGGGGATAGGTCCGGGCTGGTCCGGACACGGGTGGTTGCAGTGGTGGTTATAGATGTGAGGCAGTGGTGCGGCTGTCCTCGTGTCACGGGCAGTTATAGAGACTAGTGGTGTTGCACTGGTGGAAATAAATGGTGACAAGTGATGGAACAGCGGCGAGAGGGTTACAATTGTGACAACATTGGTGTACAGACAATGGTGATAAAGGGTGGACCAATTGAACAGGAAGGTGCAAGGGCGATGCACTGTTGCAGCGGTGACTATACTGAGGATGGCAGTGGTGTAAGGGGCCGATGGCGGTGACTCTGGCGGAAGGAGGCAGCGGTGTGCGGGTAGACGAGAGGGCGGCTCTGTCTCTGCGCCGCCTCTCCGCACTGCGGGCTGACGCATGTCCCCAGCGCTCGCCGCCACAGACAGCAAGCAGGCAGGAGGAGCGCTGCGAAGGTAAGCAAGTCCCCTTCCTCCTCCGCTCTCACTTTCCCGGGCAGGGACCAAGCCGCTCCATCAGCTGAGGGGCAGAACAGAAAGCAAGCCCGAGTAAGGGGGACAGCGTGAACCGCTGCATTCGAGCATCATTGGACGATGCACAGGCGTGGACCCGGGGATGATGCAGGCGTGGACCCGGGGACGATGCAGGCGTGGACCGGGGACGATGCAGGCGTGGACCCGGGGATGATGCAGGCGTGGACCCGGGATGATGCAGGCGTGGACCCGGGGATGATGCAGGCGTGGACCCGGGATGATGCAGGCGTGGACCCGGGGATGATGCAGGCGTGGACCCGGGGATGATGCAGGCGTGGACCCGGGATGATGCAGGCGTGGACCCGGGGATGATGCAGGCGTGGACCCGGGGACGATGCAGGCGTGGACCCGGGATGATGCAGGCGTGGACCCGGGGATGATGCAGGCGTGGACCCGGGGATGATGCAGGCGTGGACCCGGGGACGATGCAGGCGTGGACCCGGGGACGATGCAGGCGTGGACCCGGGGACGATGCAGGCGTGGACCCGGGGATGATGCAGGCGTGGACCCGGGGACGGTGCAGGCGTGGACCCGGGGACGATGCAGGCGTGGACCCGGGATGATGCAGGCGTGGACCCGGGATGATGCAGGCGTGGACCCGGGGATGATGCAGGCGTGGACCCGGGATGATGCAGGCGTGGACCCGGGGATGATGCAGGCGTGGACCCGGGGATGATGCAGGCGTGGACCCGGGGATGATGCAGGCGTGGACCCGGGGATGATGCAGGCGTGGACCCGGGATGGTGGACAGAGAGGGAGGTGGGGTGACAGGGACCCGGGGGTTGATGCTCAGACATTGTCGGGAATGGTGGGGTGACAGGGTCTCCGGAAAGATGCACAGACATGGAGCCGGGGATGGTGCACAGACAGAGAGCTGGTGGAGGTGTGGTGACAGGTGGAATGACAGGTGTAGATGGGGATGAGCGGGGTAAGGTGCAAGCATGGATCTGGGGAAGATTCACAGACGGGGACGCGGGTAGATGGGGTGACAGGGAGCAGGGGAAGGTGCAGAGACATGGACCCAGGGCGCGGCTTGGATGAGCTTCACGCCGGATGCCTGCTCCGTTGATAACAGATTGCGGCGATGGGACATGGAGGTTGGGGGTGGTGTGTTAATTTTGCCCGCTATCTTCCCGAATTTGCTGTTGATGGTGAATCTCGGTGGTGACTTCGCTCCACCGACATTAAACTCTGCAAATGTCGCTGCCCACCCGGCTGCGGTGTCTCAGGGGCCGGGTGGGCAGCGACTCTGGACTCGCACAACCATTTGTCTCCGCACCGTGTGGGCCGAAAGCAAGGACAGCATAAAAGGAGGCTTTGTATGAGACCTGGTCCCTGCGCATCGATTCCTCGCTTTATTTATTTTGTTTATTTCAGATTGTCGATTCCGAGGAGTATCAAGGCGACGCTATCGAATGAAAATTCCACAGGAGGCTGATGACAAGATGAATGCAGATGCAGAAGGTAGCTGACAACGCCAGCGTTTAGCTACTGTGGTCATTGAGTGGTTACACACGGCGTGAGGTGGAGCCCTGCTCTCGCCGTGGTGTGTCTTACTTCCACTGCAAATGCAGGGCGAAATTGCTAGTAAAATGCAAAGACTGGAAATGAATTATTCCTTTTCGTTACCAGGCTCGACACAATCAGTGCTACGAACATTAAATGTACATTTTCACCAGCGTCTCCAATACTATTCCAACATTTAAGAAACAGTTAGGCAGGTACGTGGATAGGACAGGGGTGGAGGGATATGGATCAAACGGCGGCAGGTGGGACTAGTGTGGCTGGGACATATTGGCCGATGTGGACAAGTTGAGCCGAAGGGCCTGTTTCCACACTGTATCACTCTGTGACCTGCGGTGATAGATGGAGGGGGGTGGGGGGGGGGGGGGGGGGGGGGTGTTGGTGATCGCGGTGGTGGTGTGGTGAGAGTTGTTAATAGGGATCCTCAGAAGTGTAGGAATGTCGTGCAGTCGGAAGCAATGTTTGTTGATTGGGCCCATTGAATCCCATTAGACCAATGTGCTCCTCATCAAAGCTTCCACACCATCTAAATGTCCCATTCCCACATTCTGGGCCAATTCAACATTTCAGGACTGAAGGTCTTTTGTTTTATCATGGAAAGCAATTAATGTTACTGAAACACTGTGGGGAGATGGAGGTCGGGTAGAAGGAGGTAGTGATCTAAATGAGTGTCAGGCCATCGCAAGGGACTGAAGGGACCACTCTCACTTCTACCTATCTGTGAGTGACAATCAAAAAACGCTTAACCAAAATTTAAATTACATACTTACTGAAGAAGGGTCCCAACCTGACACATCACCTGCCCATTGTCCCCCAGAGTTGCTGCCTGACCCGTTTAATTTTTCTAGCACATTGTGTTGGATTCCAGCATCTGCAGTTTCCTGTATCTCAATTTAATTGCACCACTATGAACTCTCCTCAAAGTATGCCTACTTTGAAGAAGCTCTACTCTTCTCTCAGATGAGTCTGAAGAATGGCCCAGACCTAACATATCACCCATCCATTGTCATCCAAAGATGTTGCCTGACCTGCTGAGTTACTCCAGCACTTTGTGTTCCATGCAAAATTCCAGCATTTGCAGTTACTTGTGTTTCGATTTTACTGAGGATCCCATTGGCTGCAACTGAAAATATCAGTTGTGGGTGTTTGTTGAGATCGATTGGATGCCATGAAATGGGGAATGCATTGAAATGGCAAACATACTGGGAGGAGGATTGTGACCATCAAGGCTTCATAAATGATCTGGAATAATGTGCTGTGTGTGGTTCCATAAACAGTCCACTGATCAAACCATGATTAGAAACAGTGAAAATGTAGTAAGATTACTGAAGGTTTATAATAGATGTCAGCCGATAGTTTGTTCCAGTGACAGCGATAGAGTGATCAAGAAAGGGTAGCAAGTGTCAGAGATAGCCCAGGTGAATTTGAGGGCAGGGTGGAAGTTAGTGGTGAAGTTAATGAAATTCATGAGCCCTGCATGGGTGCAGCAGGCAGCCTTGATGCAGTCATTGATGCAGCTGAGAAAGAGATGGAAGATAGGGCTGGTGTACGCCCAAAACAAGGACTGTTCAGTGTAACTGACAAGAAAGAAGCCGACGTAACCAAAAAAAAACCCGTCTGAAGAAGGATCTTGCCCCTAACGTCACCTATTTATGTTTTCCAGGGATGCTGCCCGACTTAACAAGCTACTCCAGCATTTTGTGTCTTTTTCGAACCAGATTTCTGGACAAATGTAAAATATTGCTCAAACCCATGTCATTATTTTGGGAAATAGATTCTACTGGCCTTTTGGGCTGAAAAATGGAACCATGTCCCAGAATGTTAATGTCTTCCACTGGTGGAACAGTGGGTCTTCCTGTTGGGCATCACGTGACAGAGGAGAATGTTTCCGGTTTAATCTACATCGTCACGTGTGGATTAATGTCGTCTTACTTCATATTGTGTTGAGAACATTGGCGAGAGAGGGGTTCCCCTGCACTGAGACTTACTGCTTGAATTGGTTCAAGCTAACTGTTTCACACTGCTATCTGCTTGCTTGTTTTTCTATCATTAAAGGAACAGATTTTGAAAATCAAGAGGAGCTGGAGGAGAAGACAAGGCTAATAAACCAGGTTTTGGAGCTGCAGCACACACTCGAAGGTGATTATTTGTTACCACCTCAGTTTAAAAGTAAATAAGGATTTTTTGCCCTCCATTGTGCTCCCCCCCCCCTCACTCTTCCCCCTGATGGTTCCTCTATTCTTTGGTATTGAGCCTTCTCAGTTTCATATTTCTCTCATGATATTTACCTCTCTCCTGGTTGACCTTTATTTCTTCTGTTAACATATTTCTTTCTGGATTTGAGTTATTTTTTCCTCTTTTTTTCAATGCTAGTTTCAATTTTATTTCTTTACTGATTTATAAATCTTTGCATTTTTCTCAGTCTCCGCCTTTCGGTGCCACAATATTCTTGTAAGCTGGTATTTCTGCTCTCCTCTCCTTCACAACCCTTTCTGTACTGATTGCTTTTGGCAGTTTAATGTTTCCCTTTTCTATCTTTATATTGCTTTTTTTGAATGTTGCTCTTTTTTCTGCTACTTTATTTTCTCTTTTTTCATTCTCATTGTGTTCTCTTTCTCTGCAGTCATTCTCTCTCACTCCTTCAGTTCCCCTTTTATGCTCACTTCACTGCATGTCTGTATTATTACCCAATTGCTTCCTCTCCCTCCCAAATCTCACCTGCATCTGTTCTGCTCTAACTCCCATATTAAATAAAATGAAGATGGTGGAAATGTTTAGAAAGTTCAGGCAGTATCTGTCCAAAGAGATTGTCCTTAAATATTCAGACATGCAACAGAATGCGGCCATTTAAGCACCTGCCTTGTAGCTCATGGGCAGGTAGCTTGACCACTTCACACTGAGAATAGGTAAACGTGAAAGGGTTAATGTTTCAGCTCCCTATAAACTTTGTCAGAAATTCTGTTCAAATAAAAGACAACTGTCCTGAAACATTACACGTAAAGTGCTGGAGTAACTCAATGGGTCAGGCATCATCCCTGGAGAAGATGAATAAGTGACGTTTCAGGTTGCGACCACTCTTCAGACAACTTTATACCCGTCAGCTTTATATCTCAGCAGGTGTAGTGAGCTATTCTATATGTTGTGTCCATCCATGTGAAATATCAGTCCCGAAATATCACCTATTCATGTGCACCAGGGATTCAGCCTGTCCCATTGAGTTACTCCAGCACTTTGTGTCGTCTTTTTTTATAAACCAGCATCAGCAGTTCCCAGTTTCTACAGATCTGAAAGGTTAACTGTTTATCTTAACATGGATACTGCCTGACCTGAATGTTTTCATAATTTTCTGTTTTGATTTTTGATTTCCAGCATCTGCAGTGCTTTTGATTTTAATTTACCGCTCTATCTCTCCCCTTCTTTGTCTTTCATTCTCTCAGTTTAAAAATAAAAAAAATTCATTCCCCTGAACTTAATTAATGCAGGTCCACCACCGATTTTCCAGCATCCTTGGTTCCAGAGCCACTGGGTTATCCAGAGCTTTCTGGATTATCTGTTTTGCTGGACAAACAGAGGTCACGAGCTCTGAGAGGGATTGAACGGTCTGAGAACCATGTGCCTAGGCCGACGAGGAGCCGAGATACCGGCCTGCAAAGTTGGCCTCGGAAGTTAGCTATGGGAATGGATCTGCCGGCTCTGGTCAGGCCAGAGTTCCAGAGCCCTGGCTGCGGGGAGGGTGGGGGGCAAATTTGACCAGCCGATTGGCACGGAGGTCCCGATATGATCGAGATCGGCTGCCTCACCCTGGCTGAGGCGCCACATTTTCGATGGAATTCCGGTGCGGATTTCAAATACACTCTCCGTAATTTTATCCGGATTGCCGGACCACTGGTTGCTGGAAAATCAGTGGTGGATCTGTAACTCATGCTGGTTTGTTTCCCTACTCTATCCCGACCATCATGTTTGGTTTGCAGATCTGTCCGCTAGAGTTGATGCTGTCAAAGAAGAGAACCTGAAACTCAAGTCTGAGAACCAGGTGCTCGGTCAGTACATTGAAAACCTCATGTCAGCCTCCAGCGTCTTTCAAACCACAGAGTCGAAGAACAAGAGAAAGTAAGGAGCTCATTCCGCTGATACCCGTCAGCTTTATATCTCAACAGGTGTAGTGGGCTAATCTGCATGTCATGTCCATCCGTATGAAATCTCAGTTTGACCTTTTCACCTTAATATTTAGGTCTCAAAATATTCTCGGCTCCTTGCTGCTGTTTGCATATTGGAATTTGATTAATACGATGTGATTCAGTAACTGCTAATTCATGCAATGATTTACAATTCACTTCAAACGTCAGCAAACTGGAGTAAAATATGCAGACCTCTAAAAATCCAGAACTTCCAGAGCATTCCATGTTGAAAATTCTTAGTAAAAGGCTGCAATTGAAAGCAAAAATAGAATACACGGTCAACAGAAAAGAGTATTGTTTGAGACTGCACTGTGTGATCACGGTGCAAAATGTTATGTTTTCTGTCCTGTACCTTGTTCTGGGAACAAAAGGAGGCCTAGCTACTTGCTCGAGGGAAACCAGGAGGCACCTATTCACAGTGTGAAGTGATGAAGCTCTCTGCTTTTGAGCTACGAGGCAGGTGCCCAGTTGGCTCTCTGTTCCATGCCTGAATATTTAAGAAAAATTGCTGGGGAACCCAAAGTTAGAGACAAGGTTGAAAAGTGTAAGTCCCGAAGGTAAGCCTATGATTAGAGCATAAGAAGAACCGTGTGCTACATAAGGTATGTGAGATCAATAAAAAAATTCCAGGTACTCAGAAAGTGTATTCTGGAATTATAGTCAAGCGATAGGTCAATACTTATTAGAGTAATCCTTATAAGTTACCCTTATAAGAGTAAACCTAGCAATTATAGACCTGTTAGTTTGACGTCAGTGGTGGGCAAATTAATGGAAAGGATACTTAGAGATAATATATATAAGAATCTGGATAAACAGGGTTTGATTAGGAACAGTCAACATGGATTTGTGCCTGGAAGGTCATGTTTGACTAATCTTCTTGAATTTTGTGAAGAGGTTACTAGGGAAATTGATGAGGGTAAAGCAGTGGATGTTGTCTATATGGACTTCAATAAGGCCTTTGACAAGGTTCCACATGGAAGTTTGGTTAAGAAGGTTCAATTGTTGGGTATTAATAGTGGAGTAGCAAGATGGATTCAACAGTGGCTGAATGGGAGATGCCAGAGAGTAATGGTGGATGGCTGTTTGTCGGGTTGGAGGCCGGTGACTAGTTGGGTGCCTCAGGGATCTGTGTTGGGTCCACTGTTGTTTGTCATATACACCAATGATCTGGATGATGGTGTGGTAAATTGGATCAGTAAGTATGCAGATGATACTATGATAGGTGGTGTTGTGGATAATGAAGTAGATTTTCAAAGTCTACAGAGAGATTTAGGCCATTTGGAAGAGTGGGCTGAAAGATGACAGATGGAGTTTAATGCTGATAAGTGTGAGGTGCTACATCTTGGCAGGACAAATCAAAATAGGACATGGTAAATGGTAGCGAATTGAGGAATGCAGTTGAACAGAGGGATCTAGGAATAACTGTGCATAGTTCCCTGAAGGTGGAATCTCATGTAGATAGGGTGGTAAAGAAAGCTTTTGGTGTGCTGGCCTTTATAAATCAGAGCATTGAGTATAGAAGTTGGGATGTAATGTTAAAATTGTACAAGGTATTGGTGAGGCCAATTCTGGAGTATGGTGTACAATTTTGTTCGCCAAATTATAGGAAAGATGTCAACAAAATAGAGAGCGTGCAGAGGAGATTTACTAGAATGTTGCCTGGGATCCAGCAACTATGTTACAGAGAATGGTTGAACAAGATAGGTCTTTATTCTTTGGAGCGCAGAAGGTTAAGGGGAGACTTGATTGAGGTCTTTAAAATGATGAGAGGGATTGACAGAGTTGATGTGGATAAGCTTTTTCCATTGAGAGTAGGGAAGATTCAAACCGGAGGACATGATTTGAGACTTAAGGGACAGAAGTTTAGGGGTAACATGAGGGGGAACCTCTTTACTCAGAGAGTGGTAGCTGTGTGGAATGAGCTTCCCGTGGAAGTGGTGGAGGCAGGTTCGATTTTATCATTTAAAAATAAATTGGATAGATATATAGATGGGAAAGGAATGGAGGGTTATGGTCTGAGTGCAGGTAGATGGGACTAGGTGAGAATAAGTGTTCGGCACGGACTAGAAGGGCCAAGATGGCCTGTTTCCGTGCTGTAATTGTTATATGATTATAATGTGCGATATACCAGTGACCATTGCACTTTGGGATTTGTCACCAAAATCAAGCCATCCAATGCAGAAGGCAGCACCAGGAAGTCACAACCAAAGGTAGAGGCCTGATCAGGCTTGGGAATGGTAGGTATTTGGCTATATTAAAGGATCGGGTCCAGCTAGGGGGAGGTGGAGATCAAGCCGTGCATGGCAGGGATAGATGATTGGGTATATGGGATATTGCAATGGTTAAATCAGAGGGTTAAGATCATCAGGGCATGAGAAGATCGGATGTCAGGACTTTTGGGATGCTGGAGTCTAAGGATTAGGTGATCAGGACCATTGGCACCTTAAGCAACTCACTGCGGAAAATAGCATTCTTCAGGCATCTCTCAACATGCCTTACATACCAGAGCACAACCTGTTCCCTGGGTGAGAAAGAAACAATGATAAGCAGCATTTTTTTTTGTCAGCACAGCCAACTCGCTGAGTGAGAGGGCGGGCAGGTAACTTCATGCAGCCTCTCCAGGAGAGGGAGCAGGTAGGCAGAGACATTGCTCACCAAGCACCATTCCCTGGGTGGCTACCTGTTCTATTCCATACCCTCAGTGCCACATGTTATCAGTACAGTCTCGTCACCATCTGATTGGTCTACATAATTATCAACACTTTCTGCATCCTAAAAGGTGAAAGGGTTAAACAGCCAGATTATTTAAATAATTCAGTTAATTTGCCTCAAATAACAAATAAATTTCAATAAAAATTGTCCTTTTTTATTTTCCAGACCAACCAAAAGCTCCAAGAAGACAGACAAATAGTAACATTAATTATGGTAAAGGGGACTGAGAGTTGGGACTGTCCAGTGTTAGACTGTGACCCTGTTAGAATCATTAGATTGTCTTGAGTCAGCTTGGATACCTTTTGTATTTAGTCTATTTAATTAAGGAATAATAAACACGAATTATCATATTGCTCTGCTGCTTCTCCTTTTGCACACAGGGTTCTGTTTGCATGATTATTTTATGAGTTGTTCTAAACTCATGTGGCATTGAATCAATACTTTATACCCAGACGAATGGGCAATACATTGATCGGGAAGGATTGAGAAAAATCACATACATTGAGGCTTCTGTTTCTAACCTTTAATAATGATGGGTTTTTTGGTTTTATTTCACCTCAAGGTTACCAGATTACTGATAGAAATTAATGATGAAGATCTTTGGTCAATCTAAATGCATTCATTTCACCCATCCAACTATTTCTTGGTTGATTTTTGGCATTTTGCTTTTGATTTTCCACAAAAGTTCTCTCTACTTGTTGACAATTCCCTACAGAAAGAATAGCATTCTGTACATTCCGATCCTACTACCACCTACTGGTTTTCTGGTTTTACCTTTTCAAGTAAAACCAACACTTTAAGTGTTTGGGTATATTTAATGCTTCACTGATTTACTTATAGTTGTCTCAATAGAACATAAAATGTTGAACTGTAGATTACAGGAAAAAAGACCGTCATCCCACAATGTTTTGCTGAACATGATGCCAAACTAATCCCTTCTGCCCGCATGTGTTCTCTATCCCTCCATTCCCTGCCTAATTCATGTGCCTCTCTAAAAGCCTCTTAAAAAGCACTATCATGTTTGCTTTTACCACCATCCCTGGCACCGCATTCCAGGCATTCACCACTCTCTGTGTAAAAATATATTCTGCACAGTTCCTTTAAACTTTCCCCCACTCACCTTAAAGCTATGCCTTCCATAATTTGACATTTCTACCCTGGGGAAAAGATTCTGATTGTTTATGTATACAATTTATAATTTTATAAATTTCTATTTGGTCTCCACTTGGCCTCCGAAGTAGCTGAGAAAACAATCTGCTTGTCCAACCTCTCCTTATAGCTACTACCCCCCAATTCAGGTACCATCCTGTTAAAAATATTTTGCACCCTCTCATAAGCCTCTATATCCTTTCTGTAATGGGACAACCAGAACTGTGCAAGACCAAATTTGTTGCAGTATTTCCTTGTAATTCAGTCCTGTGAATCTGAGAAAGAGATCTTGCTGCACTACTCTCCAACATCTCGTCTCATGACCACAACTGATCAGAAAATCAAAGTCCATAGTCAGATGGACCACTGCACTATATAAAAAAAAACTTTTAGAAATATCGTCTAAACATATCCTATTCCAGATCGGTTTAAAATGGTCTTGATAATGCATTGATCACCTACAATATGCTTATTATGCTATAGCCTTTTTCTCATGTGCTGAACTAATATTGCAAAAAATATTTGTAGGTGGAAGAGTCATCTGTATTTGCTTCATGTGCATTTTTCACCACATTTGTGTTTTAATTTGCCTTTGTAATTGAAGCCAAGAATTTGAATATTATGGCAAAGAAATTATTGTTGTCAGTATCGGTGAACAAGCAGTTATTTTGAAAATTATTAAAATAATTTTCCTGCCTGATAATGCAAAGAAGACTTAAGTTATTTTAAATCATCTTCGCTTGCACTTACAAAAATATGACAGGATGTATGCATCACATGGATTATAAAGCAAATAAACCATTACCCTCCCACAGTTGATTTGGAAAAATGCCACCATTTCTGATTATTCTATTAATTTGATCTATGTTAATAAATCAAGCTGAATGGTCAAACATTAACAGTGCTTGGAACATTGCCAGCCTCTGTCTGAGTTATTAGTCACAGTTGTCTTACTCATTTCTAAGTTATCATCACCAGAAATGTTACCTTAAAGGTAATTTCTTAATTTGCACTATGACAACAGATGCAGGTATATACTGGCACTGAGTGGATTGGAGATACTAACAGCTCCACATCCTAAGCACTACAGCTCAATGTAAATTTTGTGCATTGGTTGCCATCCATATGATAACCATATCACCGACGCACACACTGTACATTCCTGTATTTTTATTAGTAGTAGAAGACTGTGTTATCAGTTACAGTATTTATCTTTAATATCAAAGATAAAAAATTGTTGTCCAGGCAATAAGATCTGAATGAATAGAAGCAGGAGACCATTTAACCTCTTGTTTATTCTACCTTTTAATATTGTGACTGATTTTTTTAATTCCTGTAACACTTCCTGTCTTATCCCCATATCGTTTGATTCCCTTAATATCCAAAACATTTAACATTCTCTATCTTCAGTGTGCTGAGCAACGTGGCCAAGTGATAAAGAGCTACATTAGCATAGTTAATTCAGTTACATGTGTACATAGATGATAATAACTTGAATATCAAATTGACAGTGCCCTCTGACAGTACCTTGCCTCTCTCACATATTCCATAACAGAGAGATCTGTTGCAACCTTAATATCAATGACTGAGCTTTCTCAGTCTGCCTGTGTGGAGAATTCCAAAGAGTCGCCATCTTCTGGATGAAGAAATATTTCAATTTTTCAGTTCTGAATGGACGTCCCCTTATTATGATTTTATGATCCCTGGTTAGCCAGATATGATTCCAGTCTAGGAGATCCTACCAGATCCCACATTCCAATTAGAGAAAACGTCATCCTGCCATCTACCTTGTATATTTGAGATCATCATATTTTCTCTGACCATGTGATCTTTCACTGGGATAGAAGACAGCTTATGTCAGTGGCTTAATATTCTATCTATGCTATTGCAATGCTGCATATCGGGAATATTCATGACCATTTGCTTATTTGTGGTCACACTGAAGGACTTTTGCAAAGAGGTCTGTTCACCATCTCCATCTTCAAAGTTATGACCTCTTCTAAGGTTGCAATAAGATCTAGATCAACTGAGAAAATGAACAAAATAAAGGCATATGGAACTTAACTTAGCATGTGGGAAGTGATGAATTTTGGGAAATTAAACCAGGGAAGGACATGCAGAATGGAATGACAGGGCCCTGGGGAATGTTGTAGAAGAGGGAGATCTAGGGGTCCAAGGACATAATTCCCTGAAATTAGCGACCCAAGGTGGTGAAGAAGATGTAGAGCATGCCTGCCTCCTTTGAACAAAGCAGCGAGTACAAGTGTTAAGACGTCATGTTACAGATGCATGGGATGTTGTAAAGACCATACCTGAAATGTTGTGTGCAATTCTGGTCACCATACTGGAGGAAGAATGTGATTAAGCTTGAGAGGGTGCAGGAAAGATTTGCAAAGATGTTGCTGTGATTAATGGTTAAGTTATAAGGAGAGACTGGATTGGCTTGGACTGTTTTCCCTGTAGCAAAGGAGACTGACGTTCATAAAACCATGTGGGCCACAGATAAAGTGGATGGACACAGCCTTTTCCAGTCAGGAAGGAAAATAAACCAGGGTGTTTAAAACTAAAGGGCATAGAAAAAAAATTAAAGAAGGCCTGATGGGTGTCTTTGTTACACAGATGGTGGTGTGCATATGGAATGAACTGATGGCAGCAGCCCCTACTGCTTCCATTACAAACATTGGATAGGTACATCCGAGGAAAGATTTAGAGAGATATGCAACAAACCCCCCAAAATGGTACTTGCTTATGAAGACACTTTGGTCCAATGGACTTGTTGGGCCAGTGGGCCATTTTCTTTGTACAACTATGACTCGAAATTGTTGAGCAATATTTCAGAGTTTTTCTTCTATGATATCATTTTTCCATGAGCAATTTTTAGGAGGAGCTGCACTAGTAAACGGCTAATTGACCAGCAAGTGTATATATCAAAGTAGTAACTTGAATAACAAAGTGACAATCCTTCTCTTCATTCCCTAATGTAGGGACCATGATGTGTTGCAATTCTGATATCCAAAACCTCTGGTCCAGATGATTGGAAATTGTCTTTACATGGTACTAGAGCACTTAGAGCAATTATTTTAACATTTGATTTTTCTTAAAGGGGCAAGAAAACATGCAGTTGGCTCAAGGGCTGAATACTAACAGAGGAACATTGGAGTAGGGTATGGAAGGCTAGTGACTAAAAACTAGTGTTCAGAATCCCACCGGGAAACTCTTTAAATTCAGCAATATGAAGGCTTGCACCAGAAAAGGTAACCTTGAAATCTGGAAATTCAAATGATTACATAAAGTTCTTTGGGAAAGGACATGTACTCCGGGTCCTATTTAACTCCTCTGTTATACTTTGTTTCATTATTAAAGGTCTCAGGACAGATGGGAATGAATAGTAAAATTTTGATAATAAATAATTTGTTATGTGAGAAAACATAAAGATAAATTCATAAGATAGGAGCAGAATTAGGCCATTCAAACATGACCGAGCTATCTTTCTCCTGCCTTTTCCCCATAATTCTTGACACCGTACTAATCAAGAATCTGCTGGTAGAAACATTAAGGAGATATTGCTGGGAGCTTTATCAAGAGTTTAGTGAAGTATGGTACAAGATGCAAGAATTTTGTAATCCTACCTTAATGGAATATCTCATCATCTGCGCCATAATTGGTCCTGAGAATTGCATCAACATTGAAAAATACATTCTCTCTCATTTCAAAGAAGAGAAGAAAAACGTTTAATTTTATCACAATGTAATAACATGGAAAATTTTACTCTTGCTAATGTTTCCAGGAAAAGTATAAACACAAAATAAAGAATACTTTTATCTTCTTGTTACAAATTAAAAAAATCTTTCTAATATCTGATGTACAGCTTGTATTTATAGCAATTAGGTATGTATCTTCAGAAATGTCCAAAGGTTTTCTGCAAAGCTCTGTAAGCCTAACAGGTGAATATTTTGCGTAAGAGTCCATCTTTTTGACAGGGCAAATTTTCAGCGCATTACTCCAGCCTGGTCTTGCGATGACGCAGCATCTCCTCGACTGGAATCTGTCCCTGATCCGGCTCACCTCCCCCTTGTGCCTGCAACCAGAATTAATTCTAGGTAAATATTGTCTCATTTCCTATGTGCCTACAACTGCATGAAATTCTTCTACTCAACTCACTGGAAATCACAGACTATGTGGCTGTCTTGCAGTTTTGTTAAAAAATTAACAACCACAGTCCACCTCTGTACCCATGGCATGATGCTTTCTGGATAAGGGACAATTAAAATTGCTTCTTGCTTATGACTGTACTACCTAGAGAAGTATCATGACCTTTGTGCATAATAGTTTTCTTAAATCACAACTGCCATTTAGTTTCTTGTTAACTCTCTCCTCAGGGTCAGAGGTTTATGGCTTCTATGACAAATGTTGGGACTGGAGCACATTTTAGTTAGAACCGGGCTCCAATCCTGAGAACATTTCTTTAATTTCAAAAATAAACCAGAAAAAATATATATACCAAACAAAAACTGCAAAAACCCTTCATAGATTTCCAGTGTAGTATCATACTCAGTGATGTTTGCACTTTTCTTTAAAGAAAACACCCTTGCCACTCATGTGGCTCCCTGGGATGAGATCCCCACCCCTTGTCCGTGGGGCGTCCTCATCGGACTCTGCCCCTCAATGTCGGGCAGAGGAGACATTAGATTGTGGTCCTCCTCTACAGAGTCTGTGTTGTCTGCACCAAACTTCAGTACGTCCTTCAGCACGTACTCTTGAAGTTTGGAATGGGCAGTTGGTAAATGTTTTGGGCAGACTAAAGTTCATCTTCCAGCAGCACTTGGTGTCTCTCAAAATGTGTCCCTAGGAATAGCCTGTAAATCAGAGAGTCCTCTGTTAGGGAACTGTTCAGGATGAACTGTAACAAAGACCCTTGCAGCCTTCTCCAGACCGTCTTTGCAAATTCACAATCTGCGAAGATATCAATAACTGTCTCCATCGTAGCTACTCTTCTACTCAGCGGCTGTGGAAAGCTGGAAATATTACAATTTGGGAATTGCTCTGCCCAGGCCAGGAAGGCTCTGCAGAGAGTAGTGCATTCGGCCGAACGCACTATGGGAACTTCTCTCGCCCTTCTGCAGGAACTATACATCAGGAGGTGCAACTCCAGAGCCAATAAGATAATGGGAGACCCCTTCCACCCCTGCAACGGACTATTCCAGCTGCTACGGTCAGGCAAACGCCTCCGTTGCCATGCTGTGAGAACGGAGAGGATGATAAGGAGTTTCCAGAGGCCATTTGGACTGTAAACTCCTATCTCACCTGGGACTAACTTTACTAATTTTACCGTACCACAATACCGCCCACAATATTTAATATGGAAAAGAACATGTGATTCTGTTCCATTCTGTTTGTAGTTTGTTGGTTGTTTGTTTGTTTTGTGCACAAAGTCCGCAGGCACTGCCACTTTTCATATCACTGCACATCCCGTATGTGTATGTGACGAATAAACTTGACTTGACTTGACTTGACTTGAGTTATCCTCTGAACAGTGCATTTGCTGGAATCAAAGAGCATGCATATACCTTTTGACAGTGCAAGAAATAGCATCAAGGGGTACATTGTATTATCACTGGACTGCAATGTGCATGTCTGAGTTTCTCTGTATCAGGCACACAAAGGACCCAGATCTAAGCTCTTTGGGATCTAAAAGTTTTAGTTTACTTCATTTTCAAGTGTACAGAGGTACGGTGAAAAGCTTTTTGGTGTGTGCTTCCCAGCGGAAAGACTATACATGATTGCAATCAAGCCGTCCACAGCATACGGATATAGGATAAAGGGAATTACGTTTAGTGCAAGTTAAAGTCCAGAAAGGTCCAATTAAAGATAGTCTGAGGGTCTCCAATGAGTTAGGTGGTAACTCAACAGCGCTTTCTAGTTGGTGATATATAAAAACCTGAAGCTACTTGAACCAATTTCCAAACAATGGTTCTTTAGCTGCCCTGTTGACTGTGCTACTGTGGCTAGCGATTTAGAAACCTGTTCCCCCCAACAAAGTGGTGCTGGATAATGTTATGGCTAAAAACTTATGAATATTTTAATTTAAAAGAAAAATAATCTACATATTTTGAAATTCCAACCTGTCCAGACATTTCCAAATCTGCTTTCATTTCTGTCAGGGCACTTTCTTTTCTCATCCCATAAGTCTCCTCTTCATTAGCTTGTTGAACATGTGAAAGGTTACCTGAGAATATGTCATAAATATTAATCATTAACAAATACAGTCCAAGCTAGGTTGGAAGCATGGCAGAATTTGCATTAAGGAATCTAATATTTGAACTAGTCTATAAACTTGATAACAGTAATCAACATATTTCAAGTTGCAATCCAATTTTCAGCTAAAAAGAATAGCAGGAAGACAGACACCCCATAGATCTGAGGCACTCTCACAGATGAGGGGAGATCAAAAACCACAGGAGCATTCTCCTTTTCAGCATTTCTCTTGAGAAAAGAGTAACTTGGTTCTTGAAGCGGGTTATTTGCAACGACCTTTTACAAATTGAGGTTAACAGCTTGAAGGATGGTTGGTCATCCCTCAGTGGCTGCAATGCTTTGCTGGAAACTGCAATAATGCTTTTATCTTTTCCAATGCATTATACTTTCTCTGCTTAATTGTCTCCTCTCCATTGCACATAAGACTCCCACAAACCTTCAATTCCAAAGATCCCGGGAAAACTGCAGTAACTGTTGGAGGTCCAGAGACTTTGTAGTAATCAGGAACTTGGTTGGTGGTTATCGGGGTTCAGTCAGATTGAAATTCCACTCCAGAGACTTGAATAGGAAATATAAACTGCAAAGTTAGAGGTGCCACCTCAAAGTAAGGATCCGATGTCTGATTTCTTTCAGGCAATTATGGGACTATTTTGAAAAAAATCGTCAAGGTATGTACCTCTGTCCAAGATTGCTAAACAGATTAACACATTCTTTTTATATTTCTGATAGGAATCTCACTGTACTCAAACTGTTTTCAAAATGGGCTGGCTCTACCATAGCCCTCTGGGAGTTACTGCCTTAAGTTATGAATGTAGGCTTTTCCGGCAGAACTTTGCTGATCACCTAACTGGGCCTACTCCAGCTCACTGAGCAGCCAACTATGCCACTGACGTCCCAATAGAGCCAGAAGGACCATTGGGAGCTCTGCAGTTATCTCCCAGGTCAGAAAAGTCTTGCATCCTGCAAAACTCTAGGACTGACTAAGTTGTTATGCTTGGACCTCAGCCATACAGGTGAAAGTGAGTGACTGATCTGCCTTCATGTAAAAATGATGCAGCATCCCAATAAATGATTACCTGGTGTAATAGACAGTCAGGTTATTTCTGAACGAGGCTAATAGTTTATATAAGATGGCCCCATATGCCCCATTTGTCTGCATATACACCATTTCTCCAGCGCTCCTGATCTGCAACTTTTCCCAATCCTCTCCATCCCATGCCACCTCCAGCCTTTCTGACATTCAACCTCTCCCCAGCCTTTGCCAACTCATCATCTCCAGTCTCTTCCAAGCATTCTCCCCAGATCTAGGGAAACTCAGAGAAAGGCCAGTAGCTTAAACTTGCTGAAAATCCTAAAATGTAAGTAAAAAACTGCAGATGCCAAAGACCTGAAATAAAAACAGAAAGTGCTGCAAACATTCAGAAGCACTTGAATACAAGAGAGAATAGGAGCAGGAGTAGGCCACCCAGGGCCTTGCCTGCACTGCCATTCAGCATGATCATAGCTGATCTACCCCAGACATCCACTCCTCCTCTGTCTCATATTCTCATGATCCTCAATCTCCCAACCTTACAAAAATCTACCTCTACTTTAAATACTTGGCATTTCATCTGGGGTAGAGAATTGCAGACCTTTACTGTTCTCTGCAAGAACAGTTAACACTTCAGGTCAGTTGAGAACCCATCACCTCTAGTGGGACATTATGCTTCGGAACTCATTACAAGAAGTTGAAGCTTGATGATCATTGGAAGGCCATAAAAATAGTGATTGTACCTAATATTCACTGGTTGTTAAGTGTTCTGGGACATCCTAAGATTGTGAAAAGCAATATATTAATACAGACTCATTTTAGTTTTTCATTTTAGCATGGAAACAGGCCTTTCGGCCAACCGAGTCCGCACTGACCAGTGATGCCCGCACATTAACACTACACTACACAAACTAGGGAAAATTGTACATTTTTATACCAAGCCAATTAACACACGTGTCAGCGGTTATGATGAGAAGGCAGGAGAATGGGATTAGGAGAGATAGATCAGCCATGATTGAATGGTGGAGTAGACTTGATGGGCCGAATGGCCTAATTCTGCTCCTATCACATGATATTATGATCTTATGAACCTACAAACCTGTACGTCTTAGAGGTGTGGGAGAAAACCCAAGGTCATGGAGAAAACCCATGCAGGTCACGGGGAGAAAGTACAAACTCTGTACAGACAAGCAGGGGCGGAAATCCCGGGGGGGGGGGGGCTAGAGGGGACACGTCCCCCCCCCCCCCAATGTTTTGAGAGGTGGGGGACATCCCCCCCCCAAGTTTTTGTCATTCGGATTTTAAAATCTCCACTTTCCGCGAGACAGTGGAGGTGGGACTGCTGATCGAGGGCGCCGATTGGACGAGAGAGACGTCGGTCAGCAGGCAATGGGGGCAGGACATGATGATTCAGCACGGTGATTGGAGGAGGGAGGAGTGGGGGGGTGGGACTGAGGACAGAGCGCGGTAATTGGAGGAGGGAGACCTGTTCCTCATCCGCAGCCAGGATCGATCCCGCCTGGCTCTCTGGCGCTGTCCCGTCCCACCCGAGTGCCCCCCCCCCTCACAAAAGCGCAAAACCCAGTTCACTCTGCCTGTCCCGCCAGGTGAACCTGCCTAGGCTTGTGGGAAATATGGCCAGCATGGAGAAGCAGCGCTGGTGTCAAGTCAGGGCTGTAGTTAACCCGGCGAGACAGGCAGAGTTGAGCTGCATTTAGCGCTGGATTGAGCCTCCGAAGCCTCGTGTGTGAGTGTGCGCATGTGCGGGCGGCCGCCAAAAAATTGTGTCCCCCCAGTCCCCTCCATATTTTGATACAAGTTCCGTGCCTGCAGACAAGCACTTGTAGTCAGGGTCGAACACAGGTCTCTGGCGCTGTAAGGCAGTACCTCAACCACTACGCCATCGTGTTGTTCTTTATCTGACTGATTTTTTCCTAACAGGGAAGCATTCCAGCAGCAATAAGCTCCCATCGATAATGGTAATTAGAATCCATACTAATAGAGATCACTCTCTATTTGACAGTATGGTCCCTTTCAAATGGAAAGTAATGCATCGCTAATTTTTATGAAGTGGTAGGCTTACAAGGCTTACCTTTCTACAGCCTGGAACGTCGTGCAAAGGTTATCAAAATCAACCTGTGACTCTGGCATGCTAAACAATACATCCCTTTTAACATTAATATTATTGAGGTTACCTGACTGTTGAGGCTGTTCCTTTGTAACCAGTTTTTCTTCATCACCTAACTGCACATCATCGGTCTTCTTGTAGTAATAATCATCAGGGTGCCCAAACCGCTGTGAAAACAACCCACAGTAGAATACAACACATCAGGATAAAATGCAGCGGAGAAGATGACAGCATCGCACATAACACAGGTAGGAGACACAACACAACACAAAGTAGATAGATCAACGCGATACAAAAGAGAGCAATAGTTACAAGGGAACAAACAATATAGAATAGGAACATAATTGTATATCATTCTTACTCCATTCTTTATATTCATTGTGAAATAATATTATTGAACAAACTTACCACATTTGGCCAAAATAAGCTAATGAATAAGATAACTGGAAGGGCAACTGTGAATATGTAGACTCCCCAGAGCCATGGACGCTTGTCTGCTGCCATAAAGAGCTGCATAATCAAACCAGGCTGTAGGCAATGGTAAACAATAGCAATTGCCAGTCAATGATGAGAAAACATAGTCATTCATGCTCAAAACCAACTAAATAAATCCACAGCAGTGACATGAAAACACATCAAGACTAGGTCTGCCACACGATGGCACCGTTGGACAAATGACAGAGTAAATTCTTTTTAGCAGAACAGAGCTTCCAAATGTGCATCCTGCCATTATATTTAGCACAGACATTCAGGCCAAAGGGCCTATTCCTGTGTTGTACTATATGTTCTATTAACTCTGATTGTTTGTGATAATGACCAACATGAATTGATTTCAACTCCAGTATTTGAAGGAATACTATAAACAGGTAACCTGAAGGATATACATTTTGATAGCAGAACAGAAGGACATGAAAGAATGAAGTTCACACATTCAAAGGCCAATCTTATTTTATTTTATCTTATCATCTTATTTTGGTGAGACCTCTTGCATTTGAGGCTAGATGATTCATGGTCCTGAAGCATTTTTTAAATAGTGGGAGACTGGATAATTACTGCTGTTCAGAAATCTGTGTGCCTTTGTGCACACATCACACAAAATTAATTTGCAGGTATAGCAAGTAATTGGGATGGTAAATAATATGTTGCCCTTTATTTGTAAGTGGTTAACATATAGGGATCTGGTGAGACTGTAGCTGGAATATCATGCACAGGTTTCTTCTCCCTCCCCCAGGAAGAATATATTTACAATTGACGGAATGCAACAAAAGTTCTTGGGATTGATTCTTGGGCGGAGGGACGATTGACACATGAGAAGAAGTTACGCAGACTGAACCCATGCTCTCCAGAGTTTAGAATAAACAGTGATCATAGTGAGACGTACAACATTCCTACGGGGCTTCACTGGATAAATGTAGGTATAATATTTTCCCTTTGCTGTGTATACAGAACCAGAGATAATGATTAAATGAAGGTAAGAGCTTGGCCATTCAGGACCAAATGACAAGATATTTCTTCACCCACAGGGTAGCATATTTTTGGCATTCTCTACCCAGGGCAATGGATGTTCAGTCACTGAGAATATTTTAGTTAGATTGCTTTTAGATATTATTGGAATCAAGGGATGTATGGTCTGCAGGAAAGTAGTTTTGAGGTTAAGAAAGATCATGGTACTTGGGGCTGAATAAAAGGCTGCATGGTTGATTTCTGCTTCTGTTTCTTATGGCCAACTGCAGGAGTATAATAACATGATTGATGGAATCAACAACCTGTAGAGTCTGAAACTTAAGCAAGGATTCAACCTGATGTATCACACCGAGCCATATTCCGCTTGCTCAATCCTTATTTAGCACACTGCACCTCACATTCACTTACTTTGCAGATACCCTTTGTCAAGCCCCTTACTCCAAGTACATCCCTATTTGATCGACACAAAATGCTGGAGTAACTCTGCGGGTCAGACAGCATCTCTGGAGAAAAAGGATGGGTGAATGGTTCGGGTCCGGACCTTTCAGGTGCTTGGATAAACCAGCATCTATAGTTCTTTGTTTGTACATCCCTATTTGTCCATCCAGCATTAGCAATGTTTTTTAAATGCTCTTCAACAACCCCTCAACTGAAAACGACAGCAATTCCTCTGAACTCCGCTATGTGTTGCCTGTTGATGAAGGACAACAGTCCCTCTCCATTTACCTGATGACGGAATTAAAAATAATACAGGCAGATGGCTACAGTTCTCATGTTGTCCTGGAGAAATTCAGCGGGTGAGGCAGCATCTACGGAGAGAAGGAATAGGCAACTTTTCGGGTCGAGACCCTTCTTCAGTCATCAAGTCATCGTACTTGATACCCCATGTATCTTAATTGAAGCTCAGAAGTTTGGTCCTTAAAAGTGAGGCTAGTTACAGTACGGTGAAGTGGTGGGGATAGATTTGAGAAACTAAATAGGCAGGTGGCATGTGGAAATAATACAATACTGAGGGAATCCTGGGGACCAATGTGTGATACTGCTGGTGCATTGGCTGCATTACATTCTTTTGCCTCTCTCATCTGAGAATTGTCTCAAGAGAATCTGAGAAATGTTGTAAAGCTCATTACATCACCACCACTTCTCTGAGACTCTGATGGGCACCTCTGGATTTGCCTGGACATCATCTGCATGCAGATAATGTACATGTGTATTTGCTTCTGGATCTTGTTGCTTGGGCTCCTTGCACGTGTTAAATGCCATGTTTGAAGTATGCCTGTTACTGAGCAGATGGCCAATGTAAGATCAAATAGGGTGAAGTACTTCAGAACAGTAAATCTCCGTTATCCTGGCATCCTCAAGACATTGGTAGTGCTGGACTGGCAGTGTCTGACCCAGCAGCTGTTACTCCTATTAATAACCAAAAAGATTTTAAATCTGCTTCTTTTTAAGATGTTAATCAGCAGTACAATAAATTTTCCCGTGAACCCGGTGAGTTTAAAAACAGAGCAGGAAACAGGGCTCTGGTACTTTTAACTGGAGCATGGAAAGATTGCTCCAGTTAGTTTAAGGGAGGGTGGACAACAGGACCCCATATGTTTAAAGGGAGCACGGGAAACGGGTCCCCAAGGATTTCAATGGAGCATGGGAAACAACCCCCTGGTGAGTCTAAAGGAAATGCAGGAAATGGACCCAGTGAGCCAGATGTTAAACCATAAGTGTTTCTGAACAATAAGATATTGGATTAACAGAATTTTACTGTACTAAAGCAACCACTGCAGCTGTCTGAGAATTACTGCAGCTTAAAACATACTTTTACATTTGTGCTCCATTGATAGAGTGGTAGCTCTTGTTGTTGATGAACACTCTAGAGACCCTTAATAGCCTTATGCTTGCAATCAAAAACACCCACCAGCTCCGGTTATCTGGTACACGTACGTCCAATGTTCTGTTCGAATGGGCAAAAATACTTAATCCACAGTAATAATCTGTACGGGAGCACTTCAAGGCTGCCTGCTCAGCCCCCTGCTCTACTCACTCTATACTCATGACTGTGTAGCCGGACATAGTACGAACTCCATTTTCAAGTTCGCTGACGACAGCACCGTTGTGGGACGAATTACAGATGGTGATGAAACAGAGTATAGAAGTGAGATAAACCGACTGACCATATGGTGCCAGCACAACAACCTGGCTCTCAATATCAGCAAAACCAAAGAACTGATTGTGGACTTTGGAAGAGGAAGGTTGAGGATCTGCAATCCTGTTTACATCAATGGGAAGATGGTGGAGAGAGTAAAAAACTTCAAATTCCTGGGCGTACATATTTCCGACGATCTTTCCTGGATCCAGCACACTAATGCAATTATAAAGGAAGCATATCAGTGCCTCTACTTCCTGAAAAGGTTATGGAGGTTTGTTATGTCAAAGAGTCTTGAACTTCTACAGGTGCACAGTAGAGAGCATACTGACTGGTTGCATTGCAGCATAGTTCGGCAACTTGAACATCCAGGAGTGGAAAAGACTGCAAAAAGTTGTAAACACTGCCCCATCCATCACCGGCTCTGAACTCCTCACCGTCAAAGGGATTTATCGGAGTCGCTGCCTCAAAAAGGCTGGCAGTATCATCAAGGACCCACACCATCCTGGCCATACACTCATCTCCCTGCTACATTCAGGACTGAGGACTGCAACAACCAGGTTCAGGAATAGTTACTTCCCCACAGCCATCAGGCTATTAAACTTGGCTCAGACAAAACTCTGAACATTTAATACCCCTTTATCTGTTATTTGCACTTTATCAATTTATTTATTCATGTGTGTATTTACGTATATAATGGTATATGGACACACTGATCTGTTTTGTAGTCAATACCTACTATGTTCTATTGTGCTGAAGCAAAGAAAGAATTTCATTGTCCTGTCAGGGACACATGACAATAAACTCTTTTGACTTTTGACTTTGACTTTGAAAAACGAAGCGCTAACGATAAAATTTTCACATATTCCGATAGAGATTTATGCCGTGAAGTCAAAAATCGCCTTATCTGAAAATGTCATGCATTATTTCTCGAGTTATTAATCAAAATGTTCAAGAATCTGAAATAACTTTGAAAATAAAACCGAGCGGCTTTGGCTGATGACATCAGAATGGTTCTGCATGCTGCGTCTGTGCTACGAGTGGCGCCCCCCTGTGAGCTGCCCGTCTGCCAGCTGCCCGTACGCGAGCTGCCCGTCCCGCTCCCCTCCTCCTCTTCCCCCTCTCTCCCTCTCCTCTCTCTCTCCCCCCTCCTTTCTCCCCCCCCTCCTTTCTCCCCCTCCTCTCTCCCTCCTCTCTCCACCCCTCCTCTCTCCCCCCCTCTCCCGCCTCACCTCCCCCTTTCTCCCCCCCACCCCCTCCCCCTCAACCCCCTCCCCTCCCTCTCCCTCCCCCTTCCCACCCCCAACCCCCCCCTCCCCCTCTCCCTCCCCTCTCTCCCCCCCTCTCCCCCCCTCTCTCTCTGTCTCTGCCCCTCTCTCTTTGCCTCTGCCCCTCTCTCTGTCTGTCTCTGCTCCTCTGTCTCTGCCCCTCCCTCTCTGTCTCTGCCCCCTCTCTCTGTGCCCTCTCTCTCTCTCTCTCTCTCTCTCTCTACCTCCCCCTCCCTCTCTAGATGTGCCTGCGAGCTGGGGGCTATGCGTGAATGGATAGGGTGGGGATGGGTTAAAAGGAGTGATTGAATGATATTAATATAATATCAAGGGAGGTGGTTAGTTTGTGTGTGTGTGGGGTGGTTAGTGTGTGTGTGTGTGTGTGTCGGGGGGTGGTTAATGTGTGTCTGACGCCACATGCCGCCACGTGTTGAGGAGATGGGAACCGATGGGTCCCACTTGGTATAGTTAGACACTGAAACCTCATAAGCTATGAACTACAATGGACTCCAATAGACTTTGGTATTATTGTCTGTTATTGTGTATTATTATCAGTCTGTGGAATTTTCTGCCTCAGAGGGCGGTGGAGGCAGGTTCTCTGGATGCTTGATAGGGCTCTTAAAAATAGAGGAGTCAGGTGATATGGGGATATGGAAACGGGGTACTGATTGGGGATGATCAGCCATGATCACATTAAATAGAGGTGCTGGCTCGAAGGGCCGAATGGCCTACTCCTGCACCTATTGTCTATTGTCAATTGTTTATTATTGCACTGTTATTGTTTGTTTTTTTGAGTTTTGTTATATTATTTATTATGATTATATATTCTGTTGTGCTGCAGCAAGTAATAATTTAATTGTTCTATCTGGGACATATGACAATAAAACACTCTTGACTCTTTTGATTGACTAGCGCCATTGTAGGAAGAATTACGTAGTTGTCCACCCAGAGAAATAAACCACCAAATCATCAGTCCTATGCATCAATGTGTCACTGTTAGCAAGGTCCTGTAAATGTATCTGGCAGAACCTGGAAGCACTCATAGAAGATGAGGCCAAGGATGTAGTTGACATTTTCCACAAGTTTTGCTTCTACTGTCTGCCATCACCATAAACCCTGATGAGTTGAGGAAGCCCATCCTCAGTGTAATCTGGTTTCCCTGCAAGCTGGGCCTCAATGCTGATATCTGCGGGGCTGCAGGTTTGTAAAAGGCAGCTTGTTGTTCTCAGGTTTCTGCTCTTGCTGGTGGATTTCCTGCTGGGGCAATGTCTGCTGGTAATGACACAGCTCCTGCTGCTAGTGCAGCCCCTGCTGGTAATGGCATTGCTGCTGCAGGTCCTGTCAGTGCTGGAAGCACCTTTCCTTGTGCTGCTGGAGTTGTTGCCCTCTGTGTCCACATCTGAGGCCAAATGTACAGCAGCATAGGCAGCACCCAATCTAATCTGACAGGTTGTTTCTCCAAAGTGCAAAGCAAGTATGCAAAACTTTGAAGTTGTCAAAGTAAGCCCCCAGCATGATCACTGTGAACAAAACCTTCCACACGATAGGCAAGAAAGCAGCAGTGCGCTTTTCCTACTTACTGGCATATTTTCCTGTTATTTCTTCAACCTCTCTATTACTGGTGTTTTCCCACTTTATTTTCACTGCTAAATATCAGGAAGGCCAAAAAACCCACAAACCACAGTTAAATTGCACAGGCCTATTACCATTACATGTAATGGAGTGACTGATATTTGGCTTAACATATGATGAGCGTTTGGGACTGTACTTGCTGGAGTTTAGAAGGATGAAGGGGAACCTCATTGAAACCCACCGAATAGCGAAGGACTTGGAGAGAGTGGATGTGGAGAGGATGTTTCCACTAGTGTGAGAGTCTGGGACTAGAGGTCATAGCCTCAGAACTAAAGGACGTTCCTTTAGGAAGGAGATGAGGTGGAATTTATTTAGTCAGAGGGTGGTGAAGCTGTGGAATTATTTTCCACAGAAGGCTGTGGAGGCCGTCAATGGATATTTTTAAGGCAGAGATAGATAGATTCTTGATTAGTATGGGTGTCAGGGGTCAGGACAATTGAGTTGGAAAGATAGATTAGACATAATTGAATGGCAGAGTAGACTTAATGGGCTGATTGGCCTAATTCTGCTCCTTTCACATGATATTGACTCATTCCTCTTCTTTATTGTCACTCCATCACTGCCCAATTAAAGGTGGAAGATGATGGTATTGAGTTAGCCTGGTGATCTGAAAATCTTCCCGGTTTTATTCCCATTATCTGGCTGTAACTCTCTCCAACCCTGCACTGCTGATACAAACCTATATAGATCTGTACATTAAAAGTGACCTAAATTCATTCCAGACAAGCTGTAGCACAACAAAAGGTGATTCACCTGCACAGGAGCTATGTTTACTTACTTCATCTGCATCGTAGCCTGCTTTTGTTTTTGCCCACGTGTCTTTCACCCACTGCTTGACAACCTCCTCATCAGACGAGATAATAAAATTGTCAAACATAATGTTGGCAGTGAGTGACCAGAGCTCCAGTCCAATTGCACCGATTGAAGTCATTTCAAATGGATTTTTATCCTCAAAATAGTCTGGATTAGGTATCATTCGAGGTATCCATGCTCCCTATTGGAACAAAGTTGGAAAAATTAGAACTTTTGCTAACTTAGATTTCTCGATTTGTTATAGCAGAGCGAAGATGTATTGTATATTTTTGAGGACGGGTGGAGCAGTCACATACTTCATGGCTTATGTATAACAGATAGTTTGCAAATTGGAGTGAATGAGAAGCAGTTTATTAAAAGATTGGCTGTTATAGAGAAAAGTACCATCTAAAAATGTACATGGAATATAGGAGAGATTGTAACTGAGTGGCATTTTAAAAGTATATAATTAGGAATTGGATTACATATATTTTTGATATGCTAAAGGGCTATATGTTTTGCCCTAATTCCAAGTTAGAAGCCGGAAAAAAGTGTCATGAAATTAGGCCATCCAAACTGCTAACATGGCTACTTGTTTCAACGTAAATGGCAACAAAGCCATTAGTGTGCTCAGCTACAGGACATGGGTCAGGACTGATGATGAGATCTCACCATGACAGCAGAACCTCTTGGGAGGGGGGGACCTGTTGAAGTAAAAACTCGACAAAAGTGATGCGAGGAGATAAAAGTGTATGGATCTTCTGCAAAGATCTTTCTCCACTGACTGATCAATGGGCTCTTGAGGTTATTTTAACTGCTATAATTCGGCTGCTTTAATTCTTCCATCTCGTTTGTCTTTCTACTCGTTGATTCCAAATCCTTTAGTCTCATTTACTATCTTGTTTGTTGCTATCTTGTTTGACTGAGCTAATTTGGGTCCCAGGTACCCCGTTTCCCCTACTGTAACACTATGAGCCTATACATCCACCTTCTTTATGAAAAAAGTGGTTTCAACAAAAGATGTGAGAATAATTCTAGTATTTGGCATTTGCGTGACAACAAGATATGTGACAACAATTAACAAATGTTTTTCATACAAGTTTTTCAATTGCTCTGCTGAAGAGTTGCCTGGCAGATCCTACAGAGTGATTAGACAGTAGACAATAGACAATAGGTGCAGGAGTAGGTCATTAGGCACTTTGAGCCAGCACCGCCATTCAATGTGATCATGGCTGATCATCCACAATCAGTACCCCGTTCCTGCCTTTTCTCCCATATCCCCTAACTCCGCTAATTTTAACAGCCCTATCTAGCTCTCTCTTGAAAGCATCCAGAGAACCTGCCCCCACCCACCTCTGAGGAAGAGAATTCCACAGTCTCACCACTCTGTGAGAAAAAGTGTTTCCTCGTCTCCATTCTAAATGGCTTACTCCTTATTCTGAAACTGTGGCCCCTGGTTCTGGACTCCCCCAACATCAGGAACATATTTCCTGCCTCTAGCATGTCCAAACGCTTAACAATCTTATATATTTCAATGTGATTCCCTCTCATCCTTCTAAACTCCAGAGTATACAAGCTCAGCTGCTCCATTCTCTCAGCATATGACAGTCCCGGCATCCTGGTAATTAACCTTGTAAACCTACATTGCACTCCCTCAATAGCAAGAATGTCCTTCCTTAAATAGGGGACCAAAACTGCACACAATACTCCAGGTGTGGTCTCACTAGGGATCTGTACAACTGCAGAAGGACCTCTTTGCTCCTATATTCAATTCCTCTTGTTATAAAGGCCAACATGCCATTCGGTTTCTTCACTGCCTGCTGTACCTGCATGCTTACTTTCATAGACTGATGTGTCCTCCCAGGACCTCCCAGATTCCGTTGTTCTTCCCCTTTTCCCAACTTGACGCCATTTAGATAGTAATCTGCCTTCCTGTTTTTGCTACCAAAGTGGATATCGTCACATTTATCCGCATTAAACTTAATCTGCCATGTATCTGCCCACTCCCCCAACCTGTCCAAGTCACCTTGCATTTTCATAGCATCCTCCTCACAGTTCACACTGCCACCCAGCTTTGTGTCATCTGCAAATTTGCTAATGTTACTTTGAATCCCTTCATCCAAATCATTGATGTATATTGTAAATAGCTGTGGTCCCAGCACCGAGCCTTGCGGTACCCCACTAGTCACTGCCTGCCATTCTGAAAGGGACCTGTTAATCCCTACTCTTTGTTTCCTGTCTGCCAACCACTGCTCTATCCATTTCAGCACTCCACCCCAAATACTATGGGCCCTAATTTTGCCCACTAATCTCCTATGTGGGACCTTATCAAATGCTTTCTGAAAGTCCAGGTACACTACATCCACTGGCTCTCCCTTCTCCATTTTCCTAGTTACATCTTCAAAAAATTCCAGAAGATTAGTCAAGTATGATTTCCCCTTCGTAAATCCATGCTGACTCGGACCAATCCTGTTACTGCTATCCAAATGTTCGGCTATCTCATCTTTTATAATTGACTCCAGCATCTTCCCCACCACCGATGTCAGGCTAACTGGTCTATAATTCCCTGTTTTCTCTCTCCCACCTTTCTTAAAACGTGGGATAACATTAGATACCCTCCAATCCACAGGAACTGATCCTGAGTCTATAGAACATTGGAAAATTATCACCAATGCATCCACAATTTCTAGAGCCACTTCCTTATGTACCCTGGGATGCAGACCATCAAGCCCTGGGGATTTATCAGCCTTCAGTCCCATCAGTCTATCCAACACCATTTCCTGCCTAATGTGGATTTCCTTCAGTTCCTCCGTCACCCCAGATCCTCTGGCCACTACCATATCAGGAAGATTGTTTGTGAAGGATTGATTGTCCTTAGTGAAGACAGATCCAAAGTACCTGTTCAACTCATCTGCCAGGAACTCATTATTCCATGCAAATAGCTGTTCAAATGACCATCTCATGTGTGGATTCCCAATAAAAGTCGCTATAGCCAAAGAAGCTATCTTCACATGAAGCCCATATTTGATGATGATTGGGTCGGGTTATAAATTCCCTCAGAGATACCAAGAATAAATGTAACATCCAACTCCAGTCCCCAAATGTGATCAGTTAATTCATCGGGGCTGAGAATCAAACTTCATATCCCCTGGAGACACAAAATATTGCAGATACTAGAATCTGGAGCAAAAACAAACTGCTGGAGTAACTCAGTCAGTCAGGTAGTATCTGTGGAAGGAAACGAATGGTTGATATTTTGGGATGTGATCGTGCATCTGGTTCATAGATTCATAGAACAGTTAGAGAATAAATACAGTTACAACCAGGACCAATGTAGGGTGTCCGAAACAATGGCATTCCTTTCCCTCCACTGACATTGACTCATTGAGTTCTTCTAGCAGTTTATTTTTTTGCTTCATAGCTTGCGTATTTATTCATCACTAACAGGAACGCTACAGACTGTGCAAAGGTTTTAGTTACTGTAAGGAAGATTGCAACACTGGTGAGAATTGTTCCATGCAGCATCAATTTACCTTATATTTGGGATTGTCAATCATTGGTGCCTTCCACTTGCCCCTGTAGTCAGGATTGGCGATTATGGGGGCTGTCCAAGTTCCACAGCCCGCAGTCTTACACAGAGGGTTTGTGATCTTTGGTTCTTCCCATTCACCATCCATTTCTACATCCCTGTATAAACAATTAAATGATTCTGATATAAAAGTAATTCCAGAATGATCTATAAGAAAAATAACAAAATATTTTATTTGTGAATTCAGGAATTACTTAAAAAAATGTCATCTAACTTTGAACGTTAGAAAGTGTTTTTTCTTCATCACGGTGGAGAAAACCTTTGTTAAGAGTTGTCTTAACAGCAAAAATGGTTGGAGTGCACAAAGATTTCTCATGTTATTGTATGAGGCATTTATAGGCCAAGAATACTTTGGTAAGGTTATTGATGAGGAATGGATATTTAATCAGAGAACACTATGAAGAGTTTTGTTTGGTGTGTGAAAGAATGTTATATTGAGATGTGTGGCACACAGGAGATGAATATGCCTGAGCATTGGTCATAGAGTCATAGAGTTACACAGCGTGGAAACAGGCTTTTCGACCCAACATACACCACAACCAATATGTGCCATCTCCACAAGTCCCGCCTGCCTGTGTTTGGCCAATATCCCTCGAAACCTGACCTATCCAGATATCTTTCTAAATGTTTCTTAAACACTGTGATAATATTTCACAGAATATGAGTGAAGATTTGGGAATATGAATGTATACACCAATGAAATTGGTGTGTATATCAAGGGCTTGGTGAAGGGACTACGGGTGTCTGGATAAGTTTATACTTATAAAGCAGTGTTCTGGGAGGGTGAATCATATCCGTAAGCAGCCTGTACTCTTTCTGTGGTCTACTTACCAATCTGAAGGTTTCTTAGATCCAGGATCTGGAATGTATTCTGGTTCCTCATCCAGCCAGTTATCAGGCTTCTCAGCAGTGGGATCTGGGATATTGCGGGGAGCATCCTCATCCCTAAATTACAAAGCATCCCATAGCAGCTGCTCATGTGAATATCTGACATTTGTTCACATTGTAAAATATTCAAAGAGCATTAAGGTTTGCAAGTATAACACAGCAGTAGGAAGAAATGACTGCAGATGTACCCAAAAAATACAAGAGCAATTTGAAGTTAGATGGAGAGCCAGTTCTGAAGCAGTTCTGAAACTGTAATAGTTGCTAACCTGTATTTTATTCCTTCCCTTCCAATTTTCTACCTTCCAATTTCCAGTATTGATGTTAGCAGAGCATGACATATGATCATTCACATGACAATCTCTATCTGAGATTAGAGACACCATGGCTATGAAACTGTACTTTTTTCAGCAAGATCAACCTATTACTGTTAATTCAAATTTCTGTCAATTGAGGAATGATCTTTACTCACTTTATTGCTGATGGAGAAATTATTCTCTGCTCATTAGCAGCCAGGGACAGAATTAGCAAGCACTTGGAATGGGCTCAATTGATTAGACAAAGTCTATTTGAATTTGTTAAAGAAAAGTCTCGTCCAATTAATGATAGAATTTTTTGATGTGATGGATGAGGGTTGATAATGGAAATATGGTTGATGTGATATATGTAGTTCCAAAAGGCATTTGATAGGCGGCACTTAATGGGTTCATCATCACAAACGAAGGCAACGGATTAAAGGGGGTTGCAACAGGATAGAAAATTGGCCAAGTATCAGGAAATGGAATGGTAGTGACACTTTTTTTGTCAGATAGATTTGGGAAGTGTATTGTTGTTCCAAGGGATCAGTACTAGCACTGTTGCTTTTCTCCAAGCTTATTAATTTGGAGTTGGACAAAATTATCACATTTTGACTAGTGACTGCAAGGCCTGGTGCTGAGATCCCAGTTATTTACAATATATATTAACGATTTAGACAAGGGAATTTAAATGTGACATCTCCAAGTTTGCGGATGACACAAAGCTGGGTGTCAGTGTGAGCTGCGATGAGGATGCATTGAGGCTGCAGGATGACTTGGATAGGGTGGGTGAATGGGCAGATGTGTGTGTAATGTGGATAAATGTGAGATTATCCACTTTGGTGGCAAGAACAGGAAGGCAGATTATTACCTGAATGGTGTCAGATTAGGAAAAGGCAGGTGCAATGAGACCTGGGTGTGCTTGTACATCAGTCACTGAAAGTAAGCCTGCAGGTCCAGCAGGCAGTGAAGAAAGCTAATGGCATGTTGGCCTTCAATGCAAGATAATTTGAGTTTAGCAGCAAGTAGGTCCTACTGCGGTTGTACAGGGACCTGGTGAGACCGCACCTGGAGTATTGTGTGCAAGTTTGGTCTCTTAATTTGAGGAAGGACATTATTGCTGTTGAGGGAGTGCAGTGTAGGTTCACCAGGTTAATTTCCGGGATGGCGGGACTGACATATGATGAAAGAATGGGTCGACTGTGCTTGTATTCACTGGAATTTAGAAGGATGAGGGGATCTTATAGAAACATATAAAATTCTTAAAGGATTGGACAACCTAGATGCAGGACAAATGTTCCCGATGTTGGGGGAGTCCAGAACTAGGGGTCACAGTTTAAGAATAAGGGGTAGGCAATTTAAGACTGAGATGAGGAAAATCTTCTTCACCCAGTGAATTTTAGATGATCAGCCATGATCATATTGAATGGCGGTGCTGGCTCGAAGGGCTGAATGACCTACTGCACCTATTTTTCTATGTTTCTATGACATAAATCAAGAGGGCACGGTGAAGTTTCAGGGGGATTGTGATGGACTTTGTGAAATATTAATAGGCGGTGGAAAAGAAAGATACTGTAGGTGTCTGAAGAAATATAATGTTGACAGTGGTGTATTTTGGCAGGAACTTTCTCTACTTTCAGTTGATTGGTGCTGGGCTGGTTTTTAATGTTAGAGGAAAACTGCTGTATTCCCTGCTGCAGGCAAAGTGTTGCAGTAACTCAGAAATGTCTGAGAGTGGGCTCAACAGGAGAGATCTCGAAAGAACTGCCAACAACCGAGTGAGGTGGAAAACTTTTGTCAATGGCCTATGCTCCCTAGAGGAAGAAGAAGAAGAACTCAGCAGATTAGGCAGCATCTCTGGAGAAAAGTCCAGACTGGACTGGAGACTATTTGAAGAAGGGTTCCGACCCCAAATGTCACCTATTCCTTTTCTCCAGCAATGCTGCCTGACCCGCTGAGTTATTCCAGCATTTTGTGCTATCTCTGGTATAAACCAGCGTCTGCAGTTCCTTGCTATGAATTTCCAGCTGACCTCTATTCTCTAAAGTTCGAAGCCGTTCATATCCAATTATGCTCCATAGTATTGGAGTTGGTAAATACTCTCTGGATTCTTGATTGTAACTAAGTTGAAGAAGAAAAGGTGAATACACTTGGACAAATGACTAAGTGCACAGGCACTTCTACTTAATCTGGATTGGTTTAATTCTTACCAGTCATTGGGTTTCACTGATTCTGGGTCGGCTATCTGAGGCCTGTCATCCCAGTCTTCAGGTTTTTGATGGCTGGGATCTGCGATCTCTTTGGGAGGGTTGACAGAGGGAGTCATGTCATGAAAGAAGCTTCCTTTACTCACAGATATTTCATCAATTCGTATCTCGTAGCTGTTGTCCGGTCTCACAACTAAATCAGTAATTATTTGATTGTAATAGAAAATAGGAAGAGAGATAAATGAGAATGTCAAGTGGTAATTTTCAGTGCAGCAATTATATTAGAATATACCAACAATGTATGTAAATATGTTACAATATACCAGTGATGCTGATGTGCGATAAACCTACTCCAGAAATCAACAGCTGGATTTTGATATCCACATTTTAATCTACGTTTACACCAGGAGGACAAGCACCACAGATTGTGCTAAATACAGGGAACCTTGCTCTTCATTTTTATTATTATTTTCACCAACAGTTACATAAGAGAAAATTGACAGATTGCTTAGCTATATATAAATGTGTATGAATCCGATGAACTGCATATTCTGTGCCGTTTGATTCAAAAAGCAGTTTAGACTGCAAGTTCCACTTTAAACATAAACACTTAATAGTTCCTCCCCTCTCTTGCAGCTATTTTAGTTTCTGTTAGAATGGTTAAAAAGATCACATTACTCAGTGTGTACAGGTGAGGTCTTTTATCGGTGAAGTAACTATGGAGGTCCACGTCCGGTTTCCTGGCATGCTTTTCCTCAAATGCACCTGTTACTGGATCCCTATGTCTGAATATGAAGTGCAATTTGTAGTTGTGGCCACACTTGTCTGGTCCAAACATGATGGTGTAAGGGGTTTTATCAAAGAACTGTCTCTGTGGAAAACAATGTCAGAGTTCATAATGAGCGCAAGAAATTTGTCATCAAAAAGTTATTTACCAATTATTCAGGTTGAGTAGGATCTATCTGCTGAACCAACTTAAACTATGTTCAACTGTGTTCTTTTTCTAATGTCAAGCTGTTACTCACCCAGTCCTTAGATGTGGTGACAGGTGGAAATCAATGGTAATCAATGATCAACACAGATGAATATTGAATATAATCATTGATAAAATGAGTTGGACTTTATTAATAACTATTGATTGACAAAGTATTGGATCAATTGTGAGAAATGACTGACATAGTCAATGGTAATTATCCATTAACTAACAGTCTGGAAACAACCGTGATTATTCATTGATGTAATCTGAGATTTATACTAATCATTAACTTGGTCTGGAAATGATTTGTTAACAGACCATTGGATTTGACAGTAACCACTGACCAGTACAATCTAAAATAAAGGGTGGTCATCAAATGACTTCTAAGTGTACTGTTACTGTTACAAAAACTTGTTTGTTTAATACTGTTATTTGGAGGAAATTTCATGTAAACAATGTCAGTGAAACATTGAAAAAAATGAAATGCCTATTGTACAGGATACTTCTCTTTTTAAGTTAACTTTCTTTAATACTTTTTTGCACAAGCACACTCAATAGGAATCTTATCAAAAGGATGACTTACCAGATCAAGCTGATCATCCTCAGACAGCAATTTCAGATATGCACCCCCACACTGAATCCCATCCTGGAAATATACTTCGTACCTAAAGAATAGAGTGATAGGGGATACCATAGTATATCTAATTCCAGTGCCACCTCTATTTGTCGTTTGATATTCAATGCTCTTTTCCTTATTTCCCAGATTTCTGGCCTTCACTCATTGTTCACTCATTGTCACGGTTAAATGCTCAGCAAGATAGGGAGAGTGTTTGCTCTAAGAATGTTTCCAGTGCATCACTGTTCACCCTGTTAGGAGCTACAAGGGAGAGGTCAACAATAAACCACGCTCATGTTTTTTTTGTGGCTATCATTGAGGAATGTCCAGCCTCCGGTCCGGTGAATGACAACTACTGGAAACCCAGTGAGAGATTCAATGTCAAAAAGCTGAAGAGAACCAGGAAATGCATTAGAAAGGAATCAATGAATGATACAATACAGTGTACAGTGTGCCTGTGGCAGTTATTTGAAAAAAAATCGTCTCTGTCCCCTGGTCTTTTTCAATAATTTTTCAACCTTTGAAATATTTACTTAATTTAAAAAAGTACTTAATCTTCTTCAACCAACTTCTATACAGATATTTAAGACTCTTCAATCAATTTATTAAATGCTGCTTTTGTCAACTTCCATTAATTTGTATTGCTTAGTTACCAACCCTTCTGCCTGAGGAAATAATTTCTGCTTATTAACAGAATTTATAGATTTGTAATTTCTGGGTTATCACCAGAGCTAATTGGCACAGCTAAACAGATTATGGGTTGATGGAGGGGAAGGGGAAATACATGGCTGATGAGTAAGATTAGACATGCGTGTAGGAAAGGAAGAATGGTTTAAAAGGGGATTTGAGTTCCATTTTGCCAAACACTAGCAGGCAAGTCAAAGAATTTTGTGAAGGTGCTCAAATTAATATTCTGCAACTATTGGCCTTAGAACCAGCAATTGGAAGGTCTAGTTAGATTTCAAAATGAGTTATGAATCAGTTTTATTTAGCAACCTAATAATGATGAAAGCTCATCTAATGGCAACCATTACAAAAATGAGATCAATATTGAAAGGTGTGTTTTTACTTGAATTTCTGAAGGCCAACATGCAGGTGCAGTAAACAATTAACAGGCCAAATGGTATGCTAGCTCATATTATGAGAGGATTTAAATGCAGGATAAAGAAGCCTTATTTTAATTGTATTAGACCTTGATGAGATCACACCAGGGATATTGCACAGAGTTATAGCCTTGTTACCTAAGAAAGGGTGTACTTTCTAAACAACAAGGCTTCACTAAAGTGTTTCCAAGAATGGTGGGATTACTATACGAGGGGATATTGAGTAGACAGGGCCTGTATTCGCTTGAGTTTAGAGAAGAAATTTCATTAAACACAGGTGTCAGAGGTTTTTGGGAGAAGACAGGAGAATGGGGTTAGGAGAGAGATAGAGATCGGCCATGATTGAATGGCAGAGTTGACTTGATGGGCCGAATAGCCTAATTCTGCTCCTATCTCTTATGATCTTAAACGTAAAACATTCCTGAAGCGCTTGACTTTCTCATTGTATCCCTGGACTGAGGAATCTAGAACCAGGGGGCATGATTTCCGAATACGTGAAGGTTATTTACATCTGTGGAGTAATCATATCATTAAAATTCTATCCCAATTCTTTTTTAATTATTTTAATAATGTACTTTATTAATTTTATTAACCAGTCATCTTCCAGTATCATAAGGAGTGATTGAGAAAGATATTAAGGCAAGAGATAACTTACTGAATATCATGAAGATTTTTTTAGCAAATCAGTGAGAGCAGCAGCGCTTTAGAAAGGATGGGACATACTTGATGAATGTGATTGAATTGTTTGAAGAGGCAAATAAAGTATTGAACTGTGAAATGTTTATTGATGTAACTAATGCAGACTTTCAGAAGGTATTAGATAAAAGTCCTTCAAAAAAGATCGTAAGAATTGGATTATAAATCTCATTAGGAAATCGAAAGACGAGGAAATAGGGACCATGTTTGTGTTCTTATTAATAGAATGCGTCAATTTGGCAACCATTAGGATATACAAAAGGAGCACAACTATCCAGTACACTCAATTTGGATGGGAACCAAGGACATTATTGCTATTGAAGAACATTATTGCTATTGAGGGAGTGCAGTATAGGTTCACCAGGTTCATTCCCGGGATGGCAGG
This sequence comes from Okamejei kenojei, assembly GCA_035221665.1. NCBI lineage: Eukaryota > Metazoa > Chordata > Chondrichthyes > Rajiformes > Rajidae > Okamejei > Okamejei kenojei. The sequence continues at coordinate 41,543,131 of CM069143.1, forward strand.
AACACGTATGATGAAAGAATGGGTCGACAGGGCTTGTATTCGCTGGAATTTAAAAGGGTGAGAGGGGATCTTATAGAAACATATAAAATTCTTGGAGGATTGGAAAGGGTACATGCAGCAAGAATGTTCCCGATGTTAGGGGAGTCCAGAACCAGGGGTCACAGTTTAAGAATAAGGAGTAAGTCATTTAAGACTGTGATGAGAAACATAGACAATAGGTGCAGGAGGAGGCCATTCGCCCCTTCGAGCCAGCACCGCCATTCATTGCGATCCTGGCTGATTGTCCCCAATCAACAACCCGTGCCTGCCTTCTCCCCATATCCCTTAATCCACTAGCCCCTAGAGCTCTATCTCGCTCTTAAATCCATCCAGTGATTTTGCCTCCACTACCCTCCGTGTTAGGGAATTCCACAAATTCACAACTCTCTGGGTGAAAAGTCTTTTCTCACCTCAGTCTTAAATTGCCTCCCCTTTATTCTAACATAATAAGGATACACCCAACATTGGGAACATTTTTCCTGCATCTAGCATGTCCAGTCCTTTTATAATTTTATGTGTTTCTATAAGATAGCCCCTCTTCCTTCTAAACTCTAGTGAATACAAGCCTAGTCTTATCATTCTTTCCTCATATGACAGTCCCGCCATCCCGGGGATCAATCTCGTGAACCTACGCTGCACTGCCTCAATCACAAGGATGTCCTTCCTCAAATTAGGAGACCATAACTGTACACAAAACTCCAGATGTGGTCTTCCCAGTGCCCTATACAACTGCAGAAGAACCTCTTTACTCCTATACTGAAATCCTCTTGTTATGAAGGCCAACATTCCATTAGCTTTCTTCACTGCCTGCTGTACCGGCACGCCAACTTTCAGTGACTTGTGTACAAGGACATCCAGGTCTCTCTGTACCTCCCCCTTACCTAACCTAACCCCATTGAGATAATAATCTGCCCCTTTGTTTTTGCCGCCACAGTGGATAACCTCACATTTATCTATATTATACTGCATCTGTCACACATCCTTTTCACAGTTCACACTGCCACTCAGCTTTGTGTCATCCACAAACCTGCTAGTGTTGCTCCTAATTCCCTCTTCCAAATCATTAATATATATGGTAAACAGTTGCGGCCCCAACACCGAGCCTTGCGGCACTCTACTCGCCACTGCCTGTCATTCTGAAAAGGACCCGTTCACTCCTACTCTTTGCTTCCTGTCTGCCAACCAATTTTCTATCCACGCCAACACCCCACCCCCAATACCATGTGCTCTAATTTTAGTCACCAGTCTCCCGTGCGGGACCTTATCAAAGGCTTTCTGAAAGTCTAGATACACTACATCCACTGGCTCCCCTTCATCCATTTTACTTATCACATCCTCAAAAAAATTCCAGAAGATTAGTCAAGCATGATTTTCCTTTCATAAATCCATGCTGACTTGGACTAATCATTTTACTGCTATCCAAATGCCCCATTATGACCTCTTTAATAATTGACTCCAGCATGTTTCCCACCACCAAAGTCAGGCTAACTGGTCTGTAATTCCCCGTTTTCTCTCTCGCTCCTTTCTTGAAAAGTGGGATAACATTAGCTATCCTCCAATCCACAGGAACTGATCCTGAATCTATTGAACATAGGAAAATGATCACCAATGCGACCACTATTTCTAGAGCCACCTCTCTGAGGACCCTGGGATGCAGACCATCAGGGCCAGGGGATTTATCATCCTTAAGTCCCATTAGCCTACCCAATACTATTTTTGAGGAAAACTCTTTCACCCAGAGAGTTGTGAATCTGTGCTATTCTCTGCCACAGAAGGCAGTAGAGGCCAATTCACTGGATGTTTTCAAGAGAGAGTTAGATTTAGCTCTTAGGGCTAATGGAATCAAGGGATATGGGAAAAAAGCCAGAACGGGGTACTGATTTTGGATGATCAGCCATGATCATATTGAATGGCAGTGCTGGCTTGAAGGGCCGAATGGCCTACTCCTGCACCTTTTTTCTTTTTTTATGTTAACCACATATTTTCAATTGACATGAAGATAGGCTGCATTATAACCAGCGTATAAGTTAGCTGAACTTAGTGCTGGCACATCATTTGACTACTGTAACTGCAGTCTAGGTAGTGAATGGGAGTCATAGCAGTGGGAGGTCATGTTGCAGTTGTATAAGACGTTGGTGAGACCACATTTAGAATACTGTGTTCAGTTCTGGGCACCACATTCTCGGAAAGATATTGTCAAGCTTGAAAGGGATCAGAAAAGATTTACGAGGATTTTGCCAGGACTAGAGGGTGTGAGCCATAGGGAGAGATTGAGTAGGTTGGGTCTCTATTCCATGGAGCAAAGGAGGATGAGGGGAGATCTTATAGAGGTATACAAAATCATGAGAGGAATAGGTCGGGTATATGCACTGAGTCTTTTGTCCAGAGTAGGGGAATCAAGGACCAGAGGAAATAGGTTCAAGGTGAAGGGAAAAAGATTTAATAGCAATCCAAGGGGTAAATTTTTCACACAAATGGTGGTGGGTGTATGGAACGAGCTGCCAGAGGAGGTAGTTGAGGCTGGGACTATCCCATCATTTAAGAAACAGTTAGACAGGTACATGGATAGGACAGGTTTGGAGGGATATGGACCAAGCGCAGGCAACTGGGACTAGTTTAGCTAGGTCATTGCTGGCCGGTGTGAGCGAGTTGGGCCTGTTTCCACACTGTATCACTCTATGGCTCTATCTATAACCAACCCTATCTGATCACTATAGAGAAGAATGTCTGAACATTTGACAAGGACTGGATTGTGATAAATGTGAGTCTTTATCTGCTGCAGAGCAGTGTACGATACAATGTTTTGGCTCACTACGACTGAATGCTTTTTGGATGAATGCACACATTTTGTAAATGAATTCTGAAATCATATGTGGGGTAAAATATATTTGTTAAAATTGGTGAAGATGAAGGTTGTGATTACCCTTGCAATGATCTTGCACGACTGAACAGGGTTGATAATACAGTCTATAACTTACTTCAGGTTCGAGGGTCAGGTATAACATGCTTAATCTGTGACCTGGTCTGAATTTGATGCATTGAGCATCCTTGAAGCTGGTGTGATGTCCAGATGCAAGACAATTAAATCTACCAACATTACTGTATATCAACGAGTGCAAAGTTCTATAATATGGTCAGTGCACCTCCATGCTGCTTCAGTTGTTCAATTTCTCTATGGCAATATGTACTTCTTAGGACGACCAATGCAAAAACATAATTATTTTTTCCCCTGGTAGTTTTCTTGTACTAACTCTTAGAGGCTGCTGTGCTGAGGCAACCTTTTCAAACCAAGTTCCAGGAGAAAAAAAATGGAACATTGAAGACATTAGATCTTATGAGTATCTTAAAAATGGGTTCATGGATGATAGTGTGGAGGGCAGCTGGTATACATGCAGTTGTATACAATTAGTGCACAATAATCCCGACTAGCGGTGCTATTGAAAATGTAAATTAGAAGATTTATGTTTTGTACATGAACACAATACTCACTGCACAATGAGAGGCTTGTTTTTGAAAGGGAAGGGTTTCTGCAAATATGCAGCAATAGCATGATGTTTGGCACGGGATTTCAGCACAAGTCCTTTGTTTCCTGGGATTTTCTGGTTATAAGATTCTTCTACAGCCCACATTCCTGTAATTCAGTAACTAATTAGCAATGACCTGCAGAATTCAGTGAAGTGAAACAAACAGATCAATTGTATATGACACCATTATGTATTCGAACACAACTCCAAAGTAAACAAGTTCAAACCCTGGAACTCCAAACACAACAGCACTCGTGTTAATGAAACAGGAACACCCTTAATTCCAGCTACCATTTTGATGAGTGGCCTATGCTGGGTGTTCAAATGGTCTTCCTGTTTCAGGTGTTTTCTTGTACTTTGTTGCTGTTAGAGATGTGCTGGCAGCTCTTCCCATTACGTTAACCATAACTCTATGTTGAAGGTAATTTAACGAGGTAGGTTATGGATCTTTTGTAGTGATACCCCTGGTTAAATAGCCAACATAATTACTGAAATTGGCTACTTTTATGAAGTAATGGGAGGTTGTTGTTGCAATTGCATCTCAGTTTAGATCAATCTTACAGAAGGGGCAATGCTCTTAAAATGTTGCAGGTTATTCACATGTCTTGAATAACCTGCAACTGAGAAGCACTTCATAAGCACTGATATTTCACTGAGGTGACTTACCTCCATATCTGTTGTCATCGGTGTCGTCGTTTGCAGCTTCAGATACTACCCACCTGGAAAGGGAATATGAAAGCTTTCAGTTTTTGTGTGGCAAAGAATATTCCACTGAATACTGACATCTCCATTACCTCTGCCAGTGTGGCTCTTCATCCAACCTCTGTGAAATATATAGCACTAGTTTCTGAATGGTTTACTTATTAATATCCTTTTCTCTTTATCAGACATAACCTCAATTGAAAGCCCCTCTCCACTTCCAGATACATGTACATGACACTGTTGGATAACTATTCTATAAACCTCTGACTCCCATGCACAACTTTCTAATTCAGTACTTATGACTTTGAACATTCAGTACTTTTGACATGTCGCTTCAATCTTTTAATGTATCATTCTCCGAAGCACTTGAGTTTCCATGATTTAGTTGCTGATGACAACCCATAATCCCTTCATAAAGGGCTGACTATGCTCAGACTGATTTGATTGAAAGTGAAACTGCGAAAGTAAATCACTCTCAAAGGATACTGTGGGTAAATAAATATTGTGATGATTTCTTTCTCTTGGATGGGAAGCAAATGTGCTCCCTGAGTCATATAATCATACAGCATGGAAACAGGGTTTTTGTCCATGCCGACCAAGATGACTCATCTAATCTAATCCTATTCGCCAGCATTTGCCCCCTATCTCTCTAAACCTTTCCTATCCATGTACATATCCAGAGTCTTTTAAATGCTGTTATAGTACGATGTGGCGCCACCCGGTGGTTAGGCCACCTGTATGCAAACCCTTGGCAGTCGGGGGTCAGGTCATGTGACTGGGTAATGGCAGGAAGCAGTTGTCATGAGGTTTAGGGGTGTGCCCTAGTATAAGTATGGAGAGCTGGGTCAGTCCTCCCACATTCGTGTGTGTGTTCATCAATTACCTGAGCAATAAACTTGTTTTCACCACATGTGGCTCATTTATTCGCCCGCCATATTGCGACACTTCTTCATAATGATAGTGTTCATTAATACTAATCCTACTGTTTGAAGAAGGCCCTTGACCCGAAATATCACCTACACATGTTCTCCAGGGATGGACCTTGACCTGCTGTGTTACTCCAGCATTTTATGTGAGTTAGATTTAACTCTTTGGGCTAAAGGAATCAAGGGATATGGGGGAAAAGCAAGAATGGAGTACTGATTTTGGATGATCAGCCATGATCACATTGAATGGTGGTGCTGGCTTGAAGGGCCGAATGGCCTACTCCTGCACCTATTTTCTATGTTTCTATATATTTTTATTAACCAGCATCTGCAGTTCTTTGCTTCACCATTGTCTGATTTTCTAGTTCCGCATACATAAGGTAAACAAAAAAGATGAAGGTTTCTTATATTTCAAAGAGATTGAATAAAGGTGGTGGAGGTTTGATAATGGATTTGTCATAATGGTACGGACCACTGTGTTCTCAGTTTAGTTTATTGTCACGTGTACCGAGGTAGTGAAAAGCTTTTGTTGTGTGCCAACCAACCAGCGGGAAGACAGTACATGATTACAATCGAGCTATTCACAATGTAAAATTTGATCAAATATAGTCCTTTAGTAGTTCAAGACTGTTCTCTGGTTGCGGTAGGATGGTAACACCTTTGCTGGCATGGGCTGGGACCAAGTGCATCCTACATAAACAGCAATTAATTGCATCTAATCTGAATTATCAGATATTTGTACTTGTAATAGTTACAGAAAGAATATTATTAATTATCGTTAATTCATTTAGTCCCAGCTTCAGTCAAGAAAGTCACAGACACCTATATCGATTACTTACACACTTGTAGTGAGATCAAACATGGAGCCAAGCTTACCCTTCAAAACCATCTGTGTCAAAGGAAGCCACAAAATGGACATCACCAGCAGGCTCTGGTGGCTTATGAACACTCTGAAAAAATAATGGTAAAATGATAACAGAGTGTATCTGTTAAAAGATTGTTGGGAGGGAAGATCTACTCTTCAGAAAGCTACTTGTTTTGGGGTAAATCAATGACCTGAGCTGAGAATATAGTGTTATATTTCAGTGTTGCAATTTGAAGCTATCTCACTGTGGATTCAGATACAGTCCGTTTATGGAAATTTCACTGGGGGAAGAAAGCAAACATACAAGTTTTTGTGCAGATCTAATAAACCTCTTGACTGCTATTGGAAAACCAGATGCAAGCTGGTAGATCTGATCTGTATCAATACATTGTTAATGGGTAATAAAAATGTCTCAAAGATAGGCACAAAGTGCTAGAGTAACTCAGCAGCTCAGGCAGATTCTCTAAAGAAAAAGGATAGGTGACATTTTGGGTCGGGACCCTTCTTCAGACCGTCACACCGCAAAAAAATATTTAAATGTGGGATCAAACACCTGGTTTGCAACTGAGAGAAGTAGATCAACATGGTCTCAGGAACAATCCCCAATATGTCGTGGTTCGACTAATTGAGTTTCACAATGGAAATACAAATCAGTTAGGATTCATCTTCTAATCTTGATTACCAATGTTTGATAGTAATCTCCATTTTCAACTGGCATATTTTCAGTTCTGGCTGTTGTGTTAGAGAATTTAAATATTTACATAAAATTCTGCAATAATTACACATGGAATATTGGACAACATAAGTTGCTCATATATTTAATTGTGCAAGATGAGTTCTCACCCTGTGCTGTTGGCTGGAGTCAGGATTTTGTTGAAACTCCTTATCCTTTTTGGAATCATCAACATCTGGTCTTTGTGCAAAGACCAGAGTCAGTCCAGAAATGCCGAGACAGGTGAAGAAATGTAGCCACATGCTATCTTGTGGAAGTGAAGTAATCAATTCATTAATAGATGGTAACACAGCCATTGTCCATTCCCACAAATCCCACTTCAGCCTTCAACATTGAGGTTTATTATTGTCATGTGTAGAGCACCAGTTCCATAGATTAAGTCCAATGTCCTGTATGTTCCCTGACAAGCTATTTCAACACATTTTACAAACATCTTTCCTCCATAACCTCATAAAATATAATGCAGGAGAGAAAAAAACAAACCCTATATTAGAATCATTGGATTAACTTTGGGGCTTCACGTGATGCTCCAGGAAAACTGAGAGCTTGATAAGTTCTGAGGCTGATTATTAAATCTTTGCAAATTGGCTTTGGCAGTGTGTGTGTGTGTGTGTGTGTGTGTGTGTGTGTGTGTGTGTGTGTGTGTGTGTGTGTGTGTGTGTGTGTGTGTGTGTGTGTGTGTGTGTGTGTGTGTGTGTGTGTGTGTGTGTGTGTGTGTGTGTGTGTGTGTGTGTGTGTGCGCGTGTGTGTGGTCATTTCAAGAGGATGAAGAAAAGTCAGATGCACTCTATGTTGTCTATTTGTTGGGAATTTAATCCAATTTTTTTTTATTTGTTGGGAATTTTTTCTCTGACGTTCTCCACTCAAACTCATTCACTAAATTTAGATTTGATACAAACCAGTGCAATCAGATTGTGTTTAAATCATAATTTATATTAAGAAAAATTTCAAAATATATTCCTGGTTGTATATGTAAAGTTTAAAAGTTAGAACTGAAAATCCAGAAAATAGATCAGAAAAAGTAAGCATTTTAAATCACAGTGTTAGTTCATGAATTGCTGGAAATATTAAGCAAATCATACATTAGCTGCAGAGAGAGGAAAAGACTGTTAACATTTCATGTAGATGACCTCTCATCAAAATGACTGAATTTATTCATAACACTGAAAATGACTAACAATATACAAAAATCATTTATTTGGTTAGACAGGTGTACACCAGTCAATCTCTTAGAAATTAAAAATAAATTATACATCTTTCATAGTATAGTATATGAAATGTTACTACAAATACTGGAAATCACAAACCATAATGGAAAACGTTCAAAATACTTAACGTCACCAACTGTGAAATAACTATTTCAGGTGGATGAGATTTCATGAGAACTCAAATGATACCTGACTTGCTGAATATTTCCTGAGTAAAGGATCTTCAACTTGAAACATGAACTCTATTTCTCTTTCCACACATGCTGCCTGACCTGCCAAGTGTTTTCAGCACTTTCTGTCCATAATGTTTTGCATTATATTTCAAATATATTTATTAATTTACTCTGGTTGATAATCTAACTTTCGGTCGGGAGTTCACTTCATGTCTACTGTGCAAGTGCACTCAATTTGCATAGTTCAATTCAATGGTCCACCAGACTGTGAGGGACAACACTAAAGGCTGAGGGAATGTTCAACTCGGTCAACCACTGCCATTTATCCATGTTTAACCTTACATACAGATTTCAGGACATTATTGGATTATATTCATTGATTTTGCTTTAATCATTGCTTGTTACTACCCAATATCAACTTTCAAAACATAGAATAATATAGCACAGGAACAGGCCCATCAGCCCACAATGTCTGCGTCAAGCATGATGCCAAGTTCATCTTCCCTGCTGGCATGTGATCCAGATCCTTCCATACCCTGCATATCCATGTGTCTGTCTGAAAGCTTCTTAAATCCCACCACCACCCCTGGCACTGTGTTCCAGGTACTCACCTCTGTGTGTGTAAAAAAACTTCCCCTGCACATCTTCCTTAAACATTCTTCCTCTGACCTTAAAGCTATGATCTCCATTCCTTGTCAGTTCCACCCTAGGAAAAAGGTTCTGACTGTCTACCCTATTTATGCCTCTCATTATTTTATATTCTTCCATCGGGTCTCCCCTTGACCTCCGATGCACCAGAGAAAATAATCCAAGTTTGCCTAACCTCTCCTTTCTGCTAATATCCTTCATATTAGGCAGCATTCTGGTAAACTTTTTCTGCACCCACCTCAAGGCCTCCACATCTTTCCTATAATGGGATAACCAGAATTGCATCCAGTATTCCAAATGCGGCCTAACTAAAGTGTTACAAAGCTGGAATATGACTTCCTGACTTTTCTACTCAATGCCTTGACCGATGAGCACAAGCACACCATATGTTTTTTCTCCCAACCTCTTCGTAACCTCGGTGCTCATTCCCACCTACCTAATAATATTCCCTATTTTAATTAACCCAAATGAATGAGAGTGGCAGGAGTCTTTGATGGTGGCCACTGTTCTTCACAAACTTCTCAGGATTGCTCTGCAGAAGGAACACATATTGTTTGCTAGTGTGCATGGCGGTAACTTACCTTGTAGTGTACACTGGTAACTATTATTTACAAGCTTGCGATATTTTAGATGTTATGCTTCTTATTATTTGGATGCTCTCCCAAAAAAAGTGAATCATATTTGTTAATTTTTGCAGACACTGTCATCTTAATAGCGCATTAAGAGATTGCTGAGGCAATGGAGCACATTACTGTAGATTCTCTGTTCCATTCAGACAAGGGCACATCTCTCCCCAAGTAAGGGAGGCCTTCCATTTTCCTGCTTCGAACACTCTTGTAATAATGAGGAGCGATAGCGCATCATTACAGCTATTATATTACATAGAACAGGAACATTACTCACCCACTGTTTCAAAATAAGCTTAGTAAGTGAAAGGAACTATAATCTTCACCTACATTTAGTGCAACTTTTTGATAAAATATGCCTTGGGCTCTGGCTGTTCCCAGCTCCTCTATGTAATCCTGCGGCACCTCTCACTGACACTGCTGCGCAGAGCAGGCTGGAGCAGCTTCTAACTTCTCAACCTTTGCCCCCGGCAACCAGAGGGAACTTTCACCAGGTGGAGTCATGGCAACCAGCCAGAACTAGAACATGCAGCAAGCTTGCTCTCTTCAGTGCGACTCGCTCACTTTCAAAATGTTACATATTTTCACTTTGCAGTATATTGCACTTTGAGATATAAATTCAGTTCCATTTATTGAATGTGTTTGCCATTCATATTTTTGTTTCTAAACCATATAAATTTTACTCGCCGACCGAATGAATCCTCCACAAATATCTGGGACGTTGTTCATGGATAGTTTCTGTACTGGAGAAATCAAGTAGGTGCCAACCTCCATTTAAGATGCTTTTGTGATGTTACAACATCAAAAACAGATGTTTATTCCTGACTGGTATAAAAGCACTGACTCGCTGGCAAGTATATACTGGGATCTTCCACAACTTATTAAATTTAAAACATAGTTCTTGTTTCCTTGGGCCTTGTCTCTTTCAGTCTCTCATATCTCCTCCAGAAGATAAAGCTTCCAGCTATCTTAACCTTCCAAATACCCTTAAAAATTATTTAACATCCCTAAAATGTATTTCATTATTTTGATTTGCCACCCTTCCCACCTCTTCTTTGTGGATCACACCATTCCTTTATTCCATTTACCTAAATCTTTTTACCCTCTTTGTCATGTAAGGGGCCTTTGTTAGAGTGGCTGGATAAAAATAAATTATTTTGTTGTATTATTGGGTTGGCTAAATAAGTATATTTCAGCTCTTCAATGTGCAATTTTACAGACTCAATTTATTTGTTGTGAAATTTTTTAAATATTTCCTAGGTGACCTTTACGCTGAACACTTGTGTTTGGTCTGCCAAGGCCTGCTGGATCTCCCGGTTGCTAATCATTTTAGCTCCTGTGAGATACCCTTTATACTCACAATTAATGCTCAAAGACTAAATCCTGGAAGCAAGAGATTCTTTATTCTGCAGACCGGGTGCCTCTCCAACTCGAGACACCCCGAAGCCAGAGAAATCATCCCCCTTTATACACAGAATCTTACATTCAACCTCCCCTCCGGACCCTTCTCCAATCAGGGTCGGAGGTGCACAATCTGTAGGTACATCCCACCGTACATCCCCTCACACCTCCCATATCATACATTGCATGTTCAAACATGTTCATGGTAATGAGCAATTTCTTGACCAGGGGTGTGTTGTAATATTCATTTATTCTATTAAGCATGCTCAGTTGCTCATGACCTGGCCTAGTTTTACTCACCTCCTAGTGAACCCTCTCAGTTCTCCTATATCAGTACTAAAGCTAAGCTATAGTGACAAGGGTCCCATCTATCACTCCATTCCATTGATAGGGATCTCTCTACATCACTCCCTTCTACCGCTATACAATGCTATTACTTCTTAAAGGACTCAAGGATGGGTCTGGCAACCTTCAGACACTGCTGTGTCAGAATCCTCTCTCCAGCCCCTCTCTGTTTGAATTCTCTTTAATTCTCTTTACTTTAATGGGGTTTAATCACTTTATCCCTCACACTCCCTTTTCCATTCCCATACTGACCTTTCTGTGCTGTGCCTTCTCTAATGCCAGAGTGAGACCATGCTCAAACTGGAGGAATAACACCTCATATTTTGCTTGGGTAACTTACATCCCAATGAAACATCGAATTTGCCAATTTTAAGTAACACCCATGATATGCACTAATTTCTCTCTCTATCCCACCTCTCTTCCTCTCCACCCCTGCCCCTCTTCCTCCCCATCCCCGGTTCCCTTCAACCTATTATCCTCTCTCTATCTTTACATTTCACTCCTCTTCTCTCATCTCCTTTTCGCCTTTGTCACTTACTCCACCCATTTTCCAATCACCTTCCTCTCCCACCTGTATCCACCTATCACTGTGTAAGAAGGAACTGCAGATGCTGGTTTAAACCAAAGATAGACACAAAAAGCTGGAGTAACTCTGGAGAGAAGGAATGGGTGACATTTCGGGTCTGAGTTACTCCAGCTTTTTGTGTCTATCCACCTATCACTTGCATTGTCCTGCCCCCCACATATTTCCTCTCTTTGTACCCCTTCTATAATCAGACTGAATAAGTGCCCCGACCCAAAACTTGGCCTATCTTATCCCTCCACAGGTTCTGCCTGACTCACTGAGTTATCCCAGCACTTTATGTTTTGCTCATGAACAGGCATTTACTACTTGCCTTGCCAGCAACAGAGCAGCATATCTCAAAGCAGCGTTTCTCAGATTTGACTGTTGGAATATGTTTGGCTAATGTCTCAGAGTTCTGGAGACTGCGAGGATCTCACTAAAGTCTGCTTTATGTGCATACACTTTGAACCACCCCTCACTGTTATCCCTCTCATTGAAGAGGTAGCATGTCAGTTAGGTACTGAGTTGGCAATGACTGAGAAGTGAAAGCAAGGAAATCTCTATTTTCATGGCACATTTCAATGCCATCTGTCTCCTGGTCCCACCATACTTCACTCTCACAGTTCTGTTGGACAGTACATTGGTGCAGATTAATGCAGCACTCCAAGGAGTATATCACCAAAAATAAGGTTTTAACCCAAGAGGTTATAGGGAGAATGCAGGAGAACGGGGTTAGGAGGGAAAGATAGATCAGCCATGATTGAATGACGGAGTAGACTTGATGGGCCTAATTCTACTCCAATTCCTTATGAGCTTGTGATCACTAAAAATAAGAAGAGACTTGTATTGGCCTCCAGAGTGTGTACAACACATTCTTTACTGCTGCTAATTTATTTTCCTTCTCTTGAAGCAGCGTTTGGGAAAAATAGTATCTTCTGTTACGAACTCTCTCCTGCTGTTCCTGCAGCACTAGCTGCTCCTGCCCTTGCTTTGTGATATGTGTGTTGTGAGGTGTAAACTCATCTAATCTTATGGTCCCACCAAAGTGCAAATAAATGAGCTGGTGCATAGTAAACAGATCTTGTTATAGACCACGCCTAGAAGAATCCAGTTCTTCTGAAGAATTATTGTCCAGCATATTAGAGACCAATTTGAAGATTTCATCAGCGATAAAAGAGATGAGTGGTACTAAAAACATGTACAAGGTTAATTGTGTAAGAGTAGTTGGAATGAGTTCCATGGCTGTGAATGTAAACCTGCAACTGTATTCCTTTCCTGACCTGGTGAAGCATCTCCTGTCTGGACTGAACTGCAGAACTCCTGGGACATTTCTTGCCACATCTTTTGTGCATATTAAATTTGTTCGTCCAGTTTGGCCTCAATTCAATGATGGAACATACCAATACTTCCTGAACCCTCCATTAGAGTGTCTGACAATATATTTTCTGCTCAATGTGATTTTGACCAGGAACCCTAGGCCATGATTGGCATTCATGTCATTTGAAGATTCATTCAAGTTGGGTGCAAATTCTGATCATTCTGAATTTATATGGGGCTTTTATTCCTTGTCAAATTATTGCATTCCAATATAATGCTCTGTTTGAAATGGTGTGGAAGAAATTAGATCTCTTGTCCTGGGATTGTGAGGTATTGGTTACTCATGGGGTGACCAGGTTTTATTATCAATGCTCTGGACTGGGATCCCACTAAGGTAATTCTGCCACTTTCTTTTGTCCTTTGAGCCCAACCACAATAGCACCAATTCTCCTTCTTTCTCTTTACATCACCCTCAATTCACCCTGGCACTAACTTGAAATTTGACCTTGGTTCAAACTATAATAAACTGCTTGATCCTTGAACACCCCCTCCCAAACCTCTAGATCGCCAACATCCTATGGTCCCCATTTGGCCATCTCCTTCCATTCTACCTTCTTTTTCACGTAATTTTTCCCATGGCCGGCGGAAAACCCTCACACTTGGTGCCAAGACTGGATCTTGCAAATCCAGACCCAACTCCTTCCACCAACACATAGTCCTGGCGGTACCTTTAATATCTGCACAACCAGAATTACAAGATACTAGAAGCTGTTACTATGATCTGTGTTCACTGTTGCCCTCATGTGGGAATTAATTATACAACAGTTTGATTTATATGAATCCACAGTTCAACTATAATTGTACGATGATTACTATTTCCAATACAGTACATACAGTCAATGTCCTAAGCAAATTTCCTGCAGTGTCTTCTCTCAAAGTACAACCAGTTGTCTTCAATATTAAGCTGTGATGTGTATTTCATGAGAAAGACCATCTTTACACTGCTGGTATCACACCCAGCACTGATAGAGGTGCCCTTATAAAACTGGCCTTCAGTGCCAATTTAGTACTGTCAAGAGGCATATCACAAACAGTGCTGGGGCGACCCGTCCGTAAAGGTTTGACTCTACTCTAAACCTAACATGTCCAGGATGAGACAATAATTGGAAGATTTCTGTGGAAGGTTTACTGTTTTCCACAGATGCCCTTTGCTCACTGAACATTTTCAGTATTTTCAGTTTCTTAACATTCACTTCACTATTTGTCTTGCCACCTTCAAAGATTCCATAAAAAATGTACAAATTGATTCACAATGTCTCCCTATTTGTCCTATCAGAATGTATCACCACATTTTTCTGACACTTTTCTGACACGTGTCTGCTCTTTCACCCATTGACCTAATCCGTCCTGAATTCTGTTCCTATCCCCTTCACAGTTTACTACATTTCTGAGTTTTGTAACAACCTCTTTATTAATATTTTGCTTTGTGTCCTCAAGACAAAGTCATAAAAACATAAAAAGTAGTAGTGGATCTAATGTGTAAGAAGGAACTGCAGATTCTGGTTTAAACCGAAGATAGACACAAAAAGCTGAAGTAACTCAGCGGGACAGGCAACATCTCTGGAGAGAAGAAATGGGGTTCGGTTTGAGACCCTTCTTCAGACTGGTTAGGGATAAGGGAAACAAGAGATATAGACGGTAATGTGGAGAGATTAAGATCAATGAATGACAGATATGTTGGGAACAAGCACTTCTGGCTGACACTCAGGTCTTGTCCATTGTATCTTTTGATAGGTGGAATCTACACTTTGGTTTCCAGAGTAGTTCTTCAGCGTGGTGGTTAAGTGCTGGTGATCACTTATTCTGTGGTAGACAGCATGTGACCTCTCGGTAGTTATCACAAACGTATTTGCCTGCTTTCTTCAAGATGGACTCTTGTGGGTTTGTTCTTTCTCACCTGGCATTAGGACTTCTCAATCTCTTGTTCATCCATGTGACTGAAGTTTGACTGAATAGTGTGTTGTGGAGTTAAGGGCAGTCACGTCAAGGACACATTCTTAGTTGTACAATCCTATGAAGTGCTTCTTTCAATGTTTGCTGTCCTTGATGCAGATCTCTGTGGGATAGCCCAGAAGTGTTTGGTCTGTCATCAGAGCACTGAAAAACCCATGCATGTTGTGCTTGTCAACTGGTTGCTCATTTGGATCTTTAGGTTACAAGACTTTTGTTGTACTTCATTCTCCAGGACACAACAAACCCAAACAGCTTCCCACATCCACTACAAACCTACTATCTGCAAAAGCTATCTAGACCATACTTCATCCCACCCTGCTTCCTGTAAAGACTATCCCCTACTCCCAATTCCTCCGTCTACTCCGCATCTGCACCCAGGATGAGGTTTTCCACACTAGATCATCGGAGATGTCCTCACTCTTTGGGAAAAGGGGGGGTTCCCTCTTCCATTATAGATGAGGCTCTCACTAGGGTCTCCTCAATATCCCGCAGCTCCGCTCTTGCTCCCCCTCCCCCCATTCACACTAAGGACAGATTCCCCCTTGACCTCACCTTCCACCCATCAGCCATCGCATACAGCTTATAATCCTCCAACACTTTTGCCACCTCCAACGGGATCCTACTACTGGCCACATCTTCCCATCACCCTTTTCTGCTTTTCACAGAGAACATTCCCTTCGCAACTCCCTGGTTAACTCTTCCCTACCCATCCAAACCACCCCCCCCCCCGATACTTTCCCCAGCAACCGCAGGAGATGCAACATCTATCCCTTTATCTCCCCCCTTCGACTCCATCCAAGGACCCCAACAGTCTTTTCAGGTGAGGCAGAAGTTCAGTTGTTCCAGCTGTACATTGGTGAGACCAAGCACAGGCTTGGCGACCGTTTCGCTGAACGCCACCACTCAGTCTGCCTTAACCTACTTGATCTCCTGGTTGCTCAGCACTTTATCTCCCCCTCCCATTCCCAAACCGACCTTTCTGTCCTGGGCCCCCTCCATTGTCACAGTGAGGCCCAGCGCAAATTGGAGGAACAGCATATTTCGCTTGGGCAACTTACACCCAAGTGGTATGAACATTGACTTCTCTAACTTCAGATAGCCCTTGCTTTCCCTCTCTCTCCATCCCCTTCCCCTTCCCAGTTCTTCCACCAGTCTTACTGTCTCTGACTACATTCCCACTCCCCTGACATCAGTCTGAAGAAGGGTCTTGACCCGAAACGTCACCCATTCCTTCTTGCCAGAGATGGTGCCTGTCCCGCTGAGTTACTGCAGCATTTTGTGTCAGCTTCACACATTGCCGTGTAGAGTGCGGTGAGGTGGTCTCACTGGAATATATTGGTTAGAGACGCAAATCGTTCTAGAGTACAAATCTTCTGTTGTTTGGTCCCTCAGCCTTTACAGTAGTGCTCTTCAACCTGGGCGGTACCGCCCACTAGTGGGCGATTTAAGCTTATAGGTGGGCAGCCAAATAATTACATGCTGTGTTAAAAACATCCAAAATATACAAACTCAAATCTGTGAGGGAATGTATGTGAAAAGAAAAAGTTACTATAATTTTAGAGAAAAGTATTTGAATTATGTATTTTAAACTTTTATGCTGCATTAATTTTTAACTATGTAAAATAATGTAATGGTTAACAACCTCCCGGTGTCTGGAGCGGAGCTGGAGCGGAGTTGGGCTGGAGCTGGCACGGAGCCCCCTCCACGCAGGCTGTGAGCTCGGCCCAACACTTCCGGCCGCCTCCGGACGGGGACGGCCCAGCAGCGGATCGGCAGAGCTCCGGCCTCAGTTAGTGCAGCGATGGGAATCGCTGCGCAGCGGTTCCCGCAAAGGAGCAGCAGTCAACGGGATAGATGGCAGGACAGAGTAGGCAAGGACTGGGGAACGGGAGAGGGGCTTCCCCCCCCCCCCACCCCGCCGGCTGCAATTCCAGGGCCGCCACCGGACAGGGACGGGCACGTCCGGCCACCCTTCTGCATGGACCAGTGGAGAAGGGAGAACTAGTGTCGCTATCTCCAGTAGTAATTCAACAGCGGTTGCAGCGCGGGAGACCCAGATCGATCCAATGTTTTTCTTCAGTGACCTATGACCTGGGCATGTGCAGTCAGAATACCGAACTTGCTTATACGGGTATTGAACATACACAATTCAAAATGCAGCGGATGCAATGGATGAAGTTGGAGGAGGTGCAGGTGAACCTCTGTCGCACCTGGAATGACTGCTTGGGTCCTTGAATTGAGTCAAGGGGGGAGGTAAAGCGACAAGTGTAGCATCTCTTGCAGTTGCAAGGGAAAGTACCTGGGGAAGGGGTGGAGTGGGAGGGAAGGGAGGAATTGACAAGGGAGTTACGGAGGGAGCGGTCTTTGCGGAAGGCAGATGGGGGGGGGGGGAGATGGGAGGGAGGATTTAAACTAATGTGGCAGGGGGATAGGAGCATGAACAGCGAGACAGAGGGGTGTAAAATGAGGGTAGAAGCAACAGGTAGCAAGGTGAAAAGTAAAAGTGGCAGATAGAAAAATCCAGGGCAAAAATCAAAAAGGGCCACTTTTCAACATAATTGTATAAGGGGGAAGAGTGTTGCAAAAACAAGCCTGAAGGCTTTGTGTCTCAATGCAAGGAGCATTCGTAATAAGGTGGATGAGTTGAATGTGCAGATAGTTATTAATGAATATGATATAGTTGGGATCACAGAGACATGGCTCCAGGGTGACCAAGGCTGGGAGCTGAACATCCAGGGATATTCAATATTCAGGAGGGCTAGACAGAAAGGAAAAGGAGGTGGAGTTGCATTGCTGGTTAGAGAGGAGATTAATGCAATAGAAAGGAAGGACATTAGCTTGGAGGATGTTGAATCGATATGGGTGGAGCAGCGAAACACTAAGGGGCAGAAAACGCTAGTGGGAGTTGTGTACAGGCCAGCTAACAGTAGTAGTGGAGTTGGGGATGGCATCAAACAGGAAATTAGAAATGCGTGCAACAAAGGTAAAACCGTTATAATGGGTGACTTCAATCTACATATAGATTGGGTGAATCAAATTGGCAGGGGTGCTGAAGAAGAGGATTTCTTGGAATGTATACGGGATAGTTTTCTAAACCAACATGTAGAGGAACCAACGCGAAAGCAGGCTATTCTAGACTGGGTGTTGAGTAATGAGGAAGGGTTAGTTAGCAGTTTTGTTGTGCGTGACCCCTTGGGCAAGAGTGACCATAATATGGTTGAGTTCTTCATTAGGATGGAGAGTGACATTGTGAATTCAGAAACAAGGGTTCTGAACTTAAAGAAAGGTAACTTTGAGGGTATGAGATGTGAATTGGCCAAGATAAACTGGCAAGTGATTCTTAAAGGGTTGACGGTGGATATGCAATGGGAGGCATTTAAAGACTGCATGGATGAACTACAACAATTGTTCATCCCAGTTTGGCAAAAGAATAAAGGTAGTGCATCCGTGGATAACAAGGGAAATCAGGGATAGTATCAAAACAAAAGATGAAGCATACAAATTAGCCAGAAAAAGCAGCCTACCAGAGGACTGGGAGAAATTCAGAGTCCAGCAGAGGAGGACAAAGGGCTTAATTAGGAAAGGGAAAATAGATTATGAAAGAAAACTGGGCGGGAACATAAAAACTGACTGCAAAGGTTTTTATAGATATGTGACGAGAAAAAGGTTAGTTAAAACAAATGTAGGTCCCTTGCAGTCGGAAACGGATGAATTGATCATGGGGAACAAGGACATAGCAGACCAATTGAATAACTACTTTGGTTCTGTCTTCACTAAGGAAGACATAAATAATCGGCCAGAAATAGCAGGCAACCGGGGGTCAAATGAGATGGAGGAACTGAGTGAAATCCAGGTTAGCCGGAAAATGGTGTTCGGTAAATTGAATGGATTAAAAGCCGATAGATAGGCTGCATCCCAGAGTACTTAAGGAAGTAGCCCCAGAAATAGTGGATACATTAGTGATAATTTTTCAAAACTCTTTAGATTCTGGAGTAGTTCCTGAGGATTGGAGGGTAGCTAATGTAACCCTACTTTTTAAAATGGGAGGGAGAGAGAAAATGGGGAATTACAGACCAGTTAATTTAACATCGGTAGTGGGGAAAATGCTAGAGTCAGTTATTAAAGATGGGATAGCAGCACATTTGGAAAGTGGTGAAATCATTGGACAAAGTCTGCATGGATTTACGAAAGGTAAATCATGTCCGACGAATCTTATAGCATTTTTCGAGGATGTAACTTGTAGAGTGGATAAGGGAGAACCAGTGGAAGTGTTATATCTGGACTTTCAGAAGTTCCCACATAAGAGATTAGTATGCAAACTTAGAGCACACGGTATTGGGGGTTCAGTATTAATGTGGATAGAGAACTGGCTGGCAGACAGGAAGCAAAGAGTAGAAGTAAACGGGTCCTTTTCAGATTGGCAGGCAGTGACTAGTGGGGTACCGCAAGGCTCAGTGCTGGGACCCCAGCTATTTACAATATATATTAATAATCTGGATGAGGGAATTGAATGCAACATCTCCAAGTTTGCGGATGACTCAAAGCTGGGGGGCTGTGTTAGCTGTGAGGAGGATGCTAGGAGGCTGCAAGGTGACTTGGATGGGTTGGGTGAGTGTGCAAATACATGGCAGATGCAGTATAATGTAGATAAATGTGAGGTTATCCACTTTGGTGGCAAAAACAGGAAAGTAGACCATTATCTGAATGGTGGCTGATTAGGAAAAGGGGAGATGGAGCAGGCAGTGAAGAAAGCCCTGGGTGGTACCTCCAAGCTGGTACATCCTGCAGTCAGTTGCACCGTTTGCTGGGAAGATCATCAAGGCATGGACTGTTTGCCCTCCTACCATCAGGCGGTACAGGAGCAGGTACCAGCAGGATGAGGAGTAGCTTCTACAATAACACGATCGCACTGAAGATAGATTCCCACATCTGTATTTATTTATCTGCTAAACATTGCTATCACTACGTATTGACACTAAACTGCATACCCATACTTGTATGCAATGACATTAAATTTGAATTGAATTGAATTGAATTGAATTGAGCATAGGAGCATGGAGGTTCTACTGCAGTTGTACAGGGTCTTGGTGAGACCACACCTGGAGTATTGCGCACAGTTTTGGTCTCCTAATCTGAGGAGAGACATGCTTGCCATAGAGGGAGTACAGAGAAGGTTCACCAGACTGGGATGACAGGACTTTCATATGAAGAAAGACTGGATAGACTCGGCTTGTACTCGCTTGAATTTAGAAGATTGAGGAGGATCTTATAGAAACGTACAAAATTCTTAAGGGGCTGGACAGGCTAGATGCAGGATGATTGTTCCCGATGTTGGGGAAGTCCAGAACAAGGGGTCACAGTTTAAGGATAAGGAGGAAGTCTTTTAGGACCGAGATGAGAAACACATTTTTCACACAGAGAGTGGTGAATCTGTGGTATTCTCTGCCACAGAAGGTAGTTGAGGCCAGTTCATTGACTATATTTAAGAGGGAATTAGATGTGGCCCTTGTGGCTAAAGGGATCAGAGTTGGATGATCAGCCATGATCATATTGAATGGCAGTGCAGGCTCGAAGGGCCGAATGGCCTACACCTGCACCTATTTTCTATGTCTATGTTTCTAAGATTGTGCCAAAAAGTTTTCATTCAACGCACCATGATATTGATTCACAGGTGCACATGTAGATGTGCAGGGATTTGGGTAAATGGCAAGTGGGTGTCTGTGAGAATGGGCTGATGACATCACTTTGCTAGCTGCTGAACCTGGCTCCACTAATTCTGGAACTTTGCAGAAGTTTCAGGAAACGTATGCACCTGTGACCCACTGGTTGCCACAAAGTCTGGGCTTTTGCAGGAGCTCTGGAATACTGACGCTTAATGCATGCTTGTGATTCATCCGGAAGGGTGGTCTGCACCTGGAAGTTTCTTAATGCCCTAAAGATATTTCCACTTTGTTTCTGTGTCTACCCATCGTCACCCGTGATTGGTTGCCTTCAATGGTATGTTTCTCTACGTACTAAGATGTTTCTACTTTGCTGCTACGTATGAATATGTTTGCAGGTACTGTTTTATGATTGGGCGAAGGAGTTGTCATTCCATGTATCTTCTCTCCGGTATCTGTGGTATGTATCTTCTCTCCGGTATCGGTTTTGTAGGGGTGCCCTCCCCTTGTATTATCACCAAACAGAGAAACTGTCTGAAAATCACTGAAAGAGGAGACCTTCGCTTGTTCCTTACGAAAATTGAACCAGATAGCCAACATTTAGCATCTCAGCATCAGGCCCAAGGATCTCATTAAATTAAAGGTAATTTCAATTAATTTTATTGTATAATGCTGGGTATGTAACTTTTTTTTTCAATATTATTATTAGTGGGTGGTATGGAAATTTTACCCTCACGAAAGTTACAAAAGTGGGTGCTAGGTATTAAAAGGTTGAAGAGCACTGCTTTACAGTATCCAGCCATTTCTTGGAAACATAAATTGTAAGACTGGTCCTTCCGATTATATGAATCATACAAGAAGCCAAGATGAGTCGCACACTTGGACTCCTTCGGATGATAATGACTGCAAATATTTCAACTGTATCTCTCACCTTCGTTTCGGATATCCACTAACCGCTAGATTTTGTTATCTGTTATGTCATTATTGCTGTTGACCAAATTGACATGAATCTTTTCGCCATAGCTAGTTTATTGGATCATCAGTACCACATGAAGTAAAAGACATTCATCATATACCAGGTTCCATTCATCATATACCGGACGTCAGAGGACAGTAAACTAATATCCTAAAATACATGGTGTATTAATTTTTCATAATTACTAGATGGGCATCGCAATTAGGTTAATTTCTACTTTTAATCATCAGAGAATCCAAGTTTTATCGTGTCTTATGTGGATCAGAGCTTCCCAGGCATTATTTGCTCAGATTTGTACTTTCACTATTACCCTCCCTCCATTCTTTACTCAGGTTTTAAACAATGAATGTAAAAATGATTTGCTTTTATATAATGGCACCCTCCCCGTTTTTAACTTTGCTGCGCACCCCATCCATCCTCCCCCCAGGGCTACTAGTCTCAGTTTGGGGCACCTTTCAAATTATTTCTTTCTTGCTTTTAGTGTGATTGAGTGTCCACAGGAGGGTGCTATTTGTCTCTGATAAGCCTGTTCAAGTCTGGGATCCAGAGTCAGCGTTTGAGAGCTTGCAGTTTGATAGCTAGCATCTTGTCCACGCTGAAGTTTCCGTGCTGGACTGATAGGAGTAGATTAGAGCAGTCTGGCTTACACAGCTGGAAGTTTTGCAGCCAGGCTTATCAGAGAACCGCAGAACACACAGCAATGCCATAAGGGAACTGGCCCACATCCAATTCTCCTCCTCAGTTTAAAGAACCATGGCCCCTGGGAAAAAGCTCATCATGAAGATATGGTCCTTTTGTGCAATAATTTGCCTTCATTATAAATGCTGTGAATTGGAAAACATTTCAGGAAAAAATATTGTCAAGCAGCCCCTTTTAATTGTTTCACAATAGGTCATGTATTGGTGACTTTTAGAAGTCATTATTGTTTTCCGTCTCTGGATTTACAGCATTTTGTATAATTGATTGATTTTTGATTGATTTTATTACTTGTCATTCGAAACCTCAGAGAGGCTCGAACGAAATTCTGTTTCTCCAAGTCATACAAACAGAGCAATTCATAAAAAAACACACAAACAATTCAATTCACACAAACATCCATCACAGTGACTCTCCTCCTCACTGTGATGGAAGGCAAAGTTCTTCTCTCTCCACCCACCATTTCTCTGTATACCCTGTATGCTCTCTATACCCTGTAATCCACTCATTAACAACAATTGCCTACAGGGTATTCAAATCCCAATAAAGCATGTGGCAGCTGAGAGAATCACTGCAATTTCCCTGTTAATTGTGGTTACTAATTCTAGGTCACTGCTCAATTTAGACCAGAGGTTGTTGTAAACTTTGGAGATGTGACCATTTTGTGATTTAGTCTGCATTTAAGGAATCGGAGTGAGATGCTGAGAGCCTCTCGCATAAAGATGGTGGCACTGGCTTAACAGCTGCGGCGCGCCTGCAGTCCATCTGTTTTTTCTTTTTTTTGTTCCTGTGTCCTGTTTTTTTAGTTAATTTTGTTTTATTATGTTGGGTATGTGTGTGGGGGGGGGGGGGGGAGGGAGAGAAACGTGTTTCTGGTCTCTTCCTTCGGGGGATGCAACTTTTTTTGCCATATCCCCCGTCTCCGTCTGGGCTGAGGCCTAATGGCGGAGCTGGCGGCCTCGGGGCTGTAGTGGCGTTCCAGCAACGGCCTCGGAGCTGTGGCGGCATTCCGGCGGCAGCTGCAGTGGCAGCGGCGACACAACTCGGTCAGACCTGTGGTGGCAGCGGCAACCCGACCCGGCCGCGGAGCTGTGGCGGCGGTAGCGGCGACCCGACCTGGCCTCGGTGCTGTGGCGGCGGCGGCGGCAGCGGCAGCGGCGACCCGACCTGGCCTTGGTGCTGTGGCGGCGGCAGCAGCGACCCGACTTGACCTCGGAGCTGTGGCGGCGGCAGCGGCAGCGGCAGTGGTGACCCGACCCGGCCTAGGAGTTGTGGTGGCGGCAGCGGCGTTCCGGTAGCGGCCCTACCTCGGAGGCACGGCCGCGGGCCCAGTGGACAACATCGTCAGGAGCTTGCAGGTCACAGGTTGGTGACCTTTTTTTATGGAGCTACCGCAACAACAGCTTCGCCCACTGGTCTGGAGGGTGGCAGCTTCGGCAGCTTCGACCACCCCGTGCCGCGGAGTTTGAACCGGCCCGTTCGCGGAGCACGGTTGAGCCGCGGGACTTACTTACCATCACCCGGTGGGGGTCACAACATCTGAAGCCTGGATCGCCTCGGCACAGAGGGAGAACAAAGAGGGAAGAGACAGAGACTTTAAGATTTTACCTTCCATCACAGTGAGGAGGTGTTTGGTGAACTCACTGTGGTGGATGTTAAATTTGTGTTTATTGTCTGTTTTTGTCATTTTTATTATATGTATAAGATAAGATAAGATGCATTTATTTGTCACGTGCCAATTGGCACAGCAAAATTAAATCACCATACAGCCATACATTAAAAATAAAGAGCACAACATGGAGTAGATAGGATTCAACATAAAACATCCCCCCACAGCAGGATCAACATTTCCTACTGTGAGGGAAGGCACCAAAGTCAGTCTCTTCCCCTGATGTTCCCCAATGTTCCCCCGTGGTCGGGGCCTCCCCGAGCCCCCTGCAGTCGCCGCTACGGGCGGCCCGATGTTCAGGCCCGCTCCCCGGGGTGATGTAAGTCCGACGTCGAGGCGGGAGCCGTCCTCAGCGGCCTGGACCCCGAGTCGGCTCCCTCCTACCGGAGTGCGCGGCTCCCAAAGTCCACTGGCTGCGCCGGGTGGAGATGCAACGCTGGAGGCCCTCGGCAAAGGGCCCCAGGACTCCACGATGACGGTCAGCGCTGTCCGCGTTGGGAGCTCTCTAAACCAGAGCTCCACGCTGTTGGAGCAGCGGCCCAACGCTCCGGAGCTCCAAATGGCGACCCAGGTAGGCATCGCCAGCTCCGTGGTGACTCCAGCGCTGTGCCGCTGCTGTTGCAGCTCTGGTTCGGTTCCCGGTCCCCAGCAGGAAAGGCCGCTCCGATCCAGGAGGTAGGCTGCGAGGTGAGGAGCGAGGACGCGACTCGGAGAAATAGTCGCATCCCCGCCAGGAAGCGACTGGGAGTTAGTTTCCCCCTTACCCTGCCCCCCTCCCCCACATAGAAAAGTTAAAGATTCCCCCAAACACAAACTTTAAACTGACTAAAAATTTAAAAAAAGATGGAAAAACAAACGGGCTGCAAATAAAATTCAATTCAATTCAATTCAATTCAAACAACATTACAACACTTTGCAAATTGAGAAGGTCATCATTTGGGTTCTTGGGTCACCTGCAGGTCATTAGATCTGATGTTGTACAAGTCTATAGCAATGGCTACATGGAGGCAAATTGATAAGCTAGAATTTGATGTAATCCATCCTGTCTGATGGGGAGGTTGCATGGTGTTCAGATAAATGAGTTGTTGAGCTCTCCAACTAAGAGTTAAAAGGCACAAAAATGGGTCCTTTGGCCTATCGACTCAGCATCACCATCAAGTGTCCATTTACACCAATCTTACACTAATCACGTTTTTTATTTTAGTCAAATACTTTCCCCAGATTCCATCACTCAACTCCACACTGGGGAATTGTCACAGTACCCAATTAGCCATTAACTGTCTTTGAGATGTTTGAGACAACTGGAGCATCTAGGATACCTACATGGTCACAGGGAAAACATGCAATCTCCACACAGACAGCAACAGAAGTCAGGATTGAAACTGGATTTCTGGAGCTGTGATACAGCAACTCTATCAGCTGTGCCACTGTGAGACCCCATTGTGGGACACTGGCAACACAGAAATTCGGCATCTTTGGGCCTTGAGACAGCGTGCGGAGTCAATTGGACATGACTGAACATGCAGGAACCAAAACCTTACAGACAAATATCCTGGAATGCTTTTCAGAAGTAATTTCCAATGTTTTCTCCTTGCCAGAAAGTAATAGCACAGTGAAAAGCAATGAAACCAACATTTGATCAACATGCCTGTAAATGGGTTGGTTGCAAATGGTTGCTATGTGTATATAATTGTTCATAAAGCAGCTGTCAGGAAATGGAACAGATGAAGAATGTCATCCCAGAGACATAAGGTCATGCTGACCATTGCAAAAGGTAGCTGAAGATATTACAATCACAGCATTCTGTCAAGATGTAAGTCCAGAAGAAGGTGAGTGATTCAACATTTGGATAGGTGCATGGATAGGAAAGGTTTGTAGGGATATGGGCCAAATGTGGACAGGTGGGACTAGTGTAGATGGGGCAACTTGGTTGGCATTGGCATGTTGGACTAAAGGATTTGTTTCCATGCTCTATGACACTATGACAATGATTCTACTAGATGGAAACCAATGTGTGAATCATTATGTGTAGGAAGGAACTGCAGATGCTGGTTTACATTGAAGTCTGAAGAAGGTCTCGACCAGAAAGGTCACTTATTCCGTTTCTCGAGAGATGCTGCCTGACCCGCTGGGTTACTCCAGCATTTTGTGCGAATCATTACAATGATTAAAATGTATGCAAGCTATCTGGGATCTGGTGAGTATCCCTCATGCTCAGTTTTATTAGGTTGTTAAATGGCATTACACAATAAGGATATAATCCACTGTACAATAAACATTAGTTTGATAGTCACAAGCTATAGGCACTTCCGCAACGGTTGAATGCATAACAGATCAGTAGCACCTTCATTGAGTGATTTGAATGTAAAGATAAATGGCCCTGCTAATTGTAGTAGGATCTCACAGGTGTAAATCTTGGCTCGACATGAGAAGGCAAAAGGGAAGTTAACACTCCACACTGAAGCCCCAGTCATTTGGGAGAAGGTAATAGACCTTCATTAATCCAAGCTCACAGAGGTGGCAGAAAGAAGTGAGATGTAAAGCCTGTGGAACTTTTAACTTCCTTTTCACTCCCTTCTCAATTCTGCTCAATGCAGCGGCCAACTTAAACATTAAGGACTTTTCCATATGGATGAGAGTAATGGCAAAGACATCACATATCCATCCATTAATTGCCGGTTTACTTTGTTTTCATTTCAAAGGGTTAACTTACTGGAGACCCTTGGACTATCTTCATGTTCTGAGGCACGGTGTGCAGCAGCCTGTGGGACGGGGTTGCAGGAGTTATAGACATGAGAGCATGAAGTTCTCAATGAGGTGCAATTACTGATTGTCAGACAGTAGAGACAGAAGAGCAGCCGAAGGAAGAGGAGGCCTGTTGTTGGTGGATAAGAGCCTTCTCCAGCAGCTGCACAAGGATTACAGACCTCTGTGGTTTAGCCTTAAGGAAAAGAATGCTTTCAGAACATGAGAGGTTGCTGCTGTAGTTGAATCATGTGCTTAGCAGCATCTACATGGTGGCAATTCGCTTACAGGACTTCACATCCTGCATGTGGGAGGTGCTGATGCACAGTAATGAATGGAATATATAATAATTCTAGGGGCATCTGCTGCATATCCATCTATTAATTGTCATTGTGTGGCTTACAGCTGCTGATCCATTCTGTCACATTGGAACCATAAAAACCAAACGCTTACTCCAAATGCTCAAGTCTGTCTCCTCTAATTTAGGTATGTATTTACAGTGTTTAGCACCATTAACCTCACATGCCCCAATGAACTGCAGTGGGAATGAAGACTTATGAAAAGTAATCGCTTTTGAAACCATTTTGTTTGCAGTAAGCTCTTACAGTTTGCAAAGCTGTTTTTTGTCATGCTAAGTGGTGAATAACAGTTGTTGATTACAGATTCAGGGACAGTTTCATCCCAGCTGCTATCAGGCAATTGAATCATCCAACAACTAGAAAGCAGCCCTGAGCTACTATCTACCTCACTGCAGACCCTCGGACTATCTTCAATCGGACTTCATTGGACTTGATCTCGAACTAAACATTATTCTCTTTATCATGTATCTGTACATTGCGATTGGCTCGATTATAATCATGTATAGTCTTTCCGCTGACTGGTTAGCACACTACAAAAGCTTTTCACTGTACCTCGGTGCACATGACAATAAACTAAACTAAACTAGACTAAACTGAACTAAACTAAACGAGAATGGGGTTGAGCGGGGAAAAATAGATCAGCCATGATCAAATGATGAAGCAGACTCGATGGGCCAAATGGCCTAATTTAACTTCTATGTCTTATGATGAACTTTTAATGATGAAATGGACAGTTGAAATTTGAGTCAGGACCTTTCTTCAGTCTGAAGCAACAACCTGACCCAAAACATTACCAATCATTTTCCTCCAGAGATGTTCCAGACCCACTGAGTTCCTCCACCTTTTTGCTCAAGGTTCCAGCATCTGCAGTCACTTATGTCTCCATCTGGTCCCTTTCTGTGCTACACATTCCATGTAATTCTGTGTAACTTTACAAAACCTTAAGGCAGAGCTCACAGTGGTCCATTTGGTGTCATAGAGTCATAGATTCATAGAAGCGCGGAAACAGGGCCGTTGGCCCAACTTGCCCACACCGACCAACATATCCCAACCTATCCATGTCCCTGTCTAACTGTTTCTTAAACGTTGGTAAAGCCTCTGCTGAACTACCTCCTCTGGCAGCTTGTTCCATACACCCACCACCCTATGTGTGAAAAAGTTACCCTTCAGATTCCTATTAAATGGTTTTCCCCTTCACCTTAAACCTATGTCCTCTGGTCGTTAATTCGCCTACTCAGGGGAAGAGTCTCTGTGAATCTACCCGATCTATTCCTTTCATGATTTTATACACCTCTATAAGACCACCCCTCATCCTCCTGCGCTCCAAGGAATAAAGTTCCTGCCTACTCAACCTCTCCCAATAGCTCAGGCCCTCTAGTCCTGGCAACATCCTTGCAACTTCCCTGTACCCTTTCCAGTTTGACATCTTTCCTATAACATGGTGCCCAGAACTGAACACAATACTCTAAATGCGGTCTCGCCAATGTCTTATACAACTATAACATGACCTCCCAGCTTCTATACAGTACTCTCTGACTGATGAAGACAAATGTGCCAAAAGCCTTTTTGACCATCCTATCTATCTATGACTCCACCTTCAAGGAACTAAGCACCTGCACTCCTATATGCCTCTGGTCTACAACACTCCCCAGAGTCCCTCCATTCACTGTGTAGGTCCTGCCCATGTTAAACTTCCCAAAATGCAACCTCATACTTCTGTATTAAATTCCATAAACCATTCCTCAGCCCACCTGGCCAATCGATCAAGATCCAGCTGCAATTTTTTTACAGCCATCTTCAGTATTTGCAAAACCACTCACTTTTGTATCATCAGCAAATTTGCTAATCTTGCCATGTATGTCCTCATCCAAATCATTAATATAGATGACAATTTATATGGAGGAATTCATATAAATGATCTGGTCCATCAATCTTGGCAATATTTCATAGGTCCTTTTTTTTTAATAGAATTAACTTATCCACTTTCTATCTGACAGGCAACATCATTGAGTAAAGCAGTACCATTGCGCCTGGTATTGGACTGATGATGGATGGACACAAGAAACAGATTATCTATCAAATGCAACAAATCAACCCTCCCAAAAGGTGCCCCTAGATTTAAAGGCATAGAAAATCAAGCCTCCAGAGTCTGTAACAGTATAAATGAAATTCATTTTAACTCCCCTTCCCATTCCCATACTGACTTTACTGTTCTCAACCTCCTTTGCCAGAGCGAGGCCACGGGCACATTAGAGGTACAACACCTCATATTTCGCTTGGGTGACTTATGACCCAACAGAATGAATGTTGAATTCTCTAATTTTAGACACCTTTTAGGCTCCTCCATTTTACGTCAGTTAATCAGTTCCACAGTTCACAACGATGTATCCCTCTTGGGATCACACTGTCCCGAGCCAACAATCAGCCTATTGGAGCCACTGTCTGGTGTCATCTGTTGCCG
This sequence comes from Okamejei kenojei, assembly GCA_035221665.1. Taxonomy (NCBI): domain Eukaryota; kingdom Metazoa; phylum Chordata; class Chondrichthyes; order Rajiformes; family Rajidae; genus Okamejei; species Okamejei kenojei. The sequence continues at coordinate 41,572,782 of CM069143.1, forward strand.
GCCCTGATTTATCCTGGTCTTTTCTTGCTTAAAGTTCCTCTCCCCTACAATCAGTCTGAAGAAGAGTCCTGACCCCAAACGTCACCCATCCAATTTCTCCAGAGTGTATCCTTCTGTGTCTTGGTTATTTAAGTGTCTGTGTAAACACCTTTTATATCTGATTCCACAACCTCCTCTGGCAGCAAATTTTAGCTATCAACTACACATGATGTAAAATAGTAAGATTAAATGAGAACTTACCAGTTCGAAGTTTGATCGTTATTTTATGAGGAGTAACGATGAGGGATTACGTGAAGAAGCCCCGCCTGGCGCTTGATCGACATACTTCAAAGCAGCGGCATGAAAAACACAGAACATAACAGCCGGAGTAAGATAGTAAGGCTCAACATAGATTTAGAACTACCAGATGATCATTTATTTTATGAGGGTTGGGAGTGGAGGGCACGTAATCCCTCATCGTTACTCCTCATAAAATAACGATCAAACTTCGAACTGGTAAGTTCTCGTTTAATCTTACTATTTTACTTCGACGTCACATGAGTGACTACGTGAAGATTTTGTAGCTTCATGTCGTAGACTCATTCCATACAAAAATCTGGCTCAATCAACACAGTAATGAGCAAATAACACTTTTTTTTTCCCCAAACATTGCCTCAGTTTATGTGATAATTTTTTTCCATTATAAAAGAATGAAAATAATGCCCTTTTCATTGAAAGGCAAATTTATCACCAAATATCCATTGATAATATAATTTGATAGTATAAACAAAGCAACAATTACAGAGAACCCAACACTCCGTATCCAATCCTGACACCATGACTGGTTCCTTGTAACTTTAATATTTATTTTACACCCTCCTGCGGCCTTGAATCTTTGCTCGAGCGGCCCATCCTGTGCCATTCCTGTGAATGTATCTACCTCCTTAATGGAGTGATTTTCCACATCTCAATGTCTAGGTCCACTGAGTTTTAAACATGTTTTAACCATCTAGAATATAATTATCTAGAACCATCAGTTTTTACTGATTCTTAATGTGGTTTTTGTGTGTAATAAGTAGTGCTGTCTCACCACCACAGAGACTCTTACCTACTTTAACATATTGAGTCAATGTTGACCCACACACAATTTTTGGCCGACAGGATATGCTTAAATTTTACCTTGGTTCCAGCTCTTCCTGGTCTGCTTTGTTTGGTAAATTCATAAACATATAAGATAATGTAATCTGTAGCCACATGCAATTATATAACATAACATTTGCAATGTTTGCACCCCTTTGCTGACACTAAAGTCATGAGCATTATCACTTTCAATGTTAATCTTTTGAATCATTGATAGAATTGGAGCCCATTGCCCAAGGCAAATCAGGACTATGCTGATCTCCCAACTTCTGTATTTCAACTTTGGACAGATTATATATATATCCCTTTTTCATATCGGGATATTACGAATGAACCCGATAAATTCTTGGTCAGCAATTTGTCGTAAATAGGACGATAAACACTATGAGCTCTATTATTGGCTCTATCACTTAGATGCTGAGAAAAATGCAATCCACAAGGAACTCCCATATATCTAATATGATAAAATAACTTTTACTGTCTGCAAAAGACTTCCAATTTCTTACAAACAAAATATTGTTTTTTAAAACTATTTCTCCAAATTGCAGGTATAACATTCCTTTTGTACATAATTGTTATATTGTTATATTAGTTAAAACATTCATAGACCTCTTTAACCGTCAAACTGTTATAATGGTCTGGTCAAACCTGCAGATAACCAATTTCATATCTTCATGCCCTGGATGTATTTGTACAACAATAAATTACTGCAACTATGAGTCATCATAAATGGTTCAACATCACTCTCAACATTAATGAGAACCATGAAGGTCCGGTTTGGGCCACCAAAGCGCCCCTGGCAGCTTCCTGCTACATTTTCATCAGACACTGCCCTATCAGACAAAAATGAGGAACATAAAAGAACATCTTTCCTCATGTAATTTAGCGAAATGCATCCACCGCTCCTGCTCTCGGTTTTCCCACGAGAACATTTGAGAGATCGGTGATTTAATCTGGATACAACCAGATTAATGGTAAGTAATCCATATTAATGTCAATGTTTTTCCCCTGATTTGTTGTCTGCGACAACATTGTCTCTTCCTTAGAGATAAACAGCTGAACTAAAACATTTTTAGAATACGCCACATCTGGTTGCCCAGATAATCACTTGATAATGATCTTACTTGACTCATGTGATTGATATATGCCACAGCCGTGGTATTGTTCACCTGATATGACATGCACACTTTCATAATAAAACAATAGGCATTTAATCTATAAAAACTCCTGATACTCCAATAATTAATACAAATGTTTGGAGAAAATTTCTTAGGACAATCCATTTGCAATTCCCTGGTGTTATTGTCCGTAGTCCCCTAAACAAGGGACGTATCAAATATTAACTTGATAAGAATAGATATTATACTTATCTTAACCCAAATAATCACAGAAGCTATCCATCATCCGATAATACTTGCTTCAGCTTGCAACGGCTGCTAAGCTTATATATTTAAAGCAGCTTGTGGAACCTTTTCTATCCACCACTTTAATTCTGATAACGTATACTTTGGTATTTGTACAGGCCTGTCAAAAAAGGCCTGCATACTTATAATGCTTGTGTTTTCCTTTTTTTGGAGCTTTTTTTTACTCTTTTACCTAAGCTCCTTCTCTGATGGAGGGACAATGTTTGTCAACAAAGCAATGAGACATATTTATATCTCGGAAAACATTTTTCCCCCTCATATGGTGCTGAATTACTCCTAACCCAGAATAGTAATTTAGGAATGTTTATGAATGCCTAAAACATAGTTTTTATTGGATGGGTCAGGACCCTTGCAGGCTTGTAATTGCTGCACTAATTTGCAGCTGACTCCTGATCAACCTTCCAATTTAAAATGTGATCAAGATAAACCTTGACCATGTCCTCATTAGTGCAAGTGCTGATCTTCTTATCAGTGCAATTGTTGTTCCAGTAATTATGTGAACAGCCTAGAACTGAGTTTAATCCATTAGACAATGTCTTAACTTGCACAGCTAACCCATTCTAATTCATTTTAAGCACCTGTAAATATGATAATAAATTGGTACTGAATACCAATCCTTCGAGTCTTATAGTAATGATTAACAATTTGTTAATAACAACTGTTTTCCAATGTTGAAGATGTCCATTTTAATAAAATGTTTTTACACTATAAAAGTGTATTTCAAATGATGTCTTGTATGGCTTTACCACCACATCTTCCTTTTCCCTGGGGAAATTTATGATACAAATTTACGTACCTCTTCTTTATTGGAGATATTTTGGGTGCAAACCTAAAATCAATTATTAGGTTTTCCTATACAGGTGAACCAATTCCTTCTACAATTTTTTTGTAGATCCTTTACACATTAAAATAAATCAACCCTTTGTTATGCCATATCATTGATCATAACACACCTGTAATCTCCCATAATTGGAGATTTCATCAACTTCTTCTGTAACAAGTTTTTGCACCTCTTCAAATGTACATGAAGCCTTTTCTTCCCAATCATATGGGTTCACATAAGGCTGTGTTGGATAAATATTTATTTATCATATTCCTGCCTTTGTTTTGATCCATTATCAAATCTTTACATTGGATCATATTTTTTTCAAAGTTTAATGACCAATAGTCCTTTGTAATCAATGTCTTTGATTTATCCTGAGGCAGGTTTACTCCATAATAATCAGGAGTTTAACATAACTTGATCTGTTTTGACCTGCAAATCTAAAGTGCAAAATTGGTCCCAATAACAATTACACACACACACATATATATATATATATATGACCCAAAAATATATATAATATATTTTTATCCCATTGAGCTCCACAAACTAATGGCAATTTGTCTTTTTATTTTAAATGTTTTGGTTATTGCACAATGTTTTATTTGTTTTACATAAGTAGTGATGCCACGTACCAGCTTGAAATACTTTGAAATCGTATTTCCTTATGTCTCCATATAATTGAGACTTGGGTACCATAATCGGATTCGCCGTTGATACCTTAATAAAACATAAAAAGTTTTATCAATAACTCTGCTGTTTCAACTGTAACAGCTTTGGTGAGAGACCAATTAATTTTGGTTTCCATGGTTACTCTCCATGGCCTCACTCCTTCATTCAGGTATCGTACCTAGTACACCTGTATATATATTTGTGCTGTGGTGGGTACTTTATGACCAGCCACCACTATCAATGCACCTTTAGGGTCAGTTTTTTCATATTCTTTTACTGCCCTGGTTACTCCTGAGTTGTTCCTCAAGGAGACTACCTCCAAAACAATCCGAGGTAGATATTCCCACATTGATACATTCCACCATATATATTAATATATGGAAACCCCTCGGAGTCTGTTTTTGGGAATATTCTGGGCCTTTTTAAACCCTTTGGTTGAATTTTTTTATTTTTGGAGTCTTTCTCCATTAATTTTAAGCCATAAAGCTTTTTTGTCTGGAGGCCTTTTTATTAGAACTTTTTAAATCATGGCCTCTCTGACTTTTTTTCATCCCCACTGGAGTTTTTCCATCTGTAGTTTTTTCTTTTCTTTTTAACTTTTAAACTCCGTTTTTTCACCCGGAGTATTTATTTTCCTTTTTAACTTTTAAACTCCGTTTTTTCCCCCGGAGTATTTTCTTTTCCTTTTAACTTTTAAACTCCGTATTTCCTCATAGCCAAAAGTTTGTGGAGCAACTAAAGTCTCCCTAACGGTAATTTTAACAGCCACCGGTATCGGAACCGGCTCCACACTAATCTGCCGTCCCGATCGCTGAGTTTTCCCCTGGGACGCTTTTTAAACTCTGTTTATTCCCCCCCGGAGTATTTTCTTTTCATTTTAACTTTTATTTTATTTTTTTCTTTTAAATTCTGTTTCTTTTTAACTCCTGGTGGCTCTATACACCAGCCACGGAGTTTGGATATGCCCTGTAAGTATTTCAACTGCACTTAACTGCAGGCCCGTACCTACCGCGTTAGAGGAGCTGCGTCTGCAGCTCTTGCTCTGCCGTCAGCGTCGACATAATGCCGATCAAGCGCCAGGCGGGGCTTCTTAACGTAGTCACTCACGTGACTCCGAAGTTATCCCACAGATCCCCTTTAAATCTCCTAGCTCTCACCTTAAAACTATGCCCTCTTGTTTTCGATTACCCTTACCATGGGACAATCATTTGATAGGAAAGGAATGTGAAGCATGCAACCAAATAACAGAGGTAAGGGGAAGGCAAATGGGAACAGTGGGGCCTGCATCTCATTATATTGACTATCTTCCCTCTACTCCTTCAGTCCAGATGATTAGTACCAACCCAAAACATCCACAGGTAATTACCCTCCAAAGATGCTACTTGATCTGCTGAGTTCCTCCAATAGATTGTTTGTTGTTAGATGTCCCAGCATCTGTAGACCCCTGTGTCTCTATTGTTCTGCACTATTCTGAGGTCAAAGCAGTTTGCTTTTGATTGTTCAGAAATATTGGAATGCAACAATAGTTCCAGTGTGATTAAACTTACAATTAAGTTGTGATTAATTTGGGTGGCACAGTGGCACAGCGATAGAGTTGCTGCCCTACAGCGTCAGAAACCCGGGTTTGGTCCTGACTATGAGTGCTGTATGTACGGAGTTTGTACGTTCTCCCTTTGACCACGTGTGTTTTCTCTGGGTGCACCAGTTTCCTCCCACACTCCAAAGATGTACAGATTTATATGTTAATTGGCATGATAAAAATTGTAAATTGTCCCTAGTGTGTAAGATAGTTTTAGTGTACCGAGTGTCCTGGTGGGCTGAAGGCCCTGTTTTTGCTCTGTTTCTCTAAAGTTTAAAGTCTAATTCTCTTATGTAGCTCAACAGCACCAATTCTGAATAGGTTTCCCTTGATCTGCTTAGATAATTCTAGGCTGCTTACAATGTAAGAGTGTTCAGAAGACTTTTTTTGGGATGGTTCTCATGATGATATGAGGCCTTTCAGAATTATACTTTAAGCAATGGATTGGGTTGCCCCCTTGTCTCCTCTCTGTTCTCACCTCTTCGATCTACACTGAATTAGTAAAAAAAAACAAGTGTGCAGTTATAACGCACACTTAGCAGGCATCATTGGGCAAAAATTGGCACAAACCAGAGGCATGAGGATGAGCGACCTAAGATGTCTTTCTTGATACGGATATGCTCCCACATGGGTATAAATCATCATATCTTATCTTATTGAGTCCACCTCACAAGATTAGAAATTGTTCAGCCAGAGCTGAACACACTTCTCGACCTGCATATAATGGCATCTTGCGTTTCTGGTGCTTCTTGTGCTTCTTATGCGTGGTGGTGGAAAGATTGGTGGAAACAGAACAGCGATGTGAACGCTCTTTCCTTGACCCCAATCATCATATGGTAATTACTTTTGAACAGGAATCCAAGCAGCAGTGAATCCGCATGCTCCATGCATTCATAATTTTCTTTTTTTCATCTACCTGCATTCTATCTTTGAACTGTTAAAAGTCCATGCCAAGACTGGGTTGCCTTTTCCTGTTTAGAGTTCTTTAGCACTACCTAAGTGTAATTGACAGATCAAGGCCTACACTGGAGGCATTTATATAAATGATGTGGGCCAGAAATCTTGGCTTAATGCAAGAGCAATGCACATCAGTTGCACCAGATTGAATGGAAGGGATGGGTGGAGCAGAGAAATATACTGTAAGATTTGAACCACAGTCTGGTGGTTAATGGTTTAATGCCTTTGGAACCTCATAGAAATTTTACTTCGGAGTCACGTGAGTGATTCTGTGAAGAAGCCCGCCAGTCCGTATGCGTGTCATTACGTCTGACACATGGCGCAACGACTGGCTGGCAGGTGCGTTGCTCCTCCAGCGGTAAGCTTTAAAAACCCTCGGGTAAGTGTTTAAAACTTACTCTGAGGTCGTTTTTTTGGGTTGATAATTCTTGTTACAGGAACAAATACGAGCCAATGGAGAAAATGTCTAAGGTGAAGTCCAGGCGGGCCGCCGGGAGAGCAGCTACGGAAGTCCGCGGGAGTGCGGGTAGTGGGCGGCCGTCTATCTCACCTTCCGAGTTGCTGGCTGGCACGGCCAGTGGCTTCAGACTTGGTGCCGTTTGAGAGCACCCTGGCTACTCCGTTGGGACGGAAAGCCACAAAGAAGTCTGTAAGGCCCGATGACTCGGACGAGTCGGGCCAGGTGGATTCCCCTCCTACAATGGATAGCGTCTTCAGACATTTGTCCAGCATGGAGCTCCTGATCGAGAGGGTGCTCCATCATGATATGCTCCAACAAGAGGAGTTATATCAGCGCAGGTCTCCTCGGGGGCCCGTGGTAGCGGCACCTGTTTCAGGGCTGCATAATGTCTCCCTCTCGGAGGAGGAGAGCATTCGGGGTCAGCTTTGTTCTGACTCCGAGTTCGGAGGTATAGCCGGGGAGCATACCTCAAGGCACAAAGGGCGCAAACCAGAGGTGCCACTTATGGCATCAATATTTGCAATCCTGACCGAAACAGGGGAACCGTTGGATGAAGACTTGGCCATGAGTATAAATTTCCTGGCCTCACACCAGCTCCGAGAGCACACAATGGAAGAAACTGCCAAGAAATATGAAACACCTGCTAACTGTGTCTTGCTGAAAGTGCTGACTGTTATCCACGCCATCTGGGGTCATATGGGTGTAGATATCAGAGCCCAGGGGGTGAGGCTCCAGAAGATACTGAAGTTGCTCGCCTCAGGCATCACAGCTTTCGCCAGGTCGGTGGATGGAAGGCTCCTGTCTGATGTGCAGCAGGATGCCCTGACCCTAATGTGCAATGCACATTTTGAAATAAACTGCCTAAGTAAAAGTGCCATCCGTCCTACTCTGAACCCCAAGTTCGCGGCACTGTGCAAATCCAGCAATGTACAACCACCGAATCTTTTGTTCCGTGAAGATCTGTCAAAGCGGGTCAGGGAGCTGGACGATGAGGCAAAAACGGTCGGGCTCATGAAAGCCCCGTCGACTAGCAAAACTTCACTTCGGCGGCAGCACCCGTATGAACGGTTCACTGAAACTGGTTCAGGCCAAGGCCCAAGCCGGCCCTTGCGAAACATGCGCAGTTGGTGCACTCCAACAGTCTTACCCCCCAAAACCCGGGGGCAGAAATATCCACCGGTAACCATGGAGGTAGGTGGGTCTGATTCTTTTTGGAACATATCATGTATGGATCAGTTACAAGTTGGTGGGAGATGGCACTTGTTTTTGGATGTCTGGAAGCAATTTACAAATGGTGTTGGATAACATCAGATTAGTTTATACTGCACAGTATACAAGGGTTCCGAATTGAATTCCTTCTCAATTTGCGTCCACCCACACAGCATACACCAAGCTGGACGTTGTTTTTTTCACAACAAGAGTGTTTGGATGTACAAGCTGAAATTGAAACGTTATACAAAAAAGGGGTAATTGAGAAGTCGTTTCATCAATCTCACCAATTTGTGTCTAATATATTTCCTAGGCAAAAGAAGGATGGTGGATGCCAAATCATCCTTGATTTGAATCGAATTAACTCCTTTGTGCAGTATAAACATTTCAAAATGGAAACTTTTGTTACTGCCAAACAACTGGTTTCCAAAGGATGTTATATGGCCTGCATAGATCTTAAAGATGCATACCATTCATTGCGATCACCGGAGATATTTGAAGTTTAGCTGGATGAGGCAACTATGGCAGTTTAAAGCATTGCCTAATGGGTTAACTTCGGCCCCTAGATTATTTACAAAATTGTTAAAACCGGTGTTGGGGCTACTCCGGGCTCAGAATCATATTATAATGGCTTATTTGGATGAAACTAATCATAGGAAAAACTCGGAAATCAGCTGAATTATCTGTTTCAGCTACTAAACTCATGTTTTAGAGATTGGGGTTTCTCATCCATCCAGTTAAATCCAAATTGATACCATCTAGAGTTATTGATTATTTGGGATTCACCATTAACTCAACTCACATGTCTGTGACTCTACCTAGGGGCAAGAGATCAGAATTAATAGAAGCCTGTAATGGTCTTGTTGTTGAGATTCAACATGTAGTTAGTATAATTGGCAAATTAGTGGCTGCTTTCCCAACTGCACAGTTTGGTCCTTTACATTATCAAAATTTACAACGTGCAAAGGAGCAGGCACTCAAAAATACATGCACGTCACTTCAATAGACCCATGCAGTTACCAGTTGAAGCCATTGCTGAGTTACAGTGGTGGATAGCGAATATTTGGTATTGCTCCAGTAAAATTCTGATTGAGAAACCTTCAGTTATTTTACATACTGATGTTAATGCTCTAGGATGGGAGCTACTGATACCATCTCTAGCTGCAATAGCAGATGGAATATGCATGAGGCATTAATTCTTCAATCACATGGTATTAACTATTTAGAGTTGTTGGGGACACTCGATGGCCTAAAGGCTTATTGTACTGGTATGCATTAATTGCATGTTCAGGTTCAGATTGACAATACTACAGCAGTGACATACGTTAATCACATGGGTGGAATCAAGTCGGCATCCTGTGATAAATTGGCTAACCTTATTTGGCACTGGTGTATTACAAGAAACATCTGGGTTTCAGCTATCTGCTTACCAGGTAGGTTCAACATGGTGGCGGACACCAGGTCACGAAAATGTAATGACAACACAGAATGGATGTTGAATCATGAAGTATTTAATAATATTGTCGCTCGGTATGGCGTACCAGATATCGATTTGTTTGCATCCAGTCTCAATCACCAGTTAACAAAGTATGTTTCATGGGAACCAGAACCAGGGGCGGTGGCGGTAGATGCATTCACATTACACTGGGATGGAATGTTTTTATATGCATTTCCCCCATTTTGCCTCATCAGTCGGTGCTTGCTCAAGATCAAGCAGGACTGCGCCTCAGACGTTTTGGTAGTACCCGACTGGCCTACACAGCCATGGTTCCCACTCGTTCTGGGAATAATAACACAGCCTCTTATGGCTGTCTCTAAACGCAGTAACCTGTTAGTTCACCCTGTGACTGGGGAGAACCATCCACTACATGACCGTATTAATCTATTGGTTTGCAGATTCTGAGGAGACCGTTCCTGGGGCTCGGACTATCAGATCGTACGGTGGATGTGATCACTGCAGCCTGGAGGGATAGTACCAAAAAACAGTACATCTCTCATATCAAGAAATGGGAGGTGTTCTACTTACAGTCGAACATATCATATCACACGGCACACATATCGGATATGTTGGAGTTTCTTGCAACACTACATTTTGATGAGCGACTGAGCTATAGTGCCATCAACAGTGCCAGGAGTGCCTTATCATCGTACTTATGGCAGGGACCGGGACAACACTCTGTTGGGTCTCACCCTTTAATATCCAGGTTCATGAAGGGTATTTTTAACTCTAATCCCCCCAGGCCCAGGTACTCAGAGATTTGGGGATGTGAGCATGGTATTCACGCCGCGTCGCCAGTGGGCTCCAGCTACATCCCTGTCTTTGCCCAAACTCAGTGGTCATGCTCATGACGCTGGTTTCAGCGCAACGGGTCCAGGCGTTGCAGAAGTTGTGACTGGGCAGGATGGTTTCATCTGTAAATAACATAACATTTTATGTTTATGATTTAATTAAGCAGAGCAAACCAGGGGGGTAAGGCTCAAACTTATTTTTATGGCTACCCCATGGACCTTCGGTTGTGTGTAGTACGCACTTACAGCAGTATGTCAAGCTCACCAAGAGCCTCAGAGGCTCTGAATTAACGGTATTCATCAGTCACAAAAAGCCTCATAAGAAGGTGTCGGTACAGACCATTTCAATGTGGCTGAAACAGGTTCTGGCTTGTGCGGGAGTGGACACTGACATTTTAAAATCTCACTCCACCAGGGCTGCATCAAGGTCAGCAGCGAGGGTACTGGACGTCCCTCTCAACCATATCCTCGTGGCTGCAGGATGGTCAAATGAACTGACTTTTCAAAGGTTTTATAATAAACCTCTTGCCAGACCGGGGGTATTTGCCCACTCCATTTTAGATTCTGTTTTAAAGCTCCCCCCTGGGTGAGAGGGGTTGCTATTGTTTTCTTTTGCTAATTAAAGCATCAACATGTTTAAATCTATGTCATGTTTGAATGCATTATTTATTATTCACTCATTCTGGGTCAACTGATGCAGTGTGTGACGCATGGACCCGTATCCACGGCATGAAATCACAGAGCTTTGAAATATTCACAGAATCACTCACGTGACTCTGAAGTAAAATAGTAAGATTAAACAAGAACTTACCAGTTTGAAGTTTGATCTTTATTTTATGAGGAGTTACGATGAGCGATTACGTGCCCTCCGCTCCCAAACCTCGTATCATAAAGGTCATCTGGTAGTCCTAGTCTTCTCTAATCTTACTATGTCACTTCAACTACTGTTATCTGTGATTTCACACCGCTGCTTTGAAGATTAATGCGCATGCGGACCGGCGGGGCTTCTTCACGTAATCGCTCATCGTAACTCCTCATAAAATAAAGATCAAACTTCAAACTGGTAAGTTCTCATTTAATCTTACCATTAAAATGACAATTGATCATCTGATTGGCATTAGCTGAAGTTAACATGAAATACCCAGTATCCTTCAAAGTACCAATAATAAGATTTAACTTAGTTCAGAAGCTTTGAGCCAGGCAAACTGACTACAGCGTTCTTGCTGATAGAAACAACAAAGTCTCCTTTGACATGGCGGAGTCCAATTTTTGAATTGGATTTACTTTCATTAAAGAAGAACAACAGTTGTGGAGTACAGAAATGCCTTCCTTTTTTTTAAAGGAATACATGAATAGAGAATGCACACTCCATTCATTTGAGCAAACATGTTCTAGTTCAAAACAGACTGCCATTACTTAAATATTACCCATTCATCCTCATTCAGTGACTCACAGTACCTTTACGTCTTATCTGCCTGGTATCTGTAAATGTCTATGAAAAATAAGCTTCTTTTCAGAACATTATGCTTTACCTCACCACATGATATTCTCTCAGGCTCAGGATTCCCACTTGCAATAACTCCCACCATGATTATTAATAAATATTATGAACAGTAGAGTCTAAGGACTGGTCTCTGGGGAATTGTACTGGTTACAGCTGCTCAATTAGAACTTTTAACAGTGTTAGCTATTCTCTGTTTCCTATCATTCAGCTAATTCATTGTCCAGTTGACAACTTCCTCTTTGATCCCTTGGGCTTTAACTTTAGCATTAATTTCTTCTGAGGAGCCTCATTCAAGGCTGCCTGCTTTACATTCAAGAACAGGATAATGAACTCTCAACTTGTCAGTCAGATAATCTTCTCAAAACTAAAAATAAATGGTTTTGTCAACCTGTAGAATTAGTAAGATTAGTGGATGAAAGAAAGCTTTCCTATTTTATAATCTCGCTATCACAGCATCTAGCTGTTTCCAAACTAATGCTAGGATATTGCCTTCACTGTTTCAATTAGCTATCTATTCATTTGTGAAAATATATTCCAAGTACTATATTTCTTTCATGCATTTGAATTTGTATTCCATTGCTTTATTATCCCAAGTTAACTTAAAATAACAGTGCAGACTCATTTGTTATACAATACGTGCATGGCTGTGAAGCCATCTTTTATTTGTTTCCATTTCTCAGTTTCACCTCCTAAGCCCAGTCTTCAAGTTCGTGCCCCTTTCTCTCCCAAACCTTTGGGACACAGTAACTGGACTGGACATGATCTTCAAGGGTTCAAGATCAGTTTATTGTCACATGTACCAGTTTAGGTACAGTGAAATTTGAATTTAAATGTGTAATTAAATGTTCGAAGCGTAGATGTACCACAACGGCAAGACCATACATTTAATTTCATGATGCACTTTGCCCTGTATCAAGATAATAGTGAGAATACTTCTATTGTGTGGTATGTCAGTCTGCTGTGCAACCCACTCACCACACCACACCCTTCCGCCTAGATTATGTTATTAATGAGCATATTCTCAAATCCTCATGGTACAACAGGGTCCATTTTATCAAACGAACCATGACAGTTAAATTACTTGATTAGCAAGCCAAAGGCTTGACCTTGCAGTCTGGAGATATGGTTCAGCAGAATGGTTCAGCAGTATTACTGCAGTCTCACTGGTCCAACAACCGAGATATGACCCTGATCTCCAGTGTTTACTGTGTGCTTGCAGGTGTTCCCTGAAACACAAGGGTTTTGTTGTAAAAAACTGTCTGTCTCAAAAATGTACTTAAATTAAAGAAATCTATCATCCTTGCTTTGTCTTGCCTAGAAGTTAATCTAGAACCATAGCAACGATTAATTGCCCTCCAGAATGGTCCAGTGATCCATTAGTGCAAAGAATTGTAGTAAAATTGTTGTGTTGAAATTGAGTGAGTAAAACTAATGGGCGAGCACTGGATTCCAATGTGGCGAGATCTTCATGACAAACATCTGGAGATGAGTGTCCTCATTTGGAAACATGTACCACAGACTAGTCAACTGCAACCTTGACACATTTGTACTCACAGGATCATACAACCAAATTCCCATCTTCCTCCATCATGATAGCATCACAATTGATTAGTAAAGGGTGTCAGTGATTATCGGGAGAAGGCAGGAGAATGTGGTTGAGAGGGAAAAATATATCAGCCATGATTGAATGGCAGAGTAGACTTGAATGGCCTAATTCTGCTCCTAGAATTTATGAACTTATGAGCTTATGAAATGGTGCATCTTCATTGGAATTCTTTGATTTGAGGAAATGGGAGAAAAACATTTGGCATCTTTCTCTTTATGATTGTTAAAAAGTAAATCTACTGGGAAGCTAGTAATACTAAATGTAAGCAGATTATCTGCAATCTTATGAGTGAATAACTGGGAGATAATAACAATTATTTTTCTCATATAACGCAGGGGGCTGAGAAATGCCTATGGGAATGAACCCTAAGTATGATTCAGTTCTGTTGAACAAGACTGCAAGAATGGAAAAAAACTTGGAGAAACAATACAGACTGAATCAGAAGCAAACTTGATGTTCACAATTTAACAAACAGATCTGATAAAAACACTCACAAAGTCTGGATTTATTTCCTGACCCTAGTCTGCGAAGTCAAATTTTCCTTCCATATTTGATGACCTTGTGTAACAAAGTTACTTGGACAAGTAATTAACTTACAGTTCTGTGAAGTCTGATTTGTTGCACAACTATACACTACTGATAAACATATTAGTCATTAGGTGACATAATGGGTGAAGAATGTAAAAATCTATGGGAAAATCTGGAATCCCAGCCTTTCATTTAGATTGAGTGGGGATGTATCATTGCTTCACATGTGTCCCGTATTGACCCTAGCTTGAGTTGTCTTTCCTGAATAAGCAGGATGCTATCCTGCTTCCTTCTGTCTGTTTTCCTTTGCGTACTTCTGTTCAAACTCCTGGGACTAAATCCGCCTCTGGTTTCCAAGGATGAGAGGGCTCTGAATGCAATTCGGTTATTCCCAGTTACTATACATAGGATAGAACTCACAAGGGATAATCAAGTCTTCCAGAGTAACAGAGCAATAGGAATCCACAATGATAACAAAATCAATACTTCGTTCTGTGAAGATTAATTTAAAAATTAGTCCTTTAACCCTTCCTGCTCCATAAACACATCTGTGTTTTGCTCTAAGTAAATCAAGTGCAAAAAGAGCAAATGGAAATATTATAGTGTTGAAGAGATTATTACCTTTTTTTTCAGACTTCAGGATTTGGAATTTGTGAAATAAATTCTGATATTGATTCAGCAAAAAATGATCACTACTATTAGATAATTATTGCCAACTGATTCCACATTGTACTTCTTGGCAATAGTTGTACTTTTTAGAAAGCAGAAAGGGTTAAATTAATATTTATCAGATATTACAAAACAAGCTTAAATAACCCTGGTAAGAAATGGTTGTCAATGTCCCAATACAATAGTGGCATTTAACAGCCACAATAGTGGCATTCAAGGGGCTTTTGGGTACACACATGGATACGCAGGAAATGAAGGGATATGGTTCACGTGGAGGCGATAGAAGATTAGTTAATGTGCATTCATGTTCAGAATGGACTTTGTGGGCTAAAGGGCTTTTTCCTGTGCTATGTTTCTATGTCACCTAATTAATGGACTAGTGTAGTTAGGTCCAATTGCATTACTATTGGTGATTTTTGGGTTTCTATAATATCTGAGGAAGGCATTCAATTAGAGAAAAAAAGACACAAAGTGCTGGAATAACAGTTGGTCAGGCAGCATCTCTGAAGAAGAACATAGATAGGTGACATTTGGGTCAGGACCCTTCTTCAGACTGAGTTACTCCAACATTTTGTGTCCTTTTTTTGTAAACCAGCATCTGATGTTCCTTGTGTCCACATGCAATGAGAGATATTGGCCAGATATTTATTTGTTTGTCTACTCTGAATTATGGCTAATGATACACCTTGTTTTTTATTTGCGAGTACTAAGTAATTTCAGGTGTTGATCAGAGTCAGAGAATCATTGCTACACAGCATGGCAACAGGCCCTATTGGCCCACATTTTCCATGCCAACAACAGTGGAATTCCGGACGTTCTATTTGCTAGTATTTGGTCCATATTATTCTAAACTCTTCCTATCTGTCCAAATGTTGTAATTTCTAAGTTGTATTTGTATCTGCTTTTATAGTTTCTTCTGGCAGCCCATTCCAGATACATATTTCCTTTGAGTGATAAAGTTGCCCTGGAGATCCCGCTTTCAGCTTAAGCCTATGCCACTCTAGTTTTCGAATCCTCTATCTGGGAAAAAGACTGGATCTATGCCCCTCGTGATCTACACCCCTCATGGCCTTGTTCATCTCAGTAAGGCTATATCTTAGCCTCCTACGCTCCACAAAATAGTCCAAGTTACCCCCTAAAATTCAAACCTGCAACTTCAGGTAACATCCTGGTGAATTTCTTCTGTGCCTTTCCAGCGTATTGACATCCTTTCTATAGTTGGGTAACCAGATCCACATGCAGTACTCCAAGTGTGGTCTCACCAACACCTTCTGCAGCTGCATCATAATGTCGCAACGTTTGTACTCAATACCCTCCCGACAAAGATACGCATGCCTTCTTCATCACCCTTCACATCTGACTCGCCACTCTCAAGGAACCTGTACTTCGAGATCTCGCTGTTCTACAATACTCTCCAGTGCTCAACCATTTCCTTTGATGTGCCTGCCCTGATTGGACATACCAAGGTGTAACACCTTACACATGTCTGAGTTACATTCTATTTACCATTCCTTGGTCCACCTTCCCAACATCTAGATCCTTAGAGATCTAGATCTAGATTTTTGTTGGGAAGAAACTTAGATATTCTTCCTCATTGTCCACTATACCACCTATTTTGGGGTCATCTTCAAATTTACTAACAACATTAATTTCATTGTCATTTAAATCATTAATGTAGATAATAAACAACAGTGGACTCAGCACCGACCTCTGTGATGCTCCATTGTTCACAGGCTTCCAATCGGAAAGACAATCCTTCATAACTATCCTTTGACTTCCTCCAAGCCAATTCTGAAATCAATTAGCAAGCTCACTTTTGATTTCATGCAATCTTACCTTCCAGACTAGCCTATCAAGTGTTACTTTGCTAAAAACCACAGAGACAACATCCGCTGCTCTATCCTCATCAATCTCCTTGGTGACCCCTACAAAAAACCCTTAGCAGATTTGAGAGACACAATTTGCCATGCACAAAGCCAAGATATCCCTAATTAGTACATGCCTATTCAAATGCTGGTAGACCCTATCCAACAAATTGGGAGTGGTGGCGCTGCCCTGGCAGCAGCGGCTCGCCTGCAGTCCGTCTGTTTTTCTTTTTTTTGTTGTTTTCTTGTCTTGTTTTAGCGTTAATTTGAGTTATTATGTAGTGTATGTGTGTGCGAGGGGTGGGAGGAACGTTTTTAGTCTCTTCCTTTTGGGGGGGGGACGCGACTTTTCTTGTCGTATCCCCCGTCTTCGTCTCCGTCTGCGCTGAGGCCTAATGGCGGAGCGACAGCCTCCAACTGTGACCGACCTCGAGGCTCCGGAGGCAGAGCCAGCCAGGACTTACCAGCGCGAGGCTGGCCGACTTCGGGGCTGTGGCAAGTTCAGGTGTTCCGGCGTTCCGGCGGCCCGACTCGGAGCTGTGGCGGCTTTCCGGTGGCGGTGGCGGCGGCAGCGACTTCGGAGGTTCAGCCGCGGGCCCAGTGGACGACATCGTCGGGAGCTCACAGGTCACAGGTTGGTGACCTGTTTTTCCGGAGCTCCCGCGGCAACAGCTGCGTCCGCTGGACTGGAGGGCGGCAGCTTCGGCAACTTTGACCGCCCCGGGTCGCGGAGTTGAACCGGCCCACTCGCGGAGCGCGGTTCACCCGTGGGACTTATTTACATAACCCGGTGCGGTCACAACATTGGAGGCCCGGGTCACCTCAGCACAGAGGAAGAGGAAGAACAAGAAGCGAAGAGACAAAGACAAGATTTTTGCCTTCCATCACAGTGAGGAGGTGTCTGGTGAACTCACTGTGGTGGATGTTAAATATGTGTTTATTGTGTGTTTTGTTATTTACTATATGTATGACTGCAGGCAACGAAATTTTGTTCAGTCCACAAGGTCTGAATGATAATAAAGTTTTCCATTCCATTCCATAACTTTCCCACCACTGACATCACACTCACTAGCCTGTAGTTCCCTGGCTTGCCCTTGCTGCTCTTCTTAAATAACACAACAACATTAGTGACCCGTCTTCCAGAAATATCTCTCAGGGCCTTGAGGTGCACATTTGGTGCACAACAGATTGTACTGCTTTGGTTTAGTTTAGTTTAGAGATACAGCATAGTCAAGAACGAACCCAGGTGTCGGGTGCTGTAAGGTAGCAACTTCACGATTGTGCCACTGTGAAATTTAGTATCTTAAAGCGTGCTGTAAGACTAAAATGTTTTGAATAGAATGCTCAACATAAACTAAGCTCAAAAGCATGTTGCAAATTCTCCTACATTTGGCTTAACCGCGCTGTCCTTTCCTGACCTGTACCCTAGCTCTCCCATTACTTTGCAAACCTACCATGATCCTCTCATACTGCCCTTCTTCACCAAACTCCACTGCATTGTTTCTCTACCACACTGATAGTCTGCTCTGCATGGTAATTTCAGCACTTTATGGTTTTATATCCTCTGCAATTTGTTTTCCTTGATCTGAGCTCACGGCAGACATCCATCTGTATTCTCCCTCTCCCCTAACAATTAACTTCCCTGAGATCTCTCTTTACTTGGTCACTGTCTGGTTGATCTGTCCTCCTAAAAGGTGGTCTATACTTTCCATGCCTCTGACCTCCTCCTCCAATTATTCCACTTTTCTTCTTTCACTACCCTCCCAGTGATATCTACCGCTCTCTCACACCCTCACACACATGCTCCCTCTCTCTCTTGTGCTCTCTCTCTCTTGTGCTCGCTCTCTTGTGCTCTCTCTCTTTCTCACTCCACCTACTTCCCCCCCTCCCTTCACTCTGTACCCCTCCCCACTGCTAACAAACTCTCCCTTCCTCCTCTCTGGTTCCCAGCTGCGGACTCATTGACCTACAATTCTCATCTGGAATTAGCTAGGCTCCCAATGCGCTCATTTGCCAGGTGGGAAATGAAGTAGAAACATTTCACTGATGTCCTGCTGTTAAATTCAGCAGGACCTCTGCTCTTCCTGTATTTCCAGGTTTCCTGACTTCTGGCAGACACTCTGACTTCCTCATCTTCCCAGAAATGGACCTGGAATTCTTGTACTTACAAATCAAACGGCAATGATAAATAACCAGGTGTTTTCATGTACTGTTAAACAAAGGGGAATAACATTCCAACTTTCAAGTGTAAAAGCACTTTAGAGAGTTACGTTTATCTCTTGAGGAAGAATGTAAAAAAAATTTGTGTTAAAACACTGTAAAATCAGAACGTCAATATTTTTGCAATTTTATAACACAGAAGAGACCATTGAGCGCTTTATATTCATGCTGAAAGAATGGATTGAAAGAGGTATCTAATTAACTCACCCTCTTGTTCTTTCCTCCAAGCTTTGAAATTCATTCAGTTTCCTATTATATTATTTCCTCTGCATTTTCAGGTAGTACACTTTAGGTTGTTAGATCTGGTTATAAACATATTTACACTTATTTTAACAATAGACAATAGACAATAGGTGCAGGAGTAGGCCATTTGGCCCACGATCACACTAATACCTAAGAAAGATAAAGATGTGGAAGAACCTGGATCATACAGAGCTATTGCGTTGCTAAATACAGATCAAAAAATATTAGCGAAAATACTAGCTAGAAGACTAAGTAAATATGCTAGTAAATTAATACATCCGGATCAAACGGGGTTTATCCCTAAGAGACAATCATTTAATAATATGAGACGTCTGTTCAATATAATGCATTCACACCAAACTGAAGATCAAAAACTATCAATCATATCGTTGGATGCAGAGAAAGCATTCGATCAGGTCGAATGGGATTATATGCTCAGGGTATTGCAAGAATTTCAACTGGGATAGAATTTTATTCTGTGGATTAAATTACTATATAATAAGCCAACGGGCAGAATATTAACGAACAATAATTTATCTACGAAATTTCATTTGTCAAGGGGAAACAGACAAGGATGTTCATTATCACCATTGTTATTTGCCCTCATAATTGAACACCTAGCGGAAAGAATCAGAACTCATCCGAATATCCATGGATATAAAACAAAATATTCCAATAATAAAATATCACTATACGCTGATGACGTACTATTGTACATCACAAAACCTCATATTACTATACCAAATATTTTAAAATTAATAGAGGACTTCGGATCATTTTCAGGATATAGAATAAATTGGAATAAAAGTGAAACCATGTCAATAAAACCGAAACGCATCTTTTACAATTTCCTTTCAAAATAGCTACGGAAAAATTTAAATACTTGGGCATCGAAATTACTAGAAGATATCAAGATATGTTTGACGAAAATTATAACTCTCTACTTAAGAAACTATGTAACTTGATTAAATTTTGGAAAACGCTTCCGATGTCCTTAATAGGCCGAATAAATGCCATAAAAATGATTTTTCTACCACAAATTTTATACCTGTTCCAATCTATCCCAATATATTTACCCCAAATGTTTAAAAAAATACTGGACTCAGATATCACAAATTTTATTTGGGATTATAAATCCCACAGAATACAAAGAGCTCATCTGAATAAACCCAAAGTAGTAGGGGGATTAGCACTCCCCAACTTTATGTATTACTACTGGTCTGTAAATACCAGAAACATGATCCAATTGCTGGATAATTCTCTCCAACAATTGGATTGGATGATTATGGAGAGAGAGGATTGCTGCAATATTGAATATTGGAGCAATCCCTCTCTCTCCAATATCGATGAATAATAAAAATTACAACAATAATCCAATTATATACAGTACAATCAGAATTTGGAAACAAATAAAACACAATCTAAAATTAAGAAATGTATCTCTCTTATCTCCTATCGGTAAAAACCCCTCATTTAAACCTTCAACTATAGATAAAGCATTTATACAATGGGAAAGTGCTGGAATTAAAATCTTCGGAGATGTGTATGAATCGGGAAAACTATTATCATTTAAACAAATACAACTAAAATACAATTTGGGAAACAATCAGTATTTTAAATATTTCCAAATCTGTGACTATCTGAAAAAATACGCACAAGATTATCACAATATGTCTCCAGATTTACTGGAAGAGGTAATGTATACAAAGGCAGAATCAGAAACCTAATATCATATATATATAATATTATTCTAAATGAGGAAATACCAACAACAGAAGGTATCAGGAGAGATTGGGAAAAATAATTAAGTATAAAAATTCCCAAAGAAAGGTGGGAAGAATATTTATTAAACGTGCATAAATGTTCAATTAATGTAAGACACACCTTAATACAATTTAAAATCCTACACAGATTATACTATTCAAAAACTAAAATAAGTAAACTTTTTCCCAACGTCTTACCTATATGTGATAAATGTCAATGTCAAGAAGCTAATATAGCACACTCATTTGTCTTTTGTACAAAAATTCAAACATTTTGGACTGAAATTTTTGAAATTTTCACAAAAATATTTAAAATAAAACTGACCCCGGAAGCAGACTTGATAATCTTCGGGATATGGGAAGATTGCCCTGAATTAAATGTGTTTCAAAAGACTCTCCTTGAATATGGTTTAATAACTGGAAAAAAGCTAATCTTAAAATTCTGGAAAAATTCTCCGGTACCAACAGTCAATATGTGGATCTCAACTATGTTCGAAACACTACACTTGGAAGATATGAGACTCCGACTAGCAGGAAAATCAGACTGTTTCTATAAGACGTGGTCTGCATTTATAAATCTATTACAAGGATAAGGTGCAAGAATACCTCAAAAAAGTACCAGTCGGGTCTTGGTAAAGGGGGAAGAAAAACTGTCGAGTTGGTAGATTCCTTTTGCGAGATGTTTATAATAAAGTAACTGGCTTTTCTTTTTTCTTTCTCTATTTTTCCGTTTTTCTTTTTTCTTTTTTTCCTCTCCAGGGTCTATCTCTTAATTCCCGTTTCTAACTCTTCAAGGGTTTCCTTTCCCTCTGTCACGCTTTTGCACTTTCGCATCTCTTTTTCACTTTTCTACTATCTATGCTGCTATTTTTCTCTCTATTCTCTCTTTTCTAAAGGCTTAAAATAAAAAATAAAAATTAAGGGGTACAATGACTGTAATACAATACAAGGGATGTACACTGATGTAACTGACAGTACCGCTAATAAATATAGTTATTAAAAAAATGTTTTTTTAATTAAATTACAAAAAAGCCAGCACCGCCATTCAATGTGATCATGGCTGATCGTCCCCAATCAGTACCCCATTCCTGCCTTCTCCCCATATCCCCTGACTCCACTATTTTTAAGAGCCCTATCTAGCTCTCTCTTAAAAGCATCCAGAGAACCTGCCTCCAGCGCCCTCTGAGGCAGAGAATTCCACAGACTCACCACTCTCTGTGCCTTAAGGTGCCTCACAGTGCCTTAAATATGTAACCTCTGCTTACTGATCTTTCTCCTGTTAGAACGTCTTATTTAATTTTTAACTTTAAAAATTAATTTTCTAATGAGACAATTAGCTTCTTTGACAATCCAATTCCCGTAAATCTCCTTTGCATCTTAGTCAAATTCTTGATTACCATCCAAGGATGTTCACAATATTACCAACATTTCTCAGCCAACTGAGCAGCTTGCGGTACATCGTGGAGGAGGTGCTAATGATTTTAACACTTGGCATATATCACTTGGTGCACAGAAGGGACAAATTATAACAATCCAACAAGTTATGCAATATTTGTCAATGTGTTAAAGACCATCCAAATTTGTACATCATCTTTCCACAGGTGACTGGTGAAGGACCTCATCCAAACTCTAGCATGTATAGTTCACTCTCAGCTGCAGTTATGATGACTATAGATGATTGATTTAGCATTTGATATAGACTAATTGGGCAGTAATTAGCCGGACTGAATTTGCTTTGCAGTTTTCGAACAGGACAAACCAGGACAATTTTCAACATTGTCAATTTGTAACTGTACTTGATCAGTTCATAGTCATAGAGTCACAGAGTCATAGAGATATAGAGTAATACAGTATGGAAACAGGCTCTTCTGCCCAATTGGCCACACTGGCCAACATGTCCCAGCGACACTAGTCCCACCTGCCAGCATTTGGTCCATATCCCTCCAAACCTGTCCTATCCATGTTTCTTAAATGTTGCGATAGTCCCTGCCTCAACTACCTCTTCTGGCAGCTTGCTCCATACACCCACCATCCTATGTGCAAAAAAGTTATCTTTCAGGTTCCTATTAAATAATTCATCTTTCACCTGAAATCTATATCCTCTGGTCCTCGCCTACTCTGGGCAAGAGACTCTGTGCATCTACCCAATCTATATATCTCATGATTTTATACACCTCTATAAGATCACCCCTCATCTTCCTGTGCTCCAAGGAACAGAGTCCCAGCCTACTCAACCTCTCGCAATAGACAATAGACAATAGACAAGAAGGTAGGAATGGGGTACTGATTGTGCCATGATCAGCCATGATCACATTGAATGGCGGTGCTGGCTCGAAGGGCCAAATGGCCTACTCCTGCACCTATTGTCTATTGCCTATTGTCTCAGACCCTCAAGTCCTGGCAACATCCTCGTAAATCTTCTCTGTACCCTTTCCAGTTTGACAACATATTTCCTATAATATGGTGCCCAGAACTGAACACAATCATCTAGATGCGGCCTCACCAACGTCTTATACAACTGCAACATGACTTCCCAACTTCTGTACTCAATACTCTGACTGATGAAGGCCAATGTGCCAAAAATCTTTTTGATCACCCTATCTACCTGTGACTCCACCTTCAAGGAACCATGCACCTGCTCTACAACATTCAACAGAGCCCTACCATTCATTGTGTAGGTCCTGCCCATGTTAGACTTCCCAAAATGCAACACCTCACATTTCTCTGTATTATATTCCATAAACCATCCCTCAGCCCAGCTGGCAAGTCGATCAAGAAAGATCCTGCTGCAATTTTTGCATCCATCTTCACTATCTGCAAAACCACCCACTTTTGTATCATCTGTATCTAGTTCTGGAGTAAAGGTCTTCTGTATTGTGGTCCCATTAGTCTTTGGTCCAGCCAATGCTCAGCCATTTGTTGACAACAGATGGGGTAAATGGACTACATTTTGTAATGTTGAGAATCACAAAGAACCTCATTGAGGATGAGGAGACTGTGTCAAGAGATACAAGATACAAGATACATTTATTTGTCACATGTGCCAATTGGCACAGTGAAACGTGTGTACACCATACAGCCATACAATTAAAATAAAGTACACAACACATGATAGAATCCAACATAAAACATCCCCATACAGCAGAATCAAAGTTTCCCACTGTGAAGGAAGGCATCAAAATCAGTCCTCTTCCTCTGTTGTTCTTAATGTTCACCCGTGGTCGGGGCCTCCCAAGCCCTCCGATACTCAGGCCCACTTGCCGGGATGGAACTCCGACGTCGGAACGGGAAGAACAAGTTCCGGCTTGGACCTCCGAATCGGCCGCTTCCTCCCAGAGTCCGCGGCTTCCGCAGTCCACAGGCTGCGCTGGGTGGTGATTCACGCTGGCGGCCCTCGGCAAAGGGTTCCATGGACTCCGCAATGTTGAGGTCAGTGCCGCCCGCGTTTAAAACCTCATCTCCACGATGTTAGAACAGCGGGCCCAGCACTCCGGAGCTTCAAACGGCGATCCAGGTAGGCATTGCTCCACTCCGTCGTTAATCCAGCGCTGCGACTCCGCTGCTGAAGCTCTGCTCTGGGTCTCCGGCAGGAAAAGCCACTCCGATCCGGTTGGCAGGCCGCGAGGAGGACGGCGAGGATGCGACTCGGAGAATAATCGCGTCCTCGCCAGAAAGTGACTGAGAAGCGGTTTCCCCCTTACCCTACCCCCCTCCCCCACATAAAAAAAGTGAAGAAACTCCAAACACACTCTTTTAAGACAAACTAACATTTTTAAAAAGACAGAAAAAACAGACTACAATGTAGGCAGAGGCTGCCTTCAATGCGGCGCCCCTAGTGGTTGTAGCTTCCTCCGGTTAATTGGCTACCAACATCATGACCTGCAGAGGCAGGAATGGGCTTTGCTTTGAGCCTTGGATATGAGATCAGATAGATGTGTCGATTGCATGCTGCTTTGACTGGGTAGTGCGGATGTAATTGTGTAATTAATTTGCCAGGTTAACATGTCATTTCTAGGTAAATCTGTTGCTATATCTGGCCTGCCCTTATGCTCTCCTGATTGCATTTGTCTTTGTCCTCTTTTCTTTGGACATCTCTTTGACCTATATTGCACTAAATTTGTTATTTATTGAACTTTTCCTTTTTTTCGCTTCTCCCATCATGTATTATGTTTACGTATTCACATATTCTGTTGTGCTGCAGCAAGTAAGAATTTCATTGTCCCATCCAGGACATATGACAATAAAACACTCTTGACTCTTGCCTCTCTTGACTATTCTTAAACCATAGTCTTCACCTATTCTATATCTTCGTTCAATAGTCATTAGAGATACAGTATGGAAACAGTTTATTCGGCCCACTAAGCCAATGCCACCAATCTAGCACCCATTTTACACTCCTACATTAGCCCTATTTTTTTCTCCCCTCATTTTTATCATTTCCCCCCAGTTTCTACCACATTGAGACATTTACATTAGCAAATTTACCTACCAACCATCACATAGAATCATAGATTCATTGTTATTCAGGATGGAAAAAAGGCCACCTTGCCTAACTCAACCATATTGACCTGAGGAAGATCCATTTGCCTGCATATGTCCCAAGTTCCTCCAAACCTATCCTATCCATGTTCTGGATAAATGTCTTTTAAACATTACGATCTGTACCACCTCCTCTGTCAGCTCATTCCAGAGACACAGCACCTACTGAAAAAAAATGACCATCAAGTCCCTTTAAAATTTTCCCTTCTCAACTTAAATCTATGTCCTCTAATTTCAGTCTCCCCACCCCAGGGAAAAAAACATTGTGACCATTCCTCCTATCTATGCCACTTATTTTATATACCTCCATAAGGTATATAACCTTCACCCCTCAGCCTCCTGTATCTCAGGCTATCCAGGCTCTTCTTATAACTCAAGCCATCCCTTCATAAAGTCATGGTGTCAGGCAACACAGAAACAGGCACTTTAGCCCAATTCCTCTATGCCGACCAAAAAAACCCAACTAAGGTCATGCCATATGCCCGCATTTGGTCCATATCCTTCTAACTGTTTCTACTACATGTTTCTGACCAAATATCTTTAAAATGTTGTTATTGTACCTGCCTCTACTACTTCCTCTAGCAGCTCTATGAAAAAAATAATCCCCTCAGATTCTTATAAAATGTTTACCGCTCTCACCTTAAACCTATACTTTTGCAAGTAAGAATTTGTTTGTTCTATTCTTCAGTGCCTATGACAATTAAACACTCTTGTCCCTTGTCTTGTCTCTCTTGCCCTCTAGTTCTTGATTCCCCTACCCTGAGGAAAAGACAGTTGTATAGTCGAGAGTGAGGAAGGTTATCTGAAGAAGATAATGAGAGGCATGGATAAACATCCAGTTCTTTTCCCAATGTAGAGGATTCTAAAACTAGAGTGCATAGGCTTCAGGTGAAAGGTTAGAGATTTAAGAGGGACCTCAGGGACAGCTTTTTCACCCAGAGGGTGACCTGTATGCTGATTCAGCTGCTAGAGGAAGTTATGGGAGCTGATACAATTACAAATTTTAAAAGGTACTAGACCAAGGGGGACCTGTTGGGTCCCGTCCCCTCAATGTGCGGGGGAGGGGGGAGAGGGTGGGGGGGGGGGGAGAGTGGGAGAAGAGAGGGGCGGGAGAAAGAGAGGGGGGAGGGAGGGGGGAGGAAGAGGGATGCCGGGGGAGGAAGAGAAAGGCTGGGGGGAGAGGAGGGGAGAGAGAGAGAGGCGGGGAGGGAGAGAGAGAAGGGGGGGGAGAGAGAGGAGGGGGAGAGAGAGAGGAGGGGGGGAGAGAGAGGAGAGGGGGAGAGAGAAAGGGGGAGAGAGAGGAGGGGGAGAGAGAGGAGGGGGAGAGAGAGGATGGGGGAGAAAGGGGAAGAGGGAGGGAGATAGAGGGGGAGAGGGGAGGGAGAGAAGAGAGGGGGAGAGAGAGGAGGCGGAGAGAGAGAAAGGGGGATTAAGGGGGAGAGAGGGGGGGAGCAGGGGGAGAGGTCGGGGGGTGGGCGGGATAGGCCAGGAGGAGGGGGGGAAGAGAGCCCGGGGGGGGGGGGGGGGGTGGGAAAGAGAGCCCGGTGAGAGAGACAGAGAGAGAGAACGAGCTCTAGTACAGGGCCCACCTTGCTCGTTCATCACTCGCAGCGTGTGCCGCAGTCTGAAAAGCGAGCAGGCTGCGAAAAGCGAGCGGGCAGTGGAGGAAGTGAACACACGCACACACACGTACACACACTCTGTCTGTTCACTCTTTGTCGTCTTTATGATGAGAGCAGAAATAGGATTACCCTCAGAAAACCTGGAGGAATATAGAACATGTGGTCTTGTAGTATGTTCAGCACAGACATTGTGGGCCAAGGGTCCTGTTCCTGTGTTATACTTAGAGAGGGAACATGCAAGCTCTACTTAGATAGCTCCAGAGGCCATGATTGAAGTTGGGTCACCACAGCAATGAGGCTCTTGGAATTGAATGGATGAATCCTAAAAGATAAAAAATAAACGATTCAAGGAGAAATAATTTTTAATGAAGGGTTGAGGCATAATAATATCCCAGGCACAATGAGCAGTGTACATACACAGCTAGTAAAGCTACCTCACGTCTCCATCGACTTGGACTCATTTCAGACCTCTGGTCCTGACTGTGTGGATGGGGGGGGGGGGGTTGATGTGTTTGTATGCAGTAAAAACTACAGGGAAAGCTGGTGGGGGAATGATTGCTCTAGTGGGTCAAATGGCTTCCCTCCCTGTTGTCATGATATATAGACTGAAATAGTGCTATATCCCATTGTTACGGTTCATTAAATAACTGGAAATAATTTGTTCCTATCATTTTTAACTTTCAGTTTTCTCCTGGGTCTCCTTTCTAGTTGAGGGCAGGAGGGAAAGACTGGGAAAAGCTGTAGTGTTCCTCGTCATAATCCATTACGGGAAGGATTAAAAAGGAAAATCATGGCCTTTGTACCGATTGGGACTGAGTACTAGGTACCATATATGTAGGAATTCACAAACTAACCAGCACTGAAATCAATGGAGTTGTGTGTGACATACAATATGTAGGCTAACCTTTGCCAGCGAGTATCTTGGAAGGAAGCCAAGCTCCAATGTGCTTTATTTCCTGGAGGCGGAAAACACTGCAGAGAATCGAAGTTTTCCCATCTAAGTTAGCTACTGGCTAATAATACTGAGTTTCCAATAACAGCAGACTTTCTACAACGCCGGATCAACTCACATCCTGGATGCTTCATAATGTTCCCTAAGAATCACAGCAGAACCAAAGCGAGATGCCAATAGTGTTGTATACTTTCTTTGGTATATTAAACAAGAATTGTATATAAGTAAATAATTCTTTATCCATTATTTTTTGCACATAGTCCCTAACTTTTTTTGGTATATGAAGCACAAATTATTTACTTATTTTTACTTCTTTACTTATTTTTGCACATAGCCTCGAAGTGGTCATTATGAACTTTGCTTGATTCTTGGGGGGGTTTTGGAGAAGGGCCTCTTGATATTTATATTGAGTGCAGCAGATGTTAGTAACTTCAAGACTCTATTGTGTTTTCCACATTGCTTCAGAATATTACTGCTGATTTGATACTCTAACAGCTGGATATCATGGGATATTGAGAAGATAACTTTGGTTTGGCCATAACAAGGGGGAATGGACATGGATGGCTTTCAACTTACTCTCTGATTGATGACAACTTGCATTTATATAGTAGCTCTTAATTTAAAATGTCCTAAGGCACTTCACAGGCCTTTTATCAGAGGAAACTAATTGTCACCAAGCTGTAGGTAATCAGTATCTTTGTGGAGAGATTGGTGTTAAATGACAGCTTAGAGGATGGAAACGTTTCATTCTCTAAGCTGTCATCATTTCTGAAGGGTTTGCCGGTGGTTAGGGTCGAGGCAAACTAAGACACAGTTAGTAATACTAGGTCTAAGAAAATTGGGAATAGATAAGAGCGCTAGCTTTTTGGAAGGTTGTATGTTTGTGGTAAGGCGGACTTTAGTCTTGGCCAAGATCCTGAAGATACTGACAGGAAATTTGAACATTCCATACACCAGGAACCAATGTGAATTAATGAGTACGGGAGCAATTGGTTAACGAGTGGTTGTAAGATGTCAGCATGTGCATCTGGATTTCTATGAGCCCAAATTTATTTGGTGGAAGACTGGAATCTGATGAGAAAAGTTTTGGAATAATCAAATAAAAAGGTCACAAATCATTACTGAAGGCTTGAAGTATGATTAGAGTGGATAATATAGAAGTGGTTTGGTTGATAGGATAAAGGGTTAGAAGCTTGATTCAGGAACAACCAGTGTTACAAACAACTTAGTTCATTATTGGCTGAACAATAGGTATGGAGACAGTGACTAGGGAATGAACAGCATTCATAACCAGGAAAGAGATATCAACATCGGTCTTCCTAGTGTAAGTTTTATTTATCAAATACAGGATGACAGACAAGTAGTCTTCAAATTTACTTCTCATCATCTGTAGGATTGGCTCCATCACTATCGTTTCACCTTATTCTCTATTAGGCTGTGGGCCGAACATCAAAAATGTGTCTAGAAATCAACTTTCGTGACCCATGTCTCGGAACTACATGAAATTTTGCACAGATTTAGATAAAATATAATTGAGAAGGAAGTCATAACCTGTCAGTGCCAAAAGTTGCACATTAATTAATTAAACTAATTAGAAAATGAGATAAAAAAAGTAAGAGCCAGCTAGTGTCCAATGCTCATATTACACCATGGGGAGCCTATTTCCGTGTTGCAGTCCATTTGAACGATATATTATTATACCATCTATATATATATAGGACATGAATATGACTGCAATCATATATAACTATATTATATAACATTTATATAATTAATATAATTGTGAGTGTTTTTTGTATAAGACTGCTGCAGAGGTCCGGCTCCTGGTCCAGCCTAATTAATCATAGAATCATAGAATCATAGAAAATAGGTGCAGGAGTAGGCCATTCGGCCCTTCGAGCCTGCACCGCCATTCAATATGATCATGGCTGATCATCCAACTCAGTATCCTGTACCTGCCTTCTCTCCATACCCCATGATCCCTTTAGCCACAAGGGCCACATCTAACTCCTTCTTAAATATAGCCAATGAACTGGCCACAACTACCTTCTGTGGCAGAGAATTCCACACTCACCACTCTCAAAGATCTTCTCATCTTGGTCCTAAAAGACTTCCCCCTTATCCTTAAAATGTGACCCCTTGTTCTGGAGTTCCCCAACATTGGGAACAATCTTCCTGCCTCTAGCCTGTCCAACCCCTTAAGAATTTTGTAAGCCTCTATAAGATCCCCCCTCAATCTCCTAAATTCCAGCGAGTACAAGCCGACTCAATCCAGTCTTTCTTCATATGGAAGTACTGCCATCCCAGGAATCAGTCTGGTGAACCTTCTCTGCACTCCCTCTATGGCAAGAATGTCTTTCCTCAGATTAGGAGACCAAAACTGTACGCAATACTCCAGGTGTGGCCTCACCAAGACCCTGTACAACTACAGTAGAACCTCCCTGCTCTTGTACTCAAATCCTTTTGCTATGAATGCCATTTGCTTTCTTCACAGCCTGCTGCACCTGCATGCCTACTTTCAATGACTGGTGTACCATGACACCCAGGTCTCGTTGCATCTCCCATTTTTCTAAGCGGCCACCATTCAGATAATAATCTATCCTCCTGGTTTTTGCCTCCAAAGTGGATAACCTCACATTTATCCACATTATACTGCATCTGCCATGTATTTTCCACTCACCCAACCAATCTAATTCACCTTGCAGCCTCCTAGCATGCTCCTCACAGCTAACACTGCCCCCCAGCTTCGTGTCATCCGCAAACTTGGAGATGTTGCATTCAATTCCCTCATCCAGATCATTAATATATATTGTAAATAGCTGGGGTCCCAGCACTGAGCTTTGCGGTACCCCACTAGTCACTTCCTGCCATTCTGAAAATGACCCGTTTACTCATACTTTTTGCTTCCTGTCTGCCAGCCAGTTCTCTATCCACATCAATACTGAACCCCCAATACCATGTGCTTTAAGTTTGTATGCTAATCTCTTATGTGGGACCTTGTTGAAAGCATTCTGAAAGTCCAGATATAACACGTCCACAGGTTCACCCTTATCCACTCTACTAGTTCCATCATCAGAAAATTCTGTAAGATTCGTCAGACATGATTTACCTTTCGTAAATCCATGCTGACTTTGTCCAATGATTTCACCGCTTTCCAAATGTGCTGCTATCCCATCTTTAATAACTGACTCTAGCATTTTCCCCACTACCGATGTTAGACTAACTGGTCTGTAATTGCCCGTTTTCTCTCTCCCTCCCTTTTTAAAAAGTAGGATTACATTAGCTTCCCTCCGATCCTCAGGAACTACTCCAGAATCTAAAGAGTTTTGAAAAATTATCACTAATGCATCCACAATTTCTGGGGCTACTTCCTTAAGTACTCTGGGATGCTGCCTATCTGGCCCTGGGGATTTATCGGCCTTTAATCCATTCAATTTACCTAACGCCACTTCCCAGCTAACCTGGATTTCAGTCAGTTCCTCCATCTCATTTGACCCCTGGTCCCCTGCTATTTCCGGCAGATTATTTATATGGATAAATGTGAGGTTATCCACTTTGTGAAGACAGAACCAAAGTAGTTATTCAATTGGTCTGCCATGTCCTTGTTCCCCATGATCAATTCACTAGTTTCTGACTGCAAGGGACCTACATTTGTTTTAACTAAGCTTTTTCTCTTCACATATTTATAAAAACTTTTGCTGTCCATTTTTATGTTCCCTGCCAGTTTTCTTTCATAATCTATTTTCCCTTTCCTAATTAAGCACTTTGTCCCCCTCGGCTGGACTCTAAATTTCTCCCAGTCCTCTGGTAGGCTGCTTTTTCTGGCTAATTTGTATGCTTCATCTTTAATTTTGATACTATCCCTGATTTCCCTTGTTATTCACTGATGCACTACCTTCCCTAATTTATTATTTTGCCAAACTGGGATGAACAATTGTTGTAGTTGGCCGAGGGCAATTCTTCTAGGTTCCCCCATTTTCTGAACCCCACTGACTGCCAGAATGCAGAGTGGGTGTCACGGTCATAGTAAGACTGGGGCAGTGCCAGGCTGGGGGAAGGCTAAGGCATCTTCCACCAACAGGAACCCTATACTAACCCTATACTAACTCGCCCCCCCTTCCAGAGCTGCACAGGGCTGGAGCTGGAGCCACTTTGGGACCGGCTGCAGGCTCCGTACGTGTGGCCGCTCAGCGAGTCCACCTTGACCAGCATGCCCTTCTGGATCGTCGTGGTGATGATGGTGGGGTGCAGCACTGCCCTGTACGCCGCCCGGGCTGCCTTCATCACCCCCATAGCGCCGGATCCGTCAGTTTGCCCGCTCGCTCGCTGCAACACCGGCATCCTGACAGCCCAACCGACCCCTCGCAGCACTCACAGGCCTACCAACTGCCTGATGACCCTTCACAGCACTCACCGGCCTTCCGACAGCCCGACCGACCCCTCGCAGCACTCACCGTTATTTATCATTTTTATTTAACAATTCACATCATAACTTTATAAAGATAAATCAATTGATAAACAAAATGATCAACACGATTAGCATTGCCTTTATTCCTTGGAAACCTTTATTCCTTGTTATTGATGTAATGAGGAGGCAGCCATGATCCCAGAGTCCTCGCCAAAGATACTAGAGATGCTCTGCTCTATAATCTTTGGTCCTTGCTGCCCAGCGACCATAAAACAAAGCATGGGATTGGTCAATTTGCGTCCGACCTCAATGTCAAACATGCATTGATTGGACAATTACTACTCGGAAAATTGGAAGTTTTTGTCATATTTAAACAAAATGTGCAGGTTTTGTTCTTGACGAGTTTCAGGTATGATTTATATAATATTTTTATACAAAATGTTAAAAATTCAGGTTGTTCCATGAGTTGGGTCACGAACCTGAACGAAAAAGCTCCTTGGCCCACAGCTTATATGTGTTATCCTAGAAAATCAGCCAGCATGCTATTTTTTAGTTTAGCATGGAAATTGTAGTTTAATTTAGAGCATAGATTAGTTTACATCGAAACAGGCCCTCAAGGCCACTGTGTCCATGCCAACCTTCAGTCACCTGTTCACAATAGTTATCCCACTTTTTCATCCACTCTCGACATACATGGGACAATTTACAGAGGCCAATTAACCTATAAACCCGCCCTGTTTTTGGGATGTGGAAGGAAACCAGAGCATCCAGAGGAGATCCATGCAGTCACAGGGGGAACATGTAAACTCCACTCAAACAGCAACCAAGGTCAGGATCGAACTCGGGTCTTTGGTGTTGTTTGGCAGCAACTCTATGAGGTGTGTCACAGTACCACCCTTAATGCCGACCTAGTAACTAAATCCCACTTGCTTTCCCTTTACGTTGTTTGTGCATAGTGATAAGATTGGTGTTTAGATCCTGACTGAAATCTACTAACTTTGTGCAAAGCAGGAATTTTCCAGGAACTGAGACCAAGTGCATTTAATTCAATGCCTTAACTGATGGGCAAATGAATCAATTTCCCAACATTGACTCCATGCTACACATTCACTCTCACACTCAAGATATCCTATAATCATAAATTGATGAGCGCCTCTTGATAATTAAAGATAGCTACCAGAAT
This sequence comes from Okamejei kenojei, assembly GCA_035221665.1. Taxonomy (NCBI): domain Eukaryota; kingdom Metazoa; phylum Chordata; class Chondrichthyes; order Rajiformes; family Rajidae; genus Okamejei; species Okamejei kenojei. The sequence goes on from CM069143.1 coordinate 41,606,416, forward strand.
TATTTCACAAAATATTCTACATATATGAACATGCTAAATATGAAGAGTGTGACAGTGGTTAACAGTATAATTTCTCTGCGGGATGTATGGATGAGTCTAGCCCATAGTGATAAGTCTTCTGTACTTTTAAGCATCATGGTACTGTGTGCATCATTCTTATCCCTGGATCTAGTGGACACCATAAACAGACAAAGGCACAATATCAAGTTTATACTATTTACCTTTTTTTTTATCAATGTGTAAGTATGGCTGATTGGAGAACGTGCAATGCCACACTGGTGCTGTGGGAGCCCTGCTCCGAATTTAAGATGGCAGAGGGTAAAGTGCAACTGCTTTAACCCGAATGTGGGGTGGAAGATTGCAACCTTCACGTGGTCCGCCCTGTTTTGACGAATGCAATCAACCCAGCATGCACAATCAAATAGATCAAATAGAACAAGTTGTCCTCCAACTTTAGTCTGTGCACGCCATACGCAAGAAGAAGAAGAACCCAAATGTTATCCTTTGCTCACACTGCATGTGACAGAGGCGTTTGCAGGGACATTGCAAATGGAGCTTTGCTTTGCGTCTAACCCTTGTCGTAATTAAATGTTTGATACTGCACTCGTAGCAAAAAGTGAGTCATGGCCATTGCTGCATCACATGTTAAAAAGAACACTTACCCTCACAGATACAAAAGTAATTAAAAGTAACCTTAAATGACCTCCTCGCAGCTTTATCATAGTACAGATTTTTTTGCTGAAAGAACAAGAGATATTACTCTTATATCCTGCTGCCTTTTACATTGATCCATTTATGTGCAGTGACCTTGCATCCGGTTATGATGATATCTCTCTGTGTCTGACCGGAGCACTTACTGCATCTGGGAGATGTTCACATTTTATTTTTCCTGTTTATTTCTCATAATTGCCATAGTTACTGTACTGTCACAATACAAGCAGATTTTGTTTTTAAGCAAAGGTTTGACACACTGACCCTGGGAGGAGGATCAAATAGGGGTTGGGGTTGATGTTTGCGTCTGGGAATCATAAAAGAGTGGGATTCTTTCAGGACCTGGTGAATTCAGTGAGAGGGCTGATATTAAAGGTTGCAAGCGTGGGACAAGATCATATTTAGAGGCCAGAGAAATAAGACCATGACCAAAAGACATAGGAGCCCATTTGGCCCATTGAGTCTGCTCCACCATTCGTTCATGGGTAATCTCCTTTTCCCTCTCAACCCCATAGTCCTGCCTTCTCCTCGTAACCTTTGACACCCTTACTAAACAAGAACCTGCCAATCTCCGCTGTAAAACCACCCAATGTCTTGGCCTCCACTGCTGGCTGTGGCAATGAATTCCACAGATTCACTACCCTCTGGCTAAAGAAATTCCTCCCCATCTCCAGTTGGATGTTAAAGCTGTACAAGATGCTAGTGAGGCTACAGTTGGAATATTACGTATGCGGACGTGGCGCCGACGGACGAGAAGCTGAAGCAAAGAAGTCAAAGCCAAAGAACCGAATGGAAATGAGGCCGAAACGCCAAAAATCCAAAAGAGTACGAAGACGAAACGGCAACTAACCGAAAGGATGGGATGCCTAAATGCAAACTAACCGAAAGGGCGAGACGCCTAAAAGCCAATAACCGAAAAGCTGCATCGCTTAAAAACAAACTCACCGAATGGCTGCTCTGTCAAAACGGCACCTACCCGAAAGGCGGCATCATCTACACGCCAACGAACCGACTGCCGCTCAACAGAAAAGTCCAATAATGGACATGACATTGCCGGGGGGCGGGACTTGTCAGCAATTGGTCCAGAACGCCGCGTCCATCACATCACTGTGAAGGGATGAACATTGTCGCACACCCCCGCTCCACCCGACCCACAGCCCGTGGAGGGTGGCCGTGGGAGAGTGGGGGCTGTCCCGAGGAATGCACAGCTTCGGCCGCTTACTTGGTGCTTAGGTTCAGATTGCCCAGTCACCTATGGCTTGTGTGGGAAAGTGACCCCCACGCTCCCGTCTCCCCCTTCTCTCTCCCCTCTTCTCTCTCTCCCCCCTCTCTCTCTCCCTTCTCTCTCTCCCTTCTCTCTCTCTCCCCTTCTCTCTCTCCCCCCTCCCCTCTCTCCCCCTCTCTCCCCTTCTCTCTCTCCTCCTCTCTCCTCCTCCTCTCTCTCTCCCCCCTCTCCCTTATCTCTCTCACCTTCTCTCTGACTCTCCCCTCTTCTCTCTCTTCCCTATCTCTCTCCCCCTCTCTCTCCCTTCTCTCTCTACCCCTTCTCTCTCTCCTCTCTCTCCCCCTTCTCTCTCTCCCGTCTCTCTCTCCCCTTCTGTCTTTCTCTCCCCTCTTCTCCCTCTCTTCCGCTCTCTCCCCCTCCCCTCTCTTCCCATCTCTCTCTCCCCTTCTTTCTTTCTCTCCCCTTTCTCTCTCTCCCCTTTCTCTCTCTCCCCCCTCTCTCTCCCTTCTCTCTCTCCAATCTCTCCCTCTCCACCACCTATGCAGAGCGGCTATGGAAGTTGAGAAAACTGGCAGCGGAAGGTGTGAAAATACAGCACCTACCAACAATGAAGACACTATGAAACCTGCTGCCGCATGCCCTTCCCACAGGATGGGGTTTTAACTCGGCATTTTACTTCGGAGTCACGTGAGTGATTCCGTGAAGAAGACCCGCCAGGCCGCATGCGCACCAGTATGTCAGCCGCACTGGCGCAAGCACCAGACTGGCAGGACAGAGCTCCTGCCAGCGGTAAGTTAAACCTAGAAGGTAAGTTCGTTTTTTACTTACCAGGTTTTTTCAGGCAGGAGCCTCTTTTCGCAGATGTTTTCCTGCCAGTTTCGCAGCTCGATGCGTGTGCCGGTTATGGACTGAGGAGAAACCCAGTCCGACCACGGAAGCGGATAACTGGCAAATTGATCGGGTTGCGAGATATGGAGCCGCTAACAGTGCAGTCAGCGGCTCCCCGCCTGCGGGGATGCCGTAAAACGGCAAGAAATTCAAGCCAGAGTCGCTGACAGTGTCGTCAGCAGCTCCCAGCCTGTGGGGATGCCGTTGGAACGGCAAGGAAGTAACGCTAGAGTCACTGACAGTGGGGTCAGTGGCTCACAGACGTTGGTCCCCAGGCAAGGAATTAATGGGACTAATTCAGCCCTATTTGGATTCAGGTGAGTCGGGCTACAAAGGGTTTTTCCTTATAATAAAATGTACATATGTTATAGTGTTTTTCTCAAAGTTAAAAGCTAAAGGCAAAGTTAAAGTCATAAAAAGTAATTGTTATATGTCTCTGACAATGTAATCCTTGTTGTTTAGCAGAAGTTGCTGTGAATTGTGTTAACCCTTCACAGGTAAAGCTGTACACAAAAAATGTTGATTTAGTGAGCTTACACTATAATAGCACGGGCCCATGGGACAGGCCATGCCAGCAGCACCTGACAGGGCTGCTTCATGTGTAATAGTGCGGGCCTATGGGACAGGCCATGCCAGCAGCGCCTGACAGGGCTGCTTCATGTATGAAAGTGCCGGCCTATGGGAGATTCGTGCCAGCAGCGCCTGATGCAGGGCTGTTTCATGTCAAAAAGCGCCGGCCTTTACGAAAGTTGGCGCCAGCAATGCCTGGGACAGGGTTGCTCAAGTTCACACATAATCTGCTACGCCCACGGAGTCGGGAGATGATTCTCCACTGAGGCTGGATAGCAAGGCCCTTGGAGTCGGGGGATGAATTCCTCACCGGGGCTGGATAGTGCATTTGAAATGACTATCCCAAATGCAGCAACTGTTGCATACAGTGCAACAGAGGTCTCCCTCTTGGAGGCAGAGACCAAGATGGGTCAGTGTCCTGCTGACACTGAGTCTCAGGGTATGGCCGTGGGGCATACCCCAAGGAATGAAGGGCACGTGTCAGAGGTAACATTTTCCTGACAACAAAGTTGCCATCCCAGCAGAATATTCTATTTGGATTAAGGCCAATGGGTTCATATCTGTATTGGTATCCTGCGGCCTGCGGCAGCGCCTGTTTAGGGTTGCCTACGAATCACCCTCTCTGAGGAGGGAAGAGCAAAAGGTCAAGATATAACTGACTCCAGGCTCTAAAGAAATCATAGAACATACTTAAGCACATATGTGCCAGCAGTGAACAGCGGCAACAGGGGGATGTGAGAGCCAGCCGCTGAATCTGTTATTCAGGTAGGCCTACTTAACAGGGGAAGAAAGCCTGGCAGATGAATCAATTAGGCCAACGGCGAGCAAAAGTCAACATTTCAGAACGCACCCCAGGCGCTCATCGGCAGTAAGCGGTTCATGGAGCTGGGGGCAGCATGATAGCTCAGAAATTCCATGCACCTTACCAATCCTACTCAACAAAATGGGTCTAGCGCTTCCAAAATATGGGTAGTGCACTGTTCACAAGTAATATTTACATTTGTTTTGTACAACACACAAAGGGCAAAAACATTTGGTTGAGGCACAGTCGGAGCATTCCAAGCAAGTTTGGATTATGGCCAGGGTTATTTAAAAAAAAAATTAAGGTTCGGAAATTGGGAAAAAGTTCTCATGCAAACCACTTATGGAATAAGGCGGGAGTGGCATGTTATTATGAAGAATGGAGAGTGTCGGGCATATGAACTTTCCGAATATGAAAACTTATTTTCCTGACTAACAACAGATTCATAACGATCAGAAATCCATGCAATGCAAATCCCATTACAGAGGTTATCAAAGACAATATAACTGTACTATAACATTAAAGCTTTGAGGTAAGGGATAAACTGTTTGTTGGTCATTGGGATTTACCTTTAATTATTATTAGCCTTGACTTCGCCTTGTGGAACAGATTGGAGTTATAGCAATCTGTTATAAAACTGAGTTTTATGTTCATCAAGAGTAATTGGCAATATAGCAGCTGTATTTCAGCCGAGCAAATCAAGGAACTGATATTGTGTAAGTAGCAATTAAACCATTGTTAACAACCTTATGCTATTGTCAACTGAAGCTACCTCAGTCACAATGATGAAGTAACAGTAATCAGCATTGCTGAACATGACAATAACTCATTGAACTTGAACTTGAAACTCGCTACAGTAGTGTGGTCGGTCGAATTCAGTTATTACAAACTGATGCTAGGACTCTAAGATGAGAAGTTCCGAATACCATCACCTACTTGGAGGTATTGGAGATTGCATGAGTTACCAATTCTTCAATTGTTGGTATCAACTAAATATATACACTAGATGCACCCCATGGGTAAGGGACTATTGAGCGAATATACATATTCTACATGCTCAAATTCAAGTTGCTGCTCTACGATGGTGACATATGTTAGTCACATGGTAATCAAATAAAAGTATCCTGTAATAATTATCTAAATCTCCTTTGCCACTGGCGTATCATCCAGTTCAGATCAATGATAACACAGAATAAGTGTTGGATTTCAAAGTATGATGAAAGTATGGTTCAATACTACATTGAATATCGACATGTTCGTGCATGTTTATTCACTGATTGCAAAAACATGTGGCACAACAGTGCGGAGAAATACATTCTCGCTTCAATAGGAGGAATGGTCTTTTATGTCTTCCACATTTTTGTCTCATTAGCCAGGTCTTAAAACAGTCAGCAAGACCTCCCTTGGGTTCATACTGTTGGACTGGCCAAGCGTCCATGTTGCCTGCTTCATCAAGCATTATGGCACAACGGTATACGGTTATTCCAAAAAACACGAACTTGCTGTTTCAAACTGTGGTTCAGGAGACCGGCCTTTGCACAGTAAAACAATTATTGACTTACACATTTTGAATGGATTGACTTATGCCTCAGGTTGTCACATCAAGCCATGAAGGTGCTCACTGCAGTGTGCAGGGATAGCACCCAAAAAAGCAGTACACTCCTATTGAGGGGATCAGAAGTGTTTTTGTTAAATGTTAATGTTACACTTTATACGGTACAGATTACTGACATTTTCCAGTTCATTTTAAATGGTATTTGACAATAATTCAGTTATAGAGACACTACAGCTGCAATATAAGGGAACAACGCTGTCGGGTTCAACCTGGATATCGAGTTGTTAAAAGATCTTGACACAAGTTCTCCCACTACAAGATTATGCAGTTGGTTATTGAAAATGTGTGAACATTACTTCACCAAGGAGTTCCAGCTACATCCTTAGTTATGACACTTATATCAGCACAACGATGGCAAACGATGCAAACGCTGTGGCTAGATAGGATGGAATTGGCTGCAGGTGCCATTACATTTTACATTCTGGTCTTCACAAGCAGAGTAGACTAGGGGTGGCATGATTTAAGATCATTTTTGGATACCCCACGGTCTCATGTCTATGTCATCAGGGCCAGCAGAATCCTAAGAAGTATAGAATCAGCTTTGTTTATTAGTCAACAAACAACTACACAAAGGAAGGTCGGTTCAGACTATTTCAAGGTGGCTGCAGCAGGTTCTGGGTTATACAGGTATTAACACTGACGATTGTATATCTCATTCCACCAGGTCAACATCAACGTCAGCGTATCATTTAGATAGTGTGTTTACATCTCATTCCACTAGGGCAGCAGCTATGTCGGCAGCCAAGGCGATGGACGTGCCCGTCGACAATATTTTGGCAGCCGCCGGATGGGCAAATGAGCTGATGTTTCAGAATTTCTATCATCGGCCGATTGCCGATCCAGGGCTGTTTGCCAATGCTATTTTAAGTTCTTTTTAAAGTGCCCTGAGATAGAGGAGTACTGTTGTTTGTTTATATTTTTAAAATAAACTTTATTACTGCATTAAATGCAATGTTATTACTAATGCAATAATTTCTCATTCGAGTCAATCAATGCAGTGGGATGCCGAGATTTGTAATCTGCAGCATGAAATCACAAAGCTTAGAACTCTTCACGGAATCACTCACGTGATTCCGAAGTAAAATAGTAAGGTTAAACGAGAACTTACCAGTTTGAAGTTTGATCTTGATTTTATGAGTAATTACGTTTGTGATTACGTGCCCGCCACTCCCAACCCTTTTTCATAAAGGATCATATGGTAGTTCTCGAGTCACACATCTTACGGTGTCGCTTCGGTGTTGTTATTTGTGATTTCATATCGCTGCTTTGAAGATTGGTGCGCATGCGGCCTGGCGGGTCTTCTTCAGGTAATCACCAACGTAACTCCTCATAAAATCAAGATCAAACTTCAAACTGGTAAGTTCTCATTTAATCTTACTATTTAAAACTAAAACAGAGCTACATTGATTTAAAAACAAAAATGTTATATGTATAAATCGTTCTTACATTCGGGAACCTGGTTAATTAACTGGTGGCATTATTTCGCTGTCCTAACTGCCTTTGCTTTAGCCGGTGGTCACATCCATTCCATTCCTCCCTCGCAAAGATGTGAGATTTCAATTTGAGCGCACTTGGTTGAATAGATGACAGCGGCATGTAAAGCGTCTCTTCTAGGCGCGCAATACACGAAGCCGATGAAATGAAACAACTGTCACACCAAGGATAGACACAAAATGCTGGAGTAACTCTGCTGAACAGGCAGCATCTCTGGAGGGAAGGAATGGGCGGCGTTTCGGGTCGAGACTCTTCAGACTCAGTCTTCGGGTCTGAAGAATGGTCTCAATAGACAAGAGACAATAGGTGCAGGAGTCGGCCATTCGGCCCTTCGAGCCAGCACCGCCATTCAATTAGATCATCCCCAATCAGTACCCCGTCCCTGCCTTCTCCCCATATCCCCTGACTCCGCTATTTTTAAGAGCCCTATCTAGCTCTCTCTTGATAGCATCCAGAGAACCTGCCTCCACCACCCTCTGAGGCAGAGAATTCCAAAGACTGTGAGAAAAAGTGTTTCCTCGTCTCTGTTTTAAATGGCTTACTCCTTATTCTTAAACTGTTGTCCCTGGTTCTGGACTTCCCCAACATCGGGAACATGTTTCCTGCTTCTAGCATGTCCATACCCTTAACAATCTTATATGTTTCAATGAGATATCCTCTCATCCATCTAAACTCCAGAGAGTATAAGTCCAGCTGCTCCATTCTCTCAACATATGACAGTCCCGCCATCCAGGGAATGAACCGTGTACACCTACGCTGCACTCCCTCAATAGCAAGAATGTCCTTCCTCAAATTAAGGGACCAAAACTGCATAAAATACTCCACGTGTGGCCTCACTAGGGCTCTGTACAACTGCAGAAGGACCTCTTTGCTCCTATATTCAATTTCTCTTATTATAAAGGCCAACATGCCATTCGCTTTCTTCACTGCCTGCTGTACCTGCATGCTCACTTTCATAGACTGAGGAACAAGGACCCCCAGATCCCGTTGTATTCCCCCTTTTCCCAACTTCACGTCATTTAGATAGTAATCCATCTTCCTGTTTTTGCTACCAAAGTGGATATCGTCACATTTATCCGCATTAAACTTAATCTGTCATGCATCTGCCCACTCCCCCAACCTGTCCAAGTCACCCTGCATTCTCATAGCATCCTCCTCACAGTTCACACTGCCACCCAGCTTTGTGTCATCTGCAAATTTGCTAATGTTACTTTGAATCCCTTCATCCAAATCATTGATGTATATTGTAAATAGCTGCGGTCCCAGCACCGAACCTTGCGGTACCCCACTAGTCACTGCCTGCCATTCTGAAAGGGACCCGTTCATCCATACTCTTTGTTTCCTGTCTGCCACGCACTTCTCTATCCATGTCAGCACTCTACCCCCAATACCATGTGCCCTAATTTTGCCCACTAATCTCCTATGTGGGACCTTATCAAATGACAATAGACAATAGACAAGACAATAGGTGCAGTAGGCCATTTAGCCCTTCGAGCCAGCACCACCATTCAATGTGATCATGGCTGATCATCCCCAATCAGTACCCCGTTCCAGCCTTTGCCCCATATCCCCTGACTCCGCTATTTTTAAGAGCCCTATCTAACTCTCTCTTGAAAGCATCCAGAAAACCCGCCTTCACTGCCCTCTGAGGCAGAGAATTCCACTCACCACTCACTGTGAGAAAAAGTGTTTCCTCGTCTCTAAATGGCTTACTCCTTATTCTTAAACTGTGGCCCCTGGTTCTGGACTCCCCCAACATCGGGAACATGTTTCCTGCCTCTAGCCTGTCCAAACCCTTAACAATCTTATATGTTTCAATGAGATCCCTCTCATCCTTCTAAACTCCAGAGTGTACAAGCCCTGCCGCTCCATTTTCTCAGCATATGTCAGTCCCACCATCCCGGGAATGAACCTTGTAAACCTACGCTGCACTCCCTCAAAAGCAAGAATGTCCTTCCTCAAATTAGGCTTTTTGAAAGTCCAGGTACACTACATCCACTAGCTCTCCCTTGTCCATTTTCCTAGTTACATCTTCAAAAAATTTCAGAAGATTAATCAAGCATGATTTCCCCTTCGTAAATCCATCCTGACTCGGACCGATCCTGTTACTGCTATCCAAATGTTCGGCTTTTTCATCTTTTATAATTGACTCCAGCATCTTCCCCACCACTCAGGCTAACTGGTCTATAATTCCCTGTTTTCTCTCTCCCGCCTTTTTTAAAAAGTGGGATAACATTAGCTACCCTCCAATCCACAGGAACTGATCCTGAGTCTATAGAACATTGGAAAATTATCACCAATGCATCCCCGATTTCTAGAGCCACTTCCTTAAGTACCCTGGGGTGCAGACCATCAGGCCCTGGGGATTTATCAGCCTTCAGTCCCATCAGTCTATCCAACACCATTTTCTACCTAATGGGGATTTCCTTCAGATCCTCTGGTCACTACTATATCACAAAGATTGTTTGTGTCCTTCTTAGTGAAGACCGATCCAAAGTACCTGTTCAACTCATCTGCCATTTCCTTGTTCCACATAATAAATTCACCTTTTTCGATCTTCAAGCGTCCAACTTTGGTCTTAACTATTTTTTTCCTCTTCACATACCTAAAGAAGCTTTTACTATCCTGCTTTATATTCTTGGATAGCTTATCTTCGTACCGCATCTTTTCTCTCCGTATTGTCTTTTTGGTTATCTTCTGTTGTTCTTTAAACATTACCCAATCCTCTTGCTTCCCGCTCATCTTTGCTACATTGTACTTCTTCGCTTTAATTTTTATTCTGACGTCTCTTGTCAGCCATGGTCGTCCCTTTCTCCCCTTGGAATCTTTCTTCCTCGGAATGAACTGACATGAACTGACACGTCTCGACACGAGAAGAGGGGAGAGAAAGAGAGAAGAGGAGTGAGAGAAGGGAGAGAGGGGGGAGAGAGAGGAGGGCGAGAGAGAGGAGGAGAGAGAAAAGGGGGTAGAGAGAAGGGAGAAAGAGCCAGGAGAGAGAGGGGAGGGGGAGAGAGAGAAGGGTGCAGAGAGAGAGAAGGGAGAGAGAGAAGGGAGAGGGGGGGGAGAGTGAGAAGAAGGGAGAGAGAAGGGGGAGACACGAGGGTGTGGGTCACTTTCCCACACAAGCCATAGGTGACTGAACAATCTGAACCCAAGCACCAAGTTGTAAGCGGCCGAAGGTACGCATTCCTCGGGACAGCCCCCACTCTCCCATGGCCACACTCCGCGGGCTGTGGGTCGGGTGGAGCAGAGGTGTGGGAAAATGTTCATCCCTCCACAGTGATGTGATGGACCAATCGCTGACAAGTCCCCCCCCCCGGCAATGTCATGTCCGTTATTGGACTTTTCTGATGAGCGGCAGTCGGTCCATTGACTTGTAGGCGACGAAAACCGAACTTTTCGGTTAGTTTGATTTTAGGCGTCCCGCCCTTTTGGTTAGTTTGCATTAAGGCATCCCATCCTTTCGGTTAGTTGGCATTTCGGCTTCGTACTCTTTCGTTTTTTTGGCGTTTCGGCCTCATTTCCATTCGGTTCTTTGGCTTTGACTTCTTTGCTTCAGCTTCTCGTCCGTCGGCGCCGCGTCCGGGTACCGGAACATTATGTTCGGTTTTGGTTATCCTGATATAGAAAAGATGTTAAACTGGAAAGAATGCAGAGAAGATGTTGCTAGGACTTGAGGGCCTGTACTACAGGGACAGGTTGGGCAGGCTAGGACTGTATTCCTTGGAACATGGGAGGATGAGAGGTGATCATATAGAGGTGCATAAGATAATGAGAGTTATAGACAGGATAAAACGCATAGTCTTTTAGTCTCTGTAAGCGAATCAAGAACCAAAGGACATAGGTTTAAGGTGACAGGGGAAAGATGAGATAGGAATCCAAGGGGCATCTTTTTCACACAGAAGGTGGTGGGTATATGGAATAAGCTGCCAGAGGAGGTAGCTTTGACATTGACTTCAGAGTTATGAAATTACATGGCATCAGGTCAAACCAGCGCAGGCAAGCATTGTCTTTCCTGCTGTTCTTGAAGCAGGAAAGCCACATGAAGACCACTTGGAAGAACTGATGATAACGTGGCACCACCACTACACTAAATGGGATGGGTTTAAGACAGATCTATCAACGCCAGACTAGGCATCCACAAGACACAATGAGCCTTCAGCAGCAGTAAAACTGTATGTCACCAGAACCCGTAACCTTATGATGCTTCATGCCCAGCACTCGCTTATTGTTGACTAGCAAGTGATGAGTTTGGTCCAATAGGAAATGTCAGTAGGTATGTTGAAATGTGAGATATCAACTTGGTATAACAACTGCACAAGATTACCTGCCTGCTAAATGGTGGTAGCAACTTGCTATAAACAAAACAAAGTGATCCTACAACCAGTGTGCCAAATCAAAGTTCTGCAATTGTGAATTAAATTAGTGTCAGAGGAGGTTCTAGTAACATTTTCATTGTCATTCATGCTGGAGACCAAAAATTGCATGCAAAAGCCAAGGCTAAAGTATATGTAACCATCTTCAGCCAAGTGTTGAAAGGATGGTGAATCTGTCTCCTTCTGACGACCTCATACACTCTACACGATAAGAGCAAACAGCTGGCACTGGTGATGAGGGTGAGGAGAGTTGGGTGGGCAGGGAACTCTGCTTCACAGGTCACCCAGATCATGGAACTGATCATTTCTAGAGCAGCCATCACAGAGACCATGGCAAGACAGTACAGAGACTGAAGAAAATGTTGTGATTACACCTAATTAATTTGGATCTCACCTCCTCAAACTCTTTCGACATAACCTCATTCCTTGTTCTGCTTCCATCAATTATTTGGTTATCCTTATTTTATTTCTTAAGCTCTCGCAATGTAAAGACGTACTATGGGTTACTGGCAACGCTGTAAGCCTCTTCTTTTAATCTGTACCATTTGGAGCATAGCTAAAGGTCTGGGGTTAATACATCGCCTGCACAGTTCTGTTTATTTTGCTTGTTTAGCCTTGTTCAGGGAGTACAATAAACTGAAAGATGTGCTCTTTCCTGCACTGATAATATTTAGTTATAAATAGGATTAGTCCATTTAGCCAAACCTTTCCTTTCAAGGCAAATCTCTTTCAAGAGATGCCAGATTATTTTGTCTGCCTGTTACTTCCATTGTCTCCAGTGACTGGAAGGGTGGAGCACGGATGAGTTTAATATTTCCAACAGGATGGGAAAGTAATATTGAATTGAACAGAATCTAGCTAAAATAAGTATATTTTCCTCTTGGGGAAAAATGGGAAATGCACATTCTAAATGAATTTGGCAGTTTAAATTCACAACAATTCTTTTAATTGGGGAACATTTTCTGGTCTGTGATTCAATTTTAGTAAAATATTTCATCGGATACGTGTACCAACAATCTTGCCATTGGATATTATATCCTGCTTGATATTATATTTCTTCAATAAGACAAGACTTCATATTAGACCTAAACATTAACAGCAGAGCTATTACTTGATGTCACTGATTATCCATACTGTCTAATTGATAGGGAAAGTTACTTAATATTTCACTTCAAAGGAAAAATAGAACGAGATTTTAGTGCATCGCATGCTATTAATTAAACAAATAGCATGCTTGTGCTGATTTTACTGTGTAAGCTAGTATAATTGCAACAGGTATAGTTCTGCAGAGAAGAATGTTGTCAACTCGACAGAATTGTTATGTATTGTTTTCTCAATTGGAAAAGATGAAGACTAAAGTGGCTGTCCGACTTGGGCGACCTAATTGGCGAGTTTTGGCGAGTTTGCCCTCGACTCATACTCGCAGCATGGTCGACACGAGGTTCGTAGGAGGTCTTCGTAACTCTCCTTCATGCTCGAGAGTTGTCGCCGCGTACTCGAGGCCTCAGCTAGGTCGCGGCGGTTTTTTCAATATGTTAAAAAATGCCCGCGAGTAAAAAAGGTTGCCATGGAAAAAATCGATACATTTTTTACTCGTAGGTTTAGTCGTAGTAGGTCGTCATGTTAGTCATAGGTAATCGAGGGTAGTCGAAGGTAGTCGAAGGTAGTCGTAGATAGTCTTCAACAAAGTCAAAGGGAGGTCGAAGGAGATCGAAGGAGGTCGTCTTCACTCTCCACTATTCGGTGTCCAATTTTCCCGAAGTTAGTCGTAGCTAGTCTTAGCTAGTCGAAGCTGGTCTTTAGCATAGTCGAAGGAGGTCGAAGGAGGTCTTCAACATGTCATTTTTTCAAACTTTTCTAAACTCGCCAATTAGGTCGTCCAATTGGGACAGCCCCTTAAAGCAGCAACACCAATTACAAGCCATTGCAGGCTACAATCCTTTTCAGACTAATTAATAGGAACATTTCAATTTATTCTATCCACTGTCAAGTACTTTAGAACATAGAACAGTATCGCACAGGAACAGGCCCTTTGGCTAATGTAATCAAACATGATGCCAAACTAATCCCTTCTCCCTGCATGTGCTCCAAATCCCTCCAATCCCTGCATATTCATGTGCCTACTTTAATCTTAAATGCCACTATCATATCTTCTCCCACCATCACTGTAAGTACAGTTCCCTCCATAATGTTTGGGACAAAGACCCATCATTTATTTATTTGTCTCTGTACTCCACAATTTGAGATTTGTAATAGAAAAAAAAATCACATGTGGTTAAAGTGCACGTTGTCAGATTTTATTAAAGGGTATTTTTATACATTTTGATTTCACCATGTAGAAATTACAGCAGTGTTTATACATAGTTTCCCATTTCAGTGCACCATAATGTTTGGGACACAGCAATGTCATGTAAATGAAAGTGGTCATGTTTAGTATTTTGTTGCATATCCTTTGCATGCAAAGATTGCTGCTTGGTAGTATCCACCTCCCCTCCTTGGACAATTACAAATGGGTGCCATCAGGACACTCGCATTGAGGAGGATGCAAGGTAAGCATTCTGCAGCTATTTTGAGGACCATGGACATGATGTGTAAGAAAGAACAGCAGATGCTGGTTTAAACTGAATATAGACACAAAAAGTTGGAGTAACTCAGTGGTACAGGCAACATCTCTGGAGAGAAGGAATGGGTGATGTTTTGGGTCAAGACCCTTTTTCAGACTCGACACAAAATGTCACCCATTCCTTCTCACCATGGACATGATGATGGACGTTTATTTGATTGTGTTCCATGTTATTCTGGTGCTCCTCATTAGTTTCATGTTCAACTGGAGTCTAGAGCATTGCCAAGTTGCCAGCATCTACATTCCAAATCACAGACACTATCGCCACGAGCTATTTATTCAGCTTTCCATCTTGTTTAAAGGCCTTAAAGAGCTCACGTGGATTCATAATAAATGAGATGTGAATGTTGGAAAAGTGGCTAATGTCTGATCCCTGCAGTATTTGATGCATCCTGATTGGCATCATCGCTCCTGATTTAAGTGATTTAATCTTCATTCTGGGTGACATGGTGGTGCAGCGGGTGGAGTTGCTGCTTTATAGTGCCAGAGATCTAGGTTTGATCCTGACCTTGGGTGCTGTCTGTGTGGATTTTGCACGTTTTGCTCATGACCGTGTGGGTTTCCTCCAGGTTTTCCAGTTTCTTCCCACATCCCAAAGACGTGCTGGTTTGTAGGTTAGACCTCTGTAAATTTCCCCTAATGTGTAAGGAATGGATGAGAATATGGGATAACATAGAACTAGTGTGATCAATGGTCAGGATGGATTCGGTGGGACAAAGGGCCTGTTTCAACGTTGTATCTCTAAACTAATGTAAACTCAAAAAAATTGCTTATTTTACACAAGCACAAAGGCAGATTGAGAAACACCTGTAATTACATTTCCATTACATTAACTCTGAGGAAGAGAATATAATATCTTCTTCAGAGTTTTATATTCTGGAAAAATAGAATTGATATTCTGATATTTCTTATTTAAATATAAGTTGTCAATTCAGTTGATATAGTTGTCCTTCCCATCTCACAAAGATACATTTGACTGAGTAATAGATGTGTTGCAGAGAAAATACTATCTCTGTAGCCTTGATGACTCTTAGAAGAAAATCAATTGAACATTTAAGAGATTGGCTGGGGTTATGATTTATTCAGATAAATAATTTTATCTACAATTTATACTACTAATGAGTGAACAATACACTCACTAGTTTGATGTGAACACAATAAAAAATCCTGCATAGGAATGATATTCTCTTGGTTTGATTTATTTAATCACTGCAGACCAGTGGCCCCTATTACCGAGGAAGGAAGGGTGAATTAACTGTAAAATTTGAGATTATCTTCTCTTTATTAAATTGGGATTAATATTCTCATTGAATAAACACATAAGAAAATTACTCTATCTCTTTAACCAGGTCACTGAGACTGACAGTGTGCTTAATCTATTTTTGATGCCAAGTTCCTATCTGCTCAACAGTTCGAGAGAAAGGATGCAGATGTGGCCTCCTTCTTTCCAGATGTGGTAATGAGATCCCAATGCACCGTCCTAGAACGGGACTGAGTGCTTCTTAAATAAGAGAACACCAAATTGTCAAGTATGTTAATCCCCAAGTCAGGCACAAAAAGCTGGAGTAACTCAGCGGGTCAGGCATCTCTGGAGAAAAGGAATAGGTGACGGTTTCAGGTCGAGACCCTTCTTCCTTGAGTTGTCTAGTTTCAGAGGTCTAGTAACATATTACCAGGTTTATAAAACGGGGGCATCCTCAATTAAAAACCGAATGAAAAACAGAACGAGCAACAAAATGCAGTTTAAAAAAAGGTCTTCCAAATGAACCGGAGATCATAATTTATACTGCCAGTACAGTTTGGAATCCATACCGGTGATAGCATATGCAGTGGAGTAGATAACATCTGTAATTGGTAATTGTATTAGGCTGTGTTTGTAGTTCAGAGGGTTAAAGGCAGCTTGGGGCCCTCCACATGCAGCCTGTCCCATCTGGCAGACCCATTGTAGAGAAAGCTGGGCCCCTGCCTGTGTGTTTCCTCCATACTTCAAGCCAGCATGTGAACTGCTCCCTTGGGGAGGAAGTCCTTCAGCTTTTTTTATGCAAGAACATCCTGTTCAATGGCTTATCAACAAGGGCCTCAGGCTTAAAGCCAAAAGCTGCAAAAAAACTTCAGGATCTGGCTGAAACATTTATCCCATTGAGCTCAGGAAGCCTACAGGGAGATCTGAGAGAGGATAGTGAGAGAGGATAGTGAGAGAGAGAGAGAGAGAGAGAGAGAGAGAGAAGTGAGGGGAGAGACAGAGAGAGAGAGAGAGAGAGAGAGAGAGAGAGAGAGAGAGAGAGAGAGGAAAGAGAGAGAGAAAGAGAGACAGAGACAGACAGGCAGGCAGAGACGGACAGGCAGGCAGAGGCAGACAGACAGACAGACAGACAGACAGACAGACAGGCAGGCAGGCAGGCAGACAGACAGACAGACAGAGAATTAGAGCCAGAGAGGGGAAAATAAATAGGTCAAGTAACATCTAACTACATCCACTTATCGCCAAGCATTAGCAAGGAGACTCGTCTTGCATGCGGAGAATGCTTTTGTGTTCTGAAAACTTCCAGTAAAGAAAGAAGTGGTTGCTATTATTTGGACTGCTCTTGTAGCAGAAGGGGCCGGATGTTTACAAATGCTGGCAACTGCTCCAAAGGCTGAGTCTGACAGCTGATAAACTAGCAGAATGTGCTGAGGCAGAGCAGAGCAGAGCCTGGGAAAGGTCTTCGTTCTGTGTGCCTGCACCAGTCTGCAGTAATT
Source organism: Okamejei kenojei (assembly GCA_035221665.1). Lineage (NCBI taxonomy): Eukaryota > Metazoa > Chordata > Chondrichthyes > Rajiformes > Rajidae > Okamejei > Okamejei kenojei. Next base: position 41,623,459 of record CM069143.1, read on the forward strand.
ATCTTAACGTGACCGTGATTCCAATCCTTTCCAATGTCATGAAAAATTAGAAGTCTATTGTGCACCTCGCAAAAGCAAAATGGCTTATTCCCTGTCCACTGACCGAAGACGAATACTTTTATCGGCACTTCATGTTGGGGCCCGTCGTGTTATTGCTTCACCATTCAACAATCAACAAGAACATTTGAATCACTGAAAAAAGAAGCAAGAATATATGAAACAGATTTAATAATAACTTTCAAAAGTGCCTGGCTTTCTTCCTGACAAGGCAAATATTTAAAGACTGTGGGAAATGAGCAGGGTCACGCCACTGATTGAATAGCTTTCCTGCAGAGCCATCAGAGACAGTGGGCTGAAAGGCCTTCTTCTATGCTGCATGAGACAGTGAGGGAAACCTTAACAGAGAAGGGGACGTTTGAATGTGAGTTGTGTGAAGAAAAGACTAGGGGAGTGGATAAGGAATGCTATTGAAATCGGAAAACCATCAGTGCCTTGGGAAACAGAATCTGCTCCTCCATGTCCCATGTTTCAAGAGAACAAATTAAGCTGCTTGGAAGTGGAAGGATAATCGCAGTGATATTTTAACACACTTTCCAAATTAACGGCGATTCTACATGTTTCCCAGGCATTCCATGACTTTCCATAAGCCAAGCAAACCTTGAGAGAGTTAATTCCAACTCATGGGAATATTACAAGAATAGTCACTGCTCATAGCTGCTATCTTAAATGCAGCTGGGAAAAGTTTACACATAAAGAATACTTTTTTCTGAATTAGAACAGGATTGGCTGATGTTGTTGATAGGACCGTAGATGGGGATACATGAAACCAGCACAGATATGACTGCCAGTCGTGCTAACTTGTTTTGAAAAGTCTGGGAGAGAGCAACAAAAAGGCTGGAATGAGGGGCCTGGCTTGTGGAGACCATGTGCAGGGTGTAGGCAGTCTTTGTTTCTCTGATTATGTCCAAACAGCAAAGTATGAAGATACGTCAAGAGGTGACAGGCATCTCTGGGCACCAGGGCAAATGCCTGCTGGATGTGTTTCTAATTCTTATAAAGGTCTCCACTATTCGTACCATTTTAGCTTTTGGAGCCTACCAGGCTATTCTAGACTGGTAATTATATGAACCTTTCCAGTATTACATTTTTGGGGGGTTCTTTGGTGTGTCCAAATGTTAGTTTAGGTGTCTCTCGGTGTGTCTTGTGTGGGGGATTTGGGATGGGCATTAAACTCCATCTGGCCCACTTTCCAAATGTCCCAAAAGGGGAGTACAGTACAGTCATTGATGAGAGGTGAGGCACCCACTTTTACAGCCATCCATTACTCTCTGTCGGCAAAGGAACCTTCTGAACCAACATAACAGCTTGGATTTGTGCTGCCTATCCAGGAGTCGGGCCCAGACCTTCAGCAGCGGGCGCAGAGAGGACTTTTCCATCGCGGAGCGAGGTGAACCCTTGCCGGGGGTCGCCAGAAAGGAGCGTTCCGATCGCTGGCCTGGTGACTTTGGCATCATGGGGCTGTGGTCTGCGGAGCTTCTAGCCGCCGGTGTGGCATGAACTTACCATCCGGAGTCTGGGATCCCTTGCCGGGGATCGCCGGAGAAGAGCTCTGGCTGCTGGCCTGTGGCCTATAACATCCTGAAGCCGCGGTCTCTGGTAGGAAAGTGGCACTCCAGGCCACGGAGTGTGTTCGACCATCCCGACGTCGGAGTTTCGATCATCCCGACGAAAGGTCCTGTACACCCGGCCATCCATAGTTGCGACTACGAGGGTTCGTGGCCCCGACCAGGGATGAAGAAAGGAGGAGAACTGACTGAACGTTATTGCCTTCCATCACAGTGAAGAATGTTGATTGTATGGCTGCATGATAAATCAAATTGCACTGTACCTTGATTGGTGCATGTGGCAATAAATGTGAACTTGACCTTGAACTTAGATTTGGGGTTACATAACAGGCTGGCTATTCACATTTGCAGTACATCCTCGTTTTCCTGCGTATGGCAATGTCGGGACCTTCAGTTAACCAGGAGAACTTGTCAATTGCAAGGACTGCAATCCATGAGTATGTCGCCAATTTGTAAAATATATTAACACATTGTGGAGTTTCTCCAGCCTTTTGTGTAACCCTCGATTCTCCAGCATCTGTAGTTCCTTCTTTAACATTAACACATTGTATGTTATTTTACTGACAGGGTGCCATTGTGTCTCTTTCGTGAGGTATCCCAGCTCCCTCGTACCTTCAGTACACTTATTTCAAACTTGGCTGATAAGTTCTTCGGAATATGTCTAATGGTGCCCAATGGTGGTACAAAGAAAGCCATATAATAACTTGTGCAACTAACAAGTTTCAAGTCAGCCTAAAGGAGATGAGATAGCATGATAGGCATTTACAAAGGTGTGGTGGCTGGGACCCGCAAATGCATAATTGATTTAATCTGAATTCTCTGAAGAATTCTAATCATTGTGTTTGATAGGACTATCCAAGGAAGTGCAATTGTCTACTGCTATTCAATCACTCCTCATCACTGGCTCCTAGGTTATAGGACCTGTATCCAGCAGATAACTGTTAGCAAGGGTGGGACCCTGCAACACAAATGATCCATTATCTTTTTGCTAGTGTAGTCAGTGTCACCAGATGAAGCCCTGTCCCTACCTTCCTATTCCTTCTTAAATGCGAATACCTAAAATGGCGGTTATGGGTCCTATGATTGTAATCCTGCTGCTGCCTCTCCTCTGTCACTTACACTTCCTTGGTGTCAGCAGCAGCTTTCTTTCTTCCTTTACTGTGTATTCGAGTGCACACCTGAAAATAAAAAGCTAGTCTGGTTGTTGATTTAATTGTGTGAAGGCGATAACTAGTTCTCTTCTTTTCCATCGTCTACTGGCCTCTCCTCTGCAATAAAAGAGACTGGCACATGTCGAACTATACTGAAGTACTGTACTGTACTGTACTGAAGAATCTGAAGGAGGGTCTCGACCCAAAACAGCACATATTCCTTTTCTCCAGAGATGCTGTCTGACCTGCTGAGTTACTCCAGGTTTTGTGGCTATCTTTGGTTTAAACTAGCATCTGCAGTTCCTTTCTGCACTTTCTAACTGTACTGCCATGTGTTCATCTGAAAGAGGCAGCACATAGGATGATGGTGACTATCAGGGTGGGGCCTTCCACCGTACCTACACTTTGGGTGATATTGGCCCACACCACCACCCCTCCTCCTCAGCTACCAAAACATCTCTTAGCTAGTATCAAAGTCTGTGATTCTATAATTAAAAAGATGGTGGGTAATAAGGATTGCAGTGATTGTTATTTGACATGGTATTACCACAGCAGCAACTTTGCCTTATGGTTCTGACCTGTCCAAAATAGAAGAGTATAAAAAAGCATTATTATGGACTATTTTTCAGAATTGTATTCAGGTTTGTCCTGTCAAGATGTTACCTGTTACACAAACATATTGCTATAGATATAATTTGTTATTTGCTTATAAACAACAACTTTATATACCTCTTATATGTCTCTAGCAATTCACTGAGGCGTAAAGAAACAAAATTTGACATTAAGGCATAAATGCAGATGACCAAAGATTGGTGAAGAGCGTCTTAAAGGAGGAAAAGATTTTCAGAGAGAAGTTTAGTGAGGGGATTCCTGAGCTTGGGTTCTTGACAGCTGAAGGCACGGAATTACAATTCGCAAAGAAATGGCCAGATTTGAAATGTTATAGGGCTGGAAGAGATTACAATGATTAGGTGGATAACTTGAAGGGTTTTAAAGGAAAGGATGAAAACTTTGAATTGGACCAAAAGTATGACAAGTGACATGATTGTAATGAACCTTGCAGCATAATCAGTGAACACAGTGCTTTGAACATATTGCAGTGCCTTTGATGCAGCTGTGATGAAGCTGCCTTTTGTTTCTATAAGGAGTTTCATAAGGTGACTCATCAGAGTGGGGCACTAAATCTGCAGAAATTCAGACAAACTGATTTCTACAGCAGATATCAAAATGAAGGTTAAACCAAATGTATGGCAACAGGTAGATCCCAGTTAAGCTTATTCTTGTCTTCAATAATGACCAACACCATTGGATCCTGAGGCACGGGATCACTGGATGGGGATAAGAGTGAAACCCACCTGGAACTAGTCTGCTATTCCGGCACATCAGCTGCTGCTTGGCTGATTTCAGCTAACTCAGCAGATGGGGGATGGAGCTCAGTATCACCTGGGAAGCAACAATGTTATTCAGAATTTCTTTAGTGCTTACCACCCAATTACTTTAGACCTGCGCTGGGCTCCCATTGATACCTTGGAATATCAATCTGCAAATATAAGTTCTAATCCCTTAAAGACAGTTCAAATTCAATTAATGAAACACATCTGGGAAGAAATTAATCTAGTATCAACAATACTGACCATGGAACCAAAGGATGATCAGTATCTGACCTGGTAATAACCTTCATGGAAGGAAACCTGCAGTACTTGCCTTGTTTGGCTTTTATGTGAACCTCAGGCCCAAAGTAATAACTATTCAACAAGTACCTCAGTTTGGGACGGGTAATAAAAGTTTGTCAGCAAGTCCTGCTTCCTCTTAAATTAATATAAACTGCAGAATGGTAGCAAACCCAGGAAAACAATCAACTAGCAAATAATCAGTTAGTACTTGACAATCTCTTAAAAATAATTGGTGGGAATGTTCTTCCTACTGCTTAATACATCACTTGCTCAGCCAATTGACACCAAGCACTGGAAGGAGTAGTTAGTTGGTATGCCAGATTAACAAATTGTTTTTAACACACATGCACCACCAGGTAAACTAATTCAAATATAGTATAAGGTATGGTGTGTGGAACGACTGTGCCTCAAGCATACCTGCTTGCTGGAGAATTGTTGGACCTTGAAGACTTGTTGATACACATAATCCAAGTTGTTGAGTCCAATTTTGCGAAGCTAATCAGTACCAGCAGGTATTATTGTAGGGTTGCTATGCAGTAAAATGTTCTAAAAAAATTAAAAAAAAGGCACCAACAGGTCAAGAGACAGTGAATGGACTGCCTGGGTTGTTATGCAATATTGCATCAAGAAGCTGAATGGACTCAGGAGCTCCAAGAGCAGCATTAACAGCTGTTCCACGAGCCACTCCAGACTGATCTGAAAACTCAACAATTTCTGCAAATTAGAGGGCAGATGATCACATGACACTATACTTAATGAGGTGCGAGGCCTGGTGTTATAGAGAGAGACAGCACAGAATCAGCCTTCAGCAAGTCTGCATTATCCATCAAACATCCATTTTTTATTAATACTACTTTAATCCTTTTTTTTAATTCTTCCTACATTCTCTTCAACTCCCATACATTCCACTATTCAGTTACAAACTGGGGGGAATTTATAGTGACCAATTAACCTACAAACTTCCAGATCCTCAGGATGTGAGAGGAAACTGGGGAATCTCAGGGGAAATGCACTTGGTCACTGAAAGAAGGTGCAAATTCCACCCAGATGACATCCAAAGCCAGGATTCAACCTGGCTTTCTTTAATACCACACTGATCCTTTAACAGTATTGTAATGTAATCTGGAGAAACAATACATTTAGGAAAACGATACAGATAATGTGAGATAACAGGATATATTTGTTCCATCAGGATTTGGAAATTATTGGCATGACATTTCTGTTGACAATGCACCATGTGAAGTGAACTTTGAATGCTCTGTGCAGAGTGCTTGTGTGCCCACTGACTGTGGCTTCCACTTTCTGCCTCAAGAAGATAAATTAACTATGCTTCCAATTTCCCTGAGGATGTTGGTCTGAAACATGAATGTTGATGTCGTGCCTTTCATGAGGAAGAATAAACATCAAAGAAAAGATATTAGCTTATAAACCATTCTTCGCAACTTCAGGATGTCTCAAAATAGCCCACAACCATTCGTGTCTTTTTGTAGTGCTGCTATTATTACCATGTTGGGAATGTTCCATATATCAAGTTTGTGATAAAACAAGATAAATGCTCTCAGTTAGTGTCATGGGAATTTTTACATTCACCTAGCAGGCCAGTTATTGCCTCAGATTTATGCCAATACAAGAAAAAAAAACCCCACATCTGATGCTGTAGTATCCCCATTTTATTACAGTGACACATTTTGTTTTATTTGTTTCTGAGATGTGAACATTGAGGCATTTATAGGCAACGTATTTCCTCCTCAAGCTAAGGAGTCAATTATGATTTAACTCCATTGGTGATGGAGATAATATCCACTGTACTTCTGGATGGAAGGAATCACTGCGAGTCTGAGAGTATCTCTTCAGCTGCTTGATAGCGGAGTCAGGATAACAAATGTTACGGCATTCAGATTTGTTTCCTCTCTTGAAGATGTTCAAGTTTCCAGTATCTCTGGAACCTGACGTGGGGGCCCACTGAAAACAAAGAGGAACCTGGCATGGGGAGGGAGGGAGTTGCTGAGAACAAAGAGTGATCCGGCATGGGGGATCGCCGAGAATGAAGGGGGACCATCGGGATTACTTTGAACACTTCATAACTTTATTGGCGCTCTATACATGGTGACTCTTTGCATACTTTGAGATAGTATGCAAAACATTGAATTTCAGTCACATGTGATGATAAAGTATCATCCATTCATTCTTCCCTTGTCTCAGGAACCACTTCTCAATGAAATAAGAAAATAAGATTCACCACCACCTGATATATATACAAAGAGATTTTGGCTATTTGGGGTAAATAATGTTTGAAGAGCAAGGCCTCAAACATGACACAAAGCTTTTGCTCTAATAGGTAGCAATGATAACTGCTCTTTTGAGATATGGGCGACTGATATGAGTAATTTCAAAATCCTGGAGATATTTCACCAATGATATCACTGCCAAATTCTACAAATGTTTTGGCAGATTAAGCAAATCAACATCAGCATTGTCTCCCAGGCCATTATTGTAGCATTGAAGCTATTATACCTGATCATCTCTGGCAAGAAGACCATGATGTTGCATCCCCAGTATCAGATTCTTAAAACAGACACACTGTACCAAATACCTTAGGTAGACAGAAGTGCTGGAGAAACTCAGCGGGTGCAACAGCATCTAAGCCTTTGCTCCTTAGATGCTGCTGCATCCGCTGAGTTTCTCCAGCACTTTGTCTACCTTCGATTTTCCAGCATCTGCAGTTCCTTCTTAAATACCAAATACCTTGATAGCTTTATTGAGAAGGTCACCATCCTCACTAGCCTATGGGAATCCCTGGCCCATTGCTACTTAAATGCAGGAACATTTAAGATGGTGTGAAAATCTTTGAGTCCTTTTGTCAGAAGGACATGGAAGTCCAGTGCAACTAACAGAAGGATCCCACCATCTTCTAACCTAACCACCTTCTGTTGTGCCAGAGTCTGTGTTTTCCACATTGGCATCAGAACCCATATACGATATGTGGAAGCAAATAATTCTCAATGCCAAGGGACCACCTAAAAAGAAGGGGAAGTTGAAGGCAATGGCCTACATACGCTCGACAATGAATTGTGGATTTCCTTCCCTGTACTACACTGTAGATGTATTTATACAACAATCTGGTGATGATGCGCTCAACTCTGTGTAATTAGTTGCACCATCATCTGACTCAACTCATGTACTCCCAGATGGGACAATTCATGGAATTATATTTACAGTATGCCTTTGTCATCTACCCAGTCAGCAGCTTCTGCACAGGGAAATGATTTGTTCTCAAATGGGAGGAGTTCGAATGAAGACTGAAGAATGAATAGTGTGATTTGTGGAAACAAGAATAGTGCAGAAATGGAGAGAGTTGATGGAAATTTTAGTCAGCATTGAAAAATTCAAGGCAAACGAATGAGACACTAAGTTACTCCACAGATTCAGAGACACTTTGGACAAAATTGCCTTGCACACTATGCTTTAATATGTAGCACATGGTGCAGATAGTAAGGCTGCTGCTTCACAGTTCCCTCAATCCTGACCTCTGTGCTGTGTTTGCGCCTTTGCACTTTCTCCCTGTAACCATGTGGGTTTTCCCTCAGTGATCCTGTTTCCAACCAGATGCCAGAAACATGTTAGATGTTAGGTTAATTGGTCACTGAAGTCTGCCCCTAGTATGTATGTCAGTGATGGAATCTCAAGGCAAGTGTAAACAAAAGGGTTAGTGTTGGTGGATCCTTGATGCTCGGTGCAGACTCAGTGCAGACTCAATGGGCTGAATGGCCTGTTTCCTTGATGTATTATTATGCGTCTATGACCACCTCTAACACAGAAAAGAAATTACATTGCTTGTAGTGTCAGGGCTCTCGCTTAACTTTTTTTCCCTGTTGCCAGCCGGGCAACCTTGGCAGCTTTTTAGGTTGCCATATGACAGTTTAGGTGGTCATTTAAGATGGCTTGCATGACGCATGCGATAATGTGCTCGGACGAAGTGCGTAGTTACCGGTCGGAATTATACTCAATGAAGCATTCACATATTATTTCTGCTTCAAATAAGGTCACAAACTAAACATATTCACCAATCAAGACATGATATTTACCACAATGACATGCAGCAAAATTATAAGACAGTATCTCAACTCTTTTTACACATTGCAATTAATGCAATTTCTATTAGTTCTTTCCACTTCCAAACAAAAATATGGTCAGATTATTCAGCGTATGATCAACCTGTGTCAATAAATCCTGGACCATGGTAACATATATGCGTACGTATAGTTGTGAATGTTGCTCATTAAATAACTACAATACTGATACTCCATATTAAGAGCATTGATTTTCCGTTAAACTGAATTCTGTAATAACGTGTCAACGGCAGCAGTGACAATCGAACACTGCGGTTTTAATGTTTCACGTGTTCACAATGTAATTAATCCATCTTTATCGTTTAAAAACAAATAATAACTTTGGGAATTAAAGCACATTTTTTTGCATTCCGTTATCAAACATAGTCAAATGTTTGCTCTGAAGACATTTCCAGCACAATATGGTCAGGGAGGGGGGTGTGTGTGAATCAGTGCGGGGTGGTTAGATGGCGGGGGTTGGGGTAGAAGGGAGTCAGTGCAGAATGGATGGATTGAGGCAGGTGAATTAGTATGTGTTGGTTGGAGTAGGTAAAATTGTGAGGGGAGAGCACCGGGGATGTCAGTGGTGTTGAATGGGGGGGTTCAGTACGGGATGGATGGGGGTAGACAAAAGTGCTGGAGAAACTCAGTGGGTGAGGCAGCATCTATGGAGCGAAGGAAATAGGCAACGTTTCGGATCGCGACCCTTCTTCAGACTGTTCCCCCTATTCTTCTTGAATGGGTGGATCAGTACAGGATGGATGCGGGGGGGGGGGGGGGGGTATCAGCGCAGGATGAATGGGGGGGGGGGGGTCAGTAAAGTGTGGAATGGAGGGTCAGTGCAGGATGAATGGGGAATCACTACAGGATGAATGAGGGGAATGGGGGAAGGTGCAGGGTAAATGGAGGATGGGTCAGTACGGGGTGAATGCGTGGATTAGTACAGGATGAATGGGAGATCAGTACAGGATGGATGGAGGAGAAGTGCAGGATGGATGGGAAAGGGGTAAGTAAAGGGTGAATTGGGGAACCAGTGTAGGATGGATGGGGGGGGGGGGGGGGGGGGGGTGGCAGGAGAATCAATGCGAGGTGGATAGGGTGATCAACGCAGGATGAATAGATGGGGGGGGGGGGGGGGTAGATGGGGAGGGGGAGCACAGGGGATGTCAGTGAGGACAATAGAGGCGGGAATGGGGATCAGTGCGGGATGGAGAGGAGGGGTCCCAGGATAATGGGGTACAAGAGAGAGAGAGAGAAAGGGAGGGGGGGGGCAGTTGGGGAGGAAGGAATGTCAGCGCTCCTCGGACAACATCGCCCCGCTGCCCTGGCCGTTGGGAAATCCTCGCCACCGCCTCCCTCCTCCGCCAGCCAACAGCAAGGTGCGGGGCCAAGCGGTGCAGCTCAGAGATCCTATAGCTATAAGATCTTTGGTGCAGCTGCTTCAGACGAGTCGGAGCTTCGCACAGCGGCAGCAGCGGCCGCGACAGCGGTTCCATCTCCTTGTTCTCCCGCACCCCGCCCACTCTGATAAGGGCCTCTGCTTGTAAACCCGCTAATTGCGCTTTCAAAACAAACCCATCGCACGCCGTGGCCTCCCCCTCCCTCCTTCCTCCTGGCCTCGGCGTGTGGGAAGGTTTGTTTTGAAAGAGCGGTTAGCGGGTTTACAAGCAGAGGCCGTTATCAGGCCGGGCGGGGTGTGGGAGGAGGAGGAGATGAAGCTGCTATCGCGGCCGCTGCTGCCGCTGTTCGGGGCCCGTCATTCGCTGCATGACGCATGCGATAATGTGCTCGGACGAAGTGCGTAGTTACCAGTCGGAATTATACTCAATGAAGCACTCACATATTATTTCTGCTTCAAATAAAGTCACAAACTAAACATATTCACCAATCAAGACATGAAATTTACCACAATGACATGCAGCAAAATTATAAGACAGTATCTCAACTCTTTTTACACATTGCAATTAATGCAATTTCTATTAGTTCTTTCCACTTCCAAACAAAAATATGGTCAGATTATTCAGCGTATGATCAACCTGTGTCAATAAATCCTGGACCATGGTAACATATATGCGTACGTATAGTTGTGAATGTTGCTCATTAAATAACTACAATACTGATACTCCATATTAAGAGCATTGATTTTCCGTTAAACTGAATTCTGTAATAACGAGTCAACGGCAGCAGTGACAATCGAACACTGCGGTTTTAATGTTTCACGTGTTCACAATGTAATTAATCCATCTTTATCGTTTAAAACAAATAATAACTTTGGGAATTAAAACACATTTTTTTGCATTCCGTTATCAAACATAGTCAATGTTTGCTCTGAAGACATTTCCAGCACAATATGGTCAGGGAGGGGGGTGTGTGTGAATCAGTGCGGGGTGGTTAGATGGCGGGGGTTGGGGTAGAAGGGAGTCAGTGCAGAATGGATGGATTGAGGCAGGTGAATTAGTATGTGTTGGTTGGAGTAGGTAAAATTGTGAGGGGAGAGCACCGGGGATGTCAGTGGTGTTGAATGGGGGGGGTTCAGTACGGGATGGATGGGGGTAGACAAAAGTGCTGGAGAAACTCAGTGGGTGAGGCAGCATCTATGGAGCGAAGGAAATAGGCAACGTTTCGGATCGCGACCCTTCTTCAGACTGTTCCCCCTATTCTTCTTGAATGGGTGGATCAGTACAGGATGGATGCGGGGGGTGGGGGGGGGGTATCAGCGCAGGATGAATGGGAGGGGGGTCAGTATAGTGTGGAATGGAGGGTCAGTGCAGGATGAATGGGGAATCACTACAGGATGAATGAGGGGAAGGGGGGAAGGTGCAATGGAGGATGGGTCAGTACGGGGTGAATGCGTGGATTAGTACAGGATGAATGGGAGATTCAGTACAGGATGGATGGAGGAGAAGTGCAGGATGGATGGGAAAGGGGTAAGTAAAGGGTGAATTGGGGAACCAGTGTAGGATGGATGGGGGGGGGGGGGGTGGCAGGAGAATCAATGCGAGGTGGATAGGGTGATCAACGCAGGATGAATAGATGGGGGGGGGGGGTAGATGGAAAGGGGAGCACAGGGGATGTCAGTGAGGACAATAGAGGCGGGAATGGGGATCAGTGCGGGATGGAGAGGAAGGGTCCCAGGATAATGGGGTGGAGGGGGCTTACAAGAGAGAGAGAGAAAGGGAGGGGGGGGGCAGTTGGGGAGGAAGGAATGTCAGCGCTCCTCGGACAACATCGCCCCGCTGCCCTGGCCGTTGGGAAATCCTCGCCACTGCCTCCCTCCTCCGCCAGCCAACAGCAAGGTGCGGGGCCGAGCGGTGCAGCTCAGAGATCCTATAGCTATAAGATCTTTGGTGCAGCTGCTTCAGACGAGTCGGAGCTTCGCACAGCGGCAGCAGCGGCCGCGACAGCGGCTCCATCTCCTTCCTCTCTCCCGCACCCCGCCCACTCTGATAAGGGCCTCTGCTTGTAAACCCGCTAATTGCGCTTTCAAAACAAACCCATCGCACGCCGAGGCCTCCCCCTCCCTCCCTCCTTCTGGCCTCGGCGTGTGGGAAGGTTTGTTTTGAAAGAGCGGTTAGCGGGTTTACAAGCAGAGGCCGTTATCAGGCCGGCGGGGTGTGGGAGGAGGAGGAGATGAAGCTGCTATCGCGGCCGCTGCTGCCGCTGTTCGGGGCCCGTCATTCGCTCCGACTCTTCCTTACCCCGCATCTAGTATCTTTGCCCTGCACAACCATCGCCGACACAAAACGTTGCGTTCCTTTTCTCCAGAGATGCTGCCTGACCCGCGGAGTTATTCCAGTTTTTTGTGTCTATCTTCGGTACAAACCACTATCTGGTTGCCAAGCCGGGCAAAATGACTCGGTGTTTAGGTTGCCCGGCGGTGCTTTGAGTGGTCATTGGCACCCGGGCAACCACTAATTTCGAGCCCTGAGTATATCAGAATCTGCTGCAATATCAAACAACTCTGATATTGGCCAGCATGACCTGAAGTCGCCTGTATCAACTGACATCTTTTGCGGAACATTTTCATGTTTTGTAAATCCAAGCTAAAGAAAAGGAACACGATTTTATTTACTTTAATTTTAAAATCTTATTAATATTAGTGGGAGAATGCTCGTTCTGTTCACACAAAAGGCCTCTGTTGTGAGGTAAATGAAACTTTCACTACTTGTAATTTACGTAACTTTATTTACGCTTTAAGCAACTTATTTCTTTAATACATTACTCAGAAACGTCTGGCAAACATGGCTGATTCCGCAGGCCTTTCCCGCCCGAAATACTTTGCACATGCGCACACTCCGGGAATGTCCTGCGCATGCGCACACTCTAGAAGAGCCCCGCACATGCACAAATGCGCCTACTTCATTCTCCCCTCCTATTTATAAGTTGAGACGGTCAGGAGGTTTAATACATCTTGATGACCGTCGCAGAACTGGAGCTTTAGGAGGTAATGGCGTTTCAATAGCTGGTGGTAGATATATTGCTTGGTCATCAACTTCACTGTTATTGTTATTTAGATTTACAATTTTAGAATTTCTTATAGAAGTTTCCATAGGGGATGCTGGAAGTGTTGGAGGAAGTTCTTGATTAGTGTTATCAAGAAGTGATGGAGCTGATGGAGAAGACGGACATGGTGCAAGGTCACAAAGTGAGACAGTTGACTGTCGTCCATCCTGATACTTGATAATTGCATAAGATGGGTTGACATCAGTCAGTTCAACTTCAACAAAAGGCTCATTCTTATTTAATCGGACATAACGACGAAGCAGCACGGTCCCAGGGCTAGTCAACCATGATGGCAGAGAAGAACGCCGTTTGAAGTTAAAGAACCGCTCATGTGGAGTAGTATTGGTAGCAGTTGACAGTAGAGATCTGATGGAGTGTAATGCATCTGGTAGAACACATTCCCACTGCTGATCTGGTATGTCATTTGACTTTAAAGCCAGTTTCACTGCTTTCCAAATGATTCCGTTATACCTCTCAACCTGACCATTTCCAATTGGATGATATGGTGTTGTTTTACTTGTTGCAATTCCTCTCTTAGAAAGGTAGTCCTTTAAATCTTTCGACATGAAATGAGGTGCCCCTATCAGAATGTATGTAACTTGGAAATCCACAGAATGAAAACAGTTGATCTAAACATTTGATAACCATAGCAGCTGACATATTTGGACAAGGAAAAGCAAATGGGAACCTCGAATATTCGTCAACTAAGGTAAGTATATAAACATTTCGAGAGGAGGATGGTAAAGGCCCTTTGAAGTCAATACTCAAACGTTCCAAAGGTTGAGTAGCTTTGATCAATCTTCCTTCTTCAGGACGGAAGAACCTTGGTTTTAATTCAGCACAGATTCTACATGAAGCACACGTCATCTTCACATCTTCTGTAGAGAAAGGTAAGTTTTTGGAACGAACATAGTGTAACAAACGAGTGACTCCAGGATGACAGCCCATTGTGAAGATCAGTAAGTGCAGAAGAATGAACAGAGGCACAAAATGCTCGGGTTAATGTATCCGGAGCAACATTATCCTTACCAGGGCGGTACTCAATTGAATAACTATATGCAGATAATTCAATCCTCCATTCATGAATTTTACTGTTTTTAATCTTCGTTCGTTTCCGATTATCCAGCATAAAAGCTACTGAATGCTGATCTGTTATCAACGTGAAGTGTTGGTGAGCAAGGAAATGACTCAATTTTCTCACTGCTTCAATAATTGCTGTAGCTTCCTTTTCGACGGGTGGGTAGTGCAATTCACTACCTTGGAGAGTACGAGACATGAAAGCCACCGGTCGTCCTCCTTGATTTAATGTTGCTGATACTGCTAAATCAGAGGCATCACATTCAACAACAAAGGGGAGATCCTCGTCGATGGCGTGTAATGTCGCAGATTCCAATTGTTTCTTTAAAGAAGTAAAAACACCAATTGCTGTAGAGTCAAGGGGGAAAGATTTTGCTCTAATCAAAGGCTGAATTTTGTCAGAAAAAATTGGTATCCATTTTGCATAATATGCAAACATCCCAAGGACCCTTCGTAGAGAGTTTAATGTAACTGGAACAGGCATCTCTTGGAGTTCGCGGAGTCTTTCTGGATCAGGCTTGATTATATCATTTCCAACCCAATAACCAAGAATATTAATTGATGACACTGATGTTATTGGCTTAGCCTCAAGAATGTACAACATCTAAAAACCGTTGTACATTTTCATCATGTTCAGCTTAGTCTTTACCTGCAATAGTTATATTATCAAGATAAGGGAAAGTATCTTTAAGGTTTTCCTGTTCAACAAGTTTGTCCATCTCTCTCTGAAAAACAGCCACGCCATTAGTTACACCAAAAGGAACTCTGCAGTAGTGATATAATTTCCCATTTGCTTCAAACGCAATGTATTTCTTCTCTGGTTCCTTCAAAGGAATTTGGTAGTAAGCACTTTTTAAGTCAAAAGTAGAGAATATCTTATACTTAGCTAATGTATTGATAATCTCTTCTATTCGAGGTAGTGGAAATGCATCAAGGTCTGTGAACTGGTTTATAGTTTGAGAGTAATCAATGCAGAGTCTTTTTCTATGTCTCTCCAAGGGGTCCTTAACCACGACAACTTGTGCCCTCCAAGGGGAATAGCTGGGTTCTATGATACCTTCTTGTAAAAGATTAGTTACTTCTGTGTTGATAAAGTTCCTATCATCTTTACTAAAGTGTCTTGATTTTGTAGCAATTGGCTTGCACTTGGAGGATAAATTAGTGAATAATGAAGGACATTCACCAGATGCAGCAGAAACACCACAAAATACTGGTGGCTTTGACAATACAAGATCAGGCATAGATCCTTCATACATTATTTGAAGTGATCTGTGCAGCTTCTGGAAATCCTGACCTAGAATTATATCGCTACACAAATTTTTCAAAATACCTAGACATACAGATTTATAGCTAGTTTTGTTCAGAATAAAGTCTACAATACAAGATCCTATAATGTGAGTGTTGAGAGTTGTCAGAGCCATCGAGATTTCCTTATTTGAAGGAATTATGGTTAGATTTAGTCGAGACACAACTTGTTCACTTATAAAACTTTCTGAACTGCCAGAATCAAGTAATACATTAAGTGTATGACCATTAATGGATACCATTGTAGCTGCATGAGACAAGCTCTGAGGAAATGCAGCTGTAATTGCACATAAAGAAGGCGTATACATGGCAGCAGTCACAATTTTTGTAGTTGCTTTGGACTTGCATACTCTAGAATAATGTCCCTTCTTGCCACAAACTATTACAAGTTGCGTCTCGAGCAGGGCATATCTCTCTTATGAATATTACCCCCGCAAAAGTAACAGTTCCTTTTTAAATAATTATATGCAGCAGCAAGGGCACCTTTATCAGTAGAAATTGTTTCAGTTTTCTCCATATTTGTACTTGGGTGAAATTCGTTTGTAGTAGTTGCAGCAGAATACACATTAGATGAGCCATAAGCATCTGAATTTTTCTGAGCCAAGTCCAAAGAGTAAGCTTGATTGTAAGCTGACTGTAAATCCAAGGTTTTGTGTTCTAATAGTCTCTGTCGTATTAAAGGCGATGCCAAACCATTGATAAAAGAATCTCGAATAACTTCCTGTCGATATTGATCAGCTGTAACTGCTTTGAAGGCAGTCTTTACTAAGTCTTTGAAGTTCTTGTAAAAATTCACCAAGTGACTCACCAGGTTTTTGTTTCTGAGTAGCAAGGAGGTGTCGAGCTAATATCACGTTGAGTGTCTTAACGAAGAGTCTGCTTAGTACATCAATAGGCGAATCATAAGTTGTACATTACTCTATGTACTCGTATACATCAGAAGAGACGAAGCTTATTGATGTCTTAAGCCTGTCTGGTGCATCGTTGCCACACTCCTCAAATAAGTTATTTAGTATACGAAGCCAGTGCTTCCAATTCTTTGCAGCAGCAGGTGAGTTGGGATCCAGATCCAAGCGTTGGGGTTTCAATAGTTTCTCCCTCCCAAGTCGGACTGTTTGACTTGTAAGATAAGTTGCTTAAATTGTTGTGAGGTAAATGAAACTTTCACTACTTGTAATTTACTTAACTTTGTTTAAGCTTTAAGCAACTTATTTCTTTAATACATTACTCAGAAAAATCTGGCAAACATGGCTGATTCCGCAGGCCTTTCCCGCCCAAAATACTTTGCACATGCGCACACTCGGGGAATGTCCTGCGCACGCGCGCACTCTAGAAGAGCCCCGCACATGCGCACATGCGCCCACTTCAGCCTCTCTCCATTATGTCAACAGAGGCTTTAAGAAAGAAGGAACATGCATCGAGCCCTATCCTGTCCAAAGTGCTGTAAACCGCATTAATTATTTTTCATGTGCATTAATGTTGCACTTGTGAAATAGATGGATTAAAATGCATAGTAAATTAGTGAACAGAAGAATACATGTTTTCAGCATTTGTTGATATCATCAGGTATTATGGTTAAACTAAACACCCAAGCTCAGCAATTTTGTAGTAAATATGGAGAAAAGGTAATATATTTAATGACTGCAACATTAAATGTTATAATTTTTTCTATAAAATGAAACTAGTGCAGTTACATAAATACATTACTTCCCTGTAGATTTTAACTAATTGTTGGACATGATCAGGTGAATATCTCCCTGGAGTGCAGAACCTAAATAGGTGAACACTTTTTTCATATTGGTGCCTTAGGGATTAAATAGACCAAGATATTTGAGTACTGCCATTATATTGAACATAAATCAATGCAATAAAAGATGTGAAAAGTATGTATTCCTGTCGTTTTAAATGAAATTAATATTGGTGAACTATTTGTGAATCATTAAATATATACCAGTTCAGCTACAACTATTAATGCAACCACACTGCACAATAATATTTGATCTCAGTGTCTGCAAGAGTTTGTATGGCCAGGTTTTTAAAAAAAAGATTATAATTTTTTTTAAAAAGCTTTTGAATGTTTTAGCTTTAGTAACATTTTATATTTAATCTTTTTCTGACCATTCATTACTTTGAAGGTCAAATATGCAGATGGTTAAATGTGGGAACATATTCATCCTACACAGTTTAAGATCCAGAATTAAAAAAAGGCTATAAATATGCCTCTATTACTCAAATGTACATTGTACCTAATAAAGAATTATAATTTAAATTATAAGCATAAATCTCTGATTCCTGCACCAGAAATTTATGGGCTTTGAGAAAAATTGTCAATTTAGTATTAAATTACAGGAAGTTGAATGCTGCAGATTGGATTTAAGCTACCAACCTGATTCTCACTCCCAGTTAAAACTGGGGCTGTGTATAACATTTATTTTTCTCTGTTTGGCAGATGCCCCTGGGTTTGCATGCAGTAAAGAGAGGAACTAAAGTTTGTCATTTACCAAGAATTTTACCAAGTTTCTTCTTTTATCAAGAATAACTTAACATAAGGTCTTTGTTTACTTAAAGCAAAACCATGTCACAACATCATGATCCCGTTCGACACCAGATGGCACTCTCAGTCTCGTTGAGCTGTTATATAGATTCATGCAACAGTTAATACATGAAGCTGCTATTGCAAAGGGTGGACACTGACTATTTATTTGGTGTTGTAGGGAGAATAACTAGTTTGTTGTGCGCGACCACCAATTATTCATTTAAGTGCCAAGCAGAAAGTTCCTTATCAATGTTTCAGGCTAAAATTGCAGGGTTCGTCATTTAAATAAACTAGATAGTGAGTTATTCAGTGAAAGCTGTTGTGCACAGAGAATGATAAGTTCACAATTGCCATGCTTTAGAAGCCCCTGGGCATGTTATTGGGGGAATTGTCAGCAGCTAGAAACCCGCATGCAGCTGCCCCCTTGATTGTAGGTACTCTAAAAAGTCAATGAAACATCAAGTATAATTCATTTCCCAAAAGATAAATATTTATTTTTCATCATTAATAATTTTATTTGATCAGCGCATGTTTTAAAGATTTACATGGTTGCAACTTGTGAAAGAAACTCACAAAAGTTAACAAGTGACAGGCTACTCCCATGTGTAATTACTACCAACACATTCAGAGTTACAACGTACATCTGTAATTACAGTAGTCGCACTTCTGGAGTTATAATTAGTGCAGTTGATTTCACAATACAATCATTATCACTACCTTACTGTACCGTTGCAGATGCTGTTACAGTCCCAGTGTGCTGCTCCATTTACCGTGTGGTCCAGTGTGGCAGCTTCTTCTAAATTCATTGGTACTGTTAAAGTTTTGTTGGTTGCAGATTAGTTACATTTCCAATGCACGTCCAAAATTCTAATGGTTCAGCAGAATTTTATATTATTGTTACTTCAAAAGGTTTGTGAATTCTAAGTAGCTTCATCGAGCTAAAGATTACTTTCTAGTTTACAGACTCATTTAACCATTGCTTTACAAAAAACAGCAACCTACTAGATATGGGTACACTTAACTGTCCTGAATTCCTTCCAAAATAATACATACAAACTTAGAATATGTATCTATAACACCAGCTACTTTAACATGTAGATGGTGCACATTAGCAATTTAAGCATGTTAGATTGTACTTGCAACCGCCTTTGGATGAGATGATACACGTCATCAAATCGGCCCAAGCACATCTGACTTCAATTTGCCTTAGCATGTCTGACTTTCTCTGATGTTGAACACACACCTAATGACGTCATTTGTTGTGCAAACTACCTTTCCTCTTTTGGTGATATAAGTGGAGGTTTTGTTACACTTGAGATCTTGAGCAAAACTCTGGAGTCAGGCAGCATGTGTGGAGGGAAAAGGACAATGATGTTTCAGGATGGAGATGGCCCATCTTAAGCCCCTAAATTTCTCTTCACAGATGCTTCCTGACCCACTTTGCTCTTTACTCTCAGACAGTCTCAGACAGTCCCAGACAATCCCTTTAACTCAATGTATTTGCTACTGGACACCAGCAAGCTATTGCAACAGATCACAACCATGTTTCTAAATTTGCTGCATCAAGGAATACTCAGGCACCGTTTACCCACAGTGATGAGTTAGCTGCTACAAGGAACTAATTGGAGAAAAGAGGACTCTGGAGCCATCCTCCACTGCAACTGATCTCCCTCCTGGCATTTATCTCTTTGATGAGAATGTCCAGTCTATTTCACTAAATTCAGGGGGTCACATCCCATACCCTGTAGCCTTTAAAGTCTTCATGCATCCATTTGTGTGCTTTTCAATGTGTTCCGAGCAGGTTTCCTCTCCAACCCCCCTCTCCCCACCACCTACCTCTTCTGTCCTGGCACAGCTGATCTCCTTCTTGGCAAGTCCAGATCTTGTTCACTAAATCTACAGGCTCCCATTCCATACCCTGCAGCATTTGAAGCCTTCGTGCTGGTGTTTGGCCGAATGCGCCTTCAAGGACTGACTCTTTTAGTCAGAGAGGAAACATTTGGTTGACATCCCATGATGACAGGATACAGGCCCTACTTTAGTGTCTGAGTGTATAGTAATGTTTCTATCTCATGATTATTTGCTTCAGAATCACTTGCATCTTAGTGTGTTGTAAGGGACATAACAAAAGCATGAAATCCAATTCCTAGCCAAACATTACCTGGCTTTGCGCGTAAAATAGTTTGGAGTGCAATGGCTGGCAGACACTTTGTGCATTATAACAGTCAACATCTAATTCATTGGGAAGCTATATACAGCCACCCTGGAGCAGCATCGAAGACAAAGACAAGTTTATTTTGGTTCTCTTGTTTGTTAAGTTGCTTCCTGAGGTTTAAATAAAGCTTCCCTTGGTTGTGTAACCCACACCCTTATAGAATAAAAGCCAGCTGGGGCTGAGTGCTTTCCAACAGATTGGGTTGCCTTTATTCAGTAGGCTGGAAATGCTGAATTACATCTGAGTACTCGGGAAGCTGAGCAGGATGTGGGAAAGACAGATGAGGATGAACCAGGACGCAGCAAATCTGCATTCCAGAGAATCTATGTTGGCTTCTGAGGCAGCTGCATTTGCAAAGAATCTGAATGGATTAAAAAAATATATATAAACCACAGCTTTCAGTAGGGAAGAAGAACAGACGTCTGTTCTCAATAAGTGGAAATAAAATTTCATTGCAGGGAAGGTGGTCTGACAGGAAGTGTGCAACATTTACATACAAAAGGTCAAAGGTGATATCTACAATGTCCTACTTGAATATTTTCAAGGACAATTTGCATCTCCAGATTGTCTATCAGTGTCTCAATGTCAGCTTTTAATGACAGGCAGTGGAATGATGCAAGGACTTTTGTGTGTGCAATGAGTGAAAATCACAACTTTGGAAGTGTGGAGGTGGTTATCACCACACCATGTTTTTTTTTTAAATTTGTAGTCATGGGAGCATATCAGATGGGTTTATAAATAATGTTCAACTTGTTGCTTCCTATCTCACAACTCAGCTAAAGGTAGATGTTCTTTCCAATGTTGGCACTTTTCCTACAAGAGAGAGTGATATCAAAGAGGCCTTATTAATTTTAGATTTGTGCTTTTTGATGCTGAAAATTGCCAAAATTAATGAAGAATGGCCACAAAGTAAATCTCACAAGTCTAACGGCCACTTGGGCAAATTATCTTTGAATAACTAACACTTGAGTGAGTATACCATCATACCATAACACCTAAGAATGGGAGCAGAATAAAAACGAAACAATATAGTGCAAAAACAAAAACAAAGCCCAGAATCCCCAGTGCAATCAAGGCAATTCAGAGTTTAGAGTTTAGTTGGAGTTCATATAATTGAATAGCCTGATGGTTGTTGGGAAGAAGCTGTTCCTGAACCTCGATATTACAGTTTTCAGGCTCCTATACCTTCTTCCTGTTGACAGAAGTGAAATGAGAGCATGGCCAGGTGGTGTGGGTCCTTGATGATGCTGGTTGCGTTTTTGAGGCAACAGCTCTTGTAGACCCTTCAAGCTTGTAGACTCTTCAAGCTTCCTCTGCCATTTAATGAGATGGTCAGTACATGTATTGGACTGGGCTGTGTTCAACACTTTTTGTAATCTCCTTCATTCCTGGGCGTTCAAGTTGCTGAACCAAGCCATGATGCAACATGTCAACATGTCTCTATTGTACACCTGTAGAGGTTCAAGAGAACTTTGTTGACTTGAAGAACTTTGTTGACATTCTGAATCTCCTCAATCGTCCACAGAAATGGAGGTGTTGATGGGCTTCCTTTATGATTGCATCAATGCAGAGGGAAATGTAGCATGTTAGGGAGGAGGACAAGCAGGCAGAGTAATGAGCTGAAAGAGGGGAAAGGAGGAGAAGGATAAGAACTATTTACCAGGTGTGTTCAGAGAGCAATCCTCTAATTTTCCACTCAGTGACCAGTAATGTGTGGGACAACACTGTTTCAGCATGGTGGTCCTTGCTGACATGGGTGGAAATCCTGGGGGGGGGGGGGAGGGCACACATGACCCCCCCCCCCCCCATGCTTTGAGAGGTGGGGGACCATCCCCCCCCCCCTCATGTTTTGTAATCCGGACTTCATCAGACGCTTTCGAAGGGCTGAATCGGCCCGTTCCCGGGGCCTTTCAGTGCCCGGTGTGGCTTAAAATAAAACTGCTGCACCGAGGCGATCGAGGCTCCCGATGTTGAAGCCCCCACTGGCCGAAGAAAGGCCCCGCGAATGGGCCGATTGAAGCCCCACAATTCGGGGCAGACGTAGCTGCTGTTGTTGGAGTTCGAAGTCGGTCATCAACCAGGTCAGCTCCCGATGTTACCGGCCACAGGGCCCATGGCTGAAGCCTCGTGTGTGTACACATGCGTGTGTGTGTGCACATGCATGTGCGTGTGCGCGGACGGCAAGAAATTGTGTCCCCTCCATGTTTTCATAGCGATTTCCATGCCTGCTTCCTGAAATATGCAAATACTGCAGCTGTCAACTTTTACATTTCCCGCTCTTTCAGGCCTGAACAGGAGACACGTAACATTTCTCAATTGGCAATGATTTAACGAATAAATTAGATTTTGGAGGAACACGAAATGAAAAGTTGTACCCTCGTGCTCTTCAAGCTTCCTCTGCCATTTAGTGAGATCAAACCTGGATCGCAAGTATACATTTGCACTCGATCCACACATCACCTGATACCATACTTGTCCAAAGTTATATCGATCTTAGTTTTCAACATACTCAACACCTGGGAATCAGCTCCTAGAGTTGATAATTCCAAAGATTTACAACCATTGAATTAATGCATTTCTTCTCATTTTGATCCTTAATGGCTGCTTCTGTGTTCTGAGACTATGCCCACTTGGTGCAGATTCTCCAGCCTCACAACATGCAGAGTTGCCAGGACAGTGGGCTTCTCAACTGCATGGTGCCAATGGCTGCACCCATAGAAATTCTCAAGTGTATCCTAACTGGTGTGTGGCTGACAGCACGTTATGGTGGATACTATGAGTGGCACAGTGGTGCAGCGGCAGAGTTGCTGCCATACAGCTCTTGCAGCGCCGGGGACCCGGGTTCAATCCTGACTACGGGTGCTGTCTGCGCGGAGTTCGTACGTTCTCCCCGTGAACAATATCTACAGTTTTCTCCCACAATCCAAAGACATACAGGTATGTAGGTAAATTGGCTTGATATAAGTGTAAATTATCCCTAGTATGTGTAAGATAGTGTTAAATGTGCGGGGATTGCTGGTCGGTGCGGACTCAGTGGGCCAAAGGGCCTGTTTCCTCGCTGTATCTCTAAACTAAACTAAATTAAAACAAAGAAGCAGGCATGATGCTTTAATTTTGTAGCATGGTGTCATGGCATCCATATTTGGCCCACCTTGCCAATCCAGAGTGTTACTGCGAGAAAAGATCTAACTGTTACCACACAGCTGTTAACTTGAGGGCACAGTCCCTTAACCCTGGGGCAACATGCATGTAACAAGATCCACGCTGCTTCCAGCAATGTGGCTGAGCAGACTATTGGCATGGACAAAAGATTGTTCCTACACTGCTCTGGTGGGTCCTTGGTAATTGTGAGGAGAATCAGAACTTGCCATCAGTTGAGGAGCGGGAATAGGAGGAGGAAGAAAGGAGGAAACTAAAGGAGGTCCTTTTAGCCAGGCAGGCAAAGAGCATTCAGCAAAATGCATTATCAATAAACACATTCTGCATTTCGCATTCCACAACAGTTCTGACTTTGCCTTGCCCTTGTTGCAGATCGTTATCACTCGATGACAATGACAAAATAAATCAGATGAAATTTACACATCAAACCTTGTCAAATGCCATATAAATGTCAACCTATCACTCTCATGCCTGCTTTCTGTTTATCTTTTTCTGCCCCAGCGCTCCCATCCACAGGCCACAGACTGGCAGATACAATTATTACTTTTAAAAGACATTTGAACAGATACTGTATATGGAAAGGAAAGGTTTAGAGCGATATGGTCAAAATGCAGGCAAATAGGACTAGACCAATATGTCAACTTGGCCGGCATGGACAAACTGGGCTGAAAGGCCTGTTTCCCTGCTGTACAACTATGGCTCAAATGGTGGAAGTCTTTGATGGGAAGGGCAGCAGAGGCCGTCGGATGCCATGAATGCCCCTGGCTTGACCCAGTTCCAGACTGTACCCTCATGCCAGGAGGAGTAGGAGTCTGGGCCAACTGGTCATTCTGGTCTGGCACTGGTGGAGTGATAATGATGACATGTGAATGTTGTCAAACCGGCAGCAATGTAGTTTTGTTCTGGACTAAGCCCCAGTCAATCCCCTGAGCTAACACCTCAGCAACCCTTAAACACCAACCTATTCTTAACATACTCAGCAACTTGCCTGTAGTGAAGACATTTTTCCTCATCTCAGTCCTAAATCACTTGCCCTGTAACTTGAGACTGTGACCCCTGTTCGGTACACCCCCGACCAGGAGAAACAAGCCGTTTGGATCTCTTCTTTTTCTTCTAAACTCAACTGAATGCAATAACAGTCAACTTAATCTCTCCTCACATGGTAACTGGACAGCCCAGGGATCAATATGTAACACTCTCTATGTAGCCAAACATGGAGAGCATTTCATAAAAGCATTTCAATATACTTTTATTGAAAAGTTAGAAGCTCAATTTAGCGGTGTCAAAAAGGAAGGGGGTGAACGTGGGGTGCATGCTCACACCGGTTGCACATTGTAAAGCAGTAGAACTTGTGGGATGACGGGAAACGGATATAAGATGGAGGATTAGATTTGTCTCTTCCATGGTCAGGACCCCAATGCTGCTATAGAAACGGCTGTCACGACTACTCCAATTTCACTTCGGAGTCACGTGAGTGACTACGTGAAGACCCCGCCTCACGCTGGCAACGGCATGACGTCAACGCTGACGGCGCGAGGAGGAGCTGCAGTAAAGGAGCAGCTCCTCGGCAGCGGTCGGAACGGCCCGCAGGTAAGTGAAGTTACACCGGGGCGTTTTTTAGGTTACGCTGGGTGGCTCCAGCAAAAACGAAACTAAAGAAAATTTAGAGCCACGTTAACGTGCTGATTGAGCACTGATTATTAAAGAAAAATGGAGAAATCGGGAAAGAAGTTTTCGCGGGTAAAAAGATGTTCCCGGGGTGAAAGTAAAAATACGGGACGCGAAGTTAGTGCGGACCCGGTTCCGATACCGTTGGCCGCTGATGTACCCGATAGTGAGTTTCCAGATTCTCCAGAAATAATGACCACGGAGGAAAATTTTCCTAAAAAATGCAAAAAGAAATCTGAGAGGCCCGTGGTTTCTGATGACTCTGATATTGAAAAGACCTCCAGACAATAAAACTATGTGGCTAAAAAATGGAGCATATGGAGAAAGTTCTCCAAACAATAATGAGACAAGGGTCAGAGTACCCAGATGAATCCCAAAAAATCCCTGAGGGGTTTGAATATGATGAATATGGCTGTGGGCCAAGTTGGGAATATGATACTCCGGACCCAGGATTTGGGCTGGAAGAAGTCTCATGGGATGATATCCCAATTGATTTAGGGCTGCAGAAGGCAGTCCCTGCTGGTGGCTATATGGCTTTTGAAAGCACACCACAAAGTAAAAAGAAAAGGCCTAATGTGCCTGGGATAGCACAAGATTTTGCTATACCTGAAGGAAGTGGTGAGGCTATGGAAGAAATCCTAGCTGCAAACATAAATTATATGGTATCTCACCAACTTCACAGTTCTGTGATGAATGAAACATCAGAATTATATAAAGCTCCAAGAAATTGTGCCTCATTGGAAGTACCTACGGTGAATCCGATGATATGGACGTCTATGACTCCAAGTATGAGAGCCCTAGAAGTGAAGTTTCAAAAGGTGCTCAAATTAATTTCTGCCGCCATTACGGCCTATGGCAGGCAAATGGAGAATCTGGAAATGGAAAAGATTCAAAAGGATACTTTGGGCTTATTATGTAATTCATTCTATGAAATTAATTGCACGAGGAAAACGGCGATTCGGCCCATATTTCACCCTAGATTTGCAAGCCTGTGTCAAGAAAGTGGAGTTCAAGCTCCTGGGTATTTGTTTGGAGAAAATCTGCCGAAACAGCTGAAAGAGTTGGATGAAGAAGCTAAATATTTTAGCAATGTTAAACCTTTTGTTTTTGGACAAAGAAGGGGTTTTTCGACCCGAAGGGGTTTCGATTTCCGTTATAGAAGCAGAAGTTTGACACGAAAATACTATCGTGCTGTGCAGGCAAGTGCTTCCCTGTATTCGGGAAGAAGGAGACCACCACGCTCATACGCAGAGGTATTAAAGATTTATGTACTTAAAGAAACTGTGGATGACTCTCCAGTTGGAGGGAGATTGCAAAAGTTTTATAATGCCTGGCTTAACATTACTTCTGATCGATATGTATTACAAGCAGTTTCGGGAGCCATTATTATTTTTAAAGAAGGGGTTAATCCTCCTGTACAGAATAGACCTGCTTATGCTTATGTGTTTTCTGCAGAGGAAAGAATGGAGATTAATGTGGAAATTGACAAATTATCTGGAAAAGGCGTAATTGAAAAGACTTATGAACATAAGCATCAATTTGTCTCTAATATATTTCGAAGAGATAAAAAAGATGGTGGTTGCAGATTTATTCTGGACCTTACAGATATGAATAAGTTTGTAGAATACAAACATTTTAAGATGGAGACATTCAGTACTGCAAAATATCTTATTTCAGCAGGGTGTTATATGGCTAAGATTGATTTGAAGGATGCCTTATTTATTCTGTAGCAATTCATCAATGCTTCAGGAGGTATTTAAAATTTAATTGGCTGGGACAATTATGGCAGTTTAAAGCTTTACCAAATGGATTGAGTTCGGCTCCTAGACTCTTTACAAAACTGTTGAAACCAGTTTTAGCCCAATTAAGAGCACAGAAACACATTGTTATGGCTTATCTGGATGATATTCTGATCATTAGTGATACTCAAGAGTCAGCTGAGCACTCAGTTTCAGTTACTAAAGCTTTGTTTGAAAAGCTAGGGTTTTTGATTCATCCAATTAAGTCCCAGCTGCAGCCAGCACAATCAATTAACTTTTTGGGGTTTGTAATTAACTCAGTGACTATGTTAGTTACTTTGCCAACAGAGAAGGTCAATGACATCTTGATGACTTGTAATTACCTCATTCACAAACCTTATCCCTCCATCCGAGAAGTGGCAAAAACCATTGGGAAACTGGTAGCAGCATTTCCGGCAGTGGAATTTGGTCCATTACATTATCAAAATCTTCAAAGGGACAAAACAAGGGCTCTTAAGGAGAAGGCAGGGCACTTTGACAGGCCTATGCAATTAACAAAAGAAGCCGTGTTGGAATTACAATGGTGGGTTGAAAATGTCCCACAAGCTGCTAAGAATATCATGATTAAACAACCTGAAATGGTTTTACAAACGGATGCTAGTGCTCTCGGATGGGGGGCTACAGATTCGTCCTCCAGTTGTGGAGGTAGATGGAAAGCTCAAGAAGAAGCGTTTCTTCAAGTTTATGGTATTAACTATTTGGAGTTATTGGGTGCTTTTTATGGACTTAAAGCATATTGTTGTGCTAAACAGGGTCTACATGTGTTAATACAGTTAGACAATAAAAACGGCTGTTGCATACATTAATCACATGGGGGGAGTTAGGTCAGTATCATGTGATTCTCTGGCCAATGAGATATGGCAATGGTGTATTGGTCGCCAAATATGGATTTCAGCAAGCTACATTCCGGGTAAGGACAATGTGGTAGCAGATGAAAGGTCCAGGATTTTTAAAGATAATACGGAATGGATGCTTAAGCCAGCAATATTTAAGAATATTGTAAACCAATTTGGGTTGCCAGAAATAGATTTGTTTGCATCTAGGCTTAATCATCAGTTGCCTACTTATGTGTCTTGGGAACATGATCCAGATGCAGTAGCAGTAGATGCTTTTTCATTACACTGGGGAAAGATGTTCTTTTATGCTTTTCCACCATTTGCTTTGATTCAGAGATGCTTGAAGAAGATAGAACAAGATTCTGCTTCTGGATTGTTGGTAGTTCCAAATTGGCCAACTCAACCTTGGTTCCCAGTAATGCTGAATATGATTAAAGAACCATATATGTCGATTCCTAACTGTAGTGATATCTTGACTAATCCGGTAACTAAAGAGATTTACCCATTGTATGCATATATGAATTTGTTAATCTGCAGGTTTTGACCAGACCACTACAGGAGCTGGGATTGTCGGACCAAACTATGAAAGTTATGGTTGCATCATGGCGCAATAGCACAAAAGCAATATATGACACATATTAAGAAATGGGAAGACTTTTGCACACAGTCAAATATTTCTTATGATACTGTAAATATTGTAAATGTTTTGGAATTCCTTGCCAATTTGCATTTTCAGCAACATTTAAGTTACAGTGCCATTAACACTGCACGCAGTGCTTTGTCGTCCTATTTAGGGCTTATGACTGATCAGAGATCAA
The DNA here is from genome assembly GCA_035221665.1 of Okamejei kenojei. Taxonomy (NCBI): domain Eukaryota; kingdom Metazoa; phylum Chordata; class Chondrichthyes; order Rajiformes; family Rajidae; genus Okamejei; species Okamejei kenojei. The sequence goes on from CM069143.1 coordinate 41,651,933, forward strand.
TTGGGTCGCATCCATTAATATCTAGATTCATGAAAGGAATCTTTAATATTAATCCACCCAAACCAAGATACACCGAGATTTGGGATGTGAGCATTGTACTTACGCTACTTAGACAATGGACTCCAATTGAAGGGTTGACATTGGAAAGATTGACATTGAAATTAGTCATGTTAATGTCACTGGTCTCAGCTCAAAGAGTACAAACTTTACAAATGTTGCGTTTAGACTGTATGCATGTGACTACAGATAATGTTGTGTTCTATGTTTACGAGTTAATCAAACAAAGCAGACCAGGGAGATCTGGAACAAAGGTAACCTTTCAAGCTTATCATATTGATCCTACTTTGTGTGTGGTTAAACATTTGAACGAATATATTAAAGTTACTGACACCCTTCGAGGAAATGAAAAAGCGTTAATGGTTACGCACAAAAAACCACACACAAAAGCTTCAGTTCAAACTATCTCAAAATGGTTGAAACAGGTGTTGGTTTTAGCGGGAGTAGACACTGATGTGTTCAAATCTCACTCCACCAGGGCGGCAGCTACGTCCGCGGCGAAGGGGCGGGACGTGCCTCTCGAGCATATTTTAAAAGTCGCAGGGTGGAGTAAAGAAGAAACTTTCTCAAAGTTCTACAATAAACCTGTTCACACTATGACAAGCTTTGGACACGCGGTGTTGGGAGCACTATAATCACCTGCTTTGTTTACTATTAATTGCTATAATCAATGGTGTAGTCACTTCTATCTTTTATCACTTGTAATCATTTTTCCCTCAGATATAAGGAGGGTTATTATATGGTCTTTAAAACCATTAAAAAGTTAATTGTGAAATGATCTAACATTAGTCTGGTTTCTCATGTATGTGTTTACTTAGCCGGACTGTCGTACGGATTGATTCTACGACATAAAAAACACAGAAAGCTTTAAAATCTTCACGTAGTCACTCACGTGACTCCGAAGTAAAATAGTAAGATTAAACAAGAACTTACCAGTTCGAAGTTTGATCGTTATTTTATGAGGAGTTACGATGAGGGATTACGTGCCCTCCGCTCCCACCCTCATAAAATAAATGATCAAATGGTAGTTCTGAGTCTTTTATGAGCCTTACTATGTTACTCCGGCTTTTGGTGTTCTGTGTTTTTCATGCCGCTGCTTTGAAGTATGCCGTTGCCAGCGTGAGGCGGGGTCTTCACGTAATCCCTCATCGTAACTCCTCATAAAATAACGATCAAACTTCGAACTGGTAAGTTCTTGTTTAATCTTACTCCAATTCTCTCACCTTAAGGCAATGCAACAATTTTATTGATGCTGCTGCTGCTTCTAATTAGGCAGCACCTTGTTCTGTGAAAGCGGAAGTGAACATTGTCATTGATCACTCAGCCTTGCTGCAGGGTAAGTGTTTGTCCTGGACTGCATTGTTTATAGCTTTATTATGCATCTAAGCTGTGCTGCTCCTGATCATGGAGTCCATGTACAGCCACAGTGATGGTTAATATTGTTCTCTTCTCCACCTCCTGAAGAGTGCATGAATACCTTGACTTTGGTGTTCAGAGAAACATTATCCATTCCAATTCCTCAAGAACCAGGAAGCAGGAAGCAAATCAATATTATTAACTATTACTGCTCATTGTCACGGTGGGAACCAAGACCATGGAAAGTCCCCAGTTAACGGGCATGAAGAGGTACACTTTACTATCAGGAGCATTGTACAGATTCCATGAGAAACCAAGCGTGTTGCACTTTACATTTTTTTACTAAATGATCTAACCACAATGTAATGAAATCACAGTAGCAGGAAGATTGACATCAGAGTATAACATCGTGAGAAGAAAGAGCAATGGAAAAAAATTCCAGTGATGCTCTGCAGTGGGAATTAGGAAGACTGCAAACAAAAATTCCCATGAATAATGACTGGAAAATAATGTGCTGTCATCATATCTGTATATGGGGAATTGAATGTAATTATATCAATTGCTTATCATCCCATCTTTACCCATAGACGAGCAACGCTCATCTGATAATTTCCTAGGCTAAAGACTATCACAGTTGTAAAATCCTTTATGGTCTGTGTCTAACATTGACATGACTTGTTCACAAAAAAATATCCCTGCTTTTAAAGTTTTGTCTGTAGATTATGAGCATAATATTTCAGGTTTAATATTACAAATATTAGGCTTAACTGCACAGGGAGGTTTAGAGTATAAAAAGAAAGAAAGCCTGAAGCTTACCCTTGATTTCTTCCAATGTTAACATTTGCAGGCAGTAATTGATGAACAGACAGACTTGCCCAGCAAGTGCAATTAACCTCTAATTTCACACAGGATGTGTCCAATAGCAACTGCCTAAAAGCTGTCTTCTGGACATACTCTATTTACAGCAAGTTTGAGACCAAAAAAGGTAATTCCATTAAACCACTGTCAGCATCTGATCTGAGACCATGATCTATGAAAACGGCATGAGGAATATCAGTGTTGATCTGACAAAAATCAATGGCTAAATTGAATTGCATTCAAAATTGGCTCAGTGTACAATGCGTGAATGGCGTGACTCTGTCTGATCTACCACAGGTCACATGTGAAATTTAGGCTGTGCACTCATTATCCGATCATTACATCCACCCAGTCTAATTGTGCTTTTTGATTCCTTTAGCATAGGGCTCAATGTGATGAGTGACTTTAATTAATTTAAACAACACTAAACGGGTTACAGTCAACGTGCATCTTTTAAAGCAGTTGGCATTGTGACAGCATGTAAAGTCTGTTGAGACATGGTCGTAAATTGTGGCAGGAGATGCTGTCCACCTGGAATTTTACCAGATATACAAAAAAGACAGCAAGGAGAGAAAAGGAATGAACTAAATATGGCGATAGTAAACTTCAAATGTCTCCTCTCATTAACTGCAATACTCGTTTCACCCGTTGTTCAAAGAGCCTCTGTTGACCAGTTCAATCAGTCAGCAGAGGGACCGAACATCTGTATGCCACCACTCCTAAACACTTACTGATGATTACTGATTACAGCTAGAACTCACAGGTTCCACACACAGTGATTTAACCTTGACACACACATTCTGCAACAGTAGGGAAACAAGCTCTTTGGCCCTCCGAGTCCACGCTGACCATTGACAATTCACACTAGTTCCATGTTATCCCATTTCGCATTCAATTCTTACATGCTGGGGGCAATTTTGCAGAGGTCAATTAACCTACAAACCCGCACTTCTTTGAATGTGGGAGGAAACCGGAGCACCCAGAGGAAACACGAGGTCATAGATTGCACTCGGGTCCCTTGTGCTGTGAGGCAGCAGTTTTACCAGCAGCGTCACTGTGCCATAATGTGTTGATTTTGCTTCAAATTCAGAATTCACAACCTGTAAGTTGATGGAAAGTAGAGTCCCAATGAAATGTATCTTCTGAAATGATGATAATTCTTGTGACTTTACTTCTGATAAAACCTCAGGGTGAATTCACCTTCTAATAACAAGTTGGGGCTTTTGTCTTGTATGTGCAATAAAGTGACGAGAACCGTGTGTAGTATATAAGACTAGGGTCTGACCCAATAGGTTGCATGACAACAATGCATCAATTATGATTCATGCTCCAGCCCTCTGTGCTTCAATCTTTGTGACATTTTCTGTCAAATGTGAACTTGTCAATTCAATGCCCATTATATTTGCCCTTGGGAAGATGGTTTTGAGCTGCCTTTTTGCACCTCCACGGTAGTTTAGAAATTGTGGATGGCTGGGCATTTTCAATGTTCAGTTAATTGTCATCCACACTGCTTATATAAAGTTACAGATAGTCCAAACTGGGTAAAGATGGTAATTTTTCTTCCCTTATGAACATCAGAGAGCCAGATGGGCATTTAACAACAATCTGCGAGTTTCATGTGAACCATTACAGATACTAACTCTATATTCCAAATGTTATTTAATTAACTGAATTTAAATTCCCAAGCTACTGTGGTTGGATGTGAACTCATTAACCTGCACTACTTGCCCAGACCTGAATAATCTCAGCTGAATCATATGCAAAATATCTAAATTTCATGATAAAAATGTGAATAGAATTTATTCAGTCTCTGTAAACCATTAGCCTCGTTCCTGATGAAGGACTTCTTCTTGAGCAGTCATTTGGGATCAAAGTATGGCAAAGGACATCAGCATTATGTCCCACAGACTCATTGCGGTCATTCTCTTAGGATGTCAATTACAGAGACTGTTTGACAATCTGTAACGTTGCTCAGATATTAAAATGCCTTGTTTACATATCAGTTCAAATGCAACACATTAACTATTTGGGAAAGAGCCTGGATGATATCTGAACCTTTAAATTTCTATCAACCCCAGAAAGAAGGCTGGTAAAGCTGCTGCCTTACAGCACCAGACACCCGGGTTTGATCCCAACTATGGGTGCTATCTGTACGGAGTTTGTACGTTTGTAGATGCATGAAAAATGTTCCCAATGTTAGGCTAGTCTAGAACCAGGGCCACAGTCTTAGAATAAAGGGGAGGTCATTTAACTCCCAGAGAGTTGTGAATTTGTGGAATTCCCTGCCACAGAGGGCAGTGGAGGCCAAATCATTGGATGGATTTAAGAGAGGGTTAGATAGAGCTCCAGGGGCTAGTGGAGCCATGATCACAATGAATGGCGTTGCTGGCTCGAAGGGCCGAATGGCCTCCTCCTGCACCTAGTTTCTATGTTTCTATGTTCTCCCCGTGACCGCGTGGGTTTTCTCCGAGATCTTCCGTGTTCTCCCACACTCCAAAGAAGTACAGGTTTGTAGGTTGATTGGCTTGGTATGAGTGTAAATTATCCCTAGTGTGTGGAGGATAGTTTTAATGTGAGGTGATCGCTGGTCAGTGCGGACCCGGTGGGCTGAAGGGCCTGTTTCGCACTGTATCTCTAAACTAAACTAAACAGCTGCAGGATGAATGGATGCCATGGGATCGCATGGCCTTACTTTTCAGGTTCTATTAAGGTGCACGGAAATAAGAATCACACTGTAAACTCCAAATCCGGTGCTTGGCTTTCAGATCATAATCTAATTTTCCTTATTTCTATTCTCACTCACTTTAACTCCTGCTTGTTACAGAATTTCTCACTTGATCATCCTTTGGGTTCATATCAATAACGAATGTTACATAGAAACATAGAAACATAGAAAATAGGTGCAGGAGGAGGCCATTTGGCACTTCGAGCCTGCACCGCCATTCAATATGATCATGGCTGATCATCCAACTCAGTATCCCTTACCTGCCTTCTCACCATACCCCCTGATCCCTTTAGCCACAAGGGCCACATCTAACTCCCTCTTAGAGATAGCCAATGAACTGGCCTCAACTACCTTCTGTGGCAGAGAATTCCAGACATTCACCACTCTCTGTGTGAAAAATGTTTTTCTCATCTCGGTCCTAAAAGATTTCCCCCTTATTCTTAAACTGTTACCCCTTGTCCTGGACTTCCCCAACATCGGGAACAATCTTCCTGCATCTAGCCTGTCCAACCCCTTAAGAATGTTGTAAGTTTCAATCAGATCCCCCTCAATCTTCTAAATTCTAGCGAGTACAAGCCGAGTCTATCCAGTCTTTCTTCATATGAAAGTCCTGACATCCCAGGAATCAGTCTGGTGAACCTTCTCTGTACTCCCTCTATGGCAAGAATGTCTTTCCTCAGATTTGGAGACCAAAACTGTACGCAATACTCCAGGTGTGGTCTCACTAAGACCCTGTACAACTGCAGTAGAACCTCCCTGCTCCTACACTCAAATCCTTTTGCGATGAATGCTAACATACCATTCGCTTTCTTCACTGCCTGCTGCACCTGCTTGCCTACTTTCAATGACTGGTGTACCATGACACCCAGGTCTCATTGCATCTCCCCTTTTCCTAATCGGCCACCATTCAAATAATAGTCTACTTTCATGTTTTTGCCTCCAAAGTGGATAACCTCACATTTATCCACATTATACTGCATCTGCCATGCATTTGCCCACTCACCCAGCCTATCCAAGTCACCCTGCAGCCTCCTAGCATCCTCCTCACAGCTAACACTGCCCCCCAGCTTCGTGTCATCCGCATACTTGGAGATGTTGCATTCAATTTCCTTGTCCAAATCATTAATATATATTGTAATAGTTACAATAGTTACTAATAGCTAATAGTTACAAGCTTATGTACAACATAAATATAGTAACTGCATAGTAATTTTTCCTCAACAACCTTAAACACCTTAAGATCAGGTGTCAAACGCAGAATGTGACTTTCACAACTGTCTCACAACAAATATATCTTAAATGCCAATTCATGCGAGTATCCTTTGTTTCCTCAGTCTGGTATTTTTTATTTCCAACACATGAATCATATTGATTTCTCACACTGAGGTTAACAGTGAGTGCCAGTTATTGCTAACTTACAGGCTGATCTATGCTATAGCTCATGTCCTTGAGGAACTGGGCCGACGCCACCCAAAGCTCTTTTCAGTTAGGAACTTTGGAGCCAAAGAAAATAAAAAAAAATCATTTTATCAGACTGCTATTCTGACTGAGGCTTGGATGTGAAGTCTTGTGCATTCATCTGCTTTAGCATTCAAACCTGATGGGCGGTGCATTAAAATCTTGAATATAAACATCTATAATTCCTGGAAACATCATCGCATAATCAGGGATTCATTTCGGTGGGGCAGAACCTGTGCTAGATGGCATTCCAGCCTGATCACCTGGGTTCATTTCAGCCTTCCTCCATTTTCCCACATTCTTTATGCAGTGTCGGTAGAAAATCTTGATGATACTGCAGCTTGTAATGTGACTTGTGTATATCATTGACGATCTAATCATGTGCTTCACCCGGGCACAGGCACTTCAAATATTTGAAGTGTTATTAATGGCAGAGGAGCTGAAGGGTTAATTCACTGACTGCAAACATTGAACTCTCCAAAGACAAAAGCTTAAAAAAAAGGTCACCCTTAGCATCTCCGGCTATTTGTTTAATAGAAAGAAAAGCAAAAGCATGGTTACTTGGGGCTTGAGGCTACTTTGAGTGTTAATGCAAGCCAATACCATTCTGCTGAACTTGCAGCACCCTATCCATTGCAGTCTGCTGCTTTTAGCTGTGTCATAGGCTGCCCACATGAATAACAATGTGGTGCTCTGAGCTGTCTCTTGACATCAATCACTCTTAAATCTAGCCTGTCAGCCTCAGAGATGCAGGAAGGAAGTGTTGGGTGAATTAGAATGAAACCCAAGCTGACTTGCCTTGAACTCTTTAACATTGTCTCACATGCTTCTTCCCGTATGGGTAAAAATCAATACAAAGTTAATTCAATATCCAATGATCAGCTGCAATGCAGAGAGCCTGGTTTGTATAATTGAAGATATTTTATGCTTATTTCCAGTTTTTCTCAATGATGTTCCAATCATGCATTAATCTCTAATTCATGTTATTTTCATAGAGTGTTTGAAAGTGCAAAGCGCTAATCAAAATCATCAAATAAAATGCTAAATTAGCATTAAACTTCCCTCCAGTGCACCCCTCCGTCTTTATCTTGCAGACTAACTAATGTAATATATTAATTGATAATACAGATTGACCAAAGTATTAAACTACCTGGTTGATATTTGTACAGATTGACTGATGTATGAAACAGTGGTGAGTTTTTTTATTCAGATTGGCTTATGCTTCAGGTTGAATGACTGGTATTCCATATACATTGGCCGGAATATATGCACTTTGCTTTTTTTTTCCTGTTTATATCTTTAATTTTGCATTATTCATTATAGTAATTATTTTCACCTTTAGTAATAAAACATAAATTGATATTATATTATACAACTTCTATTGGCTATGTCCCATCAGTATCAGATAGAAATGGGTGACATGTAAGTTGTTGTCAGCTCAAAGTTGCAACACGATTCTGGGTTTACACATTCTGATGGAAGATAAGTTAAAGCAAAAGAAAAATTCAATAGAGGCCTAATACGTTGCAGTAACTTGAATCAGGCATAGTTTTCTGGTCGCTGATGAAGCATTGGGTCAATGTTATTGTGACAACAGACTGGTGAGCTGCACTGGGATAGCTGGGCCTTTCTGCACATTGATTTGATGCCACTGGGATAGCTGGGCCTTTCTGCACATTCATCTTCCATTTCCCCCCAAAACTTCTGCAGCGTAACATATTTTATGTAAATTTATGATATGATGACAATGGAACATGATAAACTGATATAAGTAATGGCTGATCTCAGAATGCAAAGCCCTGAGAGATAAGTGAACAAAGAAATCATGCAGAATGCATAATCTCAAACAGCCAGACACCTGTATGCTCAAGTGGGCAACAATTTTATAATTTTTCAGATCAATCCAGAATAATCCAATGGTCATTAAATGACTAATTTTTCAGATTTTATTCTTTATGACTCTGATTAAAATTGAGAACTTGGGGCTTAAATTTATAACATGACAATTATTGTGCCATTTCAATTTCCAAACCACATTAGTCTGGCTTTACTCTACACATCAGTCATTGTAGATAGACCAGCAAGAGGCTTATGCCTGATGTCGACGTCTGTTTGTCATAGGCTGGGGGTTATTTCACTGGAGGGTAGGATATGGAGACAGGTACAATTGCGACGTTTGAAAGGGATTTAGGCAGGTATGTGGACAGGAAAGGTTTGGAGGGATGCAGGTTAAATGGAGTCATATGGGACGTGCTCATGTAGGCATCTTGGCCAGCATGGATATTTTGGGCAGAAGGGCCTGTTTCCGTGCTGTTAACTCTATGACTTTGTGACTCTGTGACATTATGATGAAGAGGAATAAAGGCCACAGTCCAGTGTTCACCCGTCATTTACAATGGTACATGAAGAATTGAAGAAGCCGTAATGTATTCTCGCCAGCTGTTATGGCAGGGACACCTATTGTTATGAGCACTCCTTGCTCACAGGTCCCTACATCTGTTCAGTAATTGGGAGATTATTGTAAGTATTGCACTGAAAATCAGACTTACAAGTAAACAATTAAACATGATCTAGTGATCTTGTCTGATGTCACTGTGGCCAGAAAAGTACAGAGTGATTTGTGGGGCTGTTTAGGGAGCAATTGTTCCGGTGGGTGCTTCCGTTTATCATTATTACTGCCTCGCTGGGAGCACTGGGGTTTCTCAGCTGTTCCAGGAATGCTGTCAGAGACGGCAGAGTTAATCTGTCCCTTTCTCCGAGCGAGTCTACATCCACATGCTCTCTACCAGCTGTAATCCTAGCTGCCCACCTCTCCTGCCACTGCTGCTGAGTCAGCCGGTGCTAATTGAAGCCGGCTATTCTCTGGACTGGTAGGTGGCGGCAGTCAGTCTGACTTGGGGCAAACAGATCGGGATGATAAGATGTTGAAGTACCTCTGCCTCTCGCGCTCCCACTCAGCAATCCAAGTGGCATATTAACCTAATGACCTAATTTGAAATCACAGAATAATCATCATTACTCAGAAGGTGAAGTTCATGTTTTAAGTCACACCACTATAAATAGAATGGGTGGTGGATTTAGGTGGTAGGGGAAAGGGTAGCAAAGCACTGAACTATAAACAGAAGGGGGGGGGGGGTATTGACATAATCTTCCAAAATACATAAATTATTTCCTGCTTCCAGGGGAAGACAATCTAAAACGTCTTCCAATGTATGGTGTGCAGAATAAAACAGTCTGGCGACACTGATAAAGGTGTTATAGACATAGGTATGCATTGACACACACACAACATGAATTAAATACAGTCAGAGAGGCACGCAGCCAGTAATAGAATATACTGAAAGAGTTGCTACCTTACAGTGCTTGCAGCGCCGGAGACCCGGGTTTGATCTCGACTGCGGGTGCTGTCTGTACGGAGTTTGTACGTTCTCCCCGTGTGGGTTTTCTCCGGGTGCTTCGGTTTCCTCCCACACTCCAAAGGTGTACAGGTTTGTAGGTTACTTGGCTTCGGTAAATGTAGGAGGCGATCACTGGTTGGTACGGACTCTTGTCTGTACGTTATCTGTCAGTGTGTTAATTATGTTTGGACCACTTTGTGCTCATTTTAGTTTGCATCTGTCTCATTGTGTGTACTGCTAGTGTACATTGTGTCAGTATGTCTCTGAATCAATCTATATTTGCTGACTTGTCTCAGAATTTTCTGTGTGAGTGTATCCTGTCTCATTATATACCTGTCCCAATGAATGGATTCACTGGCATAAAGCAGAGGAATAGATATGAAGTGCATGATGTGCTCTCTTCAATGCATCAGTGCTCATCCACTTGTCTCAATGATGTAAAAATCTGAGACACATTAACATGGAACCATGGAAAACTAGGAGCTTGCTAAAGAACCAGCGACTGCTAATGAACAAGGTTTGGACAATGAAAATGATGCACGTTGTAAAAGTTACACATGAACACAGGCATACGCTAAAACAGGTACACTGTAGTAAAAGCTCGGATATAACAACGAGACAACTGAGTACAGGCAACTCCTGCATTAACGGTGTTCGGGTTATGGAAATTCATCCTTAGCAAATGCTCAAATCATTACCCAAAATTACGAGAAATTGAATAAAATTCTCTCACCCAATATATGTGAATTAAAGTAAATCAATATCAAACTAATTATTTTTCATCCCACTCTTCATCACGCATACACAGATGATACAACTTTTGTTACAGATAACTGCAATGTGCCCTGTTTTCTAGGAACGCAGTATTCTTTCATCACGCAGTGTTCATCTGTATAGCACACACAGAGTCATAGCCGTGCAGCATAGGAACAGGACCTTCGGCTCAGCTTCTCATGTTGATAAGAGTCAAGAGTGTCGTATTGTCATATATCCCGGACAGGACAATGAAATTATTAGTTGCTGCAGCACAACAGAATATGTGAATATGTAAACATTGAATATAACGGGGAAAAAAAGAAAAAGTTCAATAAATAACAAATATAGTGCAAATAAAAAATAATAATAGTCTTTTGCAGTTCAGAGCTCTGTTGTGTTTAATAGCCTGATGGCTGTGGGGAAATAGCTGTTCCTGAACCTGGATGTTACAGTCTTCAGGCTCCTGTACCTTCTTCCTGATGGCAGTGGTGAGATAAGTGTGTGGCCAGGATGGTGTGGGTCCTTGACGATTTTGGCTGCCTTTTTGAGGCAGCGACTATGATAGATCCCTTCGACGGTGGATAGGTCAAAGCCAGTGATGGACTGGGCAGTGGTCACAACTTTTTGTAGTCTTTTCCGCTCCTGGACGTTCTAATTGCCGAACCAGGCCATGATGTAACCAGTCAGAATGCTCTCTACCGTGCACCTGTAGATGTTTAGGAGAATTCTCTTTGACATGCCGAATCTCCGTAATCTTCTCAGGATGTAGAGTGGCTGATGTGCCTTCTTTATAATTGCATCGGTGTGCTGGGTCCTGGAAAGATCTTCTGATATATGCATGCCCAGGAATTTGAAGTTATTGACCCTCTCCACCATCGTCCCATTGATATAAACACATTTGTGGGTCCTCATCCTTCCCCAACCAAAGTCCACAATCAGTTCATTGGTCATACTGATGTTGAGAGCCAGGTTGTTGTGCTGGCACCTTTTGGTCAGTCGGTCGATCTCACTTCTATACTCTGACTCGTCCCCATCTGTGATTCGTCCAACCACAGTGGTGTCATCGGCGAACTTGATGATGGAGTTCGCACTATGACCGGCTACGCAGTCATGGGTATAGAGTGAGTAATGCAGGGGGCTGAGCACTCAGCCTTGAGATGCTCCCGTACTAATTGTTACTGAGGATGACGTGGTTCCTCAGAATTGAACAGACTGTGGTCTGTGGATGTGAAGTTGAGGATCCAATTGCAGAGGGATGCGCAGAGGCCCAGTTCAGTGAGCTTGGTATCCAGCTTGGAAGGGATGATGGTATTAAACCCCGAGCTGTAGTCTATAAACAACAGCCTGACGTAGGCGTTTTTATTGTCCAAGTAGTCCAGTGCGGAGTGGAGAGCCAGTGAGATCGTTTCCTCTGTTGACGTGTTGTGGCGGTATGCGAACTGTAGTGGGTCGAGGTTCTTGTCGAGGTAGGAGTTGATGTGCACCATAACCAACCTCTCAAAGCACTTCATCACCACAGATGTTAGTGCCACTGGTCGATAGTCATTGAGGCACGTCACCTTACTCTTCTTGGGCACCGGTATTATTGATGCCCTCATAAAGCAGGTGGGAACCTCAGACCTCAGAAGTGAAAGGTTGAAAATGTCCGTAAAAACTCCAGCCTGTTGGTCCGCACAGGTTTTTAGAACACGGCCGGGTATACCATCAGGTCCAGGCACTTTCCGAAGGTTCACCCCCCTGAAGGATCTTCTGACATCGGCCTCTGTGACTATGACTGTAACACCATCAGGGCGAATGGGGGCTCGGGAAGGCACATCAGTGTTCTCCCTATCGAACAGTGCGTAGAACGCATTGAGCTCGTCAGGGAGTGATGCTTCGCTGTCGTTTGAGCCGCCTCCTGATTTCGCCTTGTAGGTGGTGATGGCATTCAAGCCCTGCCACAGTTGCCGTACATCCGTCTCATCCTCCAGCTTGGAGCAGGTCCCTTTTGGCCTTTTTGATGGCCTTACCAAGGTCGTATCTGGACTTCTTATAGACCTCTGCATCGCCAGACCTGAATGCCCGGGATCTTGCCGGGAAGAATGCGGATCTCATGGTTCATCCAAGGCTTCAGTATAAAGATGTTCATCTGAGCTAGTCCCATTTGCCCGTGTTTACCCCATATCCCTCTAAACCTTTCCTATCCATGTACACTGTGGATGGCTCCATTGTAATCATGTATTGTCTTTCTGCTGACTGGTTAGCACGCAACAAAAACTGTACCTTGGTTCATGTGACAAAAAACTAAACTTAACTAAACTAAACTAAACCTAACTAAACCTGTCCAAATATATTTTAAATATTGTTATAGTAGCAGCCTCAACCACTTCCTCTGGCAGCTCGTTCCATGTTTGTACCAATCTGTGTGTGTAACGTTGACCCTCAGATTCCTATTAAATCTTTCTTCTCTCGCCTTAAACCTATACCTTCCAGTTCTTGATTCTTCAACTGGTAATAGCACACTGATACTGGTGTGCAGTAAAAGAGATTTGCATCGGCACGCGCTGACAAACTCTCTCTTTCTCAAGGCGCACCTCAGATTGCTTAACTTAGCTTAACAGATGTAGGAAATGGAATAACCTTTCGTGCATATGTGTACTGGGCTGGGACTGAACAACACATTATTATCCGTTAGGCTGTGGGACAGCCAGAATTCCACAGGGATATTATGAGTTATCCATTACAGATCCAGCAGGATTTACTCACTGTGGTTAGACAGCCCAAACAGTTATATTACTTTTCCACATTAATTAAAGAAGTACAAAAGGAGACATTTGGTTATTTTGAGTTCTGTATATTGCACAAAAACCATAATAAAATGCCTGTGGCATTTCAACCATGAAACTTTATTTTTGGAAAGACCATCTGTTCACTGTCATTGAGATGACATCAGCCCAGGCAAAGCAGCAACTTGTATTTACGTTGCGCCCCTGTAGGTATATCTCAGAACTTCAGTTAGCATCCAAGTGCTCATTGGTCAGGAAGTGAAAGCATTTTGGACAACTAAAGAAGCCTCCAGAGACAGGGGTAGGGGTAGCAAACCAATGGTTTTGGAACACAACTTTAGAATGTTGAATTCAGCAGTTGAAAGACTGGCCTTTGGTGAATGAAGCTCATAGAGTAGGAAATCATAGCAATCAAGACTCAAAGGGTATTGGACTGCAAAGGTTTCCAATTAAAGTGGAGCAAGAACATGGAGTGAATCAAGATCTTTAGTTTGGAAGAAAGATCCTGACCCCAAAACATTGTCCATATTCTCTTGAGATGCTTCCTGACCCGCTGAGCTACTCTGCGTCTCCTAGAGTAACAGAAGTTACCAATGAATTAATCTGATGTGGTCTGGGAGATTGGCAAGAAAAACAATGCTTCAAGAAAAGTTTGCTTATGATACTCCCACCATCAGCTCATCAGTAAGTCTTTCTGGACCACTTCCCCCCAATGGCTGATGGGCTGTTCTCCAAACTGAAGCATGGATTCCATATATCCTGAGGCACAAAGGACACAATTTCGTCAGATGTCAACTCCGATGATAAACCCACTGACTCCCACGGCTATCAAAACTACACATCTTCCCACCCTGCTTCCTGTAAGGACTCCATCCCCCACTCCCAATTCCTCCTTCTACGCCGCATCTGCTCCACAGCAAGGCATCGGAAATGAGGTTCCCCTCCCCCACTATAGATGAGGCTCTCACTAGGGTCTCTTCAATACCCCGTAACACTGCTTTCTCTCCCCATCCCCCCACTCGGAACAAGGGCAGAGTTCCCCTAGTCCTCACCTTTCACCCCACTAGCCATCACATACAACAAATAGTCCTCCGTCATTTTCGCCACCTCCAACGTGACCCCACCACTCGCCACATCTTCCCATCTCCCCCCTGTCTGTTTTCCGCAAACATCGCTCCCTCCGTAACTCCATGGTCAATTAGGGGCGCTTGGGGTCACTAGGGGCGCTGCTGTGAGGGCAGCCTCTGCCTACAGCCCGTTTGTTTTTCAATCTTTAAAAAAAAAATTTAGTCAGTTTAAAGTTTGTTTTGGGGGTAATCTTTGACTCTTATATGTGGGGGAGGGGGGCAGGGTAAGGGGGAAACGGTTTCCCAGTTGTTTCCGGTAGGAGGTGGCCGACTCTGATGACCAGGCCGCTGAGGAGGTCCCCCAGCCCCGACGTCGGACATGCATCACCCCGGCGAGTGGGCCTGAACATCGGGCCGTCCGTAGCGGCGACTGCGGAGGGCTCGGGGAGGCCCCGACCACGGGTGAACATTGGGGAACATTAGAGGAACAGGATTGACTTTGGTGCCTTCCCTCACAGTGGGAAACTTTGATTCTGCTGTGTGGGGATGTTTTATGTTGAATTCTATCAACTAGATGTTGTGTTCTTTATTTTTACTGTATGGCTGTATGGTGGTTACATTTCACTGTGCCAACTGGCACATGTGACAAATAAATGTATCTTGATCTTCCCTTCCCTCCCACACCACCCCCTCCCCAGGTACTTTCTCTTGCAACCGCAAGAGATGCCACACTTGTCGCTTTACCTCCCCCCTCGACTCCACTCAAGGACCCAAGCAGTCGTTCGAGGTGCGACAGAGGTTCACCTGCACCTCCTCCAACTTCATCTATTGCATCCGGTGCTCTAGATGTCAGCTGATCTACATCAGTGAGACCAAGCGTAGGCTTGGCGATCGGTTCGCCGAACACCTCCGCTCGGTCCGCATTAACCAAGCTGATCTCCCTATGGCTCAGCACTTCAATTCCCCGTCCCATTCCGAATCCGACCTTTCTGTCCTGGGCCTCCTCCATGGCCAGAGTGAGCACCACCAGAAATTGGAGCAGCACCTCACCTTGGGCAGTTTGCACCCCAGCGGCATGAACATTGACCTCCAATTTCCGGTAGCCCTTGTTGTCTACTCCCCTTCTCAGCTCTCCCTCAGCCCTCTGGTTCCTCCTCTTCCTTTCTTCTTTCTTCTCCCCTCTCCCCCCACCCTACATCAGTCTGAAGAAGGGTTTCAGCCCGAAACGTTGCCTATTTCCTTCGCTCCATACATGCTGCCGCACCCGCTGAGTTTCTCCAGCACTTTTGTCTACCAACTCCGAGAGAAATGCAGCATCAAATCACCATGAATTACCTTCCAATAACCTCTATAAATCCATGAATTGATGCAGAGCAACAGAACACCCTGTTCAAATTCAGCTGCACACAAACGTGTTTCATCTTAGAGGTGATTCATGAGAGTGTGATAGAAAAATAAAAACATGGAAAAATAGTTGCGGGAGTAGGCCATTTGGCCCTTCGAGCCAGCACTGCCATTCAATATGTTTATGGCTGATCATCTAAAATCAGTACCCCGCTCCTGCTTTTCCCTCGTATCCATTGATTCCTTTAGCCCCAAAAGCTAAATCTGGATTGGATCCACAACATAACTGATCTCAGTAAAAACTGCTTTTTAACAAGGTTGCATAATTTCTCCAGCATAATCTCAACTTTTCTCACAGAAACCCCCTCATCTCCAACAAACTTCCCATGGGAAAGGATACAATCTTCAGAACGAATGCATTCAATCTCTGCAACTACACCCCAGAACCAAAGTCTCCTGAACCTCAGCTGTCAAGCTGCAGTATGTAGATGATTCTTGCATTTGTGCATGATCAAAGGCTGAAGCTATCATTGACGAAAACTGTAGCATACAAGAGTTTGGGCCTTACACACATCTACAAGCCATGTCCCCCTCCCAGTCTGTGCTGCTACACCAAGTTGTCCTGTGATAATAAAGATTCATTGTGAGTCCATGGAAAATGTGCAGAAGCCATCTCTAGGTAAACATTCATCACTGCCTTAAAAGAGCCAGCATAGTTTTGGCTGATGAGGAAAGACCTTAGACCTTAGACCTGGTACAAAATGTATGGTCTACTGGGCAACAGTAACCCCTGTGCACTTACATCTTTCTGAGATAAGAACGAGTTTCAATGGGCATCTCAAGGCACTGGAAAGCCATCCCAACAAATTCCTCCAAACTCACTGGAAGGATAAGTGACGATCTCTGAGGCCCATATTATACTCAGTCAGGTATATTGGGTGCCTACATAGTTCACATGGCTGACACCAGACTTCTAAAGCAGTCTTTCTGCTCCAAGCCTGTCATGGGAAGAGATTACTATTGAACAAAGAAAAAGATTCAAAGGCATTTTCAAAGTTCCCTGGAAGTAGTGTAAATTCCCAATAACCTTTGGTAAACTCTGGCCCTTACACACTCAAAGTGAAGAAGGAATTTTGGGATAGTGTGCGAACATTGAGACTATCATCAGAAGCACACAGAAGCCCTGCTTCTACTTATTCTTAGGTATGACCCAGACTATGCATGATTTCTACTATATCACATTGTTGAAGGCGCTTCAGCTTAAGGAAAGAGGAAGCATTTCACTGCGGATAAGGCCAACAAAAACTGTTTGATCTGTGCAGATACAGGCATCAGCCGTGAATAATTTGTTTAGTGTGTTACCTGCATTGTGATGCTCCCAAATATAAAGTTACGGTAAGGAATAAGCAAAAGGAAGATCCAAGAGGTATTTTCTGACAGTTCTACCAGCCAGGCGTGTTCCCTATATATGAGACTAATGGAAGATTAGGCACGTAAAACTGGAAAATGACATGTTAAGCGTAATATTATACCTAAAAAATGTGTACATTTGGCTTGATGTATTTTTAAGTATTTAAAAATGTTTGCATATTAAATAGACAGTGATGAAAAACAAACATTTTATTTTCCATTACATTTGTCTAATGGGCCAGGGGATGTACGCGGAAAGAGAAAAATTTCACTCCCTTGTTGATTGGAACCAGCTTTCACTGCCAGAGATTAATTTCTCCATTGTTCATATTGCAGCTGAATCCTGAGGAACATCCTGATGCCATGCCAAGAAATGTTTGGATCGAGATTTCTTGAGAACCTCAGTTAAAAATATCTATTTTGCAAATTGTTGTGCCTCAGAGAAGAGTCTCCTTGCTTCACGATTTAATATAAACACAAACAGGAAAGAATGAGGAGAGATTTTATACAAGAGCTCACAACACTGAAATTATTCCCATTCTAAGATAAACATTTGAACAGATATTTCCCTTTAACAACCTAGAGAAAACAAGTATATTGAACATTTCAGGTTTGCAAAGCATCTTAATATTTTCTCCAGGGCGTGAATGGAAATTTGAATATGTTTTATTAAGCATGTTTATCGTTTCTGTAAAGTCAACACCTTTGAATCATTCCTTATTTTCTATCATATTCCATTGTTTTGTGGTATGTTGTAGTTATCATTGTGGGCTATGTTCAATTGTTGCTGAACTGTGCTGCCTCCTCTGTTTAATCAATGATGTGCTGCATTCTCTGTCTAAATCCACGAAGGATTTTCTCCATTCAAAAGCTTTGCTGAATTCTCTATTCATTGTGTTAAAGAAGGAACTGCAGATGCTGGAAAATCGAGGGTACACAAAATGCTGGAGAAACTCAGCGGGTGCAGCAGCATCTATTGAGCGAAGGAGATAGGCAACGTATCGGGCCGAAACCCTTCTTCAGACTGATGGGGGGAGGCGGGGGGAAGAAAGGAAAAAGGAGGAGGAGGAGCCCGAGGGCTGAGGGAGAGGTAGGAAGGGGAGGAGACCGCAAGGGTTAACAGAATTGAGAGAATCAATGTTCATGCCAAGAGGATGCAGACTCCCCAAGCGGAATATGAGGTGCTGTTCCTCTAATTTGCGGTGTTGCTCACTCTGGCCCGTGGAGGAAGCCCAGGACAGAGAGGTCGGATACGGAATGGGAGGGGGAGTTGAAGTGCTGAGCCACCGGGAGGTCGGGTTGGTTATTGTGGACTGAGCGGATGTGTTCGGCGAAACGATCGCCAAGCCTCCACTTGGTCTCACCGATATAGATCAGCTGATATCTAGAGCACTGGATGCAATAGATGAGGTTGGAGGAGGTGCAGGTGAACCTCTGTCAGACCTGGAATGACTGGAGTGGGGAGGTAAAGCGACAAGTGTAGCATCTCTTGTAGTTGGAAGTTAGAAGGATGGAAGTTGGTGGTGAAACGGCTGAAGTCAGTCAGTTGTGTGTGGGTGCAGGAGATGACACCAAAGCAGTCGTCGATGTAACGGAGGATGGGGCGCATCCGCTTGTATTTGGAGGAAATGGGAGGAGTCAAAAGAGAAGTTATTGAGGGTAAGGACCAGCTCCGCTAGGCGGAGGAGAGTGTCAGTGGATGGGTATGGGTTTCTCCTCCGGTCGAGGAAGAACCGCATTGTGCAGTTTTGACTTTATTTGGAGCTATGCTATATTTTCCCCTCATAATTGGAGATGCACTGCTTTTCTGCTGGTGCTTGACATGTCTTTAAGTTGTGATAATTATCACTTTTCATATAATCACCAACATTATAATCTTTCGAATTGTCTCAGAAGATCAGGCCATTAGTGAGGGCTAAATGTGGGAGAATCTGATAGAAATGGAAGAGAGGATCAGCCACAGGGAAACAATGGCATTGACAAAATAAAGAAATATGTCAATAGTAATTTATTCCTGCTTTATATTAATTGTGGATCATCATGAATGTGGATCTTTTGAACAAAAAAGTTCAAGATTTAGGCATTGCCAAATAGACCAATATTTATTCCCCATCCTTAATTCTCAATAAGGCAGTGGTGATGAACTGCCTTTAGTTTAGTTTAGTTTAGAGATACAATGTGGAAACAGCCCCATTGGTCTACTGTGTCCATGCTGACCAGCAAACCCTGCACACTAACACTAACCTCCACACACTAGGGACAATTTTTACATTTATACCAAGGCAATAAGCCTACAAACTTGTACGCCTTTGGAGTATGGGAGGGAACCTGAGTTCCCGGTGGAAACCTATGCAGGTCACAGGGAGAACGTACCAACTCCATACAGACAGCACCCGTTTTCAAGATCGAACATCTGGCGCTGTAAGGCAGCAACTCTACTTTTCAACTCTGGTCTCTGGATTATTAGTCTGGTAATTTAACTGCTATAGCACTGAGTATTTTGTGCTGTCTATTTTGTGCTGCAATAGCTACTCTTATATTTGAATTCCAAACCTTACTTGAGATTAAAATACTGGGTAAGAGATGGAGAAAATGGCTTCTCGTCTGTATGGGAAAATGTTTAAAAAAAAAAGCTCAAACCCTTGTAGGAAGTCTGCCAAGTGCACTTTCTCTGTGTTCCAAAGTGAGCATGCTCTCTCTCAGCAGGCACTGCCATTAGTATTCCTGTACTCTAGTGTGGCTGAAGACACTGCCTACTGTTCTCAAAAGTTTTCATTCAGGCATTAGTTTAGTTGGAGCCTTTGTTTCCCTTTTCTGTTCTCAACTGACATAATAAAAACATCACAAAGTGATGAGAGGAAATTTGTGTTCCTGGGTTAATGTTCATGTTGACTGAATTTCAAAATTACTTCCAGAAGTGTCAAACATCAACCCATAGGTAGTGCTGTCTTGAACTGACGGTTTGTGTCAATGAATTCCACAGAGAAGCTCGGCATTTCCTTGGGCAACTGTTGTACACTAACTCATCTTTTACTAAATCCTTCTTTATAAAAAGAACAGTTAAGTGCCAGTCCCCCTGACAAAAGAGAAATTGGTTTAACCAAGAGGATGTCGTATTTGAAGAGACTCTTTCATTATTCCACGAAGATTAAAAACTTTAGATTCCCACTGAAGGAAAAAAAGGCAAAAGATTTTTGTCAATTTGTATGTAGAAGTTCGTGATTTGATAGAGATCAGGTCACACTGAGGACAAATAATGAGGAGTGCTTTGTCAGGTTCAGAAAAAATTAAAGATATGCCAAGGAACTTGTGTAATTCAACCAAGAACATTTATAATTGAGGAAGGTAAAGAGACTCAGAGTTTTCAGGTGGTGGAATAAAGAGCAGGAAACAATGTCACAGGCTTTGACTCTAATGCAGTGAATATAACAGGCCTGATCTGACCAGCAGCAGGCTGCCCAAGTTCAGTGGTAGTACACCATTTGGTGAAGACTTCTCATCCAGGCATGCCATGGACTCATTTTTCCAAGGAAATCAGTTTACCATGTGATCAGCAATTTTACTTACCACATATCAGATGTCCAATGCCTTGCCTTTTGTTTCGGGCAAAACATCTAAAATGTGGAGACCGATTGCATAGGACATTTGTGGTAAGTGATCCCATTGCCTTTATTCAGACTTCTTCTTAGGGTCTTACTGACATAGAACCTCCTCCCGCACACCCCTCCTGTATTTTCACTGCGACAGATCACCCTACTTCCTCTGTTTGCAAAATCTAACTAAGGCTGAACCATTCTTTACCCCATCACCTCCACCTCTGCCACAAATGTTCAGTAAGTCAGAGTCCCATTCCCATGATCTCACTGAGAATGAGGCCCTTCGCCATTCCAGCAGTCAGGATGTCCAGGATGGCACTGCGAGGCAAGGGCAGGGAATTTCCTTTGGAACACTGGGCCTTGTGGAGGGCCCAGCACTACACAATGCTGTTCCTTCATCATTGATGGGACATCCCATCCAACAGCAGAGTGGGAGTACATTAACAAGCCTCTTTATTGGGGTGCAAGAACTCACTGTCACTATCAACATATATTATAGGTACTTCATCCATTTTGCATTATTTACTGTTGCAAAACATGCACATTAGAACAAAATCTGTGTTAATTCCATATAGAATATATATAAGTATATCATTATAACATATATTCTAGACTGTGCAACAAGAGTAATGGGCCTGTCCCACTTATGCGACCTTTGCAGGCGACTGCCGTAACCCATGATTTGTCGCTGAAATTTTCAACATGTTGAAAATTCAGCGGCGACCAGAAATACGTTACGACTCTTTGGAGACCTCTCACGACCATAGGAGACCTCTCACGACTATACAGGCTGTATGGTCGTGACAGTTCTCCTATGGTCATGAGCGGTCACCCGCAACATGTCGCCAGGGGTCGCCTGTATGGTCGTGAGAGGTCTCCTATGGTCGTGAGAGGTCTCCAAAGATTCGTAGCGTCTTTCTGGGTGCCACTGAATTTTCAACACGTTGAAAATTTCGGCGACCTATGACGTGTGCCGGCAGTCGCCTGTAAAGGTCACGTAAGAGGGACAGGCCCTTCAGATTTCTTTCTCATCTGTATCATTGGCAACCAATGGAATTCAAGTTTTAATGAGGATGCTAATATCTATAACTCAGCTATAATCGTAGCTGCCATCAATTATTATTATGAAAACTCTGAAAGTCGGTAATCACAATCTTTGAAAAGATCTATTATAAATCTCTGTGTTAACGAAGAAACTGCAGATGCTGGAGAATCGAGGGTTACACAAAATGCTGGAGAAACTCAGCGGGTGCAGAATCCTATTATAAATCTCTTCCTGGGAATCAAAGAGATTTCCTATAACACATTCTCTATCGTTCTGGTTATTTCCGTTGATCTTATGTTCATCAGATTTGTTGAAGTGCATATGATGCGTTCAGGAATCAGACTACTGGAAGGGTCTCGACCCAAAACGTCACCCATTCTTTCTCTCTAGAGATGCTGCCTGACCCGTTGAGATACTCCAGCATATTGTGTCTATCTTCAGACTACTGAGGAGTTCTGCATAGTTGGATGAAACAGAATTAACGCTAGCAGACAAAAAACAGCCACAAACCTTGAGAGGTTTCCAATGAAATTGTCATCACTACATGTGTCGATTTAACTCCCATGTGGGATCAGGTCTGATTTCCTTTGGCATTCACCACCTGATCAACAAAGTTTTAAACCAACAGAAGCTGACGCAAGTAAGGTTATTAAGAGAATAGCATTGTTAAATGTTTGAAGACTCATATAACTGCAACATTAAAAAACATATAAAATAACCTCCATTAGATTT
Organism: Okamejei kenojei; assembly: GCA_035221665.1. Classification (NCBI taxonomy): domain Eukaryota; kingdom Metazoa; phylum Chordata; class Chondrichthyes; order Rajiformes; family Rajidae; genus Okamejei; species Okamejei kenojei. Next base: position 41,674,500 of record CM069143.1, read on the forward strand.
AAGCAAAAAAAAAGAACAAAATTCATAATGGCTGGAAACACCATAACAAAATAGTAATTTTTATCTTTGCAAATATGCAAAGGTTCCAGCTGTACAAGCATTGAATTGAATTGAATACATTTTATAAGCCAAATATATATACATACAAGGAATTTGCTTTGGTGCTTTGTTCGCAAGTAATAACATGATATCCATTAGACAATTAAAAATAAAACATTATAATTTAAACATGTGAAGAATAAAATAAAATACCAGAGCAAAAGGAGGCTTCAGACTTTTGGCTGTTGAGTAGAGCTACTGCTCGTGGAAAAAAGCTGTTTTAATGTCTGGCATTGGTGGCTTTCACAGTCCGGAGTCACCTTCCAGAGGAAGTGCTTCAAAGTTTGTGGCCAGGATGAAAGGGGTCAGAGATGATCTTACACGCTTGCTTCCTGGCCCTTGCAGTGTACAGTTCATCAATGGGGGAAAACATTGCAGCCAACAACCTTTGACTGTGGAGTTGATGGTGGCCTCCCATTTAAGGTCCCTGGAGATGATGGTTCCAAGGAACTTAAATGACTCCACAGATGTGACTGTGGTGTTGTTGATGGTAAGTGGGGGGAGAGGAGGTGGAACTCTCTTAAAGTCTACAATCAATTCCACTGTCTTAAGAGCATTGAGCTCCAGGTTATTGCGATAGCACCAGGACACCAGCTGTGTTACTTCCTGTCAGTAGGCAGATTCCTCCCCATACTGGATCCTGCATGTGCAGATGCTGATTGTCTTGATTGCTCCAATGCTCCACATGATGAATTTGTTAGGTGTATCCAAGAAGGATTTTGAAACAGTATTTGGATACAGCATTTGCAATCTTCTTCATAATTGGGAGTTTGAGTTGCCGAACCAAACCATAATGCAACCAGTCAATAAGCCTGCTGTTGTACACCTGTAGAAATTCAAGAGAGCATTTGTTGACATACCAAATCTGCTCAATTTTCTAAGGAAGTAGAGGCGTTGATGAGCTTTCTTTAAGATTGCATCAATGTGCTGGGTTCAGGACAGATCTTCAGAGTTATGCATGTACAGGAATTTGAAGCTTTTGACTCTCTCCACCGCTCTCTCGTCGATGAAGACAGATTTGTGGATCCTCATCCTACCTCTTCCAAAGTCCATAATCATTTCCTTGGTCTTACTGACGTTAAGAGCAAAGTTGTTGCAATAGTCCTTAGATGCTTTTCAATGGCTATGAATATCTTAGAAACTCAAACATTCAAGCTTCCTGATAGGTTTGATTACTTGTTCAGCCAGTAGATGTGGATTAATTGGCTCTCAAATCACTTTGATGGGATTAGGGGATTGCACTTCAGGTCAGAATTGGCTTTGCTGAGGAAGTTTGAGTAGGAGACAAGGTATGAGTGGGTATGAGTGTGTAATGGTTGAACCACTGTGAGATACATTCCAGGCCCACTTTTATCATGGGAGACAATGAATCTATTTTTGATTAATCTAGTTTGCATTTGTTTAACATCTAAGTGCTATACTACACTTTTATGAATATTTCACAGTTAGAATTCAATAAGACTAACTGCTGAAGAGAGCGCACTTTGGTTTCTCTTATGAATTGCTGTAATGTGGCTGCATTCCAAGTTTTGAACTGTTTGCCCATTTCCCGAATCTAATCAAACAACTCTGCTCTGACAGGGGATCAATTGGAACTAATGCTTTAAAGAAATTGGCCAGTGAAGGAAACACTCTGGGTATTTCCCGACTAGACCCTTTCAACAGTTGCTTTGAGGAAATGCTAACTGACAGTTGTTTTGTATCTTCTGTAGTTATACAATCCCAATGTACATGGAATAACTAAGAGTGTAAATATCACTTTATCTTTAGATGGAGTTACCAATGGTTGAGAAAAAACATTGAGGAGGGGTGGGGGGGGGGGGGGGGGGGGGGGGGGGGGGGGAAGAGAGAGTTAGATGATTATTAATGGAGCTTTATTTTTTTATGAAATAAGCCAATGATGGTCAATAAACAACACGTCCATTTGAAACCCACTTTCAAAGCTCTTCTTTCTGTCAATGATAAGTGCATTGTAGGAAAGAACTTCAGACAGCTTCTGCTAAAACATTTATATGGATAATATTACCAGAAACAGATTGTAGATAAAGAGTGGATTGGATCTAAGAATGGAACCCATGGTCATGGATTAGGCATGTTTGGTCTAAATGCATTAGTTTGAAACTATTTTGTCTATCTGAGGCAGGCGGGATCTTGAACAGTATTAACAGGCACTATATGCAACATCAATATGTGCCTTGCAGTGACTGGTTTATATTACAGCATGTATTATAAATTGTATGTTAGCTTATGTTGGTGCATTTCATCCCTTTGGCTGGCAACAGTATTGAAACGCCAATAATTATGGTTGTGGATAGAAACCCAGCATTTTGATATGCAAATGTTGATGTATTAAGGGAGCAAACTAGTTATAATCATTGTACTGTGGCATACATCAGTCCACTCAAGAGAACAACTGGTAGAAAAGTGTCCTGACCTGAAACATTGTCTGTCCATTTCCTTCACAGGCACTGCCCAACCTATTCAGTTCCTCCAGCACCTTGTATTTTGGTAGAAAAGTATTATGGACTTGGAATGATACCACAAGTTAGTGCAAAATAAACAAAACAAGTGAAATTGAAGCTCTGCAGATAATTCATTGGATCAAGATGGATGTAAATAAATCTTAGAAATGAGTTTAGTACTGATTGCAAAACCATAGAAATTGATAGACATACTTGGTTTAGTGTCGTTTAGGGTCACATATACCGAGGTACAGTGAAAAGCTTTTTTGTTGCATGCTATCTGGTCAGCGGAAACACGATACATGATTACAATCAAGCCATCCACAGTTTAAAGATAAAGGATAAAGGGAATCCTTAGTGCAAGCGTGATGGTCTGGGCTGTGTCCATAATTCTCTGCAATTTCTTGCGGTTTTCGATGGAACTGTTCCCAATGCTTTCTACAGCTACAAGTTGGTGAAAGGTGTTGGGGAAATGCCGAAGTTTCTAAACCTTCGAAGGAAGAGGAGGTGTCAGTGAGCTCTCTTGGCCATTGCTTTGTTATGGTTGGTCCAATTTGCGGGTAATATTTAGTCCTAGAAACTTGAAGCTTTCAACCATCTCTTCTTCGGTGTTGTCAAAAATGCCAGGGTCTGTGTACCAGGCTATGCTTCCTGAAGTCAATCACAATCTCCTTTGTCTTGCTGACCTTGCGTGAGGTTAGGTTGGCACCAGGTTACAAGGTTCTCAATCTCTTTCCTGTACTCCTTCTTATCATTATTTGATTTCCAATCCACTACGGTAGTGTCATCTGCAAAATGGGTTGAATTTGTATTTGGCTGCACAGTCGTGGGTGTATAAAGAGTAAAGAAGGGCTCTGAGAATGGATCCTTGCAGAGCACCAGTGTTGAGGATTATCATAGAGGATGATTTGTCACCTATTCTCATTGATCGTGGTCAGGAGGTTGAGGACCCAGTTGTAGAGATGAGTGTTGACTCCAAGTCCCACAGTTTGGGGATGAGCTTGGATGAGATAATGGTATTGAAATAAGACTGTTGCGCTTATCTAGTCTAGTTGTCCACAGCATCCTTATTTAACTCAACCAAATTGCACCTACTTTAGAGTTCTGTAAATTTCTCTGCTTCAAATATTATTGCACTATTACTTAGCAAATGTAATGCAGTGCCCTTCACTAACCATTCTTTGAATGGTAGTAATTCATGCTCCAATAATGACAAATAAATAAAATCCCCGTTAAATAGCCTCCTCTCCTCTATGCTTTCCTCATAAATCCGGAGGTGGGCAAAATCGTAATAATGACTATGAAGATGAACTCTTTATATTTTTTGTGTGAAGACTGAAATGGTCCCAGATCCAGTATACTAGACCCGATAACACTCACAGGCATCAATAAAGCATCTTTAAAAAAAGTATTAATACCCTAGGCTGGAACAAATTGGACACGCCCTAAATCTCCCAGGAAATAAATGAAAAGGGGATCGCTCTGGTTAATATTTTGGGAGCTGCACAAACAGAAATGTTGTAGCCAAGGACTGTTAATACAAGCTTAATAATGAAAAAAGAATGAGAGATAAATCAATGTAGCAAGTTCTGAATAAAATGCTCTAGATATTTTGCATTTCAAGCAATCTTAATTTTAAGACTTTAAAGACCATTAAGGTTTTAGAAGTTATTGGTAATTCCCTCAAGAACTATTGGAATTCACTGAGAAGATAAAGGCACATTAGCAAATTGTTTCATCTTTATGAAAAATGTGTTGTAAATTGAATGTAGAGAGCGATGTGCATAAGGCCGTGTCGGGAAGGGGAATGGATGGGGCGCGATGGGTGGAAAGCCTCTGGTGCGCAATTTGAAGGCATTCCAGAGACATCTGTTCAGGATTCCAGACATTTTTTTTTACAAATTGGTTGCCCTAGATGAAAGTAGAATCCTGTTATTTCAGTTAAAAAAAATTAAAAAGTGAATTAAATTCTATTATTTCCATAAAGCACGTTAAATGGAAATTAATTGTTTGCTGATTCTTAAAGTTAACTACTTTACACTAAGCCCTTTGGAAGTTCCAGTACTGACAGACGCTTAAAGCTAACTTACAATCATCGAGTATGAAAACACCAGCAGGAATGCTGTTCATCTTACTAAAAAGTAAGGTAAATAGCACTTCTACTATATACTGTATGAAATGAAGAATTTCTGAACTTTATTAAGATAAAAAGCAGAACATCCAGATTAGATGGATAATATGATCACATAGAATAGTGCTGTCTGTGGTCCAGATGGGTAACTGACTGATAACCAAAAATAGAAAGCTGCAAGGAAATCTCATAGGAAATTGGTGATGCAGGGCAAATTATTATGATTAATCGACATATGTCTTAGACATGAGATATCTGACCTTGTAAGTTTTGATTGTGAGATGTATCTTCTTGAACAACTTTGTATATTTTGTCCAAATTCAGCTGTGAACCTGGTGGAATTTCAAAATAAAATATAATTGCAACAGTAAAATAATAAAATTAGGTGCTAGAGGAATATAAAGAATGTAAAAAGAATCTTAAGAAAGAAATTAGAAAGGTTAAAAGAAGATATGAGGTTGCTTTGGCAAGAAAGGTGCAAGTAAATCCAAAGAGTTTCTACAGCTATATTAATAGCAAAAGGATAACGAGGGATAACATTGGACCATTAGAGAGCCAGAATGGACAGTTATCTGCAGAGCCAAAAGAGATTGGGGAGATATTGAACAATTTCTTTTCTTCGGTATTCACCAAGGAGAAGGATATTGAACTCTGTGAGGTAAGGGAAAAAGTAGAGTAGCTATGGAAACTATGAGATTCAAAGAGGAGGAAGTACTGACACTTTTGAAAAATATAAAAGTGGATAAGTCTCCAGGTCCTGACAGGATATTCCCTATGACATTGAGGGAAGTTAGTGTAGAAATAGCAGGAGCTATGACAGAAATATTTCAAATGTCATTAGAAATGGGAATAGTGCCGGAGGATTGTTGTTCCATTGTTTAAAAAGGGTTCAAAGAATAAACCTAGCAATGATAGACCTGTTAGTTTGATGTCAGTGGTGGGCAAATTAATGGAAAGGATACTTAGAGATAATATATATAAGCATCTGGATAAACAGGGTCTGATCAGGAACAGTCAACATGGATTTGTGCCTTGAAGGTCATGTTTGACAAATCTTCTTGAATTTTTTGAAGAGGTTACTAGGGAAATTGATGAGGGTAAAGCAGTGGATGTTGTCTATTTGGATTTCAGTAAGGCCTTTGACAAGGTTCCCCATGGAAGTTTGGTTAAGAAGGTTCAATCTTTGGGTGTTAATGGCGGAGTAGCAAGATGGATTCAACAGTGGCTGAATGGGAGATGTCAGAGAGTAATGGTGGATGGCTGTTTGTCAGGTTGGAAGCCGGTGACCAGTGGGGTGCCTCAGGGATCTGTGTTGGGTCCACTGTTGTTTATCATGTACATCAATGATCTGGATGATGGGGTGGAAAATTGGATAAGTAACTATGCAGATGATACTAAGATAGGTGGTGTTGTAGATAAAGAAGTCGATTTTCTACAGTCTACAGGGCCATTTGGAAAAGTGGGCTGAAAGATGGCAGATGGAGTTTAATGCTGATAAGTGTGAAATGCTACATCTTGGCAGGAAAAATCAAAATAGAACGTACATGGTAAATGGTAGGGAATTGAGGAATGCCGTGGAACAGAGGGATCTAGGAATAACTGTGCATAGTTCCCTGAAGGGATCTGTGTTGGGTCCACTGTTGTTTGTCATGTACATCAATGATCTGGATGATGGGGTGGAAAATTGGATAAGTAAGTATGCAGATGATACTAAGATAGGTGGTGTTGTGGATAATGAAGTAGATTTTCAAAATCTACAGAGAGATTTGGGCCATTTGGAAAAGTGGGCTGAAAGATGGCAGATGGAGTTTAATGCTGATAAGTGTGAAGTGCTACATCTTGGCAGGACAAATCAAAATAGGATGTACATGGTAAATGGTAGGGAATTGAGGAATGCTGTGGAACAGAGGGATCTAGGAATAACTGTGCATAGTTCCCTGAAGGTGGAATCGCATGTAGATAGGGTGGTAAAGAAAGCCTTTGGTGTGCTGGCCTTTATAAATCAGAGTATTGAATATAGGAGTAGGGAAGTAATGTTAAAATTGTACAAGGCATTGGTAAGACCAATTCTGGAGTATGGTGTACAATTTTGGTTGCCTAGTTATAGGAAGGATGTCAACAAAATAGAGAGAGTACAGAGGAGATTTACTAGAATGTTGCCAGGGTTCCAGCAACTATGTTAGAGAGAAAGGTTGAACAAGTTAGGTCTTTATTCTTTGGAGCGCAGAAGGTTAAGGGGGGACTTGATTGAGGTCTTTAAAATGATGAAAGGGATAGACAGAGTTGACGTGGATACGTTTTTTCCATGACATTGAGGGTAGGGGGAAGATTCAAACAAGAGGGCATGACATGAGAATTAAGGGACAGAGGTTTCGGGGGTAACGTGAGGGGGAACTTCTTTACTCAGAGGGTGGTGGCTGTGTGGAATCAGCTTCCAGCAGAAGTGGTGGAGGCAGGATCGATTAACATTTAAGAGTAAAGTGGATAGGTATATGGACGTGAAGGGAATGGAGGGGTATGGTCTGAGTGCAGGTAGATGGGACTAGGGGAAAACAAATGGTCGGCTATTGTTATATGCCACAGGGTGAACTTGCAAACTCCACACAGACAGCTGCTTGTCCCGCTGAGTTACTCCAGCATGTTGTGTCCATCTTCAGTGTAAACCAGCATCTGCAATTCCTTCCTACACATTTTGTACAAGTTCAGTTTAGTATAGAGATAGTGTAGTAACAGGCCCTTCGGCCCATCGAGTCCACGCCGACCATTGGGGACAATTTACTGGCCAAATTACGACAAACCTGCACGTCTTTGCAAAATAGGAGGAACCTGAAACACCATAAGATCACAGGGGGAACGTACAAACTCCACACAGACAGCACCCATCAGCTGGATCGAACCCGGGTCTCCGTCACTGTGAAGCAGCACATCTACCACTAAATTTAATTGTTCATTATGCACATCTGTTTTATTATGTTTAAAACAGGATTTGTGGCGCTCCACAAAATATGCCATGCATTCTCTCTGTAGTTGCTAAATCCTCAGTTTCCTTTCCTATGCTGCAAAATGGGGAGCAGCAAGTTGATCAAAAATCAGCAACTTTAGCAACAAGGTTTATCTTTGTTTAACTGTTGAGTGAGGAAGGTATAGCAATGCTTATTGAGGTTACTTGCTGCTATGCAACTCAGCTCAATATTGCATTGGACCTCTTGAATAATGTGTGATCATTTCAGGACAGTAATAAGGAGAACAAAAGAGTGGATACTCCACTGATTTACTTCTCTCTTGAATATGCTCTAGTTGTGTGATGTAATTTTCCCAGGCTTCTGATCTCCAGATTACCACTACGTGGCATTCAACATGATTGGTGTCCTGCAGAGAGCACCTTAATAGTGAGCATAGTTCTAGCATCTCGCACAAGCTGCTGTTGAAACCTCAGAAGTCATGTTTGTGACATACTAGGTCAACAACTGACAAGGAGGGATTTAGAGACTTCAGAGGGATTTTAAATAAGATCACCACGTTCATGGATCCTGGCATCATGATGCAGAAGTACGGGAATAAAAAAATCACTGTCCAGTTACTATAGGATCATCATTTCCGGATAGGTGACAGTGGGCATTTGTGAAGCTTGTTGCTTCATCTGAGTGGGTTGCTCTGAGTCAGAGATGTCAATGCCAACCTCAGGCTCCAGCTCCAAAGGTGGTTTAGCACAACCTTTATTGACTTTAATAAAAGTCAATTTTAATCATAATTGCAACTATCCATTCACTTATTCCTCTGTTTCAAAAGATTGATGATAGCCCACATGTTGATAAGAGTGGTTGAGCAGCGGTTGAGAACATTGACACATTGTCCGCACCCCGCATCTCCGATCTAATGCTGTCACTAGGACAGTGGGCCCTTATGGCCAAGTTAAGACTCTATCTATTTTTATTTAAATTTGGCAAAATGCCTCTGTTCTTCGTCCTACTGATGGTTTCTCCCAACTCAATATTGGTCTGTCAAGTATTCCGACTCCTTCCAGCTTCACATCAAAGTAAAAACATTTTTTATTTGCCATTTTGATAGCAACAGGACAGGACTTGCCCTTCCAGAGGCTACGTAGCTGTCATCTACCATTGATGTTTTTTAGAAGGTATGATGGCCAGGTCTAATTGATTAGTCTCATTATGCTTCTGTTGCCATGGGAAAGGAAATGCTTGTTTTGGCTCTCCGGTGTAAAGCATCAAACTACTGCTTTAGTTGCCAATTGAAAGCTATCTGCTTCCAAATGCATTAGTACCTTATGCTAAGCAGGAAGGATCCAGATAATTGAACAGTCTTGTATCTGGAATGCAATTGAAGCTTGGTTGCAAATCTTTCTGAAGTAGATGATCAATTGCACCTAAACCCCAAACTCCTCAATGAACGACCTTTACTTATGCCGAATGTTTGGACTGGCATAACTAGTGGTTATGGTAGCAACATCTGGATAACAACATTATGCTCTGTGGTATTTTTGCTCCTGGCTCCGCTTTCCACTATTGCCGTCGTGTAGGAGTGGTGACTCAGATTGCCACTGCCTGGATTACCAATAGTAAGACCAGACTGCTGACAGAAGGAAGATTTTGCTGGGGCGCCGAGGTTGTGGAATTGACTGAAGGTCTTCTGAACAGATCTTTTATGTTAACGGAAAATGTTGGGACCCCAGAGCAGGTCGGGCAACATCTGTGGATAAAGAAACATTGAATATTTCGCATTTTATGATGGGTCTTTAATTTTAACTCTGTTAACTCTGTTTCTCTTCCACAGATGCAGCCTGACTTGCTGAGTGTTCACAGATGTTTTTGTTTCTATTTCAGATTTCCAGCATCTGTAATTTTTTTAATTTTCAACATTCAACTGTTTTTCTGCTTGAATCACGTGGACAGTTTAAGACGAGCAGTGGGCAACAGGGACATTACTTGAAGTAAACGTGACATTTTAAACAATATTCTTAATTTCATTGTCATCCACAGTTGCCTATGTAGATGCAGCAGGAGATAATACTCGACTTTATTAGATAGCTAGTTTTTTCACCATTTTACCAGAATATGCTGACATTCTGAACTGTGGGGTGCTTTATGTTCATATTCTGCACCAATATCATTGATATTTCTTTGCTATGATATATTAAAGCACCTACTTTCAGTGTGTTTGTCAGGGAGATGAGCACATTGATCAAAATGCCATTTCCTCTTCGCTCAGGATTGCTTCCTGCCTCAGATTAGAAAGGCAGATTGCTTTTATCTCAAGGCAGGCACTTACCTTCCAAATGGGGCTCTCAGTCGTGAAAGACTGAGATGCACTAAGCAGACTATATTAAATTATGCATGGATGGTGGATGTGGCCCAAACATCACTATCCACTGAGTAATGTCTGTGAATAGAGACATAATCAAGTTAATAAGATAAATTCAGATTGTTCACTGAGGTTGGGATATTAAAGACTACCAATATAGTTTAACCATTTCAATGCAACACTGCTTCCTGGTAATTCAATATAGCAGAACTACAATGACTAATCTGCAAAATCATTTTGGTATTGTATCCTGTGTTCATACATTGGCAAAAATGTGGAAATGTAATATTCTCTATAATACATAAGAGTAAACATATTCTTAACAAATTTTAAACATTGAGATGTTGTTATGTTTAGGAGACATGGAAGGTAAAATCAAAATCAATTTGCATTCAGTTTGGGGCACAATAGTTTAAGTAATTACTGTTTCCAACAAGAGAATGTAACCACCTATCTTGACATTCATTGGTATTATCCTGGAGGTCACCCTTTACCAGAAACTCAACAACATCAGCCACATAAATACTGTGGCTACAACAGTAGGTCAGAGATTGGGTATCTTGCAACAAATGACTCACTTCCTGACAGCTCAAGGGCTTTCCACTCTTTACAAGGCACAGGTCAGGAACATGATAGGATTTTCTCAACTTGACTCTACAAGAGCAGTTCCAAGAAGCTTTACATCACCCAGCACAAAGCAGCTACCTTAATTAGCACTGAATCCATCACCCTGAACATTCATTCTCCCCATCACCGGTGCACAATTGCACTGCAGTTATTTATGCAGGCTACTCTGACAGCACCTCCCAAACCAAGGAGATCCATCACTAACATTATTATCAAAGGAACAAATCCAAAGATAACAGTGATTGTCATTCAAGCTGATGGACCAGATTAACTTTGTTACCCAGCATTATCTGGTTACATTCAGTGGGATTAAGGTGCCACTTCTGCCCTAGGCTAGGTGTAATGACTTGAAAAGAACAGAAAGCTTCCCAGAAGAGATTGTAACTTCAAGTTCATGATGAATAGGGACGAATGTAGGATGTGGGGAGAATATGGTTTTGCTGCAGCCTACATCAGCTCGTATTTTCACAGTGGAACCAGGAAGGGTGCTCCGGTTTCTTTAAACTCCACAATGACAATAACATTTTTAATATTTGTTGTGGCAGTTGATCTTCTTCTGTGATCTAATGCTGAAAAAAACGTGCCATTTGAAAATAGAGTTGACAAAAAGTTACGAAAGGAGGTCTAACATTGATTTCGGAGATTGTGTGGAGTCCTATTCAAATTTCTATACAGTCATTACCCAGGGTAGAATGAGTATGCACACATCGTGTGTCATGTTGAGCCCTGCAGATAAAATCTTGACATTGCAAGATCCAACCCCATTTAATTCTGGCAAACATTTCAATTTTCTAAACAGATAATTTTTTTCCAGATTATCTTTTCAGATTTATGATTTGATGTATGAAGCTAACTATTACCAGATTTTAGTTATTAAACAACTCTGCTGGATCATTGTAGAAACAAGGAATCGCAGATGCTGATTTGCAAAAAAGGACACGATATGCTGGAGTAACTCAGCGGGTCAGGCAGCATCGCTGGAGAACATGGACAGGACATTTTGGTTTGGTGCCCTTCTTCAGAATGTACTTTCTTGTTTCCATATTTTACTACCCCACTGTGAAATTTCCTCAAGATATGCCTACTTCGAAGAAGTTCTCCTCCTCAGCAGTCTGAAGAAGGGTCCTGACCCAAAATGTCACCTAATCATGTTCTCCGGAGAAACTGCCTGACCCTCTGAGTTACTTCAGCACTTTGTGTCTTTTTCTGCTGGATCATTTTTTGGTGGTCAAAACTCCTTGCCGACGATTGAGTTTGCAAAGTTTACTGGTTTACCTTCTTAATCGTCCTTTTCGTTGAGAACCATCTTTTTTTTACAAATTAAATAATTGATGTTGGTCCTATTGTGATCTAAAATGGCATCAAATATTTATTAAAACATTAAATAAAGTGATATATCATTAAAGTTTATAGCACAGAATAAAGTCATTTGGTTTGTTGTATCAATGTTAACTCTTTAACTGAATTATCAGCTGTCCTTTCTCCATAGTTCTGCAAACTCTTCATTTCCAAATATCTAATTCCTTTTAGAAATTTACCACTGAATTAGCTTCCATCATCTTTTCAACAGTGCATTACAATGCATTATAATCTGCTGCATAAGAAACTCTCTTCACATTTCCCTTCAGGTTCTTTTGCCATTTGGTATAATCCTTCTGGTCATCCACCAGCAGAAGTGGTATTGAATCTTCCCCTTGACCTTTCTTGTTCCAAGGAGATTATCCCAGCATCTCTATTCTTGTCAAGTAGCTGAAACATTATCGGCAGTACCATTCTGATAAATATCCTCTGAATCCCTTCTGTAGCCTACATATCTTTTCTGTAGCCTACCCATCCTTCCTAAACTGGTCCTATTATATTTCCTTGGAGGATGCTACTATATTCTTTCCTTCACTATGAATAATGATTTATTCCTACTCTGCTTTCAATTTCTGAGCCAATTTCATGTTCATGCTTCCGTTGCCACTTTAACCCATGAACTTCAGTTTTGTTAAAATGTTAATTTAGTTGCAATCTATCAAATTAGTTTCGGAAGAATCTGCATTAAACTGTGAATATACTAACATCACCAAGCCTCTTTATTTCTTCAATTTCTAAATAATTGTATCATGACTGTCATTCCATAAAATGATCCATTAGCACCAGCAAATATTTGTAGCCTTTTTTTTGCTTATGTTAAAATATCTCAGAATGGCATCTTTTTCAAAGATAAATGTTTGTTGGACACAGGGAAATAAAATGATTTTTTAGTTATGTATGTTGCTAATTGCTGAAACATTACCGGGAAACCAACTTCCCCACTGAATCTTTTGCCAGCTTTTATTGAGTGGTTGCTGCAGGGGGTCATGATGCAGCTATAGAAGCTTAGGCCGCATTTGGGGTATTATATGGAGTTCTTGCCCCCCCCCCCCCACCCCCCATTACAGGAAGGATGTGGAGATTTTAGAGAGAGTGCAGAAGAGGGTTACCAGAATGTTGCCTGGATTTGGCAATATTAGCTACGAGGAGAGGTTGGGCAGACTTGGATTGTTTTTTCCTGGTGACAGAAGTTGATAGAAGATAGAAGTATATACAGAAATGAGAGCCACTGATAGGGTAGACATGCAGAACCTTTCTTCCCAGGGCGGAAATATCAAAGACTAGAGGGAAATGTCAAAGACTTGAGAAGGATAAGGTTTAAAGGAGATGTACAGGGTATTTTCTTTTACACAAAGGGTGGTGGGTGCCTTGAACGACCTACCAGGTGTGAAAGTGGAGGCAGATATGATAATGGGATGTGAGAGCCTTTCAGATCGACACCTTGATAGGGAGGAATGTGGATCATGTGCAGGCAGCGGAGATTAGTTTATCTTGGCATCATCTTCAGCAAGGACATTCTGAGCTGAAGAGCCTGTTCCTAGGCTGTACTATTCTGTTTTAGGAACTGTGAGGAACACATAAATGAAATAGCGTTGAATATTGATCCGGTGCACCACCAATGTAATGTTTCTGGAATAGAAAATTCTAAAGATTGTGACGCTTTCAGCTGCTAACTTAATAATCTTTATTACTTTCCTACCCCTTGAAAATTTACCAGATTGCTGGTGTCGAATAATTGTGCCACAACATCAAATTTTCCACCACAAGATTTGCAGTCTTATAGGTGTTAGCAGTAATTCATCCTGCGTTGTGAATCATTCATTCCATATGGGAGGCTTTCTCCCTCGCTCAGTCACCTGCCAGAATCCAGGAATCCTGTTATTTCTTTCACCTGAGATTTTTCTCAAGGATATCCTTTATGCATTAGAGGGCAGCTTCTGTGATCTCAGGCTTATCACCAAATAAAACCTTTAGCAATGCAGGAATTTTAAAATGTACAGACTCACTGTCTACCCATTAACATTTTCAGTCAACAACTTCCTTCCATTCATTTATACTACTACTACGGAGGCTGAAAAACCACTGAAGTCCCAGATCCATAATGGCAGCAATTGCATTAATATTTCATCAATAGTATCTTGTTACCTATTGCGATTCATTCTTGACTACATCAACTCATTAAGTGCCACTGTTCTCTTTCTGCAAAAATGTTATTAAATAGTGATGCTAATTTCATTTTGTTATCTTATGTGAAAGTCTGTCCATCACATGGCAGTTTCTGAGACATTGCAGTTTATTTTGCACTTGTATTTGACAAGTCTCTAAAACTCTAGTCACCAATATAATACCATCAATCACATACAGCGCTCTTCTAGATCATTAATTATTATACAATGTGTGTTATCTTTATTCATCTCTCTTTCAGGCAGACTGGAGATTCACATATAGGTCAACAATATCAAGAATATATCAAACATTTTCTGAAATCTTCGTCAAAGTAACAAATTAAAATAGCTATTCAGATTCCAGAATTAGAATACTTTGAACTACTTTTTACAGCATGGTTCATTTGGATACAAGGGATGTAAGTTTCTTTCAATGATCCCTGATGATTAAAGGTTATGGCATGATGAATGTGCCCTTGGAGCCCATTCCAAGTTAGTTCACTCACCTGTGGAAATGAACTCCAACTTATTCATATTATTGCATCACTCAGTTTTGACTTAATGTGTACTTGGAGATACAAGGAATGCCAGATGCTGGTTTACCAAAAAAAAAATTGCCTATCTAAGTTCTCTGGAGAAGCTGCATTGGGTCATTTACTCCAGCACATTATGTTTTTTACATGTTCCCACCAAATTTGCCCACTATCACCCAGGTCATGCCTCATGTGAAACAATGCAAGGGACATCTGGTCAGCACAACTCTCCTCCTTCTACTATCCTCACATTTCGAAGGAATTAAGTTGTTGACTCCCAAACTTTAGTCGATGAACAACAGCCTGATGTACATGTTATTATTGTCCAAGTGGTCCAGTGCAGAGTGGAGAGCCAACAAGATTGCATCCCCTGTTGATCTGTTGTGGTGGGAGGTGAATTGTAGTGGGTCCAGATCCTTACTAAGGCAGGAGATGATATGCTCATTATCAACCTCTCAAAGTATTCACCAACATGGACTTTAGTGCCACTGGCGGTTATTCATTGAGACATGCCACTTACTCCTCTTGGGCACTGATATTATTGATGTCTGAAAATCAAATGAAGCCTGAACAGACATGGCTGCCAATGAGCACTCAATGTTTCTCTAACCTACCCTGCTCTAGTGATCCTCAGCAGGCAGTGCTTTCCCCCGCCCTCTACCACCATGGCACTCCAATTTCTATTCCAATACCAGCCTGAGGATACATCTTTCAATCCTAGCATGACCCTATCACAGTACTGACCTCCTGGCCAGGCCTGCTTCTGGCCCAACTCCTTTACTTACCTTCAGCCAGATTAACCTCTGTGCTCAAACCCAGCCTTCTACTCATTCTGGCTCCACCATTCATGACACCAACCCTACGAAGATTCCACACAGATGTTTCTTCAGGTCTTGGCTTGTCTTCTAGCCTTGATTCAACATATGATCCCATAACTTCATCCAATCCCTATCCATCCTTCTGCTCTCCCTTTCAAGGACTCCACCATAACCATTCCCCGACCTGTGCAACAAAACACAGATAGCCTTGGAAAAGGAAAATGAGGTGGGGTAGTGTTGCTGGTTAGAGAGGAGATTAATGCAATAGAAAGGAAGGGCATTAGCTTGGAGGATGTGGAATCTATATATGGGTAGAGCTGCGTAACACTAAGGGGCAGAAAACGCTAGTGGGAGTTGTGTACAGGCCACCTAACAGTAGTAATGGAGTTGGGGATGGCATCAAACAGGAAATTAGAAATGCGTGCAACAAAGGTAAAACAGTTATAATGGGTGACTTCAATCTACATATAGATTGGGTGAATCAAATTGGCAGGGGTGCTGAGGAAGAGGATTTCTTGGAACATATGCGGGATAGTTTTCTAAACCAACATGTGGAGGAACCAACGAGAGAGCAGGCTATTCTAGACTGGGATACACAAAATGCTGGAGAAACTCAGCGGGTACTGAAGCATCTATGGAGCGAAGGAGATAGGCAACGTTTCGGGCCAAAACCGTTCTTCAGACTTCTTCTAGACTGGGTATTGAGTAATGAGGAAGGGTTAGTTAGCAGTCTTGTTGTGCGTGGCCCCTTGGGCAAGAGTGACCATAATATGGTTGAGTTCTTCATTAGGATGGACAGTGACATTGTTAATTTAGAAACAAGGGTTCTGAACTTAAAGAATAGTAACTTTGAGGGTATGAGACGTGAATTGGCCAAGATAGACTGGCAATTGATTCTTAAAGGGTTGACTGTGGATATGCAATGGAAGGTATTTAAAGATTGCATGGATTAACTACAACAATTCTTCATCCCAGTTTGGCAAAATAATAAATCAGGGAAGGTGGTGCATCCATGGATAACAAGGGAAATCAGGGATAGTATTAAAACAAAAGATGAAGCATACAAATTAGCCAGAAAAAGCAGCATACCAGAGGACTGGGAGAAATTCAGTCCAACACAGGAGGACAAAGGGCTTAATTAGGAAACGGAAAATAGATTATGAAAGAAAACTGGCAAGGAACATAAAAAATTGCTGCAAAAGTTTTAATATATATGTGAAGAGAAAAAGATTAGTTAAAACAAATGTAGGTCCCTTGCAGTAAGAAACAGATAAATTGATCATGGGGAATAAGGGCATAGCAGACCAATTGAATAACTACTTTGGTTCTGTCTTCACTAAGGAAGACATAAATAATCTGCCAGAAATAGCAGGGGGCCGGGGGTCAAATAAGCTGGAGCAACTGAGTGAAAACCAGGTTAGCCGGGAAGTGGAGTTGGGTAAATTGAATGGATTAAAGGCTGATAAACCCCAAGGGCCAGATAGTCTGCATCCCAGAGTACTCAAGGAAGTAGCCACAGAAATAGTGGATACATTAGTGATAATTGTTTTAAACTCCTTAGATTCTGGAGTAGTTCCTGAGGATTGGAGGGTAGCTAATGTAACCCCACTTTTTAAAAAAGGAGGGAGACAGAAAACGGGGAATTACAGACCAGTTAGTCTAACATCGGTAGTGGGGAAACTGCTAGAGTCAATTATTAAAGATGGGATAGTAGCACATTTGGAAAGTGGTGAAATCATTGGACAAAGTCAGCATGGATTTACGAAAGGTAAATCATGTCTGACGAATCTTATAGAATTTTTCGAGGATGTAACTAGTAGAGTGGATAAGGGAGAACCAGTGGATGTGTTATATCTGGACTTTCAGAAGGCTTTCAACAAGGTCCCACATAAGAGATTAGTATGCAAACTTAGAGCACACGGTATTGGGGGTTCAGTATTGATGTGGATAGAGAACTGGCTGGCAAACAGGAAGCAAAGAGTAGGAGTAAACGGGTCCTTTTCAGATTGGCAGGCAGTGACTAGTATGGCACCGCAAGTTTCAGTGCTGGGACCCCAGCTATTTACAATATATATTAATGATCTGGATGAGGAATTGAATGCAACATCTCCAAGTTTGCGGATGACACTAAGCTGGGGGGTAGTGTTAGGTGTGAGGAGGATGCTAGGAGGCTGCAAGGTGACTTGGATAGGCTGGGTGAGTGGGCAAATGCATGGCAGATGCAGTATAATGTGGATAAATGTGAGGTTATCCACTTTGGTGGCAAAAACAGGAGGGCAGACTATTATCTGAATGGTGGCAAATTAGGAAAAGGGGAGATGTAACGAGACCTGGGTGTCATGGTACACCAATCATTGAAAGTAGGCATGCAGATGCAGCAGGCAGTGAAGAAAGCGAATGGTATGTTGGCATTCATAGCAAAAGGATTTGAGCATAGGAGCAGGGAGGTTCTACTGCAGCTGTACAGGGTTTTGGTGAGACCACACCTGGAGTATTGCGTACAGTTTTGGTCTCCAAATCTGAGGAAAGACATTCTTGCCATAGAGGGGGTACAGAGAAGGTTCACCAGACTGATTCCTGGGATGTCAGGACTTTCATATGAGGAAAGACTGGATAGACTTGGCTTGTACTCGCTAGAATTTAGAAGACTGAGGGGGGATCTTATAGAAACTTACAAAATTCTTAAGGGGTTGGATAGGCTAGATGCAGGAAGATTGTTTTCGATGTTGGGGAAGTCCAGAACAAGGGGTCACAGTTTAAGGATCAGGGGGAATTCCTTTAGGTGGGGAAAACATTTTTCACACAGAGAGTGGTGAGTCTCTGGAATTCTCTGCCACAGAAGGTAGTGGAGTTAGATGTTGCCCTTGCGGCTAAAGGGATCAGGGGTTATGGAGAGAAGGCAGGTACAGGATACTGAGTTGGATGATCAGCCATGATCATATTGAATGGCGGTGCAGGCTCGAAGGGCCGAATGGCCTAATCCTGCACCTATTTTCAATGTTTCTATGTTTCTATCTCCCCCAATGTTCTGATCAAGGGTCTCCGATGCAAAAGGATGACTTTGTATCTCTTCCCACAAAAGCGACTTGACTTTCCAAGTATTTCCACTATTGTCTGTGTTTGTATAGATTTCCAGCATCTGCAGCTTTTTCCGAAGATAGGCACAAATGCCGGAATAACTCATCAGGTCAGGTAGCATCTCTGGAGGCTCCATTCTGTGGAAGGGTTCCGACCCAAAATGTCACTTACGCCTTTACTCCAGCAATGCTGCCTGACCTGCTGAGTTACTCCAGCATTTAGTGTCTATCTTTGCAATATACCACCATTTAGATTCTTTCTGCATTTTATCTGCAGTTTTTACATAGATTCTCCCCTGACTTGTGCAACTCTGTAATGAACCTTAAGCTGCATGAGTTATTGAATTTTCCTAATACCATACCCTCAGACAAAATATCCATTGGCAGGCTGTGTTTGTTCAGGCTTCCTTCATTTTTTAGACAGGTACCTGCACCTGCTGAGTCACTAGCATGAGTGGACTCCCTGAGGTCAAGAGATACTTGTCAGGCTTCTCCTGGGCAATGGAGAGTAGTTATCTTCCAAATGACCGAGATACAGATCTATTATAGGGAGGCTAATACCATCTTTCCATAATGTGTCGGAAGGAACTCCAGATGCTGGTTTACACCGAAGATAGACACACATTGAGTTTTGTAACTCAGAGGGACCGAAACGTCACCTATTCCTTTCCTCCAGAGATGCTGCCTGACCCGCTGTTATTCCAGGATTTTATGTCTATCTTTTTTGCCATATTTTCATACATAGAAGGAGGCCATCCTGTTCATTACCCATGCTTGTTCTCAGATTTTTGTCATCAGTTCAATTCGCCCACTTACTTCCCTGAATCCTATTCTCTCACACATACAGAGCCATCTAGTCAGAGCTGCTCACAATTATCCTTCCCAGTGATGTGCAACCCTCTCCCTGAAGTCGCCTGTGGTTGTGGGGTGAGCACTCTATAGATGTAGTCAGAGTTTCCCATGGAAGGCAGAAACTAATGCAGTGCACAAAGGCAATTAGTCAATGATTATATGATTTTGGTTATGACTGGATGTCTAATAATGTTTGGCATGTTTATCTGCTTGGATATGACTTTTATGATTACTGAGATGATCAATAACAGAAGAAACAGTTACCATGAAGGCTCATTCTTCTGTTTTTTCAAGATCACATGGTTGAAGCTGAGCAGTTGCCATTTGTTGTTCATCAGTGTTTACCACTGAGGTTGATGAGGAGTCACCTTTCTGACATTCCAGAGTTTGTGGCGGTGGAACGCAGCCATGCCTAATGAATAAGCACACATATACTTCCAAGAGAAAATAATACATGACTTAGAATCCATCTTGAGTGTGATATAGTACCCAAGTGACGGCTTTCATTGTCGTTCTGGGACATACTGGTCACTGCTTCTCCACATATAGAAGCATAAGACTATATTGCAGAGAGTTGTGGATGTTGCCCAGACCATCATGCAAACCAACCAACCTTTCATGGACTCTATCTCCAATTCATGCTGCCTCGGCATGGCCATCAGAATAACTAAGGACTACTCACAACGGTCATTCCCTCTTCTCCCCTCTCCCTTCAGGCAAGAGTTAGTTAGTTAGTTTAATTTATTGCCACGCTTTTGTTGCGTACAAACCAGTCAGCGGAAAGACTATATATGATTACAAACGTGCCATTCACAGTCGACAGATATATTAAAAGGGAATAACATTTAGTGCAAGATAAAACCAGTAAAGTCCAATCTAAGATATTCCAAGGACCACCAACATCGAGATTTTAAGGTGTGGAGCAATTGTGATGAGTGATTGCAGATCCACTTTTGTGACTGGGTGCCATCTTGGATCTTTTTTTTTAGGTACAGAATTTCAAAAACACATATCTCCAGATTCAGGTACAGTGTACCAGCAGCATCTGTAGCATCTACTCCAGCATCTGCAGTTCCTTCTTTTGTGTACCCTCGATTCTCCAGCATCTGCAGTTCCCTCTTTAACTCTCCAGATTCAGGAACAGCTTCTTCCCAGCTGCCTTTATCTTGCACTAACTTTGTCCTGTATCTGTACACTGTGGATAACTTGATTGTAGTTGTGTGTCTCTCTCTCTCTCCCTCCCTCCCTCCCTCCCTCTCTCTCCCTCCCTCCTCCCTCTCTCTCTCTCTCTCCCTCCCCCTCTCTCTCTTCTTTCTCTCTCTCTCTCTCTCTCTCTCTCTCTCTCTCTCTCTCTCTCTCTCTGTCTCCCTTTCTCACAAACACTTACCTCTTCCTCCCATTAACCAAGCCAAGCTTTCAGTACAGCAAGCAAAATATATTTAAAAAATCCTTGCATCATAACCGAATAAGACCATAATAGACAATAGACAATAGACAATAGACAAGAGACAATAAGAAACAGGGTTATGAGTAGCTCAAAGGGCCTCAAGTCTCTCCACCATTCCATCAGGTTTCACTTCAGCTCTACATTTGTGTTTGTTCCTCATAACCACCTTACTAAGTTTACAACACTCACTAAGTTTCTAGTGAACCCTGGCTGCAATTTTAATTACAACACAGCTCCAAAATGCGTGTGGAGCCAAAATATTATAAGCAACCTACACTTTTCAAGAGCCATCCATCTGTTTCGTGCAATCGATAAAGTATAGTACGCACAGGGAATTGTCTTAGAATGAATGAGTCATGCATGCTTCCTGAATGTATGTCATTGCAAGATGTTTGGAGAGTTGACAACATTTCCAGTTCCATCTTACTCCCTTTAACCATTTGGAAATTCCCAAACTAGTCAAATCCTTCTGACCACTCTGTAAAGTACTCTATTCAAGGTAAAGGAGATGTGGATCTCCTCTGGAGCACGGAGCATTCATGAAATCAGTTTGCAGCGTTGTGTGACAAATAGCAACAGGAATCACCTGGAATGATTCAGTAGCAAAAACGTTTGGGGTGATGGCAACCTTCATCTTTAAAGCAGTCCAACCAAGGATACATAGCTGGAGATCTACCTGCAAAATCTCTCTGACAGCAATGCTACAAAAAATCTTCTTGAAAATGCTCACAAAACAGAATGAAGAAAGAATGGCTCCATGAAGCCACATGGGGATATTTCTTCCAGACCAGAGTCCTTCTCCATCTCCTCCTTCAGTTTCATCTGCAATGAAGGTCTCACCTTTAGTCCTTCTTCTCCAGCTCCATGCAATGCTGGAAACCAAGCAGCTAAAATCTGCAAGACTACAATGATAAACATGAACTGTTCAAGAGCACCAAAGGATATTTGGAGAGAATGAGAAGAAAGGACTGAGACAGAGATAAATCTGGTATGGTTCTAAAGGTTCCAGACATGGACTGATATGTGCTAAAATTAAAGGAACATTTTAAAGAAACAAAGAGACATAAGACAGAGAAAGATAGAGCACAAAGTGGCAGATTGGGGAAGGAGAGAAGATCTGAAATATTTAAGGAGATCTAGAACAAAGAGAGTAATCTGGGACTTGGAGGAAGATCAGGAGTTTGAGAGCAGATAGGGATGACTGGAATAAATGGAGTGAGTTCCTGCAATCAGTCAGGGAGCTTGAAAAATCAGGAATGGAAGTTGGAGTGTTGGAACAGAAGGAAAATTGACGAAAGTGAACATTTTCATGAGGGAATGTGGTGGCATGGGGTGGGGAAATGGAGGAAGACAAAGAACATTGCTCCCTCGACAGCAATGAACTACCATCGTTTTGCCAACCCGTTATCTCTGATTCACAAGAGGAATCGACTGATTGTAGTGATTTTGCAGGAGTGATGTACAAACATATAATTTCATTCATTAAAACTTGTGAATGATTCAAACCCAAAATCCTTCATTGTAAATGCCTATAAGACTTAGAACATTCTATTTTGGGACAATCTATCACTCAATAACTGTACTGCCCTTTCTTAAACTATATAAATATTGCCACAAGTCACTAATGCACTCTTACATTACATTAATAAAATTTTTACAACAGTCAGGAAATGCATTTTCAGTTTGTCTGGTGCAACAATTAGATTAGCAGGAAATGAGTGTCTGGCAGTCAGCCATGCATGATATTTACAGGCTGCCACAAACAAATGGCAAACACACTGGTCACTTAATGGATATGTTTCTAGGACATGAAGCATCCATTAATAAAAATAACTGCTTGAGACTTACCTCCCACGTACATCGTAGGTCAGAAACTTTCAATCAACAAACTAACAGCTAAAGGGGACCCAGAGACATCTGAGGAGTCACTCTCTATCACAGCAGTCACTCAAGGCTGTAGTCTGGGGGATCACTCTACACAGGGGTCACTGAGAAAACAGCTCACTAATGGGCCACTGCAACAAAGATTGCTCTGTGCAGAATTCCTAGTGATCCCTCTCCACCCGGGAATGATTCTCAATACACAAAGCTCTGGGAGAACATTTCACAAGGATCACTCAGTTCCCTCTCTGTAATGCACAAAACTCTTAAGGATTTCTCTCTGTACTGTGATTATCCTCAACATGCATCTGAGGAATCATTCTTCATCACATGGTTCACGCAATACAGACATTTTTGAGTTTATACTCTCCTTTACATTGTTCATTCCATATACATATTCTGAAGGATTGCCCTGAGTGTTTGGTTTTCTAGATCCAGATCGTTCTGTTATCTCTCATTTGGTATAATCTGTTTATTCCCTGTACAACATATAAATGATAATAAGTACAGGTACATATGGTCCATACGAGTGCCTGGAACTGGGTTTTTCTGCAGCCCTTATCAACATCTGCATTGTTCTGTATTTATTGATTTATATGCATATCATTTTCTATATATTAGTTTAAAATGTTTCCTTTAAGCAGCATTTCAGAAATTATGATGGGGCGCTTCAACGACATGTCAATATTGGAAAGGAATTGCCAGGAATTATTCTACTTTAACTGGAATAACCCAAATAGAAATGTTTGAAAGTTGCTGCATCAATCAATTGATTTTCAATACAGTCTAATTTAAAGAACTACAACACTCTTTACCGGGAGTCCATTTCAACTTGTGGTATTATCTCCTCATAGAAGAGCTGGAGAGGAAACAGGAAATAAGTAATTTTTAAGGGAGGGTAACTAATAAAAACATTGTGATTTTTAATAGTGAAACAATTATTTTTGATGCATTGGTATAATTGGGCAGCACAAGTTTTAAACATCAGTTGAAAACAAGCAGCTGAAAACATACTGTAGTGTTTTATATGATTTTCTTTGTCTTCCAATCCACTATGGAAATTAAAAATATATATCTTGAAATGTCAAAGAATCAAATGTCCATTTGATGACATGTTTCACTTGTGGATCCTAGATTATTTATTTATTTTATGTATAATTTATTTATGTATAATTGTATCAGGAGAGGAGGTCCATGGGGAGGAGCGAATGCCACCTGAACACGTCATGGTCTGAACAACCACGGCTGGGTCGCCTGGGTGAGTGTGTCTGATGTTGAAAGACCCGAAACACCCAATGACCCCAGGTTACATCACTGATGATGTGTTCAGGAGCATCAAGAGATTATTTTATCAATATATATATACATATATACATATATACGTATAATGTATAATTATATATCTGAAGGAGGGTCTCAACCCAAAATGCCACCTATTCCTTCTCTCCGACTGTCCCACTGAGTTACTCCAGCATTTTGTTTCTATCTTCGGTTTAGACCAGCATCTGAGTTCCTTCATACATATTTATTGTGTAATTGTACCTATTTGTTGTACGTCAGATACATGCAATCAATATGTTACGTTTCTCCAATCCATTTATAGAAAAGCCTCAGGTTTGCCATATACTGTATCTGAATTACATTCAAATGCAGAGATTATTGCTATTGATCATCACTGTGAACATCTCAAACCACTTCCTGTGTCTTCCACCAAATCTCCCTGTACATCCTAATATCTATTATTTTAATGACTGGCCTTTCCTATAATTCATTCTTCCTGAATTTACCTGCAACAGCAGTTTCAAGAATCCAGGTTCCAAGTCTCCATTGTAGGTAATTAACCTACAATCCCTTTCCCGCTTCTCTCTTCCCTGTGCCCCACCTGAATGCGCACCCATTCCTCCCCTCCCCCCCCATCCACCTATAAGCCTTCCTCTTGCTTCACAATTCATACTTCTTCTATCCTGATCTCACACCTATTTACCTTTTCATTTCTAACTTTTGTCCGACCATCTGCCTATCAACCCTGTCACCTGTATCTAGCCTGCCAGGGTTTGTCTCTTCCAGATTTTTCTTCACAATCAATCTGAAGAAGGGTCCATCCCATTCTAGAAGGGTCCAGAAGGGTCCAACCACTGGCCAATGAGTTTTGAGGCATTTGTTTGAACTTATGCAAATAGGATGTGTCTATACACTTCAGAATTCATTATGCTACTACCATCAGCAGTTGTATCATCATTGAAGATAAATGAGCCAGTACCTTCAGCAGCCATACATGCCCAGGCCTTAACACCCCCACCACCATGTTTCGCAGATGAGGTGGTATGCTTTGGATCTTGGGCAGTTCTTTCTCTCCTCCATACTTTGCTCTTGCCATCACTCTGATATAAATTAATCTTCATCTCATCTGTCCACAATACCTTTTGAGTAACTTTGGTTGCACTTTTAAGTACTTTGTGGCAAACTGTAACCCGGCCATCCTATTTTTGCGGCTAACCAGTGGTTTGCATCTTGCAGTGTAGCCTCTATATTTCTGTTCATGAAGCCTTCTGTGGACAGTGGTCATTGAAAAATCCACACCTGACTCCTGAAGGGTGTTTCTGATCTGTCGGACAATTGTTTTTTTTTTCTTCTTTATTATAGAGAGAATTCTTCTGTCATCTATTGTGGTCTTCCTTGGCCTATCAGTCCCTTTGGGATTAGTAAACTCACCAGTGCTCCCTTTCTTCTTAATGATGTTCCATACAGTTTATTTTGGTAAGCCTAAGGTTTGGCTGATGTCTCTAACAGTTTTATTTTTGCTTCTCAGTCTCTTTGACTTTCATTGCAACAATTTTGTCCTCATGGTGATAAACAGCAATAAAAGTTTCCAAAGGTGATGGAAAGACTGGAAGAAAGACTAGTTGCTCAGAGCAATTACCTGCATTACAGATGCAATTAAACACACCTGAGCAATTACAAACGCTTGTGAAGCCATGTGTCAAAAACATTATTGTGCACTGAAATGGGGGGACTATGTATAAACACAGCTGTAATTTCTACATGGTGAAACCAAAATGTATAAAAATGGCCTTTAATAAAATCTGACAATGTGCACTTTAACCACGTGATTTTTTTTATTACAAATCTCAAAATGTGGAGTACAGAGGCAAATAAATAAATGATGGGTCTTTGTCCCAAACATTATGGAAAGCACTGTATGTTTACAGCAGGATTGGTAGCAGCGGCATTCATGGCATGGAAGCTGGTATTCCAGGCAACAGCGAGAGGCTGTTCCGAATGAAGCCCACGACCTCAACCGGCAAACAAAAGCATAATTCTTTCAAGTTTCAAACATACCTAATGAGTCTTGAGAAAACAAATTGTATTCCCGTTCTCCAGATAAATAAGGACTTTTTTTTTCATAATTACACCTTTATCACGGCTGACCAGTCGGTTTACTGCAGAGGGTTTAACTTTGTTACTCCACCACCAGTACAATGGACAAAATTAGATAACAGCTGACTGAGAGTGTTGTGAAAATGAATTAATGCATTTTATCATTAGCTCTGTGGCAAACAAAAGAGGGATTTGCCAAAGTACTGTGAATGGAATGACGAAGAATGGAATAGGAAACCATTTAACCAGCAGTTATCCCTTGCATTTGAATGCACCCTCGGCCAATCCAGGAAACAATGACACATTTGTCTTTCAGAGTATTAAGAGTGTGGGACAAATGACCAGAACTGACGTCTCTGTCAATGCAAACCAGAAGTGGGCTATTTGCTTACGGCACACACTGTGGTTTATTTCTGCTGAGTAAGTAAATCACTCCTTAAGTGGTGTTTACTGTGTGGAGGCTTAACTGTCTTAAACGCACATTGACATTCATGCAAAATACTAGTGATCCACGTCAATAGTGAAAGCTATTTAACAAAGTATGTTCTAAACACCCACTGCACTTGAATGAAGGTGGGGTCATGTTGTAAATAATTTATGATGCAACCATAACCCCAAACCCCCAGAACAATGAGGGGGCTCCGGGTTCAAATCCTGCTGCATAACTTGGACCCCAAAACGGATTGAAACTGAAGTTAGTCAGAGATGTCCCTGCAATGAAACATCAACCTCATTACCATTCTGCTGGTTCAGATGGATATTAAAACACAGCAGACCTTTTAAAAGAGAACTGGGGATTCCCTTGGGTGCGAGTGGCCTGAAAAAAATGGTTGAATAGAATAGTGAAAGAGCAATTGGATGTTTTTGGACTATATTGGATGCCATCTTTTTCTGTATTTATGCAGTGATCTCATCAAGGGCACTGCGGGTTAAACGTTAAACTGCTGGCTGAAGCAGAGATTGTGCCATGACAGGTGAGCTGTACGATTCTGTAAGCTCAGAGTCAAGGAGAAATGTATAAAATTATACATTTTAAGTTTGCACCCATTTACGGCAGCACAGCGGTGCAGCGGTAGAGCTGCCGCCTCATAGCACCGGAGACCCGGGTTTGCTCCTGACTACTGGTGCTGTCTGTGTGGAGTTTATGTTCTCTCTGTAAGTGTGCGTGTTTCCCCTTGGTGCTCCGGTTTCCTGCCACATTTCGAAGACATAATTTGTGAGTTAATTGGCTTAACATGTAGGGTAGAACTAGTGTACGGGTGATTGATGGTCAGTGTGGACTCCCCACCTTCTCATCCACTCATTCATACCAATGATAGTGAACTCCAGTTAATCAATGACTACAAACTGCTGCCATACCTCTACAGCCGCTTATTTTCTCAATTCCTCATTCAGTTTGGCTACTGTGTTCTTTTTTGCCTAAGTAAATATTTGTGGTCTTGGTAATTCATATCAGGTGGGAAGAATATTTTGTCTGCCTTTCATTTGCTTGCTTTTCATTAGCTTTCATTAGTGTCATCGGGTGGCGCCTCGCAGCTTCACCAGCAGTCTGTCCGCCATTTCACCCTTTTCTTATTTTTTAGTGTGTTAAAAGTATGTTTTATAAGGTTTCTTAGTCTTTTTTTATGTGTTGGGGGGGGGGGGAGGAAGAGGGGAAACCGTTTTCTCAGTCACTTCCTGGTTGGAGATGTGTCTTTTCTCCGAGTCACATCTTCACGCCCCCCCCCCCCCCGGAGCCTACCATCTGGATTGGCACGGCCTTTCCTAACGGAAACTGGCCAGAGTTTCAGCAATGAATTCCATCACGGAGCAGGACGATGCCTTGCCAGGGATTGCCATGTGGAACTCCGGAATGTTGGGCCTGTTGTTTAACTTCATGGACTTGTGGGTTTGCGGAGCTTCCAGCCGCGGGTGGTGCTGATTCTAACATCGCGGAGTCCTGGGATCCTTTGCCAAGGGTAACCAGCGTTGAATCTCTCCCCAGCTCGGCCGTGGACTTTGGGAGCTGCAGTCTCCGGTAAGAAGTGGCCGAATCGGAAACTCCAAGCTGCTGAGAGTGTTCTTCCGTTCCGACGCCGGAGCTCCGATCATCCCGGCGAGAGGTCCTGAACATCAGGCCGTCCGTAGCGGCGACTGCAGAAGACTCAAAGGCCTCGACCACAATCGAACAAAGAGGAAGGTGACTCAACTTTATTGCCTTCCCTCACAGTGGGAAACATTGATTCCGCTGTGGGGGATGTTATGTTAAATCCTATTGTGTATTGTGTTCTTTTATTTGTATGGCTGTATGGTAACTCAAATATTACTGTACCAATTGGTGCCTGTGACAATAAATGTAACTTGAACTTGAACTTGAACTTGAACTTGAGATTGTGGTTTTCTGGTTTGGTTTAAATCAATTCATCAATTCTAAAATTCTCAAGCTTTTTTTTTCAAATGTCTCTGTTCTCCTCCTTGCAGATCCACCAGCCAGCCCTCTGAAATACCTGCTGCTCTCCAGTTGTATCTATATGTTCCTAATTTTTTTTTCTCCATATTATGACATCCTTGCTAAACCTTTCTCTACATGACTAGTAAATTTTCCAGTGAAACTAAAGTCGGTGGTATCATAGACAGTGAGGAGGATTATCAGAAAATGCAGCAGGAAGTTGATCAACTGGGCAAGTAAGCTGAAGAATGGCTAATGGAAATTAATGCAAATAAGTGTGAGGTATTGCATTTTGGTAAATCAAACCATAGCAGCACCGTCACAGAGAATGGGAGGCCCGCATTCAGGTGCACAGTTCATTGAAGGGACTTCACAGGGTGGTAAAGCTGTTTTTTGGGACATTGGTCTTTATCGGTCAGGGTACTGAGTATGGCATGGTTAGTATGTTATGTTGCAATTGTACAATGCATTGTTGAGGTTGTATTGTGTGCCCTTTTGGTCACTCTGCTATAGGAACGATTTATTAGGAGAGATTTGGCACGCTAGGATGTGATCTCTTGGGGCGCTGGAGGTTATGAGGCAATCTTATAGAGGTGTATAAATCATGAGGGAATTGATAGGGTGAATGCACAGTCTTTTACCCAGGCTAGGGGATTCATGAACTAGAGGACATAGCTTTAAGGTGTGTGGCGAAAGATTTAATAGGAAAGTGAGGGGCAACGCTTTCACTCAGAGAGTGGTGGGTATATGTAATGAGCTGCCAGAGGAGGTAGTTGAGGCACATACAATAATAGCATTAAAAAGACACTTGTAAAGAAATGGTTTAGAGGGATATGGACCAAATGCGGGCAAATGGGATTCGTTTAGATGGGGCTAGTGGGCGGCATGGACAAGTTGGGCCAAAGGGGCAGTTTCTGTGCTATTTGACTCTACGATTTTGTCACCCTACTGTTCTATATCCTTCAAGATTCTCCATGAGGCACACTTTATTTAGAAAATCTTTGGCTTCTTTCCATAATCTCTCCTTGCGTGTCTAGTATTTCTGTGCAGTTCCTTGAAACATATGTTGAAGATACCACAAGTTAATGTGCTCTACATTGACGATAGAGGATGTATTAGATATGTTTTAACTGTTGGAGGTAGACAAACATGGATGGCTCAAGACCCAACACAACAAATCAAAATACCTCATTTTGGTAGAATTTGCTTGTAGGCTTCCATTTTAAAATGGCACAGAGGCCACATATTTGCAGTCAAGAATACATTTTTGTAGCAACTATAAGGCATTTGGCTGATATCTACAAATAGTGGGGACAAATAGCAGATAATCAGGCTTGATTTTCTCCAGCCAATTCACCTATAATTGAAGGTATGATCTATTGAAGGAAGATAAGAGGAAGCCTTTGCATAATTCCATTCTAATTCTCTTGGAATTATCTTGGAATTATTCCAAGGAACCAACATTGGGCAATTGATAGTATTATATTATGCAATTTATGCATATCTTCAGAAGGACTTCTCCATGTCATCCTCGTATATTGTGGCTGCAAATCTCATATGGTTTTAAGGACATAAATAAAGAGCAGATAATGTAGTGACAGTAGTGACAGCAGTGTAGATATCCCAAGCACCGGATTGCAATGTTGCATAACTGTGTTTGTGTGTGCATGTGTGTGCAAGAGAGAGAGAGAGAGAGCATAAAGAAGAGGTGAGACTTAATCTGTGAATGGTAAGAATTTGTTTAAATAAAGCTGGGTTGTAAAATTGGTTGAGCCTTGCACTAATTTCACTGAGAAAGTATTACACTTCCTGACCCATGCAATGCGTACCAGAGGCTAAAGCAAACAAGTGAACCAAAATATCATAAAATATTTGCATGGATTTCCACTATTTTCCTAAATATATGGAGGTCCATCATTCTTTTAAGTAATGATTCTATCCAGTTGTAGATATGGAGCAACTGCTGGTTCCTCTGTAAGCAATTCTGGTAGTTAGTGAACAGTGGTTGTATAGAAGAGGAGACACAAGAGATTGTAGATGCTGAAATCTTGACGATATTTCTTGTCAGTGCTCTTGTTCTGACAAATGGAGTAGTTTTAGTTTAGGTTTTCAGTTTAT
Organism: Okamejei kenojei; assembly: GCA_035221665.1. Classification (NCBI taxonomy): domain Eukaryota; kingdom Metazoa; phylum Chordata; class Chondrichthyes; order Rajiformes; family Rajidae; genus Okamejei; species Okamejei kenojei. The sequence goes on from CM069143.1 coordinate 41,705,194, forward strand.
GTTTTAGAGATACAGCACGGAAACAGGCACTTCGGCCCACTGCGTCCAGCGCCAATCAGCAATCCCTGCACATACACGCCAATCTACACACATTATGGACGATTTACAATTATACCAAGTCAATAAGCCTACAAACCTGTATGTCTTTGGAGTGCTGGAGGAAACCAGATCCTGGAGAAAACCCACGCAGGTAACGGGGAGAGTGTACAAACTCCATACAGACAAGCACTCATAGTCAGGATCGAACCCAGGTCTCTGGCACTGTATGGTAGCAGTTCTACTGCTACGTCACCATGCTGCCCCTGCGTAGAGGAGAGATAACTGGTAGAAAGCAGTGGGGGGGGGGGGGGGGGGGGGGGAATGGGGCAAAAACTGGCAGGATTGGTTATTCTACGTAAGGAGTGGTTGACTGGTGGGAAAGAGAAGGGTGGAGAGCAGAACCAATGCTGCATGCGATAGTGGAGAAGAAGAAAGGGAATAAATAGGGAATAGATGCCAGTGATACCAAGGAGAAGTCCAACTCCATTCCAGGCACCCAGCTGCATGAGGAAGTCATATTTCATTTAAGACATGTTTCATTATTGTAAACATAGAAACATTATGATACTGTCTGTGCAAGCAAATCAAGTTACCTTACAAATTCATACACTAGTGCTGCCTGATTTTGCTGTCTTTATGAAAATGATGTTTGAACACAAAGTTACCTCATAAAATAACATTTTCCCTTCAACAAGCAGTAGGTTACTATAGAATATACCTTGATTATTTACAGCTTACTAGAATGGCCAAAGAGGCAAACTTTAATGAAATTTGTTTTGTCTTTGAGCACGTTATAATTTCTGTATCCTGATCTGAACCATGTTTTTGGCTGATTCCAACAGTGATTTCTGCATGTTGATTTGTTGCTTGTCTGATCACATTGCAATGCCAGACGTTTTGGAGCGGATGGAGTTTAAGTTATAGAATGATGCCAAGTCAAAAGGATCTATCAGTACAAGAGTGATCCCCTACATGTTGCAACCAAGCTATCTTTATTGCAGGCAATAAACAGAGCTTCAACAGGGAGTTCGGTATAAAGGGATTAACAGTGCACTTTTATAAACTGAACATAGAATAATAGGGACATTTACAATGCTTTCAGATGAAAAACTAAATTTAGTATTAATAACTAAATTTACTGAACTTATATAAGAAAAATATGTTTGATACTCCTGATAGCAACAAATATTGTACATATAGGAGCTTATAATTTAAGAAATGTTTTTTTGTAAATTTTCTCCAATGTTTATACTGTAAAAAAAGTCTTTAAAATATATATTTTTTATCAGTCATTTAGATATTTATTAATTCTTTGGCAGATGGAATAAAAAACTCACACATTCTTTGTCACACCACATCAAGGTAAGACATACAGGTAGCATCTCTGGAGAAAATGAATAAGTGATGATTTGGGTCGAAATTCTACTTCTGACAATTACTCTCGCATTTTTGGTGTAAACCAGCATCTGCAGTTCCTTCCGGCACAAGGTAAATCACCATCTTTATGTTTAGATGTTTAGAGATAGAGTGTGAAAAGAGGCCCTTTGGCCCAACGGATCCATGCTGACCAACGATCACGTGTACACTGGTTCTCTCCTACACACTAGAGACAATTTACGGAAGTCAATTGGCCTACAAATATATAGACTATATCTTTTATATAGAAAAATATCCTGAGGCACTTCACAGATGCGTCATTAAAATAAACCTGTAGCCGAGATCAGAAAGGTATGTTTTAAGGAGATGCTCATAGGGACAGAGGGTGAAGTAGTGAAGAAGTGTATGTTGAGATTTCCAAAGACTGAGGATTAGGCAACTGAAAGGCCAGTCAATAATGTGGCATAAGAGTTTGTGTTAAAAACGTTAATATTACACAGAGTTTGTGTGGTTGAAAAGGATAGGAAAGAATAACAAATTTTTTTATTTAGTTTAGTTTGGAGATACAGCATGGAAACAGGCCCTTTGGCCAACCAAGTCCATACCGCGCAACGATCCCCACACATTAAGACTATCCTACACACAATAGGGACAATTTACGAATACACCAAGTCAGTTAACCTACATACTTATACGTCTTTGGAGTGTGGGAGGAAACCGAAGGTCTTGGAGAAAACCCACCCAGTCACGGAGAGAATATAATCTTGACTACAAGTACAGACAGCACTTGTAGTCAAGATCAAGCATAGGTCTCCGGCGCTGCAAGCACTGTAAGGCAGCAACTCTACCGCTGCGCCACTGTGCCGCCCATATTCTATACATATTGAGGCGTGAATGCGAATACATGGATGAAAAGTGAAAGTTTACGGGTCTAAAATAAGTCACAAAGAAAATGTATCATGGATAAATTGAAATAATATGAGATATCACCAGCAGAGTTTTAGATGGATCTAAAGGCTATTTCATGAACAGGTCAGAAGTGGCTACATGTTTCAACTAGCAGATTTTAATATCTTTAAATTGTGATGCAGTATGTTAAATGCTTTCACTATCCATCAAAGTAATATTACAGAACTTAAACACAGTAGCTTAATTTATTGCCGGTGTTAAGTTCATCCATCCAATTGGTATTTATCTGGCACTTTTCAAAGTTACTAGCTCATTAGTAAACTTTATACCTTTTAATAGATGTGATTTGGCAGCTAAAGTGTTTTTTAAAAAGGACAAATATGTCAACGTTTCATGCAAATATTTATATTACACCAATAAATTGTGAAATATAACATTGCTTATCACACCCTAGTCTTTTTTAAATCAAAATCCATTTATAGAACACTGATGGTGTAGAGAATGGCATTTAATGCCCAGCCCTAATCTCCCGAGACTGGAGAAAAGCTCACTGGGTCTAGGGTCAGAACAAAGCAGAATTCCTTCACTGAAGGACATAAATGAACCAGATGGGGTTTACAATTTCATGGTTACGATCACCAGTACTTGCTTTTTACTCCAGAATTATTTAACTACCTGTATGTAAAGTTAGTGTTCTTTGTAAATATCGCCGACAATTTGTCCTGGACCAAGTAAGCCGCCTAAATGCCACCTCAGAAGACTGAGAAAGTTCAGCATGTCTACAACGACTCTTGCTAAATTCCACAGATGCACCAAAGAAAGTATCGTATCGGGATGCATCACAACTTGGTTCAGGAACAACTCCCCTCAAGACTGCAATAAATTGCAGCGAGTTGTGGATGCAGGCAAGTCCACCACACAAACCAGATTCCTTCCCATTAACTCATTGCTGCCAACACTTCATGCTGCCTTGGGAAAGCAGCCAAAATAATAAAACACAATTACTCCCTGTTCCTTCCCTAATCTCATTCATCGGGCAGAAGAGACAAAAGTTTGAAAACTCGTACCACACAGAATCAGGAACAGCTTCTTTCCCGCTGTTATCAGCTAACTGACCTACTTCTCATAAAATAAGGGTGTAATTCCAATCTCACATAGAAACATAGAAAATAGGTGCAGGAGTAGGTCATTCGGCCCTTCGAGCCTGCACCGCCATTAAATATGATCATGGCTGATCATCCAACTCAGAATCCTGTACCTGCCTTCTCTCCATACCCCCTGATCCCTTTAGACACAAGGGCCACATCTAACTCCCTCTTAAATATAGCCAATGAACTGGCCTCAACTACTTTCTGTGGCAGAGAATTCCAGAGACTCACTACTCTCTGTGTGAAAAATGTTTTCCTCATCTCGGTCCTAAAGGAATTCCCCCTTATCCTTAGACTGTGACCCCTTGTTCTGGATTCATAAGTGATAGGAGCAGAATTAGGCTATTCGGCCCATCAAGTCTACTCTGCCATTCAATCATGGCTGATCTATCGTTCCCTCTCAACCCCATTCTCCTGCCATCTCCCCATACTCCCTGACACCCATAACGATCAAGAATCTATCTATCTCTGCCTTAAAAATATCCGCTGACTTGGCCTAATAAATGAGCCAAACCAATAAGAAATAATTTCTGATTTGATAAATCTTGAAAAAAGTTAAGGGCTGCATGAACCTCTGTTTCTCAGCATTGGAGAAAAGGAAACATATTCTTTCATCTTTGAAATCCTCTGATTAAATTTAATGGCTCAAAGTTAAATTAGAATGTTTCCAATTAAATGTTAAACTGTGACCCTTCAGATAAATATAAGCTATTCTATGGGACATTTATCCCAATGAACAATTATGCATCAACATGCAGGAGTATAACTGCTTATCTGAATATTGATCTTATTTTACTTGGCTATTTGTTGCACAACTTTACAGCAGTCATATTGTATTGTCACTTTGGGCATCTTGAAAGCATGCAAGGTGCGAAATAAACATTTAAATTTTTTTTTAAATATTTATTTTATTAGAAGCAATTGTACAAAGAGAAAGTAATCGACATAACAGTTATACAATTTTAGTACTGCTTCAATTTTAACGTTTTATAAACTAATAACTAAATTGGAAAAAAGAATAAAGGAAAAAAGGGAAAGAAAGAAGAAAAGAAAAAGAAAAGAAAGGATTTCACGAAAGACACGAAAAAGAAAAAAGAAAAACCCCAGAACTAACGAAAAAGTGAAAGAAGTGGAGATATATCTCACTACCCTTCCATACACCTGCTCACCTGACCCTAGCGTCAGTTTTAAGTTTGTGTTCAACCATTATGTTGTTGAAGAAATTCAATAAAAAGGAGACCATATTTTGGAAAATTGATCTGGTTTGTCAGTCAACACAAGCCTTATTTTTTCTAGATGTAGTGAATCGGTCATTTCTGTGATCCACATCTTCACTGTAGCGACTGTTATCTTTTTCCAGAATTTAAGTATAAGTTTTTTCGCAGTTATTAAACCATAGTCAAGGAAGCGTCTTTGAGATATCATTAGATATGGGCAGCCCTCTGACATTCCTAATATAATTAGTTTTGAATCTGGCTCCAATTGAATTTTAAGTGTTAAGAAATGATATTGAATATTTCCGTCCAGAAGTTTTGTATTTTTATACAGGATACAAAAGAATGAGTTAAGGTGGCTTCTTGAAAGTGACATTTATCACAGAGAGGAGGGACAGTTGGGAAGATCTTGTTCCATTTGGTCTTTGAGTAGTATAACCTATGCAATACTTTAAATTGTATCGGGCAATGCCTGGCATTTAAAGAACAGTAGTGTATGTATTGTAGGCTTTCCTCCCATATAGCTTTCGAAATGGGTAAACCCAGCTCATCCTCCCATCCTCGCCTATAAATCTCAGAGGGTGGGGTGTCAATATTTAGAAGAGTGTTATAAATGTAAGATATCAACTTACTTGTATCGGCATGTCTATTCAAACAATCGTCTAATATATCTGGACCCATAAGAGGACAGTCTTGTGTATATGTTTTCACGTAATCTCGGATTTGAAGGTATTTAAAAAAATTATTGAGAGTCCCCTTCTTATAGAGGTCTCCCACGGTATTGATTCCCAGGTTCTTCCATTGAACAAACACCACATCTAAAGTAGACGGTTTAAACGAGGGATTATTTACAATAGGAAGAAGGAGAGACATATTTCTCAATTTACGACTGAATTTCAGCTGTTTCCAGATACGGATAGTACTATGCATTATCGGATTTTGCTCATACGTTGACTTATTCAAATGTATTGTAGATAGGAGGATCGAGCCTATACAAAAAGGCAAACAATCTTATCTCTCCATTTTTAACCAATTTACATGTTGACATGTATCGTCCAACCAGAAAGTTATATTTTTAATATTAGTTACCCAGTAGTAAAAAAAAAATTAGGTAGAGCTAATCCTCCATTTTCTTTGGATTTGCACAAATGTCTTTTGTGTATTCTGTGGGTTTTGTAGTCCCAAATAAAGTTAGTGCCAAGAGTCAATTAAAAAAAAAAAAGCTTTTAGGGAGATATATCGGTATTGATTGAAATAAATATAAAAGTTGCAGAAGGAAGATCATCTTTATGGCATTTAATCTGCCAATAAGGGACATAGGAAGTGTTTTCCAAAATTGGATATAGGCATACATTTAGGGAATAATGGTGGGAAGTTTATTTTAAACAAAGAGGAATACTTTCTAGTCACGTAAATTCCAAGATATCTGAACTTTTCAGCAACAATTCTGAAAGGAAATTGTTGGAGTTGAGAATAGTCCTGTTCTTTTATTGGCATGATTTCACTTTTGTTCCAATTTATTCTGTATCCAGAAAAATAACCAAATTGTTCTACAATGTTTAGAACATTTGAAATACTAATTTGGGGATTAGTAATGTGCAAAAGTACATAATCTGCATATAACAAAATTTTATTGGGAGGTATATTTGGTATTATATCCATAAATGCCTGAATGGGACCTGATACTCTCGGCAAGGGGTTCTATGGCTAAAACAAATAACATTGGAGAGAGCACATCCTTGTCTGTTACCCCTAGATAAATAAAATTTAGGTGAAAGCATTTGATTTGTTAATATTCTAGCTGTCAGATTAGTGTATAAAAGCTTCACCCATAAAGTAAAGTTTTCTCCCAGTTGGAATTTGTCCAACACGGTCAAAAGATAAGACCATTCCACTTGGTCGATAGCTTTTTCTGCATCTAGAGAAATAATGCCTGCCTTCCTTATCAGCTATAGTGGATTTCCATATGGTAGACAAAAAAAATGCTGGATAAACTCAGCAGGTGAGGCAGCATCTATGGAGAAAAGGAATTGGCGACATTTCGGGTTGAGACCCTTCTTCAGACTTTTCTTTATATTTTTTCTGTCATGCGATAGGTGAAATGAAGATTGGCCCAGTGAAGCCGGGAAGTTTGTACCAAAGATATATTTGGTTTATTATACTCAAGTGTCTGAGCCTTCCTGAGTCTGGAGATAAACTGTCATTTATTCTTGATATATGTGGCACATATCATTGAAAATCATGATGTTGATTGTATCAACTATACAGGAACTCTGAGCTGTACTACTGTGAACTTGACACCAAGAGACTACTGGGAGAGAATATTCCTGCTGCACTGATAAAGAATTTTACATATTTAATTCATCAGCTTCATAAAAAATGAATTAACGGACAGCATTTTACTGAATGAAAGATTTTGTTATTTGGTACTGCTATCACAGTATTCATAAGCCAATAGGGAGAATGGAGGGAAAAATTAGAGTATGCAGCATTTATGTGCATTTTAAAAATCAGATCTAATTTTGAGAAACTAAAGATAGTACGACAATTGATAATGTAAAATTCATGTTCATAAGTTATCAGAGCAGAATTAAACCATTCGGCCCATCAAATCTACTCCGCCATTCAATCATGGCTGATCTATCGTGCCCTCTCAACCCCATTCTCCTGCCTTCTCCCCATAATCCCTGATGCTCGTATTAAGAATATGTCAATTAAAAACCTTTAAAATATCCATTAACTTGGACTCCACAGCACTTCTGTGGCAATTAATTCCACTGATTCATCACCCTCTGACTGAAGCAATTCCTCCTCATCTCCTCTCTAAAGGTACGTCCTTTTATTCTGAGGCCATGGCCTCTGGTCCTAGGCCTCAGTGGAAACATCCTCTCCACATCCCCTCTATCCAGGATGTAGATGGTTTATGTATGCAACCAATAATATAGATACCTCAGTACCTATAACCCCGCCTTAGTTAACATCAATCATAACGCTTTCCCCTCCCAGGGTATAGTTCAGTAGAAGAATGTAACCAGTGCTTGCTGACGAGTGCTATACCCTGTGCTATCATTAAAGGATGCTATACACTCTAAGAGTATGTGAATTGCTTATTTACATGGTGTCAGAAGTGAGATGATACCTGTGTCTCCTGTCTATCGGGTTTTATTTCTTTCTTTTAAATTTGTGCCTACATTTCCAGGGATCCGGCCATGGGGTCCCCTGCTCAGCGTCTGATGTCCAGAACAACCAGACCTACTATGCCGATTGCTCAGCGCCAGCTGCATCCTCGGGTGCTGGAGCCTGTCTCCGTGCAGAGGCGCATTCAAGAGAAACATGACAGCCAGCGGCGTTCCCATGATCGGTCATGCAGACCACTCGATCCTCTGTTGCCTGGACAGGTTGTTCGGCTGCAGACCGCCAGTGGTCACTACCGTCTAGCTACCGTAGTTGGGGTGGCCGACTCACCTCGTTCGTACCTGGTCGACTTTGAGGGAACCATTTACCAAAGAAGCCGTCAACACCTGCTTGCCATGAATGAGCCGAAGCCGCAGCCTCCAGGTCCCTATGTCCCGCCACTCTCATACCAACAGCTGGCTGCGGTCCCAGTTTGTGTTACCTGCATGCCTCTGTCCCCATCTCGCACGCCCTGTTCCCCTCTGCATGGGTCACATGTTGCCGGTCGTGGTTCTGACTCTCCTGCTTCTCCCTTGCAGTAGAGATTGGCCCCGTGGTTTGTTCAGCCTGCAACATGTGGGAGATCAGGGAGATGGTCGGTGTCCCTGGTGACTACGTTTGCAGGAAGTGTGTCCAGCTGCAGCTCCTGGCAGACCGCATTGAACGATTGGAACTGCGGCTGGATTCATACTGGAGCATCCACGATGCGGAGAAAGTCGTGGATAGCACGTACAGTGAGTTGGTCACACCGCAGGCAAACGGTAAGAGGACAAGAAGGGAACGGGTGGCCAATAGCCAGCAGCAAAGCAGTAGGCAGGTAGTGCAGGAGTCCCCTGCGGTCATCTCCCTCCTAAACAGGTATACCATTTTGGATACTGTTGAGGGAGATGGCTCATCAGGGGAATGCAGCAGCAGCCAGGTTCATGGCACCATGGGTGGCTCTGCAGCACATGAGGGGGGAAAAAAGAGGGGAAGGGCAATAGTAATAGGGGATTCAATTGTCAGGGGAATAGATAGGCGTTTCTGCGGCCGCAAACGAGACTCCAGGATGGTATGTTGCCTCCCTGGTGCAAAGGTCAGGGATGTCACTGAACGGCTGCAGAACATTCTGGAGGGGGAGGGTGAACAGCCAGTTGTCGTGGTGCATGTTGGCACCAACGATATAGGTAAAAAAAGGGATGAGGTCCTACAAGGTGAATTTAGGGAGCTAGGAGATAAACTTAAAAGTAGGACCTCAAAGGTAGTAATCTCCGGATTACTACCAGTACCACGGGCCAGTCAGAGTAGAAATAGGAGGATAATGCAAATGAATACGTGGCTTGAAAAGTGGTGCAAGGGGGAGGGATTCAAATTTTTAGGGCACTGGGACCAGTTCTGGGGGAGGTGGGGACCGGTACAACAGGACGGTTTGCACCTGGAATGGAATGGAACCAATGTTCTTGGGGGAGTGTTTGCTAGTGCTGTCGGGGGAGGATTTAAACTAATGTGGCAGGGGGATGGGTACAAGAGCAGAGAGGCAGGAGGGTGTAAAATGAGGGTAGAAGCATTAGGTAGCAAGGTGAAAGGTAAAAGTGGCAGGCAGACAAAACCAGGGCAAAAATCAAAAAGGGCCACTTTTCAGCAAAATTGTATAAGGGGTAAATGCGTTGTAAAGACAAGCCTGAAGGCTTTGTGTCTCAATGCAAGGAGTATTCGTAATAAGGTGGACGAGTTGAACGTGCAGATAGATATTAATGATTATGATATAGTTGGGATCACGGAGACATGGCTCCAGGGTGACGTAGGCTGGGAGCTGAACATCCAGGGATATTCAATATTCAGGAGGGATAGAGAGAAAGGAAAAGGAGGTGGGGGGGTAGCGTTGCTGGTTAGAGAGGAGATTAAAGCAATGGAAAGGAAGGACATTAGCTTGGAGGATGTGGAATCGGTATGGGTAGAGCTACAAAACACTAAGGGGCAGAAACGCTGGTGGGTGTTGTGTACAGGCCACCTAACAGTAGCAGAGAAGTTGGGGATGGTATCAAACAGGAAATTAGAAATGCGTGCGACAAAGGCAAAACAGTTATAATGGGTGACTTCAATCTACATATAGATTGGGTTAATCAAATTGGCAGGGGTGCTGAGGAAGAGGATTTTTTGGAATGTATGCGGGATAGTTATCTAAATCAACATGTAGAGGAACCAACGAGAGAGCAGGCTATTTTAGACTGGGTTTTGAGTAATGAGGAAGGGTAATTAGCCGTCTTGTTGTACGTGCCCCCTTGGGCAAGAGTGACCATAATATGGTTGAGTTCTTCATTAGGATGGAGAGTGACATTGTTAATTCAGAAACAATGGTTCTGAACTTAAAGAAAGGTAACTTTGAGGGTATGAGACGAGAATTGGCCAAGATTGACTGGCAATTAATTCTAAAAGGGTTGACGGTGGATATACAATGGAAAGACATTTAAAGACTGCATGGATGAACTACAAAAATTGTTCATCCCAGTTTGGCAAAAGAATAAATCGGGGAAGGTAGTGCATCCGTGGATAACAAGGGAAATCAGGGATAGTATCAAAGCAAAGGATGATGCGTACAAAGTAGCCAGAAAAAGCAGCATACCAGAGGACTGGGAGAAATTCAGAGACCAGCAGAGGAGGACAAAGGGCTTAATTAGGAAAGGAAAAATAGATTATGAAAAAGAAAACTGGCAGGGAACATAAAAACTGACTGCAAAAGTTTTTTATAGATATGTGAAGAGAAAGAGGTTAGTTTAAAACAAATGTAGGTCCCTTGCAGTCAGAAACAGGTGAGTTGATCATGGGGAACAAGGATATGGCGGACCAATTGAATAACTACTTTGGTTCCGTCTTCACTAAGGAAGACATAAATAATCTGCCGGAAATAGCAGGGAACTGTGGGTCAAAGGAGGAATTGAGTGAAATCCAGGTCAGTCGGGAAGTGGTGTTGGGTAAATTAAATAGATTAAAGGCCGATAAATCCCAGGGCCAGATAGGCTGCATCCCAGAGTACTTAAGGAAGTAGCTCAGGAAATAGTGGATGCATTAGTGATAATCTTTCAAAACTCTTTAGATTCTGGAGTAGTTCCTGAGGATTGGCGGGGTAGCAAATGTAACCCCTCTTTTTAAGAAGGGAGGGAGAGAGAAAAACGGGGAATTACAGACCAGTTAGTCTAACATCGGTAGTGGGGAAACTGCTAGAGTCAGTTATTAAAGATGGGATAGCAGCACATTTGGAAAGTGGTGAAATCATTGGACAAAGTCAGCATGGATTTACAAAAGGTAAATCATGTCTGACGAATCTTGTGGAATTTTTCGAGGATGTAACTAGTAGCGTGGATAAGGGAGAACCAGTGGATGTGGTATATCTGGACTTCCAGAAGGCTTTCGACAAGGTCCCACATAAGAGATTAGTATACAAACTTAAAGCATACGGTATTAGGGGTTCAGTATTGATGTGGATTGAGAAACTGGCTGGCAAACAGGAAGCAAAGAGTAGGAGTAAACGGGTCCTTTTTCACAATGGCAGGCAGTAACTAGTGGGGTACCGCAGGGCTCAGTGCTGGGACCCCAGCTGTTTACAATATATATTAATGATCTGGATGAGGGAATTGAAGGCAATATCTCCAAGTTTGCGGATGACACTAAGCTGGGGGGCAGTGTTCGCTGTGAGGAGGATGCTAGGAGACTGCAAGGTGACTTGGATAGGCTGGGTGAGTGGGCAAATGTTTGGCAGATGCAGTATAATGTGGATAAATGTGAGGTTATCCACTTTGGTGGCAAAAAACAGGAAAGCAGACTATTATTTAAATGGTGGCCGATTAGGAAAAGGGGAGATGCAGCGAGACCTGGGTGTCATGGTACACCAGTCATTGAAAGTAGGCATGCAGGTGCAGCAGGCAGTGAAAAAAGCGAATGGTATGTTAGCTTTCATAGCAAAGGGATTTGAGTACAGGAGCAGGGAGGTTCTACTTCAGTTGTACAGGGTCTTGGTGAGACCACACCTGGAGTATTGCGTACAGTTTTGGTCTCCAAATCTGAGGAAGGACATTATTGCCATAGAGGGAGTGCAGAGAAGGTTCACCAGACTGATTCCTGGGATGTCAGGACTGTCTTATGAAGAAAGACTGGATAGACTCGGTTTATACTCTCTGGAATTTAGGAGATTGAGAGGGGATCTTATAGAAACTTTCAAAATTCTTAAGGGGTTGGACAGGCTAGATGCAGGAAGATTGTTCCCGATGTTGGGGAAGTCCAGGACAAGGGGTCACAGCTTAAGGATAAGGGGGAAATCCTTTAAGACCGAGATGAGAAAGACTTTTTTCACACAGAGAGTGGTGAGTCTCTGGAACTCTCTGCCACAGAGGGTAGTTGAGGCCAGTTCATTGGCTATATTTAAGAGTGAGTTGGATGTGGCCCTTGTGGCTAAGGGGATCAGAGGGTATGGAGAGAAGGCAGGTACGGGTTACTGAGTTGGATGATCAGCCATGATCATATTGAATGGCGGTGCAGGCTCGAAGGGCTGAATGGCCTACTCCTGCACCTAATTTCTATGTTTCTATGTTTCTATGTTTCCCACCCCACCGCCCTTCTCTGGTTCCCCAGCTGTTTCGCGGCCTCCTGTTTCTTCTGATCTTTCGGGGGAAGGGGGAGACATCCGTACGCAATTTTGTTTAATTCTGTTTTGATTTTCTAAGGGGAAGGATGTAGATGGTTTATGCATGCAACCAATGATATAGCTACCTCAGTACCTATAACCCCGCCTTAGTAAACATCAATCATAACTTTCCCCTCCCTGGGTATAGTTCAGTAGAAGAATGTAACCAGTGCTTGCTGACGTGTGTTATACCCTGTGCTATCATAAAAGGATGCTATACACTCTAAAGGGCCTGTCCTACCAGCATCCGACTCCATGCGTTGAGCGCGACCAAACCGGCAGCGGGGGCCGTGCGGGGGTCGGGTGATCCCTGTACAGGGCCGTTCCCAACAGCATGCGCCTCCATGCGAAGAGCGCGACCAAACCGGCAGCGGGGGCCGCGCGGAGGTGGGGTGAGTGGCGCAACGCGGCGTAAAGTGAGGCGAACTTGGAGCGAAGTCTGAAAGGTAAGTTCGCCAGCTCAGAGAGGGACACACAGAGAGGGGCACAGAGGCACACACAGAGAGGGGCACAGAGGCACACACAGAGAGGGGCACAGAGGCACACACAGAGAGGGTCACAGAGGCACCTACAGAGAGGGTCACGGAGGCATGACGTCGAGGCGATGAGTAATGTGTCAGGCGACTGGTAAATTTAAATGAGATTCCCCCTGATCCTTCTAAACTCCAGCGAATACAGGCACAGTGTCATTAAATTCTTATCATATGTTAACCCAATCCATCCTGGGATTATTTTCATAAACCTCCTCTCCAAAACCAGCACATCCTTCCTCAGATATGGGGCCCAAAACTGCTCACAATACTCCGAATGTGGTCTGGCCAGTGCCTTATAAATCATCATCATCATCGTTGAAAACATCAAAGTGCACGATGCCTTACAATGCTATGTACGACAGTGATCGCAACTTCTACTGAAGTGTGGATGGCCGTTGGCCCGCTAGGAGCTCAGCTGTCCTTTGATAGGTCGTGTTTTTGTTCCTGCTGGGGGACCACAGCCCCCTCCTCACCTGGCAAACCAGGTGGGGGAGACGGTTTAGTCGCCGTCTATCCGACCATGGAGCAGGTAGCACGGGATTACATGGTACCCATGGCCATGGGAACTCCCCCCGACCTGACCTGACCTTATAAAACCTCAACATTACATCCCGGTAAAATGAAGTCCTTCCCCGTCAGAGGCAGATGTGGACTGGAAAGCATGGAGGGACTGAAGAATAGGCACTAGTTCGATAAACGGAAGTTGCTAACTACTCCTTGCTGATTTCCAAACTGCAACCTCCATTATGCTGTACCCAGGAGGAGTGTCTTCCCATTGAACTGACATCAGGTGAGACTAGTTGCAGTGCCAGTCTGTGTGGAACTTACCTGGGAAGGAACATGTGTGAGGGACCAAGTATTGGTGACTTCGTATATGTCTGAAATAATTAATTGTATTTAATTGTTTTGTTGTTATAAATATTTTCAAGCATATTCATTATTTCTAATCAATTGTAAAATGTTTTACAACATTTATACTGATGTTTATACTGATTGTATAATGCATTGGATGGACAGAATCAGGGGCCACACTTTAAGAATAAGGGGTAAGCCATTTAGAAAAGGAGAGGAGGAAAAACTTTTTCACGCAGAGGGTTGTGAATCTGTGGAATTCTCCGCCTCAGAAGGCAGTGGAGGCCAATTCTCTGGATGCTTTCAAGAGAGAGTTCGATAGAGCTCTTAAAGATTGCAGAGTCAGGGGATATGGGGAGAAGGCAGGAACGGGGTACTGATTGTGGATGATCAGCCTTGATCACAGTGAATGGCGGTGCTGGCTCGAAGGGCCGAATGGCCTACTCCTGCACCTACAGTCAGAACGAATTTAACAATTATTGACCGTTTTATAATTGGCCAAACCATGAGACATGGTTTAGCAGCGGTCATGTTTTTCCCAGCTATTTCAGGGGTGAGGCCTGTTCTGTGCCTCCCCTGCCCTGACTTCATCCACATAATTGTACCATGTCACCTAAGGCTTTTAGCCAGCACTTAACAGCAAGATGACAATGACAGATCTGCAAAAATAGGTAGGCATTTACATTGTTGGTCAGTGACAGAATGTTTTGGCCCAACATTTGGTTCTTGTACAGCGAGAGCTATTTGAACTCAAAACCACAGTGATACCATCTCCAAAACAAATTGTTGGTTTCAAAGTTAAAAAGGCCATCCTAAAGATATGAAAAATGTAAATGTATGTTCCTCTCTTTCATTAAAGTTATCCTGTGTAGTGTTTATTTAAGACACAAGGATTTGCAGATGCTGAAATCCAGCATAGAATGCAACGTGCCAAGGTAACTCAGTGCGTCAGACAGCATCTCTGGAGGACATAAATGGGCAATGTTTCGGGCCGAGATCCTTTTTCAGAGTAACTCAACAAGTCAGGCAGCATATCTGGAGGACATGGATAGGTGACATTTCCAGTTCGGTCCATTCTTCAGACATTCTTCCTCTAGAGATAGTGCCTGACCTGCTGGGTTACTCCAGCACACTGTGTCCTGACATTTATTATAGGTATTTTGCCTCCTTAAATAAATGACAAATGCCAGCACAGTGGTAAATCGGTAGAACACGCAACATCTCTGGAGAGAAGGAATGGGTGACGTTTCAGATCAAGACCCTGAAAAGGATCTTGACCCGAAACGTCACCCATTCCTTCTCTCTAGAGATACTGCCTGTCCCTCTGAGTTACTCCAACTTTTTGTGTCTATCTTCGGTTTAAACCAGCATCCGCAGTTCCTTCATACACACTGGTAAATCATTTTGCTTGACCCATCGGTCTATAACTTGATGGAGGGCAATGAGCTAAGAGCAAATTAATATAAATGCTGGAAATATTAAATGAGCAGAAAATGCTGCACTTACTGAGTTTTCCAAGCATTTTCTTTATTTTTCTAAAGATAATGATGCAAGCTGTTATTTGTGCATTAACGCTCTCAAAACCTCAGGTGAGAACGATTAAACTCAAGGCCAAAAATTGCTGTCCAGCCCTTCAGCTGTTAACATAGTGAGGAGGATATTTCACTACCTAGTTACACAATGCATTGCTTTCAACGATGCTTTGTGTAGGAACATACAAAACTCCTATAGAAGGTAATGTTGTCTATTTCAGTCTGAGTACATTTAAAATCGTGTGATAAGTCTTAATTACTGCTAATCAACTTCTCTAACACAGAAAGTTAACAATTACAATTGTGCAGTCCCCATCAATCAGGGTTTTAATTGTCTTTAGATGCCCAAACTCTGGAAATTGTAGCCCGTTATAGTTATCAACAGTATATTCATTCATAATATTAAGCTATCAAAAACTGTGACACAGGTCTTTTCTGTATAATTACACTCAAACCTTTCTATTTGTGGAGTAGACTCATAGCCAGCAAATGGGATTTGTCCTTTAATATGAGTATTTATATGGGGATGGCTAACCTCATCAAGTAATGGATTCCTAAATGTCTTGGGGGCTGCCCACAGTGACCACAAGTGAAAATAAAATGTTGGTCTGTCTCCTAACCCACCTCATCCATTCAAATGAATCTATAGTATATTTTAGATGTATGATCATTTTTGACACATCAGTTAATCATTTATTTTGTACAGTGGTCCCAGTTGCAAATTTCATCGCATTATAACCATCAACAACAACAAAAATAGCCAGCAACATTATAGTACAAGCAACATGAGGCTTTAGTAATTAAACAATTTCCATTGGCCTGGTATCTTAATTTAAAGGTGAAGTCACTGCAAAGAAAC
The DNA here is from genome assembly GCA_035221665.1 of Okamejei kenojei. Classification (NCBI taxonomy): domain Eukaryota; kingdom Metazoa; phylum Chordata; class Chondrichthyes; order Rajiformes; family Rajidae; genus Okamejei; species Okamejei kenojei. The sequence continues at coordinate 41,721,488 of CM069143.1, forward strand.
CCAGTGTTTTTAAAATTGACACATTTGCTCTTTTGCCTTCATCACAAAGCAAACTATTGACTTAATTTAAATGGCTATAATGTACTTTATATATAAAACAATGGCTGCAGTTTGTCAAGATAGTCTCAGCCAAATAGAAACATAGAAACATAGAAACATAGAAATTAGGTGCAGGAGTAGGCCATTCAGCCCTTCGAGCCTGCACCGCCATTCAATATGATCATGGCTGATCATCCAACTCAGTATCCCGTACCTGCCTTCTCTCCATACCCTCTGATCCCCTTAGCCACAAGGGCCACATCCAACTCACTCTTAAATATAGCCAATGAACTGGCCTCAACTACCCTCTGTGGCAGAGAGTTCCAGAGACTCACCACTCTCTGTGTGAAAAAAAGTTCTTTCTCATCTCGGTCTTAAAGGATTTCCCCCTTATCCTTAAGCTGTGACCCCTTGTCCTGGACTTCCCCAACATCGGAACAATCTTCCTGCATCTAGCCTGTCCAACCCCTTAAGAATTTTGTAAGTTTCTATAAGATCCCCTCTTAATCTCCTAAATTCCAGAGAGTATAAAACCAAGTCTATCCAGTTCTTTCTTCATAAGACAGTCCTGACATTCCCAGGAATCAGTCTGGTGAACCTTCTCTGCACTCCCTCTATGGCAATAATGTCCTTCCTCAGATTTGGAGACCAAAACTGCACGCAATACTCCAGGTGTGGTCTCACCAAGACCCTGTACAACTGAAGTAGAACCTCCCTGCTCCTGTACTCAAATCCTTTTGCTATGAAAGCTAACATACCATTCGCTTTTTTCACTGCCTGCTGCACCTGCATGCCTACTTTCAATGACTGGTGTACCATGACACCCAGGTCTCGCTGCATCTCCCCTTTTCCTAATCGGCCACCATTTAAAAAATAGGTCACACACTACCCATTACTCAGTGACAACCTGTAAATCCTGTAACACAAAGCTGGTCTAATGTCATTGTGTAACGAGACATGTAAATGCAATAATAGTGAAACCTATACAGTGCCAGTTTGTAATGTAGCCAGCATGCCCTCTAATACAAAGCTGATCAGGTGTCTGTTTCCAATGAGGCCTATTTATAGGGTGATGTATACACAATAAATAGTAATTGCCTTCTTCTTCTTCTTGCGTATGGCGTGCACAGCCTAAAGTTGTAGGACACCTTGTTCTATTTGATCTTATTTGATTGTGCACGCCAGGTTGATTGCACTCGTTGAAACAGGGCGGACCACGTGAAGGTTGCAATCTCCCACCCCAAGTAGTTGCCTTAAAACATGTGATCGACATATGTAAGTACATTATTGATGCTAATTGTCATCTTTATTTGTATTGCAATCATGATAACCATGGTAAGATGTCTCAGTTACAGAATTAGCTAGACACCTATTCCGACCTTTAGTAGAGAAATTAAATTAGTCTTAACAATGAATGCTTCTGATGTATGGAATGCAATTCTCATTAAAGGAATTATGCCTGGATTAGGGAATATTAACTCTAGGGAGAGACTGGATAGACAGATTGTTTTCCTTGGAATGCCAGAAGTTGAGGGGATATCTGATAGCAGTATGTAAAATTATGAGAGGCATAGATAGAGCAGTCAGAACCTATCTGGTTCAAATAGAACTAGATGACATAACATTAAGCAGAGAGGGGCAAAGTTTAAACAGGATGTGTGATACAAGTTTTTTACACAGAGCGTAGTGAGTGGCTCGAGCAAATGCATTATTGGCATTTAAGATACTTTTGGATAAGCCCATGGTTGTGCAGGGAATGAAAGGATAAGGATTGGCCGATAAGAGTTAGTCTTGGAATCATATTTGGCACAGAGATTGTGGGCTGAAAGACCTGTTTTGGTGCTGTACTGTTCTTTGTTCTGAATATTCTATAAACTTCTGCACCACTGTACTCCTGCACAGAAGCACGGGCCACAATGGAAATGAGATATGAACACATCTGCCCTTACTCTTTGCCCTCTAATCAGTATTGTGTCAGGGGAGAGGGGGAATGGGCTTCAACGATGCCTTGAACTGAGGGCCTAGATTCACTACACATCTAACCCCTCAGTGTGGCTCCACTCAATTGAAGAGGGTCACCAATTATAAATAAAAAGTTGATCTTGGGTAAATTATATGATTTTTAAATTTCTCTTTATGATTATGTATTTAACTAGTTAACAATAGCTTGCGCTGTAAAAGGCCATTAGGGTCTCAAGTATGGAGGGCTGGCTGTATTTTGGGAATAATCATGGGGAAACTGCAGGAAGGAGGATTTGATGTGTGGCAGCTGTTAAGCTTCACAGGGTTAGTAGGGTTGTGGTTACTAGCACAGGGAAACGGACATGTTGTAGCAAAACAACATTGTGCCAGCCAAGCAAATGTGAACTTTCACCTGCTGACCAGCATGCATTTTTCATTTCATCATCTCATTTATCAGGACACTGGAAATGTCCAATCAGCAAGCTAACATTATTTCAGAATATGATACCGTGCTATTTAAAGGGCTTATTAAACATTAATAAAAACTATATTTTGTGAGAATAGCGATAGATATAAATGGAAAATGTGGCCTGGAATTAAAAGCCATGTGGCTATTCAGTTATTTAAGTGTTAAAACACAATAGATTATAAGAAGAAGATGGGACCGGCTTCTGGTTCCTCTGACTCTATCAGCACAGGAAAAGATTCTAGTGACACAGAGAAGGTTGAGGATAGCCGCATGTTTGTGATAAGAGAAAAAACTTGCAGACGCCAACCGTGTTTCAAGTTCAGAATGGCTTAATTGGTCTCAGTAGATATATGGTCATTGTAGTTATGATGCACAATTGAAATAACTGGCTCTTCTACTCCACATGTGCAACATTGCCAAAAGTCCAACAGAACTTTGCTATAAGGTCTTGAACTTACGTTAATGGAGTGGAAGCAACTCTCAAATATCAACCATTCTTTTCAACCTGAAGTGTAATCTCATAAGATCATAAGATGATCATAGACATAGGAGCAGAATTAGGCCATTTGGTCCATTGAGTCCACTCCGCCCATTCAATCATGGCAGATCTGTTTTTTCCTCTCAACCCCATTCTCCCGCCTTTCCCCATAACCTTTGACGCCATTGCTAATCAAAAACTTATCAATATTCACTTTAAAAAAAACAATGACTTGGGCTTCACAGCCATCTGTGGCAATGAATTCCACAGATTCACCATCTTCTGGCTGAAAAAATTCCTGCACATCTCCAGCAATCTCAGCAATGTTTAAAGTGGATTTCCAAGCCATTATGTATCATAGCCACAATGACTAAGAAAGATCCAATTTCATCCTCGGTCTATTAACGTCTATTGTTAGCTGATTGAGGTTAATCCAGTAACATTGTACCTGGTCCACATCTGTTTTGCTTTCATCCCCTCCTGGATTATATTTATGAATGGCTGTTAAATCTGAATTAGCCAACTCTTACCTATGGGTGGCTCTTGTGTTAGATGGTATTCTAAAACATGTTGTGAAACTCAACACATGAATGATCTCTTCAACATGGTCTTCTTCTCTTCTTCTTAAGCCATTTGCTCCTCCAGGGAGCATAGGCCATTGACAAATGTCCTCCACCTCACTCGGTTGTTGGCAGTTCTTTTGAGATCTCCGCAGTTGAGCTCACTCTCAGACAGTTTGCTTATAGAGCAAATAGATCGACAGTGAACGCCATCGCCACTGCCCTCCACACTGCACTGAGCCATCTGGAACACCCGGGGAGGCATGTAAGGATTAATTTTATTGACTATAGCCAGCTTTTAATACAATCATCCCTGACATACTGGTCAACAAGCTGTGGGACTTAGACTTCCCCCCTCTCACCTGGAGAAAGGACTTTCTCACTAACCGCCCACAAACATTCAAAATGGGCCCCCACTGCTCCTCCACCCTCACTCTCAGCACTGGTTCTCCACAGGTCTGTGTGCTGAGTCCACTCCTCTACGCTCTGTACACTTACGACTGCACTCCCATCCACTCCACAAACTCCATTATTACATTCGCGGATGACACCATGGTGGTCGGACTCATATCAGGAGGAGATGAGGCTGCGTAACAGAGATGAGGTCCTGAGGCTGTCAGAGTGGTGTTCTGCAAATAACCTGGCACTCAACATCAGCAAAACAAAGGAAATGGTCATTGACAACAGAAGGCACAGAGTGGACCCTGCCCCATTCTACATCAACGGGGACTGTGTCGAGAGGGTTTCCACCTTCAAATTCCTGGGAACGCACATCACGGAGGACCTCTCCTGGTCTGTCAACACTTCAGCGGTGGTAACAAAGACCCAGCAGCGATTGCACTGAGAGTGCTAAGCAGAACAGTCTAGAGGAGAAGTTGCTGGTGGCCTTGTACCGCTCCACCATCGAGAGTGTGCTGGAATATTGTATCACGGTGTGGTATGCCGGCTGCTCAGCAGCAGAAAGGAGAGCACTGCAGAGAGTGATCAAAACTGCCCAGAAAATCATTGGCTGCCCTCTGCCTTCCCTGGATGACATCTCCAGCTCTCGGTGCCTGCAGAGCTAGGAAAATAATCAAAGACCCCTCCCATCCTGGACAGTTCCTGTTCAACCTCCTGCTCTCTGGTAGGTGGTACAGGTGTGTCAAAAGCCGGACAGACTCACGAACAGTTTCTTTCCCTGGACCATCAGAACTCTAAATTCCTCAAATATCCACACAACATGAGAGATGCTGTCATCCATTCCACTATAAAACAGACCACAGCTAATATTTCTTCTTTTTTAAATTATTTTAAAGTATTTATTACATTTTAAAGTGTAATATTCTCCCAGTGCAATATTCTACCTAGGTGTGACAAATATAATTTATCTACAATTTTAAGCAGTTAAATAACGTATTGGATGTATTGGTTGTGTTTTCATCTTGTTTTAACTTGTTTTGGTTGCACTGATCAGGAGTAGCTCTCCTAATTTCATCGTATTTCTAAGTACTATAACAATAAAGGCTTATTATTATTATTATTATTATTATTATTATTATTATTATTGTCTGGACACCTCTTCTCCAGCTGTTCTTGGGGCGACCTCTTTTCCTTTTTCCTTGGGGGTAACATTTCAGGGCTTGCCGGGTGATGTTTGTGGCAGGTTTCCTGAGGGTGTGTCCAATCCAACTCAATTTTCTCCTTCGCATTTGCAAGTCAATGGGCTCCTGGTCCACAGGTCTTTTCCACAGGTCAACGTTGCTTACTTTGTCTCTCCACCAGATGTTAAGTATTCTCCTAAGGCAGGTGTTAATGAATGTTTGCAGCCTGTTTGTAGTGTGATTTGTTGTTTTCCATTTCTCTGATGCATACTGCATCACCTGTTTCTCATTTGAATTAAAGATGTGCATTTTGGTGTTGATTGAGATGTGTTTTGAGCTTCAACGTAGTGCTTGTAAATTAATTAATGCCTGTGGGGTCTGAAATACAATATGGAGTAAAATATTATTCAAGTAAAACAGATTAAAAAAAATTGGCAAATATTTTGTAAAAAGAATAACTTCCAGAGAATGGTTATTTTACTTCGGAGTCACGTGAGTGACTACGTGAAGACTAACCCCGTCCAGCTGCAGGTGCGTCATTACGTCAGATGCATTGGTAATCTTAAGTTTAAAACACCTCGAGGTAAGTGTAAAACTCAGCTTTCTGTATTTGCAGTTGATTTTCAGGAATTACAGGTTTTTCAAGATTGAGAAAGCAACAAAGGTGAAGGCGAGGCGACCCATTGGCAAAAGTTGGGAGGACCACTGGAGTGCGGGTAGCGGGTGCCTGCCTAGCTCACCGAATCTGTCGCCAGCAGGGGGGCCTGCGACAGCAGATACGTTGCCTGTGAGCAGCGTTGCCACGCCGGTAGGGCGTAAGGCCACAGCAACGTCTGCTAGGCCCATTGACCCAGAGTCGGGCCTGGAGGTTTCACCTCCGCAAGGGGAGTCCGTTTGCTCACGGCTCTCCCAGATCGAGCTCTTATTGCAGAGGATGCTCGATAAGGACGCATTCTGGGAGGAGGATTGGTGTCCACGCCAAGCTGTTGGAGAGCCTGTGCCAGCAGGACCTGGAATAGGGCTGCATGATTACCCACTCTTGGAGGAGGATTGTTTGCCGGCTCAGGTGTATACTGATGCCAAGTCAGTGGCTGAACAGAGCCCAAAGGGTGAAGGGCAAGAGGTTTTAATACCTAACCTGGCTGCAAAGTTTGTGATCTCAAGAGAAGCAGCGGAGCCATTGGGGGAGGAGTTGGCAACTACCATCCAGTATATGCTCTCCGATCAGCTCCAAGAGCTGGCAATGAATGACACTGCTAAAAGGTATGAAACCCAGTTAGCTGTGGGTTGTTCAAGGTGCCGGTGGTCTACCATGTCATATGGGGCCAAATGGGGTTTGCAGTGCGGGTACAAGAGATAAAGCTCCAGAGGGTGCTCAAGTTGCTTGCAGCAGAAATCACTTTGTTCGCCAGAACGGTGGACGAGGGGCACATGACGGAAGTCCATCAGGATGCTTCGGGGCTCCTGTGCAGTGCTGTGAAATGAACTGCATAAGAAAGAGTGCCATACGCCCAGCCACTCACCCAAAATTTGCAGCACTCTGCAAACCGAACAATATACAACTGCCTTATCTGTTGTTTGGGGAGGATCTCGCAAAGTGAGTAAAAGAACTTGATGAGGAGGCAAAAACTGTGGGCCTCATAAAAGTACCAACAAGCAGCAAAATAGGCAGGAGGGTTTTCCCCTATCAATGGGGTGCTATGACAGGGGCTGGTAAAGGGACGCGCCATTCATTCACGAACACAAGCAGCTGGCAGCCTGCCACAGGCACACGGGGAAGGATGAATTTCCCAACGAGGGGCCGGGGGCAACAAGCGCTGTCAGGAAATGTGCAGGTAAGAGATTTTGCTCCTGGGGAAAACAAATTAAGTGGGAATGATGTTCAAGTGGGGGGCCGATTACACTTGTTCCTCAACAATGGCAGGAGATAACATCAGATTTGTTTGTGCTGGGCAGTATAGAGGGGTTTAAAATTGAATTCTACCCTACTGTGTGTACACCCACTCAGCATGTCCCATGTCAAACACTCATGTTTTCACAAAAAGAGAATATGCAGATACAGGCAGAACTTGAGATATTATGCAAAAAAGGAGGTATAGAGAAGTCGGTTCGTCAATCCCATCAGTTTGTGTCAAGTATTTTTCCTAGGTCTAAAAAGGATGGGGGATGTAGAATCATTCTGAACCCGATGAGCCTGAACCTTTTTGTGCAGTATAGACATTTCAAAATGGAAACTTTTACTACTGCTAAACAGCTGGTTTCCAAATGGTGTTATATGGCAAGCATAGATCTTAAAGATGCATATTATTCAGTGTCTGTTCATTGTGATGATAGGAGGTATTTGAAGTTTAGCTAGATGAGTCATTTATGGCAATTCAAAGCACTGCCTAATGGATTAACCTTGGCTCCTAGATTGTTTACCAAATTGTTAAAACGTGTTCTAGGGCTACGCCGAGCTCAGGGTCATGTTGTAATGGCCTATTTAGATGATATCTTAATTGTCAGAAAGACTCAGAATGCAGCTGAATTATCTGTTTCAGTTGTTAAACTCACTTTTGAGCAATTGGGGTTCATCATTCATCCAGAAAAATCCAAATTAACACCAGTTAAAATTATTGATTACTTGGGCTTTACCATTAACTCAGATCATATGTTAGTGACTCTACCCAGTAACAACAGGCAGCAGTTAATTGAAGGTTGTATCAAGCTCCTTGTTGAACAACGACCTTCAATTAGACAGGTGGTCAGTTTAATTGGTAAGTTGGTGGCTGCTTTTCCAGCTGTGCAGTTTGGACCTCTGCATTATCAACACTTACAACGAGCAAAAGAACAGGCACTGAGGACACATGCAGGTCATTTTGACAGGCCATTGGGATTGCCAGCTGAAGCCATTTCAGAAATACAATGGTAGATCACAAATGTCTCAAATGGTTCCAGGGAAGTTTTGATTGAACCACCTTCCATAGTCTTACAGACTGATGTTAGTGTTCTAGGTTGGGATGCTACTGATATGTCTTCCAGTTGTGGAGGCAGATGGAATAGTGATGAGACATCCCTTCTGCAATTGCGAGGGATCAATTATTTAGAGCTTTTGGGAACCTTTTATGGGCTTAAAGCTTATTGCTCTGCCAAGAGTCACTTGCATGTGCAGGTTCAAATTGATAACACTACAACAGTGGCATATGTTAATCACATGGGTGGAGTTAAGTCGGAATCTTGTGACAGATTAGCTAATCATATCCGGAGCTGGTGCATTGACAAAAACATTTGGCTTTCAGCAATCTACTTACCAATCTACTTAGATTCAACATAGTGGCAGGCACAAGGTCACGGCAATTCAATGACAATATAGAATGGAGGTTGAATCAGGACATATTTAATGATGTGATTGCTCGATATGGAATGCCAGATATTGATTTGTTTGCATCTAGACTAAACCATCAGTTGCCTAAATACATTTAGCTGTGTTAGCTGTGGGGAGGATGCTAGGAGGCTGCAAGATGACTTGGATAGACTGGGTGAGTGGGCAAATGCATGGCAGATGCAGTATAATGTGGATAAATGTGAGATTATCCACTTTGGTGGCATAAACAGGAAGGTACACTATTATTTGAATGGTGACCGATTAGGAAAAGGGGAGATGCAGCGACACCTGGGTGTCATGGTACACCAGTCATTGAAAGTAGGCATGCAGGTGCAGCAGGCTGTGAAGAAAGCGTATGGTAGGTTGGCATTCATAGCAAACGGATTTGAGTACAAGAGCAGGGAGGTTCTACTGCAGTTGTATAGGGTCTTGGTGAGGCCACACCTGGAGTATTGCGTACAGTTTTGGTCACCTAATCTGAGGAAAGACATTCTTGCCATAGAGGGAGTACAGAGAAGGTTCACCAGACTGATTCCTGGGATGGCACGACTTCCATATGAAGAAAGACTGGATAGACTCGGCTTGTACTCGCTGGAATTTAGAAGATTGAGGGGTGATCTCATAGAGACTTACAAAATTCTTAAGGGGTTGGACAGGCTAGATGCAGGAAGATTGTTCCCGATGTTGGGGAAGTCCAGGACAAGGGGTCACAGTTTAAGGATAAGGGGGAAGTCTTTTAGGACCGAGATGAGAAAATCGTTTTTCACACAGATAGTGGTGAATCTGTGGAATTCTCTGCCACAGAAGGTAGTTGAGGCCAGTTCATTGGCCATATTTAAGAGGGAGTTGGATGTGGCCCTTGTGGTTGAAGGGATCAGAGGGTATGGAGAGAAGGCTGGTACAGGATATTGAGTTGGATGATCAGCCATGATCATATTGAATGGCGGTGCAGGCTCGAAGGGCCGAATGGCCTGCTCCTGCACCTAATTTCTATGTTTCTATGTTTCATGGGAACCAGATCCTGGCGCAGCAGCGGTCGATGCATTCTCGCTGCATTGGGGTGGAATGTTTTCATATGCATTTCCTCCATTCTGTCCAATCAGTCGATGCCTGCAAAAAATCAAACAGGACTCAGGAGCATTGGTAATGCTAGACTGATCCTACTCAGCCATGGTTCGCTCTCGTGGTACAGATGGCTATTCAGCCTCATATGATTGTTCCCAAACATAAAAACCTACTGGTGAACCCGGTAACTGGCGATCAACATCCTTTACATGATTATATTGATTTGTTAATTTGCAGATTCTAAGAAGGCCATACCTGGGGAGAGGACTGTCTGATCGCACCGTGGTTCTCACGTCAGCCTGGAGGGATAGTACCCAGAAGCAGTACATCTCCTCGATAAGAAAGTGGGAGATGTTCTGCTTATGCCAGAATATTTCATAATTTACTTCGGAGTCACGTGAGTGACTTCGTGAAGACCCCGCCAGCACGCATGAGCGGCATATCGTCGCGCGCATTTGCATCGGCAGGCTGGGGGGGGGGGGAGTGCGCTCTCTCCTCCGGCTCCTTCATAAGGCCGGCAGGTAAGTACTTACCTTCACTCCACAGGATGGACAAGAGCAAGAGGAAGGCGACGCTGTCGAGGAGCCGAGCTGCAGCGACCAGCCAACGGCCCTTGTCCCCGGAGCTGCAAGCACCACCGGCAGCTTCGAGGCATGTGGGGGCAGGAATGCGGAAGTCGGGCGCTCCCGCTACTTTAGCACCCAACTCACCCGAGTGGTTTACCGCCCCAGAGCTGGATGCAACGGATCCAGACTTTGAGATCCCTTCCCCCAAGAAAAGAGGGGGGAAACAGGTACGTGCTAAGGGGCCTTACTCATCACTAGCGACCTCTCCCCGAGTTCCAGAAGACCTGAGGGGGCTGGGCCAGGGGACAGCTGCACGACAGGGGAGCCCTGCAAATGTGCACCACCACATACCATTGCCAGGGAGATCTGCCGTAGTGCAGTCTGGCAGCTCCACTGCTGCGTCGAGCAGGCCTGCAGGAGCAGATACCGCCGACAAAACACCCCGTCAGGCTGCGGTCAAGGGCGGAGGTGGCAGCAGTGGACGGTCGGTCAGCTCAGCTCTGGGAGCGGCCGACCATGCGCCTCCACGCCAAAAGATGGACAAGTGTGGAGGTAAGCCTGCACGGACTCCGGGGTGGTTGGGGAAAAAGGGGGAGCCAGGTTCCGGGGGCCGGCGCCGATTCAACTCACCTGCCTTCATATCAGACAGGTGGGCCGCCACAGTCTGGAAGAAGACAGACTAGCGGAGAGTCCGTGCGGGAGTCGTATGAGCCTACTTGGGCGGTAGGTCACGACAACCTGCAATTGGACCCAAGACAGCACCTTACGGAGGTGTGGTCCGATGGTGGAAGCCCCAGTGAATTGGGGAAGTCGGCTTGTCCGCTGCAGATAGCAGGGACGGTCGCATAGAGCGGTTGGAGCTCTTAGTGGAGCAACTCCTCCAGCGGGACCGGGACGGGAAGAGCGGGACTCGCAGGCATCCACTAGCCGTGCGAGGAGCCCACTCAGCATCTCATTGCCTCCAGCCAGAAGTGCTGGCAATTGCCCAGCTGCTGTGTTTGAAGACGACCCGGGACAGCCAGTGACCGCTGAGCCAGAGCATGAGGAGGATATGCTGGATGTGGTGGGTAAGTTTGCCGCTACTACACAAACAGGGGAACCTCTGCACCACAAACTGGCGGGCACCATTGATTACCTGACTACGCACCAACTTCAGAGTCAGGTTCTCAATGATACCATGGAGAAAATAAAACCGCCCGAGAACTGCATCAACCTCAGTGTTCCCTTGGTTAATGCCCAGATCTGGGGACACTTGAGTACGGCCACCAGGATGCAGGATGTCCGCCTCCAGCGTATCTTAAAGGTTCTCTCCAAGGGCATAACGGCGTTTGCTAGGACCCTGGACGGGGATAATGTGTCCAGTGAACAGCAAGATGCACTGGCACTCCTATGCCACGCCCAGTATGAGATAAACTGCCTGCGTAAGAGCTCAATAAAACCCACACTCAACCCCAAATTCGCGGGGTTGTGCCGACCATCAACTGCTCCACGCCGCATCAATTGTTTGGAGACCTGTCCAAACAGGTGAAGGAACAGGACGAGGAGGCCAAAACAGCTGGCCTCATGAAACCTCCGACGGCCAGACTTCACCCATACCACCGGCAACAGCCAAACACAACCTGGAAACCACACCGGACAGGACACAAAGGTCCTACCCACCTCCACTTCCGCAAACACAACGACCTTTTTTAGGGCAAGGCCAACAGCCCCCTGCATGGAAGATGCGGCCGCCACCCCATCAACCTCCACAACGTCCAACCAAAACACCATACGTAAGGAACCGCCGCTAACCATGGAGGTAAGGGGGTCTGGTTCCTCTCACACCGTAGCATCCCCTCCTGCACGAATAGGTGGGCGATTGCTGTTTTTTTTTTGGACATATGGAAAACTGTCACCACAGATGAGTTTATTTTACAAAGTGTTCAAGGTTTTGTTATAGAATTTATTGGAGGTATAAATCCCCCTACCCAGCATTCGCCTCATAGGAAGTTTACACTATCCCAAAAAGAGGTGGAGATAGGACATGCTGAAATTATACGGCTAGCAGCAAAAGGGGTAATTGGCAAAACCAAGCATGAACCTATTGAGTTTGTGTCCAACATCTTCACCAGAATTAAAAAAGATGGGGGATGTCGGATTATAATAGACTTAACTGAGCTGAACACTTTTGTACAATATACCCATTTCAAAATGGATACTTTTGAAACAGCCAAGCAGATGCTTTACCCAGGGTACTTTATAGCATGCATCGATTTGAAAGATGCATACTATATGGTGCCCATCTCTAAGGCTCACAGAAAATTCCTAAAGTTTGTCTGGAAGGATCAATTATGGGAATACAAGGCATTGCCCAATGGAATCACCACAGCCCCTAGGCTGTTTCCAAAATTGGTAAAACCTATATTGGCTCTTCTCCGACAACAAAATTATATGGTAATGGCATATGTGGATGATATCCTTATAGTGGGTCAGACCCTCCAATTGGCAACTCGGGCAGTGACTGCAACTAAGGCTCTCTTCGAGAAGCTGGGGTTTGTAATCCATCTAGACAAATCAAAATTGCACCCGGTACGGGTTATGGATTATTTGGGGTTCACCCTAGACACCAGTTTAATGAAGATTACCATCCCAACCAACAAAGCTACTGCTATAATAGAAGAGTGCCACAGTCTTACTTGCGCCAGGGTACCGACCATTCGGCAAACAGCAAAAGTTATAGGGAAATTGGTAGCTACATTCCCAGCTGCACCAATTTCGGACCACTACACTACCGAAATTTACAAAGAACAAAGATCACAGCATTAAAAACAAATGCTGGGCACTTTGATCGGCCAATCCGGTTACCAGCAAAGGCTAGAAACGAGCTACAATGGTGGGTTGACAATATTAGAGAGTGTCATAGACCCATCATAGTAAGCAGCCCTGACGTTGTGCTACAAACTGACGCAAGCGCACAAGGCTGGGGAGCAACTGATACGATGTCCAGTTGTGGTGGCAGATGGAACTCTCGTGAGTCTACATTCCTGGAGTCACACGGGATAAACTATATAGAAATGCTGGGGGCATTTCATGGACTGCGGGCTTACTGTGCTAATTCACGGGATTTACATGTCCTCCTTCAAATAGATAATACTACAGTAGTGGCTTACATCAATCATATGGGTGGTATCAGGTCGCTATCTTGTGATGAATTGGCTAACACAATTTGGCACTGGTGCATTGAAAGGAATATTTGGATTACGGCGACCTCTTTGCCTGGGAAGCTTAATACAGTGGCGGACACCAGGTCACGAGTATTCAATGACAACATCGAGTGGATGTTGAACCCCAAAATTTTTTTTTTTTGGAGACATTATAGTCATTATGGGACAACCAGATATTGACCTATTTGCGTCCAGGCTGAACCATCAGATACCAACGTATGTGTCGTGGGAACCAGACTCTGGGGCAATAGCAATGGATGCGTTTTCTATCCATTGGGGGAAATGGTTTTGCAAAGCATTTCCCCCATTCTGCCTCATCGGGTATTGCAGAAAATTAAACTGGACTCTGCAACTGGCATATTGATCATTCCCGACTGGCCTACACAACCATGGTACCCGACGGTCGTTAAAATTTTAAAACAACCATGGATGGCGATTGGGAAACATCCCAAATTGATTACTCACCCCATTACGGGGGATAGTTATCCTTGCTATGGTCACTTAAACTTGTTGGCCTGCAGGTTCTGAAAAGACCACTCATCCAGGCAGGGATCTCATCACGAGCCATAGAACTTATCGCCGCATCATGCCGTGAATCAACTCGGAAACAGTACCTCACCCAAATCAGGAAGTGGGAGGCATTCTGTGCTCGGACCAACAAGACTTCCAACTCGGCAACGATACCTGATGGAGCTGGCCTCCATTTCGATGCTGGCCTCAGCTACAGTGTCATCAACAGTGCCAGGAGTGCGCTGTCCTCATACCTGGATATAGGTATCAGCTCCAACCACCTGGTGTCTAAACTAATGAGGGAAGTGTTCAACACCAACCCTCCGCGACCCAGATATACTGTAACGTGGGATGTGGGGATCGTGCTGACCCTACTGAGGAGCTGGGCTCCAATGAATAAGCTACCACTGAAACAGCTCACCCTCAAGGTGGTGATGCTGATGGCACTGACTACAGCCCAACGAGTCCAGACATTACAAAAACTGCGACTGGACAGCATGGTGGCCACCCCTGGTCAAATAAATTTCTTTGTCCAAGATTTATTGAAGCAGCACAGGCTAGGGGCGCATGGGCTGCAGCTGGAATTTCGGGCGTACCCTGTAGATGCCACTCTCTGCATAGTCACCCATCTCCACCACTACATCAGGGTTACAGGAGCCATCAGGATGAAGGAACAGGGGCTCCTCATCAGCCACAAACCTCTGCATCATCGGGTGACTGAACAGACTATCGCCAGGTGGCTCAGGGTGGTGCTGGATGCAGCAGGAGTTGCTACTAACATTTTTAAGTCTCATTCCACCAGGGCTGCATCCACATCAGCGGCGAGGGGCCATGGAGGTGCCCATGGACCACATCCTCGCCACCGCGGGCTGGGCCAGTGAAGAAACCTTTCAACGTTCTACAACAAGCCCTGGTCGGCCCTGCGACATTTGCAGAAGCTGTCCTGGGAACCGCTCAGTGAATGTCTGTCCCCGAATTAGGGGTTATTTGTTGTTTATTTGATTAATAAATTGTGGTGATTTTTCAGCCAGTTTCGGACTGAACTGCATTAACAGCCTTCCTCCATCAGACTGGCGGCAGTGTGATAAGCATGGACGTTGTCCAGGGCGTGAAATCACAGAGCTTTGAAATCTTCACGAAGTCACTCACGTGACTCCGAAGTAAAATAGTAAGATTAAACGAGAACTTACCAAGTTTGAAGGTTGATCTGTATTTTACGAGGAGTCGCGGTGAGGGATTTCGTGCCCCCCGCTCCCACCCTCTATCATAAGGTCAACTAGGAAGTTCTACGTTCTTCATCTTACTATTTTAGTCATGATGTGTTTCTGTGATTCCACACCGCTGCTTTGAAGGATGCCGCACATGCGTGCTGGCGGGGTCTTCACGAAATCCCTCACCGCGACTCCTCGTAAAATACAGATCAACCTTCAAACTTGGTAAGTTCTCGTTTAATCTTACTCTCAAACTGCAGGCATCCCAGACGTGCTGGAGTTCTTGTCACCTCTGTATTTCGATCAAAAGTTACGCTATAGTGTGATCAATATAGCCAGAAGTGTTCTGTCTTCTTGTTTACCCATGGTGTCAGAATTACATTCAGTGAGGACACATCCGTTAGTCTCTAGATTTATGAAGGGAGTTTTTAATTCTAATCCCCCTAGGCCCAGGTATTTGGTTATCTAGAATGTAAGCAAAGTTCGTATGCTCCTTCACCAGTGGACTCCTGTCACAGTCCTATCTCTAGCCAAACTAACCATGAAGGTGGTCATGCTTGGGGTGTTGGTATCAGCCCAACATGTGCAGACATTACAGAAGCTGCGGCTAGACAGGATGGAGGTTTCAGCAGATGCCATCACTTTTTATGTTTATGACCTGCTCAAGCAGAGTAGAATAGGGGTGACAGGGTGTAAGATTGTCTTTTCGGCATACCCCAAGGATTCCCACCTGTGTGTAGTGCCATATTTGTCCCATTACATTGAGGCTACCAGAACCCTAAGAGGAACAGAGTCAGCATTGTTTATTAGCCACAAAAAAATGCACAGTAAGGTGTCGTTGCAAACAATTTCAAGGTGGCTAAAGCAGGTTCTGGTGAGCTCTGGGATTGATACTGATAAAATTAAATCTCATTCCACCAGGGCAGCATCAACTTCTGCGGCCAGGGCGATGGACGTTCCTATAGACCATATCCTCGTGGCCGCAGGATGGTCGAGTGAGCTAATGTTCCAGAGATTTTATCATAAGCCAATTGCAAGGCTGGGGGTATTTGCTGATTCTGTTTTAAGTTCAGTTATATAGTTTCCCCCTGGGATAGAGGGGTTGCTATTGTTTTCTTTGTAAAAATAACCCATTAATACATTTAAGCAATGTTCTGATTGATGCGTTATTGATTATTTAATTATGTTGAGTCAATCAATGCAATGAGAGGCCGGGATTTGAATCTGCGGCATGAGATCACAGAGCTTTGAAATCTTCACGTAGTCACTCACGTGACTCCGAAGTAAAATAGCTAGATTAAACGAGAACATACCAGTTTGAAGTTTGATCTTTATTTTATGAGGAGTTATGATAAGGGACTACGTGACCTCCGCTCCCAACCCTCATAAATGTCATCTGGTAGTTCTAGTCTTCTGTTATCTTACTATTTTACTTCAGTCATTATTACCTGTGATTTCACACCACTGCTTTGAAGATTGACGCACGTGCGGCTGGACGGGGTTCTTCTTCACGTAGTCCCTCATCGTAACTCCTCATAAAATAAAGATCAAACAGAGGACAGTGGAGGCCAAATCACTGGATGGATTTAAGAGAGAGTTGGATAGAGCTCTAGGGGCTAGTGGAGTCAAGGGATATGGGGAGAAGGCAGGCATGGGTTATTGATAGCGGACAATCAGCCACGATCACAATGAATGGCGGTGCTGGCTCAAAGGGCCGAATGGCCTCCTTCTGCACCTATTTTCTATGTTTCTATGTTTCTATGTTTCAAACTGTTAAGTTCTTGTTTAATCTTACTATTATGTTGTGGGTAATACAGATAAATGTTGGTTAATTCAGTTTTAAATGGTTGGTCCTAGAGCACACAGACAAGATGTATGTGGCCACTCTGATAATATGAAAATATTGCAGGTTGAATAGGCAGCTGCTCACATGAGGTATAGGGATGAAAAATTGCAACCTTCACGTGGTCCGCCCTGTTACGACAAATGCAATCAACCCGGCGTGCACAATCAAATAAGATCAAATAGAACAAGTTGTCCTACAACTTTAGACCCCATATGCAAAATGAAGTCATGAGGTACACATAACTACTGCATGTGCCATTAGGATTCTGATAATGTGTTCCCTCAGATGTACTCATGCTTGGGCCAACGATGTTGGGTGGTAGGATGGGTCCTCTCTTACTGCAGTAATTTAATCCAACATAATTTATACCAGTAGTTTTCTAGTCTCGCCATCAACTTTCATTCCGGAAGTATAGAAACAAAGAACTGCAGATGCTGGTTTATATCAAAGACAGACACAAAGTGCTTGAGTAACTCAACAGGTCAGGCAACATCTCTGGAGAAAAAGGATAGGTGACATATCTGGTCATGAACCTTGTTCAAACTGTCTTCAGAACACAATCTGAAGAAGGATCCCAACACGAAATGTCACCTTTCCTTTTCCTCCAGAGATGGTGCCTGACCCATGGAGTTACTCCAGCACTTTGTGTCTGCCCAACTTTTCTTCTAGTTCATTTCACCCATTAACATGCTCTTTTCCTTTCCCCCTATTGTACATCCATATTTCACCATCTACAAGTGCTAATATAGCTTCAATCAATACATGTTATTACTAAACAAGAATTGATTATGCCAGTGTCCTCTTGACTAGTCTTCCCATCAAAATAAATTAATGTTCATTCAAAAGTGCCTCCAGTATGTTGTCAAATATATGTTGTCCAATCACTGCTGCACCTGACCAATACCTCATATACCTCATTTTTAGAGTCCTTATGTTCTTTCTAAGCCATGTAACCCTATTTACATATGCTCCTGCTCATAATCTGGAACAAAGAAACCTTTTTGGTTGGTTTCTAATTCTCCACCCTATTTGAACACTGTAAACATGGCTGCATTGACAGAAGGCACCGCAGCAACTTACCCAGACTGTTTAGTTGTTAATTTCAGTATTTCCAGTACGTCAGCAAATGTCAAAGCTATATTATAATGATCAAAAGTTGGTGCTTCCCAATCTTTTGACCACTATGACCCAGAGCAGCTAACATATAAGAATGTCACATGTACGAAGGAACTGCAGATGCTGGTCTACATCGAAAATCCTGAAGTAACTCATCGTTACAGGCAGCATCTCTGGAGAGAAGGAATGGGTGACGTGTCAGTGCACCATCTGCAACCTCAATATTAAGTGATGTACTAATATAATTTGAAAATTTGCTGAGATGGCGGGACATCTATGTTACTAAAAATCTGATCTTGACCATTTCCTGATGTTCTGTATATGGATTTTAGAAAAAACGCTGCCACTTACAGCTGTGATTTTTGGCCATTTTACTCAGAGACCCCCTCCGTTGTGCATGACATGAGGATTTTTCTCATCAATGAAAAATAAAAGAGTTATTAGTGTTTAAAAAATGTTGAGATTCTCTCTCCTGAAGGCCACGCCCCTTCCGGAGGGACTATAAAACCTGTAAGTGTGGTGGTACTTCAGTTCTCTGCAAGATGGGGGAGCGAGAGGTTGCAATTCTCAGTCTGAGCTGTGAATAACACTGAACACATGTCTACTAAATTGTGAGTGGTTTACTGACATGTCAGTGCCCTTAATGTGGTTTGGAAATGGACTTTGAAAATGCAAAAGTGTGTTTTGGTTTGAAAGTGCTAAAGCTGTTGCCTTTGGTTTTGAAAGTGCTAAAGCAAGGTGTGTTGCCTTTGGTTTTGAAAGTGCTAAAGCAAGCTGTGTTGCCTTTGGTTTTGAAAGTGCTAAAGCGAGCTGCCTTGCTTAATTAGAGCTGCCTTGCCTGATTAGAGTTGCCTTTACTAATTAGAGCTGCCTTGCCTTCTATATAATTAAAAGTCTAATATTGGCCACTTCCTGTTTGCGTTTTACATTGATTTTAGACAAAAAACTACCACTTATGGCTGTGATTTTTGGCCATCTTTCTCAAAGTCCCCCTCCGCTCATCAGGTGCCGAGGATTTTTCACGACGTGCTTTCTTTAGTGGCCTTGCACCCTGCTAAAAGTGGTATGAATCTGCACTTGAATTTGGTGCCCTTGCACCCTGCATGAAATTGGAATTTCAAGGAATAGCTGTGAGTCAACTGCCAGCCCACCAACCGTGAGTGAGTGAGCTGCCAGCACAACAGGCTTGAGTGACTGAGCCGCCAGCCCAAGAATCCATTCGGCCCACAATGTCCGTACTAGCCCTCTGGAAACCAGTCCCTTCAGCCCACAACACCCATACTAGCGCTCCAGAAAGCCCCTTCCCCCACTGGCCACCAATATTGGAATTGGTGGTGAGGTGGAATATTGCGTTGGGGAACCAGCCCACCCGTGTGATGCTGGGACCCAACGGGTCCCACTTAGTCTAGTTAATACTGAAAGTAACTACTAAACAGCAACACTGGAATAATTTCAGCACATAGACTGCAGTGGCTTAAGAAGGCAACTTCCCCATAGGAAGCAGTGAGGGCAACTCTTCTTGGTGATGCTCATATTAAATAAATAAATAAATAATATCTTCTTCCAGTGCTGCAATCCTTGAAGATCGATCTACTCTTACAATTCTTACATTATATATGTTCCGGTTTTAATTTGGTTAATACTTATAACAATGGATAAGCAGGGCCAAACAACATAAGTAGTTCAGAATTCTCAACAAATATACATTTCATCGTAAAATGAAGACCCCATAGAAAATGTGATCCATCTGTGGGTAACCAAGGAATTTAATGAAGATATTAGATTGAAAATAAAAGTTATAAGATTACAAGGCACCACGATGCACCAGTAGGCCAGCGGATTAGAAAATGTTAGAAACTACCGAAGAAATGTCAAAAGATTAATGCAGAGGAAAAAAATGGAATCTAAAAGTAAACTGGCAAGAAATAGAAACACTAATTGTGAAAGCTTTCACAAGTATGTAAAATGGAAAGTGTAGTAATAAAAATATTGATCCCTTGGAAGGTGAGACAGGGGAATTAATACTGAGGCACAAAGAAATATGAGAGACTTTGAAAATTATATATAATTATCTGTCTGCACTGCAGAGGACAATAAACACGGAACAAAAATTATGGAAACCAAGAGGAAAAATAAACAAAAAACTTTTAAATGATGTTACCAGAGAAAGAAAATACAAGGCAAACTGATAGGCTGACAAATGTTCTTGTGTTTGTAACTTGCATCTTATTGTTTAATACAAGCTGACTGCAAAGCTAAATCCTGATCTTCCAAAATTCTCAATTCTGGAAATTATGGTGCTATAGGGGTATTATATAGATTAGATATCAATGCAAAATGTTGGCACAGTGGAAAATATGTTAGGTTATCGCTTTGGGTAGGATGAATAAAAATGCAGAGCATTACTGTATAACTATTAGACGATAATGCTCAGACTGAAGAAGGATCTCAAACCGAAACTTCACCCATTCCTTCTCTCAGGAGATGCTGCCTGTCCTGCTGAGTTACTGCAGCATTTTCTGTCTAGAGGAGGTCAGAGGCTAAGCCTACCGCAGTGTACTCCCAAGATTACCATCTGCAAGGCACAAGTTAGGTGTGTGATGGAATAATCCCAATTTGCCTGCATCAGTGCATCCAGCAACTTCAGGAAGCTGGACATTATATCCAAGACAAAGCAGCCCCCATGATTGGCATTCCATCAACTGGCCTAAAATGTCAATCAGTCCACCACTGGTGCATCGTGGTTGCAGAACCTACAAAATTCACCCTGGTTACTCAACAGCCTAATCAAACAATTCCTCCCAAACCTGTAACTTCTGGCACCAAGATGGACAAGGACAGCAGCCACATGGAAACAGCACCACCTGCAGGTTACCCTCCAAGTCACTTGTTACACTGGCTTGGAAATATATTATAGACCTTCATCGACACAAGGGGTAAATCACAGAGGTCCTTCCCACCAGCGCTCCAGGTATGACATTACCAAAAGAGCGGCAGCAATTCAAGTTAGTGTATCACCGCCTCCTTCTCATTGGCTCTTAAGGATGATCAATAATTTCTGACCAGCAAGGCCTAAATTCAGAAAAATGTAAACATGGCAGGTGGGCTGAGGAATGATTGATGGAATTTAATATTTTTCATTTTGGGACTTCTAACAAGGGCAGGACCTACACAGTGAATGGTAGACCTCTGGGGAATGTTGTAGAGCAGAGGGATCTAGGAGTGCATGTGCATGGTTCCTTGAAGGTTGAGTTGCACGTAGATAAGGTGGTCAAAAAGGCTTTTGGCACTTGTCCTTCCTCAGAGTCCATGTATCCTTTATTGTCATTCAGACCTTTCGGTATGAACGGAATTTTGTTGCCTTGTAGTCATTATCAGAGTATTGAATATACAGGTCATGGGAGGCCATGTTGTAGTTGTATGAGACGTGGGTGAGACCGCATTTAGAGTATTGTGTTCAGTTCTGGGAACCATGTTATAGGAAAGATATTGTCAAGCTTGAAAGGGTTCAGCGAAGATTTATGAGGATGTTGCCAGGACTAGAGGGCGTGAGCTATAGGGAGAGGTTGAGTAGGCTGGGTCTCTATTCCTTGGAATACAGTAGGATGAGGTGGTCTTATAGAGGTGTATAAAATCGTGAGAAGAATAGATTGGGTATTTGCACAGTCTCTTGCCAAAAGTAGGGGCATTGAGGACCAGAGGACATAGGTTCAATGTGAAGGGGAAAAGATTTAATAGGAATCTTGAGGGGTCACGCTTTCACACAAAAGGTGGTGGGTGTATGTAACAAGCTGCCAGAGGATGTAGTTGAAGCTGGGACTATCCCAACGTTTAGCAAACAGTTAGACAGGTACATGGATAGGACAGGTTTGGAGTGATATGGACCAAGCACAGGCAGGTGGGACTAGATTAGCTGGGACATGTTGGCTGGTGTGGGCATGTTGGGGTGAAGGGCCTGTTTCCACATTGTACCACTCTATGACTCTGTGGGAGTAATCATAGTCCTACAGCACTGAAGCGGGCCCTTTGGTCCATCCAGACTGACCATCAAGTTCCTGTCTATACCAATCTCACTTACCAACACTTGACCCATAGCCATCTATGCCTTGGCAATACAAATGCTTGTGTAGATAGTTCTGAACTGTTGTGAGAGTCTGCAGCTCCACTACCCTCTTGGACAGTGCATTCAAAATTCCAAACACTTACTGAATTAAATACATTCTTCCTTTTATCTATCTATATACTTTTAAAACTGTGTGTGTGTTTGCAGACCGCCGTCCGGCCGGCTTGCTGTCACATTCCGTTTTTTTTTCAGATAAGATTTTTGCCCTTTGATTCCCTGCTCTGCCAAAACCGGACCCTCAGACGTTGCCGTTTTTTCCATTTCGCCAGACGTTACGCTTGTATATTCACAAAGGCACTCCTCATTACATTTAGACATCTTCAAGTACACAATTTTTAATAAAATCCTTCCCCCCCCCATTTTTCAAAATCTTAAAACAATCAAACTGCTCTCACCCATAGAATGTTGGTGCACGTTCCATCGTGTGATGTCACAATGCCCAATGCTCACAGATGTCCAATCGGAACGGATCTCATTTACATCTGCCTTTGCCCAGCTCCACCCCCCCCCCCCCCCCCCCCACCCCGCCTGTGTTGCAGCACGTTTCATTGCGTGATGTCACAATGCCATCCCTCACAGATGTCCAATTGGAATGGATCTCATTTACATCTGCCTTTGCCCCAGCCCCCCCCACCGCAGCCTGTGTCGAAGTGCGTGATCATTTGTGTGGGAATAGAAGAAAGAGGATTGGGGGGTGAATAGGGAGTGGGGAATAGATGGTACTGCCCCACCCCCACCCCAGGTCCCTCTCTACCCCCCACTCTTTTTCCCCCCTCCCCCCACCCCCCTCCCCCTCCCTCCCACACTCCCGCTCACTCTCCACTCGTCCCCCTCTCCCTCCCTCCCCACCTCTCTCCCTCCCCTTTCTCTCACTCTCCCCTTTCTCTCTCTCTCCCCCTCCTCTCTCTCCCCTTCCACTCTCTCTCCTCTCTCCTCTCTCTCCCCCTCCACTCTCTCTCCACCTCTCCCCTCCGCCTCTTCCTTCCCCTCTCCTCTCCCCGTCACCTCACCCTTTCCTCCCCTCTTCTCCACCACCCCTCTCCTCTCACGCTCCACCTCCCCTCCCCCCTTTACCCCACCCCTCTCTACCCCCTCACCCCTCCTTCACCCAACCCCCTTACCCTCTCTCCCCCACCCCTTCCTTCTCTCCCCCTTGCCCCTTCCCTCTCTCCTCCCACCCCTTCCCCCTACCCCTGTCCCTCTTCCACCACTCCCTCCCACCCTCTTCCCCCTACCCCTCTGTCCCTCTTCCCCCACTCCCCCCTTACCCTCTCCCCCCCCAAGTCTTCCACTTCCCTCCCCCTCCCTTCCCCGCACCCCTTTTTTCCCTACCCCTCTCTCCCTCTTCCACACCATTCCCCTACCCCCCTCGCCTCTCTCTCTCTCCCACTTCCAACCACTCTCCTCTTACTCCTCTTCCCCCCCCTCTCCTCTCCCCTTCTCCCTAACCCCTCTCCTCTCACCTTCCATTCTCCTCTCCCCTCCCCCTTTCCCCCACCCTCTCCCACCCTCAGGGACCATTTGCTGCCCCGCCCCAAACCCTCCCCCCCCCCGCAAATGCACTTTGGGGGAACAGACCCAACGGGTCTGCACTTGGTCTGGTATACTTTTAAAACTGTGTGTGTGTCTGCCGACCGCCATCCGGCCGGCTAGCTGTCACATTCCGTTTTTTTCTCAGATAAGATTTTCGCCCTACGATTCCCTGCTCCGCCAAAACCAGACCCTCAAACGCCGCCGATTTTTCCATTTCCCCAGACGTTACGCTTGTACATTCACAAAGGCGCTCCTCATTACGTTTAGACGTTTTTATGTACACAATTTTTAATAAAATCCTTCCCCCCCCCCCCCAAATTTTTCAAAATCTTAAAACAATCAAACTGCTCTCATGTTGGTGAACGTTCCATCATGTGATGTCACAATGCCCAATGCTCACAGATGTCCAATCGGAACGGATCTCATTTACATCTGCCTTTGCCCAGCCCCAGCCCCCCCCTACCCTGCCCCCCCCTCCCCTGCCTGATGTTCCAGCACATTCTATTGTGCAACGTCACAATGCCATTCCTCACAGATGTCCAATTGGAATGGATCTCATTTACATCTGCCTTTGCCCCAGCCCCAGCCCCCTCCCCCCCCCCCCACCACCACCCCCACTCCCACCGCAGCCTGTGGTCGAAGTGCGTTGTCATTTATGTGGGAATAGAGAAAGAGGATTGGGGGTGATAGGGAGTGGGGAATAGATGGACTGTCCCTACCCCTCCTCTCCCTCTTCCACCACTCTCCCCAACCCCCTCCCCTCTTTCTCTCCCACTTCCACCACTCTCCCCTACACCTCTCACCTCCTCCCTTACCCACTTCCACCTCTCTCCCCATCCCCCACCTCCCCATCTCCTTCCCCCACCTTCTCTCCCCCCTCCCTTCCCTCTCCCCACTCTTCCCCCTCTCTCCTCTCTCCCCCTCCCTCCCCACTCTTCCCCATCCCCCCTACCACTCTCCCCATCCCTCCACACTCTTCCCCTCTCTCTCCCCTACCCCTCTTCCTACCCCCCCTCCCCCTCCCTCCACACTCTTCCCACTCTCTCTCCTTCCCCTCCTCTCCCCTCCTCCCCTCCCCCACCCCTCTCACCCCCTCCCTGAACCCTCCTCACAACATCCTCCCCCACCCCCCTCTCCTCCGCCCTCTCCAGCACCCTCTCTCCTCACCCCTCCCACCCCCTCTCTCCCCATCCTCTTCACCCTCATCTCCCCCCACCCTCTTCCCCTCGCTCTTGCACCACTCCCCTGCTACCCCCTCTCCCCCTCTCCCCCCACTCCCCCGTCTCCCTCCCCCGCCCCCCTCCCCTTTCTCTCCCTCTCTCCCTCCTCTCTCACCCCCTCTCTCTCCCCACCTCTCTCCCTCTCATCCTCCTCTCTCTCCCCCTCCCACTCTCTCTCCACCTCTCCCCTACCCCTCTTACCTCTCCCCTCCCCTCTCCCCTTCTCCCTAACCCCTCTCCTCTCACCTTCCCCTCTCCTCTCCCCTCCCCCTTCCCCCGCCCCTCTCCCACCCTCAGGGACATGCTGCCCCGCCACCACACCCCCCCTCCCGCAAAGGCACGTTGGGGGAACAGACCCAACGGGTCTGCACTTGGTCTAGTAACATCTAAACTTCTTACTCGTCTGAAGCATATGCCCTCTGGTTATAGACACCATTGTTTAGTTTTAGTTTAGTTTAGCGATACAGTACGGAAACAGGCCTTTCTGCCCACTGAGTCTATGCCGGCCAGCGACCGCCATGCACAAGCACTATCCCACACACTAGGGACACTTTACAATCTTTACCAATGCCAATTAAACTGCAAACCTGTACGTCTTTGGCATGTCGAAGGAAACTGGAGCGCCCGGCAAAAACCACGCAGTCACGGGGAGAACATACAAACACCGTACATACAGCACCCATAGTCAGGATTGAACATGGGCCTCCTGCGCTGTAAGGCAGCAATTCTATGCTGCGCCACCGTGCCACCCCTTCCAAAAAAAGTGCAAAACAAGCAAAACATTGCTCGGAGGTACACTTACAAATGATCCCTCAGGATTTTATGCACTCTGTCAAATCCTTCATTAGCCTTCTCCATGGAAAACAAACCCATCCATTCCAGGCGCTCTTCAAATCTGAAACACTCCATCTAAGACAACATCCTAATGAATCTCCTCTCTACCGTCACCAGAGTTCATTTCTATACCGGTGGATATTTGTAATATTTCAAAAATTATTACTATCCAACATTATATTTTGAGCAGTAAGAGCAAACCACACGCTTTTTAGTGTGTGTTCTTTTCATCTGCTAATAGTTTAATTCTGCCCGCAACGAATGCACTATGATAAATCTGTCATCAACTGCACTATTTTGGACAATGTATCCAGGTCCTGTGAAGATTCTCTTCAGTTTGACTCTTCTCTCAATTCCTTTAGTGCACAAATCCAATCACTTTCAAACTCTTTCCCCAGATACAATCAGTTATTAAATAATCACTATGCACATTTAACTGATCAAATCCCACAGATGGCATTTTCTTGTTTCCAAAGACAATTTGTTTCCTCATCTGAAGTGAAGAGTTTGGAAAAATAAACGTTTCAGCCAATTTCACAGCAGATTCACAAAATTTAAGTAAGATTTATTTTCGCATTGCAACTAATGTGCAACTCCTGCTATTCATTGTGATTGGATTTAAGGAGATAATCATTAAGCTATATTTAGAAAAAAACAACCTCTTTCTTATATGGACCAGCTGGAAAACGATAGTGTGCTACAGTTGATGGAACAGTTCATGTGGTATTGTCATTTGCAACCCAACAAATATTTTGAGATGAAAAATGAAGGGGTTTGCCGATAGAGCCACATACCTGGGTCAGTAAAGTCAGAGAGAATTAAAGGACTCCAGAGTCTAAGGATGAATAGTCACTAATAACAGGAATTTTCAATGATAAACATGTGAAATTAAATAAAACAGATTGGCCTAAGGGGATCTATAAGGAAATTCGTTAAATGGTTTTAAATTGAAGTGTTGGAGTCAAAGAGTTCACAAGACGATAATCTAAAACATTGATATGAGGATTTGAAAATAATAGACTATGCAAAAAAAAAACAAGCATCAGGTACATTAAGCATTGATAGGTTTAGATGAAAGTTCAAAATTCAGTATTGCACACAAGGGCATAGAGAGTAATTGCTATTTTTATTTGCTGTTCTTAATTGTCCTAAATTTTTACAGCGTGTAGTCTTCCTCTTAAGTGATCTCTTGGGATTGAAGATAACACAATTCCCTCCAGTTATCTGTGTTCTAAGGTGACTAATGAGGCCAATGTGGGACCTGCAGATTTTGTCCCACGTGGGGTGTAGGTAGCTGGTGTGACACTGGATTATTTCAGAGTTGATGTGCTCCACCCACCATTTACACCGAGCTTTTTGTACTGCTGATGCGTGCACTCAAAGTACTCAGTGCACTCCTGAATGCTCTTCCCATTTAACAGCTACAGGCATGGGATTCCCAGGTGTTCATAGGAGATTTTGCACATTTTCGCAGGAGTTTTGAGCACATTCTTAAACCTTTTTGTCTGCCCATCTGGTGAACTTTTCCCAGAAGAGAATAGAGTGTCTGCTTCAGGGGTCTGGTGTCAGGCATGCGAGCGATGTGGCCTGCCCAATAAAGCTGATTGAGCTCTATGAAACATGAGGACCTCTTTTCTGGGAATATTGATTCACATGGATTGAAAGGATATTGAGGGAACAGAATTAGTGTTATCTCCTCAATGCTTTGCAGTGCTTACTGGAAATATATTAAGTCTCAGAATCACTCCAAGGTTGGAAACAGGGATCTTTGTTATTTTGCTGAAGATCTTAATCTTCAAACACCTTTTTTCTTAGGTGGTCTATAGCTGTATTGATTCACTGAAGATTATAGTGAAATTGATTGATTCTGCATTTACTGAGGTGGCTTCTAAGATATGGGAAGTGTTCCAAATTTAGGAGCTTCTTGTCATGGATGTTTGTTATCAGAAGACAGTATTATTTTGTTGGGGTAGGTTGGTGGAGGACATTCTGTCCAAAGCCCATCGCCTTCCAGTAACAAGTTAACATTTCCGTGAGTTTGGCCTCCAATTGTATATAATAGCAAATATAATTTCATTTTCTTTAGCTTAACTACTGAGGTTGGGGTGAACTTGGTTCTGGTGTGCATTCAATGTAAATTGAACCATCTCTTTTAGTCCTGCTGATTACTTTAATGTTGGAGGTGAGATAATACAGAGGTGAGAAAAATGTTGAGCTAATAATGCAGCAGTCCCTAACACCAGTCTTCACTGATATTGGTGCTGTGGTAGCTCTGTTGGGTAGGATCATGGTTTCTCTTGGGAACCGTTCGGGGAGACGATGTTTCCAGTCCTGAGCGGCGGACACTTCGCTGGCTCCAAACCTGGAGATGGGACTCGACCGGCGAGACTGGCGTCGGGCAGAGCCCTAGTGGTTGGTGACTCCATTGTCCGAGTAGTGGACAGGAGATTCTGTTTCGGCAGACGGGATGCAAGGATGATCTGTTGCTTCCCTGGTGCCAGGGTTCAGGATGTCACGAGCCGAATTCTGAACATCCTCGAGAGAGAAGGTGAACTGCCGGCAGTGGTTGTGCACGTAGGCACAAACAACATCGGGAAGTAGAGGAAGGAGGTTCTCCAACATGACTTCAGGGAGTTAGGAAGAAGACTGAAATGCCGGACTTCTAGGGTGGTTATCTCTGGATTGCTTCCAGTACCACGTGCTAGTGAGGACAGGAACAGGGAGATAGGGGATCTGAATGTGTGTCTGAAGGACTGGTGCAGGGAGCAAGGATTTAGTTTTATAGACCACTGGGATTCTTCTGGGGTAGAGGTGACCTGTACAAAAGGGATGGGTTACGCCTTAACTGGAGTGGGACCGACATTCTGGCAGGCAGGTTTGCTAGGGCTACACGTGTGGGTTTAAAACTAAATAGTGGAGGGGGGGGGGGGGGGGGGGGGGGGGGGGGGGGGGGGGGGGGGGGGGGGGGGGGGGGGGGGGGGGGGGTGGGGGTGGGGGGGGGGGGGAGGGAGGAATTGAAGAATTGGGAGTATAAAGATGGAGTTGAAGGGGAAGTGGCTACAGGAAAAATGACAATAGATTCTCGAATTAATGGGAAGGAAAGCTTGAGAACGGACAACAGAGTAAGGTCAGTGCCAATTGCGAGGGGGGAAGTGAATATGGAGGTCAAAGTACTGAATATGAATGCGCGAAGTATAAGGAGCTTGAGGCTCAGTTAGAAACTGGCAAGTATGATGTTGTGGGAATTATTGAGACATGGCTGCAAGAGGGCCAGGGCTGGGAACTGAATATTCAAGAGTATACCTCCTATCGAAAAGACAGACAAGTGGGTAGAGGTAATGGATTCTTTGAACAGCTTGGATTGGAGCCTACCAGGGAGAAGGCAATTCTGGATTTAGTGTTATGTAATGAATCGGATTTGATAAAGAACTTTGAGGTTAACGAGCCATTCGGAGGCAGTGACCATAACATGGTCAGGTTTAATCTACAATTGGAGAGGGAGAAGAGTAGATCGGAGGTGTCAGTGTTACGGTTGAATAAAGGGGACTATGGGGCCATGAGGGAAGAGCTGGCCAAAGTTGACTGGAAAGATACACTAGCAGGGATGACAGTGGAACAAAAATGGCAGGTATTTCTAGGAATAATACAGAAGGTGCAGGATCAGTTCATTCCTAGGAGGAAGAAAGATTAAAAGGGGAGAAAGGGATGACCATGGCTGTCAGGGTCAGTATACAAATTAAAGCGAAGAAGTACAACGTAGCAAAGATGAGCGGGAAACAAGAGGATTGGGTAATCTTTAAAGAACAACAGAAGATAACCAAAAAGACAATACAGGGAGAAAAGATGAGGTACGAAGGTAAGCTAGCTAAGAATATAAAGCAGGACAGTAAAAGTTTCTTTAGGTGTGTGTAGAGGAAAAACTTAGTTAAGACCAAAATTGGACACTTGAAGACTGAAAAAGGTGAATTAATAAATTCATAAATGGGGAACAAGAAAATGGCAGATGAGTTGAACAGGTACTTTGGATCTGTCTTCACTAAGGAGGACGCAAACAATCTTCCTGATATAGTAGTGGCCAGAGGATCTGGGGTGACGGAGGAATTGAAGGAAATCCACATCAGGCAGGAAATGGTGTTGGATAGACTGATGGGACTGAAGGCTGATAAATCCCCAGGGCCTGATGGTCTGCATTCCAGGGTACTCAAGGAAGTGGCTCTAGAAATTGTGGATGCATTGGTGATAATTTTCCAATGTTATATAGACTCAGGATCAGTTCCTGTGGATTGGAGGGTAGCTAAAGTTATCCCACTTTTTAAGAAAGGCAGGAGAGAGAAAACGGGGAATTATAGACCAGTTAGCCTGACATCGGTGGTGGGGAAGATGCTGGAGTCAATTATAAAAGATGAAATAGCCGAACATTTGGATAGCAGTAACAGGATCGGTCCGAGTCAGCATGGATTTACGAAGGGGAAATCATGCTTGACTAATCTTCTGGAATTTTTTAAAGATGTAACTAGGAAAATGGACAAGGGAGAGCCAGTGGATGTAGTGTACCTGGACTTTCAGAAAGCATTTGATAAGGTCCCACATAGGCGATTAGTGGGCAAAATTAGGGCACATGGTATTGGGGGTAGAGTGCTGACATGGATAGAGAAGTGGTTGGCAGACAGGAAACAAAGAATAGGGATTAACGGGTCCCTTTCAGAATGGCAGGCAGTTACTAGTGGCATACCGCAAGGTGGGACTGCAGCTATTTACAATATACATCAATGATTTGGTTGAAGGGATTCAAAGTAACATTAGCAAATTTGCAGATGACACAAAGCTGGGTGGCAGTGTGAACTGTGAGGAGGATGCGATGAGAATGCAGGATGACTTGGACAGGTTGGGGGAGTGGGCAGATGCATAGCAGATGAAGTTTAATGCGGATAAATGTGAGGTTATCCACTTTGGTAGCAAAAACAGGAAGGCAGATTACTATCTAAATGGCGTCAAGTTGGGAAAAGGGGAAGTAAAACGGGATCTGGGGGTCCTTGTACATCATTCTATGAACGTAAGCATGCAGGTACAGCAGGCAGTGAAGAAAGCGAATGGCATGTTGGCCTTTATAACAAGAGGAATCGAATATAGGAGAAAAGAGGTCCTTCTGCAGTTGTACAAAGCCTGAGTGAGACCACACCTGGAGTATTGTGTGCAGTTTTGGTCACCTAATTTTAGGAAGGACATTCTTGCTATTGAGGGAGTGCAGCGTAGGTTTACAATGTTAATTCCTGGGATGGCAGGACTGTCATATACTGAGAGTATGGAGCAGCTGGGCTTGTAAACTGGAGTTTAGAAGGATGAGAGGCTAACTCATTGAAACATATAAGATTGTTAATGGCTTGGACACACTAGAGGCAGGAAACATGTTCCCAATGTTGGGAGAGTCCAGAATAAGAATAGTTTAAGAATAAAGAATAAGTCATTTAGAACGTAGACGAGGAAAAACTTTTTCTCACAGAGAGTGGTGGGTCTGTGGAATTCTCTGCCTGAGAGGGCGGTGGAGGCAGGTTCTCTGGATGCTTTCAAGAGAGAGCTATATAGGGCTCTTAAAAATAGCAGTCAGGGGATATGGGGAGAAGGCAGGAACGGGGTACTGATTGTGGATGATCAGCCATGATCACATTGAATGGCGGTTCTGGCTGGAAGGGTCAAATGGCCTACTCCTGCACATATTGTCTATTGTCTATTGTATGCCAGCATGAAGCAAATGATATATAGAGACAAAGTTCTGAGGAAAGTTTAATGTCAGGATGCCTGACCATCATCGTGAGATCAGTGCTGCATCTCCTGCTTGTCCCTTTTAAGTTGCAATGCAGTGAAGATCTTGTGCATTATGGCTCAGAATCGACAGAATTCACATTGCAACAAAAGCTTTTCACTAAACTAAACAGCTATTTTGAGGTTCAAGATTTTCAATGGGATGACATAGTTGAGGAGGTCCCTGGTGATGATTGCAGCAGACAGTATGGAGACCACTGGCTAGTTTCCACAGCCACATTTATATCTATTCTTGAAAATAGTCCTTTTGGTCCCCAGACATGTAGGCTTCATACAGGTCATAATTTGTAAGGTTTACATTGTGTCATGAATTTTACATTTTGGTAATGTCGTATTTGTATCAAATGTTGAAGATTAAACTCAATCAATCAAATGAGAAATTTTAATAATCCACTGCAGATTGCTTACCACAGCAGACAGCATCTCCCTGGCCATAACCTCATCTTTGGAACACATAGACAACAAGAACTTCTATGTTAGATTTATCTTTATCAAATTCTATAGCTCCACCCTCAACACCATTATCCCATCCAGATTCATCTTCAAACTCTTGGAGCTAGAAATCAGCTCCCCCTTCTGCCAGTGGATCCTTAATTTTCTATAAAGTCCTTCCATAAGCTAGGATACTGTCTGATTTACTTCTACCCCCTGTGGGCATTAGACTTTGCCTGAAGAAATGATGCTGTACAATGCTAAGAACTATATTCTACACTTAATGTTTCTCTTTGCTCTACCTATTGTACTTGAATTTGACGATGGTACTTATGCTTGGTGTATCTAATCTGCTTGGAGCGCATGCAACAAAAAAACGTTTCATTGTACCTCAGTTGACAAGATAACCTAGAGATTCTCTGTTTCTTTGTAGATTTGCGATGGTGAGGCTCTACACTGCTTCCCTCTCAATAGTGGGTTTGCTGCTTTTTTCCTCAAAATAGTTTTCATGGGATAAACGTTTCCGCTAACTTAATTTAATGCCAACTCCACGGAATATAAATAAAAACATGAAATAAAGATAACACGTTTAGCACGGGCTGTCATTCTGCGTCGGAGGAAGATCTTCTAAACCTGTTGGGGAAAGGATGTATCTTTGCAATGCCAGACGTTCTGAAAACTCTCCTGCTGCCGGTAGTTAAACTTCAGCGGCCCTGTTGTCAACTGTTGGCGGCTGCTCCCCTCTCTCTGTGGAATGGGGGTGGGGGAACCACCAGAACGGCGTGGGACTGTGGTGCCAATCTCTGACTGTGCGGACACCGGCGATCCACTTCTGCGGATGGATGGTCAGTCAGGGAAGATCCGTGACCAGAAACTCTGAAGTTATAATTGTGACTTTTAAATGACTGTTTGTTGCAACGTGATGTATTTCAAATCGTAAATCGGATGGATTCCAGATCTAGTCGGCTCTACGCATTCCAACCATTTCTGATAGAAGCAGTTCCCAGTTGTATAAACTCAGGAGATGAGACACTGATTCTTTTGCGCTGAGGGAATAGTATAGCCGCTGTCGACAGCTCGGCATCTGTTGATTCTATACAATTCCATATAATACATTCTCAACCGCTTTAAATAACTTTTAAATTGCACATTAAACTTTCTCTATTTGGTCTTCGATGGACTAATTAGATCCCACTTTTTCTCTTTTATTTTTGCATTAAAGAACCGGATTATCCCGGAATCTGTGATGCGCTGACAGCGAGTTGTATTTGCTTTATGGCCCGATCCCTAATTGTATTCAATGGACGGTTGGAAAAAGGTTCTGGCGACTCTGTTGATATTCACCCATTCAGGAGAAAGAAAAGAAAATTGGTGTTGGATTAATCCAATCTCTGATGTAGAATTTGCTTGATATCTGAGAGTATAACATTGGTTAATTTTGACCAACCATTCTTGAGAAAGTGTTCATTAAAGAAAATATACTTCTCTGTGGTTGTAACCGACGGAGCCTGGTCTATTTAAGATTAAAATCCCTTTCAATTGACTCGGTAACAGGAGATGCACTGTATTTCTTTATTTCCATTTTAATAGAAATGTTCAGGTACATTATGCATGCCATCCTTTGCTATAGTTTGAACCACGTTATGACATTGAAATAAATTGGTACTAAAGACTCAACTGAAAGTAAAAGAAAGAAATGAAACTGTATTTTTTCAGAGAACACCTTGATGTTCTTGTTTAAATTTCTGTTTAATGTTTTAATATCTTCAAATATAATCATTATTTTCATCTTTAATACCCAGTGGACTTTAGGGTGACCTCTTTCCTCACACTTGTGGGCTATAGGGAGACCTCACAAGATGTCACAATAGTTTAAACCAGCTCATAATCTGAATAAAGGATGGGCGATCCAATGCATGCCTGAATTGTTTCTTCACGATGAAAGGAAGAGTTGGCATTGCTATAAATACTGGGCCACCACACATCGGTTATCTTGTGGTTAAAGACCAATAACTAGTTTCTGTATCATTTTCTAATCTTTTCAATCAGATTTAAATAGAAGCTGAGTGTCAACACTTCCTTTGTTTTATTTGATAACTTTCACACTTCTCCCCATATCCTGAAAAAGTCATGTAATTCCCCGTATATTAGTTATGCATAAGTTCATTAGTCGTAGGTGCAGAATTGGGCCATTTGGTCCATTGATTCTACTCTGCCATTCAATCTTGGCTGATCTATATTTTCCTCTCAACCCCATTTTCCTGCCTTCTCCCCATAGCCCTTGACAACCTTACTAGTCAAGAATCTGTCAATCTTAGCCTTAAAAATACTCAATAACTTGGCATCCACAGACATCTGCGGCAATGAATTCCACAGATTCACCACCCTCTGATTAAATAAATTCCTTCTCATCTCCTTTCCAAAAGTATTTATTCTGAGGCTATACACTCCCACTAGTGGAAACATCCTCTCTGCATCCACTCTATCCAGGCACTTCACTATTCAGTAAATGTTAATTAAATCCCCCCCCCATCCTTCTAATCTCCAGCGAGTACAGGCCCAGTGCCATCAAATGCTCATCAAACGTTAACCCAATCATCCTTGGGTTATTATCCAGTGTTTCGTTGATGTGGCAATTAAGTAGACCACTACTGTTTAATATAGTCCTCCGCCATTTTCGCCACCTCCAACGTGACCCCTCCACCCGCCACATCTTCCCATCTCCCCCCCTGTCTGCCTTCCGCAAAGACCGCTCCCTCCGCAACTCCCTTGTCAATTCTTCCCTCCCCTCCCACTCTACCCCTTCCCCGGGCACTTTCCCTTGCAACCGCAAGAAATGCAACACTTGTCCCTTCACCTCCCCCCTCCACTCCTTTCAGGGACCCAAGCAGTCCTTCCAGGTCTGACAGAGGTTCACCTGCACCTCCTCCAACCTCATCTACTGCATCCGCTGCTCCAGATGCCAGATGATCTATATCGGTGAGACCAAGCGGAGGCTTGGCGATCGCTTCGCCGAACACCTCCGCTCGGTCCGCAATAACCAACCCGACCTCCCGGTGGCTCAGCACTTCAACTCCCCTCCCATTCCACATCCGACCTCTCGGTCCTGGGCCTCCTCCACGGCCAGAGTGAGCAACACCGCAAGCTGGAGGAACAGCACCTCATATTCCGCTTGGGGAGTCTGCATCCTTTGGGCTTGAACATTGAATTTTCTCAATTCTGTTAACCCTTGCTGTCTCCTCCCCTTCCCACCTCTCCCTCAGCCCTCGGGCCCTGGCATTCCCTCTATCTCTATCTCCCTCCCCCACCCGAGTCGCACAGCTTCTCATTTTCACACCACAAACAGCTTACAATGGCTTGTTCCCTTTATCATCGATACTTTTTTGCATATCTTTCATTCATTGTTCTTTATCTCTCCACATCACCGTCTATATCTCTCGTTTCCCTGATCCCTGACCAGTCTGAAGAAGGGTCTCGACCCGAAACGTCGCCTATCTCCTTCGCTCCTTAGATGCTGCTGCACCCGCTGAGTTTCTCCAGCTTTTTGTGTACCCTCGATTCTCCAGCATCTGCAGTTCCTTCTTTAACGCTACTGTTTAATCTGTCTCTGCTCCACCATGTTTGGGCAGATAGCAGGAGGTGGGGATTAATAGTTGTGGTGGTGTTTCTGAAATCAGTTACAGCACCCAGCTATTGTCAATTAACAATAGAAATGGGATTTTCTGGCCAGTATAACACTGCTATCATAGCATAGAGTTCATTTATTGCAGGAATTTCATTCAACTCAACTAAGTAACATTGTAAATTTATAATAAAGGTGATTTTGGTTTCATTTTTTCCCCTTTAACTAAAGGGACTGGGACAGTCTGCAATCTTTCCTGGCCAGTGAAAGTAGAGCAGTCTGGAAAACATCCTTTTCCTTTCCTTGTTGATCAGAAAAGTCAATCTGCCAAGGCCAAAACAATGAGGGTTTATTTACCGATAAGTACAAGGAAGCGACTAAATATATTCAAGGGACATCATGAATACCAAATATGACAATCGCATGTTGAAAGCAAAACCTTCCAGTGATGATATGTTACACTTAGATAAAGGAATATAGGAAACACAAAGAGACACAACATTTTTTTCATCTTTTGCCCTGAGAGAACGGGATAGCAGTACGATGATGTTGGATAATTGGGCACAGCAATCATTGAATATCACACAAAACAGATGGGAAATGAGTTTTGAGATATGAAGAATCTGCAGAGGAATATAGAAATATTAAGCGGGTGGGGCAGAAGATGGAGGGTAGCGCGAAAATATATGGTGTGTCTTATTGCAGAGACAATAAGACACACCATATATTTATTGCAGAGATTCGTTTTTGATGGTGTGAAATATTAAATATTTGTATAAAGGAAGGTGTATGGTGTGTTTAGAAACACAGAGAATAGACAACCAGATACAAGAAAGAAAGCAAGAAAGCAATTTTATATTGGTTACTGTTGCAGGGGGCAGTAGGATAAATGTAAGGAGTATTGTTGAGGTTCACCAGACTGATTCCTGGGATGTCAGGACTGTCTTATGAAGAAAGACTGGATAGACTCGGTTTATACTCTCTGGAATTTAGGAGATTGAGAGGGGATCTTATAGAAACTTACAAAATTCTTAAGGGGTTGGACAGGCTAGATGCAGGAAGATTGTTCCCGATGTTGGGGAAGTCCAGGACAAGGGGTCACAGCTTAAGGATAAGGGGGAAATCCTTTAAGACCGAGATGAGAAAGACTTTTTTCACACAGAGAGTGGTGAGTCTCTGGAACTCTCTGCCACAGAGGGTAGTTGAGGCCAGTTCATTGGCTATATTTAAGAGTGAGTTGGATGTGGCCCTTGTGGCTAAGGGGATCAGAGGGTATGGAGAGAAGGCAGGTACGGGATACTGAGTTGGATGATCAGCCATGATCATATTGAATGGCGGTGCAGGCTCGAAGGGCTGAATGGCCTACTCCTGCACCTAATTTCTATGTATCTATGTATCTATGTAAGGGGACTGGTAAAATTTCATTTCGTGTAAATTGTCTGTTGTAGCCTTCTTGTTTAACAAAAACATAACTACCTTAAATTCATTAGATCACGATGTACAAGACTGATTTTGTGGGTGAGGGTAGTGTCCTATGAAGTGAGAATTAGATTGGCTGAAGCCCACTGGAGCCTGGGGTGTTGTGAAGGTTACATACCAGAACTAGAGGATATTGATTCATACAAATGAGTTATGTTTAGGACTGGGTTGAGAAGAAGCTTCTTTATTTAGAGAGTTGCAAATGTCTGAATCTGGAAAGGAGTGAATGTGTGAAGCAAGGTTAGATATTTTTGAAATTGGTAGGCCGAAGGACAGAGTTGCATTTCGGAAGTCCAAAGATACTCAATCACTCCAACCATGGTAAACTGGAGGATATGAAGATCAGACAGGAACGTTGACCTGAGGCTTCTGGTCAGCCATGGAGGATGGATCAGTCTTGAGGGTCCACATGGCCTACACCTGCTTCTATTTATCTTCTATTTAAATTAAGGCACAGGGATACAATCACAGGTTGTTGCTGTTACTTTCAATGATAATCTCTAGAATGTTACTTAGCCATTGAGACATAGAATCATAGTCAGTGTGGAAACAGGCCCTTTGGCCCAACTTGCCCACACCGGCCAATATGTCCCAGCTACCCTATATCTTGGGATATGGTCCATATCCCTCCAAACCTGCCCTATCCATGTACCTGTCTTAACTGTTTCTTAAATGTTGGGGTAGTCCCTGCCTCAAATACCTCCTCTGGTGGCTTGTTCCACACACCTACAACCCTTTGTGTGAAAAAGTTACCCATTAAATTCCTATTAAATATTTCCCCTTCACCTTAAACCTATGTCCTCTGGTCCTCGGTCCCCCTACTCTGGGCAAGAGACTCTGAGCTTCCACCCGATTTATTCCTCTCATGATTTTATACACCTCAGTAAGATCACCCCTCATCCTCCTGCATTCCAAGGAATGGGTGAAATAAGTTCAAGGCTACTCAACCTCTCTGTATAGCCCAGACCCTCTAGCCCTTGCAACATCCATGTAAATCTTCTCTGTATCCTTTCCAGCTTGACAACATATTTTCTATAATATGATGCCCAGAACTGTACACAACACAATACTCTAAATGTGGCCTCACCTACATCTTTTACAACTGCAACATGACCTTCCAACTTCAATACTCAATACTCTGACTGATCAAGGCCAATGTGCCAAACGCCTTTTTGACCAACCTATCTACCTGCGACTTCACCTTCAAGGAACCATGCACCTGCCTAGATCCCTCTCCTCAACAACACTCACCAGAGCCCATCATTGACTGTGTAGGTCCTGCCCATGTTAAACTTCCCACAGTGCAACACCTCACATTTCTCTGTTATAAATTCCACCAACCATTCCTCAGCCCACCTGGCCAATCGATCAAGATCCTGCTGCAATTTTTCCTCAATCATCTTCACTATCTGCAAAACCACCCACTTTTGTATAATTTGCAAACTTGCTCATCTTGCCATGTTCTCATCCAAATCATTTATATAGATAGTGAACAGTAATAGGCCCAGCACCAAACCCTGAGCCACACCACTAGTCTGAGAAGAAACCTCCCACCATCATCCCTCTGCGTCTAATTAAAATGTTTTGAAATGTATCTGTCTGCTAATACTGAAAACAATCTGTTGCTTTTTACTGCCTCCAAAATTCTCTAGTTGACAAAGGAATCTCTTATCTCCCAGTTCACAGAAATGCTTTGCAACCTTTAGCAACCTCTACCTGCCACTTCTATTCACCATGACCTGCTTGATTGCTTGTTCAGTGAGGAACTTTACCTCCTTGAACACTTCAGACTCACCTCATTCCCTTTTGACAGAAAAAAACTACACCTAGAAAATGTCTGTTTCACAAAACAACTGTCTGACCATTTTCTTAATAACAGTTCATAGAGGCAACTACCTTCAACCTACCAATTTTCAAATATATTCAACTTGTTTCACCCATTCACTCCTTTCCAGGCTATATCACACTTGGACTTTCTTCCAAAATCTATATTTTTAATTCTTGCTTTTAGCTTCTGCTCCTACTTTGCCATAGTGTCTGCCAAGGAGAAGGTATTGTTGAACCCATATAGAAAAGTCACAGTCGCAGTATGGAAATAACGCTGGTTAGGATATGACCATGGGATGGGACCATGAGAAGATTATCAAGCAGCATCAACAATTCCCCAATCAGAATTCATGAGCAATAGATTTTGCATATCTAGTAATTTCAAAAGTCCCCTATTTACTCCCATAAAAAATGGAAACACTTGTTCTGTGGAATGTGACACGGATGTCATTTATTTTCCAGGGTTAGTCCTATTAGATACAGCCAAGTGTTTTGCAAGGCCCTTCACTGGGCAGTTAAGAGTTGATGATCGTTCAGGTCATGGAAGGAAACAGGTCATTTGTAAAATAGTTGGCTGAATGGGAATGGGGCAGGTGTATCCTTCTTAGAGAACTGATGTCACTTATTACAGTACTGATACCAAATATAAATAGTTTATTTCCAGATTTTTTGATAATTGTTTAAATTTAAATTCTTACATTACCATGATGCATTCAGATCTTCTAGATTCAAAAGGACTGTTGTTAAACACAAGCAGTAGAATAACATATATTTGCATTGCATTGCATTGCATTATAGGCCAATCCCAAGATAAGTGTTTCCGCGGGCAAGGTACAAGGAGAGGAGATGGTACTAAAGATCAGCTTTATCTAATTAATCGTGTTTAGTTGACTGGCTGCTCTGATGATGTCAATGAGGAAGGAACTCTGCTCATTAGATTTTTCCCTACACAAAATAAGATAATTTGGCATCTCAGTCCAAAGTCCAATTTAAAGGAATTTAGTGGTACTTGTGGTATTCTAATAGAAAACCCTGCCATTCACAAAATATTTGCGAAGAAATCCATTTTGAAAGACCATTGGATTATAATACAGTCGGATCAATGTTTGTAACTGGTGTAATTTAGTGGGCGCAATTAAACATGTATAGGTATTGTGCGAAAGGTTTCGGTTTTTCAGAAAAAAAAACTTTTTGGAAAGAGAATGGATTTGGATATAGTGATATTTTAATATAAATCTTTGGAGGTGGGAGGCAATGGCGTGGGAAAGGGATTAAACACAGGCCGCTTAGATTTAATTTGATGAGAGGGAATACTGTCAAGCGGGTCAGTCTGCTCGTTGCTATCCCGGTGTAAGATAGTGTCTATTTGAGACGCGTTGGCTGCAGGCTTGCATTCCTCGGGATAAAGGCTGTGTGATTTTTGTTTTGGAATTTAAGCCTCCCGGCGTTCGTCTCCGGGCTGCTGGACTTGAGGGATTCAGATAAATCTGCAAGGTTTGAGAGTCTGACAGATGCACCTGGGTTCGGTCTGCCATGCCTCTGGGAAAATAGCGTTTGCTGCTAGTGTTGAGACAGATGAAACCCTGTTTGCAAAATCTCAGTGTGTAACGCGAAATCTTGAAAGGCAAGGATAAATTTGGAGAAAAAACATTATTTTTAATGCGAATAGGCTTAGACAAGATACATTTATTATACATTTACTTAACGTTTAACAAATGAAGCTAATAATAACGTGACAAAATGTCAATTGCGCTCGCCAATATACTGAAATGCACATTAATTTAGCTATTAAATGCAGATTTAACCTGCATTTTATACTGTTCCATATTATTGAACATTGTAGTGATAACATGTTTTTATAAAGTTATCATTGCCGTAATATTGGCGTTTTGGGTTAAACAACCAAAGCACCTTTGAATCTGCAGCTGAAAAGGTTTTGTTGGCAGTAAAGAATACTTGATCCACGTTGGGGAAAATAAATCAGACAAACTAGTTAACTAAACAATTTATACAAAACTGTGTAAAGGCACGTTGAAGGATGGTTGTTCAAAGCACGTGACAAGAAGTCTCTTTGGAGGCAAGATTTTGCTCTTTTGTTGTTTTCAGTCACAAGGTCATAGATGAGAGCTTACTGTGCTCTATGAATGCTGAGGGGAATCCAGCTCATACCAAATCCTGTATGTTTTGGACAAGCGGTTCAGAGGCTTTGTACATCCCCTGACCTCCCACCAAGTGAGAGACCGAACAGGAGCCCCTCCTCTGTGCCCTGATGTCATATGTTGGGAGATGATTGCGAAGAATGGCCAGTAGCAGAAGGGGGTTGTGAATGGTTTCTGACGCCATTCAATGATCTGCCGCGCTGAATCAAAGTTGTATTGACGTTTCTGGTGCACATCTATGTATGCATTCCGGATAGACACCTGTTACAGGTATCTGTGGACCACGCAGGCTGTTCCTGCAAGACTAGTCCTTTAGCAGCGACAACCCTCCCAACAATAAAGGTTTGGAGACAATTCTTATCTTAAAGAAACCAAACCGGGGGGTGGGGACGGGGGGGGGGGGGGGGGGGGGATGAACATAAAGGGAAAGCGCCAGGAAATCAACTGCACAGGTGTCCAGGTTAAACCGCGTTAACAGGTGGCATTGGCTGTCTCTGTGACAGCGGCTATGTTCAGTCTTGTACAGAGCCGAGACGGACCTCAGTGCTCGCACCGTCGCACTCTGAGATTACCTCGATGGTTTTAAAAGGATCGGTAATGGCTTTTCAATGGATCGAAAATATGAATCAATATTTGTTTTTAACTCCTCGTCTCCTG
This sequence comes from Okamejei kenojei, assembly GCA_035221665.1. Classification (NCBI taxonomy): domain Eukaryota; kingdom Metazoa; phylum Chordata; class Chondrichthyes; order Rajiformes; family Rajidae; genus Okamejei; species Okamejei kenojei. The sequence goes on from CM069143.1 coordinate 41,763,163, forward strand.
CTGAAGTATACCGTATAAATAGCACGTGTCTTCTATTCACTCTTTGTTTAGCTTTCCTTTAAAATAGAAAGATCATATGAATCTCCACGGGAAGGACATGTTAATCCTGGGGGGTGTTTCCCGAGTGGAGTTTCAGTGCACGAAGCATTCGGGTGGGTTTAAAATACTTCGTTTGCTAATTTAAAGGTGGCGAGGAGTGTACTTGCTCTGTCTGTGATGATCATTTCACAAGCTTGCTTTAAATAGTTTTTTTCCAGCTTCACCAATGGCCCACGACCGGATGCGGAGAAGCCTTTGGGACGGCAAATGGCCTATTCAGTTTCACGTGGATGACGCCATTTAGCCATTAGCTATAACCGGACAAATCACTGCATGTCGGAGAGAGAGAGAGACTGAGAGAGAGAGAGACTGAGAGAGAGAGAGAGAGAGAGAGAGAGAGAGAGAGACTGAGACTGGAGTCGGGACGGGGCTGTTTGTTTGGGGCGAGAGGAAAAAAAACCTCGTCTGTTTTGTGTGAAGTGTATCTGAGAGTGGCAGAGCTGCGGCATCGGGGAGGGATATGGTTCGCCGATAGACTCTGACAGTCCAGGACACAGCGCCCTTCGCTCGGGAGCTTGTCATTGATCGGACACCGACTGCACTTGAAGCACAGCAGACAAGGTTACTGCCACAGCTCAGCCGGCAGCATCGAAAATAAACAACCGACATCTTTGGCGAGGTGAGGACCTGCGCGCGGGTTTACAATATGACCTGGATTGTAACTGTATACATATGTGTGTGTGTGTGTGTGTGTGTGTGTGTGTGTGAGTTATATTCAGTCAGCCACGTCCGTACCTCGACTCGACTCGAGCTGGTGATCTGCACAAGGTTAATACTCGTGTCAAGCAAGTGCCAAGATATTTCCGATCATTGATCACGGGGGACTGCATTAAACTGAACCCGCTCGTTGCATACTATTACTGCTGTGTGTGGGGGTGGGATAATATTGAATATCGATCAAAACCTGAGAGCAGCCTCATTTTAATGTAACTCCACTTGAGAAACGGACCCCCAGCCCCATCCATTAAAGAGTGAAAGACAGTCTGTAAACGTCTGGCTATTGCAAACCGTGCGGGGCAATCTCCACCTGAATTTTATGGTAAGTGCTTAACACTTTAGCTGTGGGAATCTTCAACGCATTATTGGCGAATCGCTAATTCTACATTTCCTTACAGTTCCGTGCATTTCGGTGTCTTTACAATTTCATGTGGAACTTGCTTTATAGCCTGGCTGCCTCCTGGCTGTTTAAAGACGCCGATGCCCCTTAGGCCGGGGTGTGCCCCCAACACTACGAGGGATTGGGGGTTGCAAATGGAAGATAGATAGGCGGATGTTTCATGTGGTCCCGGAGCCGGTGAGAGCTGGCGCTTCTGTGTGTGTTTACAGCGGATCCCGGGCGATTGGCAGCGTTGCCTAATGGCACTGTCTGGTACTTGACTTTTCCGCATGTAGTATCCATTTCATGCCAGCTTGCTATATCGGATTCAGCACATCCGGATTGGCAAACACCCTGCCATTCAATAGCAACCGTTGGAGCATGGCGCTCCGCTCGGTCACACTACTTGCTGTCCTCCGATTTATCTCCGCCTCATTACTGTCCTGACCCACGCTGGGTGCCAAAGATCTCCGCTATTTCGGACGGTAATCCCAGTGAGTGATTACTGTTCGACTCTTCAACACTTTCCACATAGCCGCGCCAGAGTAAGTGATGCGTATTCTCAGCAAGTGGACAAACTCAGTTGGGGAAAAAGAGCGTTAGATTCACGTTTTGATTTACATTTCGGACTGTCGCGCAATGTCCCGATGTTTGAATTGCCAACAGATGGTTTGCATCCAGCTCGGCGTTGTCGGGCAATGTATGACACGTGTCGGATGTAAAATACTGTTCGTTCGGAAGGCGATGCATTTTGTAGCTCGCTCGGAGTTAGTGAATGAGGGGTGTATAGACAGGTCTAAAGGCGGGAAATGCGAGGTGTCACTCGGCCGATGAGCGGCTGCATTTAACCTCCAGCAGCGACTGAGGGCGAGTGAGTGAATGGGGGGAGTGTAAAGGGGTCCATTTGCAGCGCGTTTATCGGGCGCGTACTGTGGGGAAAAGTTCGATAACTTTTTACTAGAATAGCCGAGTGTGCAAACGCATCGGTTGTTACTAGAACAAGCGGGAGCACCTTTTAAAAAAAAATCTCCTTATCAGTATAGTGTGGCACAGGACATGTTTTTGTCGCCACGGCGCAGTGCCACGCTCCGGGTGATTTATCCCGTTACCTTGTCGCCTAATCCGCGGCGAGGATGGATCTTAGAACCGAACACATTGGATACCGTGCTCGACACCCGTTATTTTCCGCACGAATTTCAATCGTCTATTCAGTTTTAAACATTTTCGCTCTTTTCTTTCCAACCGTAAGATTTGTAAGGCTGGTTGGGTGCCCCTCCCCATGGCGGGGGGGATTGTACCGGGCGCTGGAAGCTGGGGTAGTTGATGTGGGTGGAAGAGGGTGGATTCTATCTCCCATTTCTGGGCGACTGGTTGGAGATGATGGAAAAGGAGGGTCCACCATCGGCCGGGCGGGGGGCGGGTCCGCTATAACGGGTGTGCTATCTCCCTGACATTTCTCTCCGTTCTGTCTTCGCAACAGGTCTGACCGATGTGTAGCCAGCCCGCGGGCCTGCTCCGCTCGCTGTCAGATGGAAGCCCCGACCGCCGTGGATTCGCCCTTCTCTCTCCAGCTTGCCCACGACAGAGGGCGGCAGCGGATTGATCCTGACTCGGGAGAGATGCAGCAGGGTCCGGTGCTCTCCATCGACCAGATCCGGGCCATCCGGGCCAACAACGACTATGTGGAGCGGCCCATGGTGATCAGTGCAAAGGTTGCAACCAGCTGCCCGCCCAGCTCGGCGCAGAAGGGGGACAGGACGGCAGAGCCCAGCCTCGCTGCGGTGGGGGCGCGCTCCTCGGCTCAGCTCCATCACCACGTTCAGCAGCACTTGAGTCGATCCACCAGTACTGTCAGCTCGGCATCCCGGAGCAGCACCACGTCCGAGCACAGACTGCTGGTCAGCGTGAGCTCGTCGCCTTCTGTCCAAGGAATTATCAGGGCGCAGCCCAAGGCTGACTTCAAAGCCAACTTTACCAAGGCTCCGGGCGCCGAGGACTGGAGCCAACACTCGCTGCGGTGCGAGGAGTGCGGGAAGTGCAAGTGCGGCTCCTGCACCGCCCCGAGGACTCTGCCTTCGTGCTGGCTCTGTGACCAGAGGTGCCTTTGCTCATTCCAGAGCGCCCTGGAGTACGGCACTTGTGTCTGCTGTGTCAAGGGCCTCTTCTACCATTGCTCCAACGACGACGAGGATAATTGTGCGGACAATCCGTGCTCCTGCAGCCAAGGCAACTGCTGCGCTCGTTGGACCGCCATGGGCCTCATCTCCATCTTCCTGCCCTGCTTATGGTGCTATTTGCCGGCTAAAGGATGCCTTCGAGTCTGCCAAGGTTGTTATGACGGCGTCAAGCGGCCGGGTTGCAGGTGCAAGAACTCCAACACCGTGTGCAGGAAAGTTTCAAACGCACCTTGTCCCAAACCCTTCGACAAACCCTTGTGACCAAGAAACGTTTCCTATACCGTGACCAATGCTAACCCTGTGGAAGTTCAGAAGTCACAATCTCCAAAGCTTCCTTCGCCCCTTGGAGAGATTTCCAAGGGGGGTTGAATTCTCGCGCTGAGACTACCCCACCGCGTGTGTGTGTGTATGACTGCGTGTGTGTGACCGTGTGTGTGTACGAGAGAGATAGATGGCAGGAGAGTAGATTCCCAGCTGGTTGTTTGTAACATCCTGGAAATCTAATGGTTCTCTCAATATCTTGGAGTTTGAGTATCTATAATCTACCGAGGGAAAGGGGACCATCTATACCCCATTCCACGTTAAGCACCTTCTTGCGGGTTGTTCCTGTGTTTGTTGCAGGCCCAAACCATTCCTTTATGTGGCTGACAAACCCCGACACGATTCCCACTGTAGAGAATATCAAGTACACCAACCGAAAGAAATTGAATGTTCTCCATAGCCCACTCCCCACCCCAACACCCCTCCCCTACCCCTCACTCTGAGGGTGGCCACCTGCACTTGTCGGGCTTCAATCTCTGAGGTCCTAAGACTTGGAGGAGAACAGAGGCTACTTCTTCTTCGAGTGCTCCACAGGTAGAGACCCGGGAACCGAGCCCTCTGCCAGATGGTTGCGTCTTCAGTAAACCACTGTTTATGGGAAAACCATGCAACTTGTCTTCCGTCAATGCATTAAATATTTATTGCTTGGCTTAGAAATGCGATATAGTCAATTGACAATATATTCTCTTTCTCTAGAATCACAGACGCGATTATTTATGTATTCTTCTGTCAGTTACTCAAAAAGTTCGGTTATGGGGAGCGGGTGGCGTTTGAACCCGTTTTGATTATTTGTCAATTCATGGATTCCCAGCGCGATTGTTTTGCAGAAGTTCGGCTGATACTTTTCGTCTGCTAACACTCCCAAAGTGGAGTAGCTATTCTTTTCCAATGGATTTGTGTTTTTAAGAGGAGCCACGTTCGCTCCCCACATCCCTCCCCTTGTTCATTGGTGGTCGTTACACGGGGACTTAATATGGATTTCAGCATGTTGGGTAATTGACACGCGGTATACCTGCATGTGGTTGAGAGGGTTGGATGGCACTTTTATGGCGAAGAAGCCGGATTTTTCAGTGTTTTAGGCAGACGTTTTATTTGCCGCGTTGATGTTCATCATCATATCGTGCGTGCACCGTGTTTCCTCGCCCTCCTAAAATAGGACTTCTTATGTAGAGGGAATGCGTGTTAAAAACAATGGGATTTAGGGTTATGTGCCTGGTGCCACGCTATGGCATTTGCCACTGAAGCTGCTGCGCATCGGGCTGACGTTTCAACACGGCCTTTTCGGGTGGCGAAGTGAGCCCTTAATGACTTCGGTCCAACGAACCGTGTTCATGCGCCGCTTGGCAAACCGCCCCCGACTCTGAATATGAAACAATGACAACCTGTTACAGGTGACTCTGCCCAGAAGCAAAACAAATATCCATGTAGACAGGCACCAATTGTGTTTCTGTCGTTTCACGCAATCGCCCATCCGAGTTTACGCTCAAACACTATCTATCCTTCATCCAACCTTTCATGCAATTGTAGTTGTACTAACTATTAATTGTAAGAGTGTCCGTTTCACTCCCAACAGTAAATTAATTAATCACTTAAAAATAGCCCGTATAAATTTACATCATCCTTGTTGCATCACTGTTCATTATAAAACACAGTTCACATTATCAGGGTCTGAAGAAGGGTACCCACCGGAGACATCACCCAGCCTTCTTCTCCAGAGAAGCTGCTAGACCCGCTGAGTTACTCCAGCACTTTGTGTCTATCTTCAATATTATCCTCATTGAATTCCATTCAGTATGACTTTTAATTGGGAGGTTGTTGTAGGAAAACAAAATCAGAGATTGTGTTTCTTCTGTACTTTTATTCATATAGAGATAAATTGAATTTGCCCCTTGGCCAGCAACCCTGTATTTCCGAAAAGCACAGTCACAATGTTTAAGCTGATATTCTGTTTTACATTTTTTTTCATTCTGTGCTTTACAAATGGTAATTTTGTGCTTCTTTCTAAACTGGCAAGAATGGAGCAATTAACTAGGAGGCAAATTGTCTTTTGATAAATCGCCACCAAATTCCAATAAGACCAATAATGTTTTTTTTTGGCAATGTACAGTTACTCTAAGTATGGGCTAGCTGGGGTCTAAAAGAAAGGCGCTGATCTCACCAGGGCAAGGCTGCTTTTCAACTGGAATGGTCCTCATTAGGACTTCGAAAGATCCCTTCGAGTGGGATCGATCTGAAGGTAAGGGGAGCAATATTGTTCAACCTCTGACCTCTCTCCCCACCCCGGTGGCCATGGGTGGAGGCCGGGGGAGGTCGTAGTTAAAGAGGGCCAACCATAGATATCCACGATTGCCCTGACTGCCCTCTTCAACTAAGAAAGGGAGGCTCCCTCAGAGTAGTTGCCGATGAGCTATGGGACTTCCAGCATAACCAAGCAGAGTTCTATACAAGGAGGATATCTTCATGGAGTTTGTACTTGAATGGTCTGTGACTGTTCACAATTGGTTATTCTAGAGAGGCTATTAAATAATTCAAAGACCAAATCTTCTTGGCTGTCTCAAGGGACGGCCTGCCCTTTTAGAGTGAAGTCTGTGGTAAGAGCAGTAAAGGTATGTCTAGCAATTGCAATCCGCTCGCCCTGTAGTATCTCTGATCAAAACGGTTTGTTAAATTATGTATCTGTATTTTAAGCATGTGCATTAATGGGCCATTGACATTTTTGCAAATTGAAACTATAATAATGATTGCATTCATAATACAAACTGGCTAATATTGAGCATTGTAGCCAGGGAATTATGCATTTACCTTGGGGTCATGGTTTTCCTAGAACCTACTTTTCATTTAAAAAATATATTATTTTTTTCATAAACTTTGCAAATATGCAACAGGGGACATACACTATTCACTAACTAGAGTGTTATTAAATTTGTTTGCAAGATTTGCATTACGTTAACATGGTTTTCCTGCAAGCTGTTTGGCAACCTGAAACACCAGGAGACAAACTGTTTTAAGAAAAAGACGTAGTGTGTGTGTATGTGTATGTGTGTGTGTGTGTGTGTGACAATTATGCAATGCCCTCTGCCTAAAAACCAGTACACGAGGACAGAAATCAGTTTGAATAAGCCATACAGAATCTACGTGGGGATCCGGAAAAGAACACCTTTATTTTGGACTATAATGCAGTGACACTTTATTGCCTGGATGTCTGGAGCACCTATTGGATCACAATTCAGCGTACAATCTGGGCCTTGATTCATTAAGAGGAGGAACCACTGGCACGTTTCGATCTGACCAGACGTCACGTTCACGGGCATTTCTTGCTTTTTGGGGGGCTATGAACACAGCAAGAGCCTGCTCTTTATTATAGTTACTTTGATATATTTTTGTATATACAATATTATTAATACTGTGAATGGTGCCATATGAAGGAAGGACTCCGGTTATTGGTACATTGTACATTCAGGTGAATGTCCGACTCTGTCTCCTGCTAACATCGGGCTCTATTACCCTATATACAAATTCCAATTATTGCATTGCTTAGGTACAATTGGCATCCTGTATATCAATCAAAAGTTACTGATTCTCTTATGTTTTACCATTATGTTGATTAGTCTGAATATTTATTTGAAGTTTTATTTTATAAGATATTTATTTAAACAAACACCCTTTAGAAAAAAAATGTACAGAACTTGCTGCAAAAATGTAAGGGTGGCACTACAGAGCTGAATAAAGGTATAAAATAGAAATATATTAATTTTCAAATTAAATTGCTGTGTTTGTTTTATTCTGTGGCTGCAATAAAGTTTGCCTTTCTTTGACAGAGTGGTCCAAGAATACTTGGACTGTTTATCTTCTCATGTCTCTGACATGTGAAATTGCAGAATCCCAGAGATGTCTTCACCAGGGAAGTACAAAAGGCTTATTTTCTACCTTTTTACACTTCCTATAGTGTGGAGAATCTTATTGAAAAATCCAATACTGTGGAGAATCTTACTGAAAAATGGCTTTTCTATTTCAAGACAAGTAGGATTAAGAACTGTACTGACAACGTGTACTAAAAATGCAACATGGATTGTCCATCCCGAATTGTGCTAAACTGGATCTACAATCACAGCAATGCTGAAACTGCGCTCGGGTTTCAGATGACGATTTTTGACCCATGATAAAGGAACAACATACTAATAGAATTAATGATATATATATGCTGATATCCCTATGACTTTGCTAATCTCACTCTTCTCAATGGAAGATGCTGGAGGTGGGTCTGAATAAACATGTTCAGGTACTACATTACATCCTGTAAATAATATAACAGTCTCTGTGTTCCACTGGTGGAGGTCAATTATGGAGTCCAATATCAAGGGCACTGACCATTGGGGATATAGTTGAGCAATCTGTAATTAAATACCTCCTATTTCAGAAGCTTAGCTTTGGCTTAGCTCAGGAGTGTGTGCATTTGCCTGTACACATACAAGTCTTGAGAGTCAATTCACAAATAGAACATATTTTCAATTCACATCTAGATAGTACCTGATTGCAGGCACCAAACCATTTGCAGTACTTTAATTTTAGGTTTAATTTTAGAAGTCTTTATCATGAGTATTTGTGCTGCTGAATTGAATCTTCTCTTCCAGGTGACAAAATTGTACAGACTTTTACATGCAGATATTCATCTGTCCTCATTATAAAGGATTTTAGAAGCACCCAGCGGATATCCGCTGTTGATTTTTCAGCCAACATTAACGCATATAAAAATTAAAATAGGTTTGTCTAGTGAGTGAAACGTCCTTTTCATTGATCTAACAACATGCATTGAGTTTACTAAATGGGCAGGAATCTTTAAATTACATTATCAATTCCAATCTGACCATTTGTGCCCTTAGTGTGATGTGGTGTTGTGGATTTGAGACTCAAAGATGCTTTGTAAGGCATTGTACCAAGAACAGATGCTGTCCTGCCTTTGTCAAGGGTATGTCATTAGTGTTCTTACACAATTAACAGATCTATTATTTCTGGTCTTAGCCAGAAGCTCATTTAATGTAGCAAGAGGCACCCCTTTCTCTCCCTGGTAGTGAACATAACCAGCATTATATACCCTCTGAGCAGCCAAATTACTGGTAGCATGAACTTCAATGTGCAACTTGGAAAGAAGAGGAGCTTTACGGAAACTTCTATTTGACTAATGCTCCCCATCTTTGTCCACAATGTGGGTAACTGCACACTCAAAAGGCGCATGAATCTTGAATTTAAGAGGTACTTTGACACGTTATTTTCCTCAAACTGTTTGCAGAGGGTTTAGCTCTTCATTCATCAGAAGTGCAGTAGATTCTGATCAGTCTAACAACACCCTCACCCCACGCAGGATTTCATATACTCATGAAAAGTGTTACACCCTGACTGACTCCACACAAATATGGTTTTATATTTCTGCCGCCTTTGCTCCAATTGCCATACCTATGAACAGATGTGGTAGGTAAATGCTATTGAAAATTGTCACCTGCCTGGGTTGCATTCGGACCTCAATGTCATTGGACAAAACTGCTCACCATAGTGGGAACATCCTAAAATGCAAAGACACCCCTTGGCTTTCTTTTGCACTCATGCAATCTACCTTCTAAACCCATCTCTCTCTTATATTTTCCAAACTTTCCTCCAATTATAAATGTTCCCAGGCTATGATTGCCTCTCCTGCTTCCCTCCTTTTCCCACTGTCATAAAGTTCATTGTAGATTTACTGACCCCCATTCCGAATCTGAGCTCTGGTTTCATCTTGAACATACATATTCCTCTAGTTTCCCCCATCTCATCTCATGTCCTCACTAAACTTACCTTGTCTATTTGATCCACCCACAACTCCCTTAACCCTCTTTCTAGCAGACCGGTAACAAACAAATATCCCTTCCCGTCTCTCATGGTAACTGATGTTAATACCTCTCTACCCCTCCACATGGTCCTCCACAAATTTGTTGTCCACATTTCTTTCCTTGAAAATATCTTGAGCTCCAATATTGCTCCACCTCCAAACCTCTCTTTTCACTTCTGACAATCACAATGCTGCCACACCTACCTTTCCCTCTATTTATCCTGTACTATATGTAATTGACCAAAAACAAAATCATAAATGACTTTCTTGATGTTTGGGCTATGACAAGTTTCCTCCTGACCCTATTGATATGGTTGAGATTGTAATTGTTCTCCAATCGCTCTGACCAGTGTCCAGCAGGATGAGACTGTATTCACCTAGTTCTATTATTATCTATCAATTCATAATAAGATGTATTTATATTTCTACAGCTGCATCACAACCTCTGACTCGCCAAAGCATCTACCTGCATGCTGCTCCTTGGCAACGTTATCCAAAAGCATGGTCAATTACCCCATCTAGCCTGACAAGACACAATTATAATTCATCACTTATCCCCCATGACCCTCTGTCACTGATTTATAATACCGCTAATTCAATACCCATTCCTAAATGGGGGAATACCTACTAACTCATCAGCTCATCGGCTGTGAATGTCTTATCCATGCCAAAAATATACTAATCACTCAAACATCACTCCTACTCTCAATAGCCCTATTTTGACTCTCAGTTAAGCCATTATGCAATTTTGAATGTGTAGTCTTCTGCAACTCTCCAAGATACTCCCACTCCCCTGATCTGTGAACTGAACATTCCTAATTTCAAGTACTTCACCATGATCAATCAATCAATCACTTTTATTCGTCACCTTGAGAAGTTTTGGCTACATTTGCAAACATTCTAAACTTTACAACTCCCTTCCAAAGACTCTTAACTTTCCTCCTTTTAGATTCTTTTTTAAATCTACCTCTTTAAACATTATTTACCAATGCTTTGTTTATTGACACTACTGAAAGGTGCCTTGAGATATTGGAATATAGTATTTATCAAAACATGTTTTTATTGTTATTTCGGACCCATAATAAATAGGTGTTGAGATTATGCATTCAGTGTACAGGGAATTCATTAATATAATTAAACCAAAGAAATAGTTAAATACATTGTTAGCACATATCTAATGAACACGGAGAATGCTTTTGTGTGCCGGATACTTGCCTACTGTGGCAGGGACGTAATTCAGCCTTGGGGCTCAATTACAGTACTCTTGTTAAATTGTAACAATAACTGCAAGGCATCAGATATGAACTTGGATCTAGCTCAGCCAAGCACTCAGACTGTTGGCAAGGCAAAGATGGACCACAGCAATGTAAGCTTATATCTGAATGGCCTGAACAAACAACTGGTGCCAGAAATTGAAGGCAGAGATTGCAATCTTGCCTTTTTATTTCCCTTTTCTACAACGATAAGCAGAGACCATGGTTATTGAATGGGAAGATGAGAACTTCGATCTAAACAAGCATTTCTCCAACTATTAGGCAAGAGGAGTGGTTTTTGACAAATTATGTTGTCTTACAGCGGGTGGGTTGGATAAGGCAAAAAACAAAGGGGAAGATGACATTCTTTCTGTAGCTATCCTTATTTATTCAATGATCACCAGTAAAATACAATTAACAAGCAGCGTGTCGATTACTTTTCAGAGGAAGAGGATGAGGGATTTGATCCTATTTTAATCAAAGGATGGTTTAAGTTTCAAATTTAGTATAGAAGGTTTGCCCTAGGTTATTTTATTACAGGTACTTATTGAGGTAAAATGTTTGATTGTGTATTTTTAAACAAAGTAATTTTCTACACCCTGAGTGCCAAAAATAAATAAAATCATTGTATACGTGGAATGTCTTGCTGTGGAACAAAGGGCTGCCAAGGATGTATTTTTATTGATTGGCTTTGCGGAGATCAGCTTCACAGCAAGCTCTGAGTTTGCTAACTGAGGCATATTATTCTACAGGAAGGAAGTAACCAGCATTGTCATTGTCTGCTGATCAGGCAATGTTCAATCACACATACATTGAAAAGAGCAAAAATAACTTTATGCAAGAGGCATTGGGTGTACAGGAATTTTGATAGTAACAGAAATTCTCAGCAATTCAAACAGCACCTCAGATTACCATTCATTTGTGATACTACCAGCAGCTGTATCATTTTGTAGAATTAGTATAGAGTCATAGTCAGAGTCTCTGAAGCGTGGAAACAGGCCCTCAGCCTAACCTACCCACACCATCCTACATGTTCCATCCACACTAGTTCCACCTGCCTGGGTTTCACTCATATCCTTCTTAACCTGTCCTAGACATATGTTTCTATGTCTATGTTTCTATGTTTCTATGTTTCTATCCATAGAATAGCAGAGATCTGAATCAAACTTCAACTTTGATGCTTCTCTTTATTTTCAGTTAGACTGTTAGAGTTTGTATATATTCTAAGCCAAGTTATGCAAAAAGAAAAAGATTGCACCTGGAGAATTTACATCTGATCTCTAGGATGTTGCTTTGGGTGAGAATTCCTCAGCATAGCGCCATAAGCCTAGCCCCCTTAAATGACCTCTTTTATCTTCATACATCTGAAATGGGCATTGTTCACTGATGATGGTGTAATGTTTAATTCCATTTCCAATGCCAATAGCTAAAGGTCCTAGGCATCCATATATCACCAGCAATCTAACTTGGTCCATCACACTGATATAATGAATAGGTTAGTGCATCAGTGTGTTGACTTCGTTAGACTTCTGAGAACATTTCATAAAGATTATCCCAAATTTTCCAATGTGCAAAAGTAAGTATTCTGATGGGATGCATCTCAGCCTGCTATTGCAACTGCTTTGCTCTGGATCACCTGGTCCTGCAGAGAGCAGTAAACTCAGCTCAATTCATCACACACATTTCACTTTCTTCTGTCCAGTTCAACTTCTCAATGCATTGCACCATGAGGGCTGGAAGTATTGTCAAGTATGCTTGTCACCCTGGCGTTTCCCTTTTCTCTTTATTAACTTCTGGACACCCGAGCTTGAAAACCCGGGTGTCCAGATGTAATAACTTTTTCCCCACTGCTATTCGACTTCTGAACCGATAATCTCAGACCCCATTCCCAGAGATGCTGCCACGTACTTTTGACTTAACTCTATCTCATTCTGTTATTCTATTTTTGTAATTTAATAGAATATTTTGTAATACTCTGATTTTGCACCATGATCATGCGCCATTCTGTTGTTTTTCACGTATTTATTATTGTATATACCATTATATTTACTCTGAAAGCTTCATATGAACAAGAAATTTGAACTCTGGTGTATATGATAATAGATTAATCTCATCTCATCTCATCCAATACAACCTAATCTAATCTAATCTGATCTGATCTGTTCTAATCTAAATTCATAGATAACGAAGCAGTCCTCACCTGTCTGTAGAAGGAACTGGTCAATATTACTGCATGGAAAGATACAAAACACTGGAGAAACTCAACAGGTCAGGCAGCATCCCTATGGATAGGTGATGTTTCTAGTTGAACCAACCCAAATTGTCACCTATCTATGTTCTCCAGGGTTGCCGACTGACCCGCTGAGTTACTCCAACATTTTGTGTCTTTGCTTGGTAAATCAGCATCTGCAGTTCCTTGATTCCAAATACTAATGCATGGGCTGGGAACTGGCAGTAATACGTCTATTACAAAAATCATCATCTCCGATAAGATTTTCTGACGTTAAGTTGCATGACCATAGTCATGACTCAGATACCATCATCTCAGTGTGATTGTTGACTAAAAACTTAACTGAACTATCCACATAAGTACCATGTTCAGCAGTATTCTTGATATTCTTTGAGATTTCCACATTCCTCAAACCCTTTCACTCATCCTCAAGGCCTATCTACTGTAATACTTTAGGCTTTCCCAATGAGTGAATGAGTATTAAAAGAATAAAGTTAAACAGTGAGCAAAGTTTAAGAAGGGTTGAAGGCACAACTGACAACCGTGGGACAAAGGGAGTGAAGAATACATGTAAGACAGCAAAGTTCAGAAGTCTATTTTCCAGGATTTTGTTTTGTTAAATGCAAACAATTATTACTGAGAATACCAAAGGCTTGGCGGAATTTGTATCATTGGGAAAACTATATTTAATTTACATTCCATTTTTAAAAATGCCAGTTTCTTCAACTTCTGTTCTAATGTCATCATTTTCCCATTTGTCATACTTTCATTATAGAGAATCCTTATTTTAATTTTCAGGTTTGCCCAGTTATTTTTTAATCATTCTCAGTTTGATTTACTGGCTTGCCTTTGACTGGTCAGCAGTATATATTTATTTTGGACCCAATTGATTATTTTTATCAATATTTCCCATTGCTTTTCCTCATTTCCCTGTTTACCTTTCCCAGTTTTCCCAGTTGTTTTCCCTTTACCTACTAGTTTGAATTAGTGGTTTTTATTTGAAGTGGAAGCAGGAGTAGGCCACTCAGCCCTTCAAGTCTGTTTTGCTATTTAGCAAGATCATGCTTTATCTGATTGTTACCACGTTTCAACATTGTAGTCCGCCCTCGGTAACCGGTCTTCCACTGCTTATCAGGCATCCATCTACCTGTGCCTTAAAAATTATCAGCGAGATTCAATGCCAGATTTCCAATATTTTCTAATCTCCGACCGCCTGCCCTGCAGTCTGCGGTGCTTCTAAGTGCGGCTCGGCGGGGACTTTAGATCTTCGACCCCCGGCATGCGATCTACACCATCTTGAAGCCGCGGTCTCCGGTAGGGAAGCACCGATTCAAGACTTACCTTGTCTGCACATCTGGCCGCCCGCAGCAGTGACTGCGGAGGGTTGTGGTCCCGACCACGGGGAAAAATGGAGGAGGACTGACTAAACTTTGTGCCTTCCACCACAGTGATGAATGCTGTGGTGGATGTTTGTGTTAAATTTTTATTGTGTATTGTGTGTTCTTTTTTTTTATTGTACCGCTGCTGGCAAGTTCATTTCACTGCACTTTATTGTGCACGTGACGAATAAATCTGACTTGACTTCCCCAAGAGAAAATAAACTTCGCCTCATTTCTGTTTTAAATAAATAGCCCCTCATTTTTATACTGTGATGCTTTTTTCTAGGACTGTGTTGGCTTTCCTTGCATGCTCAGGCTTTCACACCTCTCCCAAAGACATTCTGCCAGGTTAATTATCCAGTGTAGGTGGGTGGCTCGAGACTTTGGAGGTTGGGCAGGGAATTGATGGACTAGTGAGAGAGATCAGGTTGTGGATGAATTAGAATGATAGGAATGCTCTGAGGGCCAGCATACACTCGATGAGCCAAATTACTTCCCTCTATGCTAAGACCTATATGAAGATTCATGTTTCTTGTTTATTTTACCTGCCAAAATGGACAGCTTCATGTTTAGTGACAGTTAAAGCATCCAGGGAACAAGATTAGTCATTTTAGGCCCTTGCACCTACTCCGTTGACTCAAGGGGCTGATTGGCCTCTCTTCATTTCTATGCAATTACATTGGTTTTTGCCAGCAAATGTTTCACTACGAGTAATGTAACACTTGGATCCAAAATATGCATTGTAATTTGGTTGGGTAAAGACAACCTTTTTTCTTCTCATTTAAGACGTGCTCCTTCCAACCTAAAAGAAACAGATTGCATGAATTAATGTTATGTCTTGAGCTGAGTAAAGTGAGAAGAATGGTGAGTTGAAGGGGAAGAGAAATATGTCAGGCTGAATGGAAATGGAGAGGATGTGGATGAGTGACTGTCAGCATGAAGTGAAAGGGACAATAGTAAAGGGGGCGGTCATATCTGGTTGACCAGGAGGAAAAGAGAGAAATCTGCACTAGCAATGTGTTCTCCTTGTTCACTTACATTCATGCCAAAGTTCCTAAATAAAATATTTAATAATAATCTTGGTTATTTATGATGTTGTCAGTCAGGACTTTCTCAAAATGGCTAACTAAAATGGATTATATTTGCAGTATGATGTATATAGCCCAACATAACACCAATTCTACATTCAGCAAGAACCCACAAATATCAATGATATGAATCAATACTTGGTAATAAAAGGAAGGAAGGAGTACTCATGTGTATAATGTCCAGCTTCTCTTCAAACACACTCAGGAGATTTTTAACATTCACCTGAACCAAGAAAAAGTTAAAAGAGGTTTGGTTTGTATTATTTAACAAATGATTAACTGGGCCTTGGGATAGAGCAAAGTTTACATATATCTCGATCCAAGTATATCAAGAATCCAAGTGTTACATTAGTCCAAGTAAAACATTTCCTGGAAAAAGCTGTGTCAAAACCTAAACATTTTTTTCCCAAGGTTTAGATTTTCTCTCACCATATATCACACCCTGAAAGAGACACCCACATTGCTTCAGAGCTGCAGTGTAAACTGTGGCAAGAAGATGAATTGTTTTGTGGACACAAGGGATAGCTTTATGTTAATCAGGGATAGCAGTACAGAGGCGAGTCTCCAACCTCTCTCGACCGTGCATACATGTCCATTACACACACATAGGAATAAAGGAGCCTAGAAGAGAGATAGACCATTCAGCCCTTTGAGTCTACCATCCTCCATTTGACTACACAGATCCCACTCATTCTCTCTTCTCTGCTCTCCTATCACGCAGAAAATAAAAAAGGCTCCACATACATGACACTAATCTCATGAACAGTGTCTTCACTGCTTTTGTCAGACTCTTCAACAGACCTCTAATATTTTAAGGATGAATTCTCCATCTTCTAACTACTTAGTCGCGGCCCAAGTATATATTTGAGTTCTCTATAACTGTTGTATGATATTTTGCACTATATTTATTTTCTACTTTGCTCCACCTGATGTACTCATGTATGTTATGTTCAGCCTGGATAGCACACAAAAACGGTATTTTGCTGTATTGCGGTACTCGTGACAATAATAAACCAACGCCAATACCAATTTAGCGAGATCCTGGCACCCTTTTTCACCCACTATATATGAAAGGTCATTTGGCATTGCAAATATTCTACTTTATGGCAAACTACAGTGAGAATAGCACTTTAAAGGATGTGTGGAGTGGAATTTGGAGAAGGTATGGTGATCCCTGTGGCGGCACGGAGACCTGGGTTTGATTCTGATCTCGGGAGCTGTTTGAGCGAAGTTTGTACATTCTCCCTGTGACTGTGTGGGTTTCCTTTGGGTGCTCCAGTTTCCACCAACATCCGAAAGATATACACATTTGTGGGTTGATTGGCCTCTGTAAATTACCCCGATTGTGTATTGAATGGATGGGAAAGTGAAATTACTTAGAGCTAGTGTGAACAGATGATCGATGGCTGGCGTTGCCTCAGTGAGCTGAAAAGCATGTTTCCATGCTGTGTCTTTCAATCTATCTATCAATCAATCAATTAGTCATTGAGGACTAGAGTCCTGGATCCTGCGATGCACTAGGCTGCTTATTATTTTACTGCACCATCAAAATAATTGAACACTAAAAGGAAGACTTTGTGGGGTCTACTTGGCGTCCTATCTACAGTGGCAATTAGATGATTTATGTGATAAGACTCTAGCATCATGTATGTGACAGATAATAGGCTCCTTTTAAGTAGAACTGGGACACTTGCATCCATTCAATACAGAGGGATACTTGCACTAAATGTCGGAAGGTGCGCTTAATAAGAGGAGTAAACTCTGGAATTTTATGGAATTGTGGAAAGCAGTGAAAAAAAATGTCTCAAAGGGCTCAATGCAAGCAGTATGATGTAGCTAACATGCACCAGTTCAGATCTATGCCTTTTGGTAAGTCTTATTATGGACAGCTGGGGACAGAGTCAATGAAACTTGCTATATTTCTGGTACTGAACCATATCTTGACATTTCCTTACTATTGCGGAATTGCCTCCACTCATCTTTTAAAAAAAAAATCCTCTTGAGGGTGACCAGCCTTTCAGTCACTAACTTTGACATTTCCTTCATGGGTGGAAATGGAAATGTACAACCCCTGCCTGGTTGCTTAGCTTTATTTATATTTATGTACCAAATTCTTTTTCCAGTGGCTTGGCCTATGTCTGCAACAAATGTTGTCACCTTATTCTCCAGAGGAATTGGACCAAATGTGTTTTTTTTAAATATAGGGAGAGTAAGTAGAAAGCAGAAGGAGCATGGTAATTGGCAGTGATCCTGTTTGATCCCCCGTGGTGAGACTAATCCAATAATTCAAAATGTAAACATGCATGTTTTTTTTTGGTCATCAAGCTGAGGAAGTTAGTCTGGGAACATAGCACTTTACAGCTATCGACAGAAAACTTCGTTGTCAAGCACAAGATGAGTTAGAAATAGAGTAAACAGCCTTTAGTTTCCTCCACTCCCTGTCAACGAGCAAGATCTCATCACAAGGTCAGGAGTGTGGATTGTGTTCAACTATTTGTGATTCTTCAAAGTGATGCTTCCCCTGTGCGCATAAAGCAATATGAATGCATTTGGGTATGGCTTCATAAGTGGCAAATAGCATTCCAGGCCTACAAATGCTCCTCTCCGATGAAACATAGGTATAACAATTTGCATTTCTGTCAGGGCCTCCTTCGTTGTCAGAGTGAGGCCACATGCATCTCATATTCTGCCTGGGTAGCTTACAACCCTCTGGTATAAATGTTGAATTTTAGGTAACTACCTACAACTTCTCTCCCCACACTTCACTACCCCTGCCCCACCTCCCTGCTTATCCCCCTCTCTTCCCTGAGCCTCACCTGGACACACACCCTCCTTTTCTCTTCTCTAACCACCCTTCCACCTATATTCCTACCTCTGCCTTCACAATTTGCACTTCCATTCTTATATCATACATTTTGTCTTTTCATCTCTGGCCTTTGTCCAACCATCTGCCTATCAACCCCCCCACCCCCCACATAAAATGACCTATCAAACACCAGGCTTTGTCCTGCCCCTTTTCTCCAAACTTTCTTCAACCCCATCACAATCAGTCTGGGGAAGATACCCGATCCAAAACATCACCCATCCACGTTGTCCAGATATGTTGGACCTGCTGAATTACTCCAGTACTTTGTGCCTCTTTTTGTAAACCAGCATCTGCAGTTCTTTGTTTCTACATTTATGACTTACTTGACTCTTACCTCTTTCCTCACCCAGGCGATTCTAAACTCACCAAATGTAGTAATTTGCCATCCTTGCTCAATATCTTGGTGATTTATACTTTGTTCAGGCACTGGACAGACAACTCTTGCTGCTCTAGTTTGGATTACAGGTTATATGGTATTCTCCCTGATGGTTTTCCTTCACTTTAGAAGTTGTTGTATAAACATTTCACAAGACTGCAGTCCAGGCTGTAATGGCCAAACAGAACTTATAAGGAGAAAATATGTAACAAAATAGTAGTTTAATCATGTAAGGTTTTAAAGCAATTGTGAGCTCAACTCTCTCTCCTAACACTGAAGATGCTTCTAAAAGGCCATTTCTTGACCAAGGTTTGAAAAATCTTGATGTAAAATCTCCCTTTGTGCGACAAAGTCAATATATTCTGATAGAGCCATTGCGAACTCCCGTCCAATGTCAAAACAGCTACGTAAATGTAAGTTGTTGTCAATGAATTGTAACACAAATGTGTTTTTTTTTACTATTGCCCTCTAGAGCTATCTACTCTCTGATAACATCAGAAGAATTATTCTATTTTAAGGAACCCGCTGAGAAATTGTCTTTAAAGGAAAATGGCCAACTAAGTTAAATATCTGTTTCTTAAATTCATAAATATATGTGGGTAAAACATACCAATAAGCGTACTTTGATCCTTAAACTGGAACCTTTTTTTGGCTATTGTGAGATGATAAAATGCAACAATAAAATTCTGGAATGACAGAAAAGGTTAATAAAATAATATAAATTGAAATACTAAGTATAACATCATGTGATGTGTACTTAACCAAATATTATAATTGGTCTTAATTACCTTTACCGCTACCTGATGTACTTATGGTATGACATGATCTTACCAAGTTTACCTTTCCCGGGATCAAACTCATTGTGTCACTCTGTTACTTTGATCTTTGCCATACTAATATCTTTCTCAATCTTTATCCTGTCAGGTTGTTCAGTATCTGTGAAGAGAAATGATAGATCACGGACAGTTTGGGTCATTTAGTACCCAGGATTAAATATCATAATCTATCATCTCTCTTCAAAGATAGATGAGGTTATATGCACGTCTCATTTAATATTTAATCAGAAATCTGTGTAATCAATATTAAATAGCAGCGTTTTAAAAGCTGTGAATAGTAGGCCCAAACTTTGGCAAGGTGACAAGACTCATTATTCAAATTCAGAACAACTATTTCATCAGGTGAGGGGGGGTTATAAGACAACAGAGGATTGTAGTGTGACAGGCTACTCACAAACTTCAAAAGAAGAAATGTTAAGAAGATGGAAATAGTTTTCTTTGAATTTATACATGCAAGACAAATTGTTGAATATCGCATGCAGGTGAAATCATTGTATTAGGTTTCACAGTTCATAAACATGTCGCATGCTAGAAATGGTAAAACAAGATGGTGTCTAGAACTTATCAATAATTGCTAACAAATCTTTTGATGACCCAAATTTGAAAGTAGTAGTTTTTTTTACTGACTGGAAAAAACACAGGCTATCATCACTGTGGAAGTAGGGCAGCACAATGCCACAGCGGTAGAGTTGCAGCCTCACAGCGCCAGAGACCCAGGTTCGATCCGGCACTCAGGTGCTGTGTGCATGGAGTTTGTATGTTCTCCCTGTGACTGCGTGGGTTTTCTCTGGATGCTTTAGTTTCCTCCCAGTTCCTAAAGACGTACGGTTTTGTAGGTTAATTTGGCTTTGATAAAATTGTAAATGGTCCCTAGTATGTAGGATAGTGCGAGTGTATGGGTGATCACTGGTCGGCGTTGGACATGGTGGACCAAAGGGCCTGCTTCTGCCCTGTATCTCTAAACAAACCTAAAACTGAGATTGTAAATTGCTCCTAGCGGGTAGGATAGTGCTGGTGAATGGTGTGATCACTGGTCGGCATGGACTCAGTGGGCCGAAGGTCCTGTTCACGTACTGTATCTCTGAAGTCTAAAGTAGGCCAATGTACATTTAATCGAATAATTTTATTCCACTGTAAAATCTGTCCTATTGTGAAGAGTTTAACTGCGGTGGAATCTGAATCTAAACTTTGGCAACAGTACAGAAGCAGATGTTTGGTGGTGACTGCTGACTGAGGCTGCCTGGGATGGGATGAATGTTTTAAAATTTAGGGGCCCTGCATTTCATGAAAAATATAGCTGGAACTTCAAAGCACAGCAATTGAAAAAAAAACATGAACACTATGCCATTATCAAAAAAGGATTAATATTTTTTTATATTGAGTTGTTGATATCACTTTCAGTGGTAGCCTGTCGTTAATTCTTTAATCAGTGCATTCTCACACTTTGATGGTTGGGATGAATCTGGCTATCTTCAATTGTCATGGCAGATACGATCAGAATAAAACATCATAAATCAGTTACTTAGATATAAAGACAAATATATTTTAAGAAATATATTTTGCTTCATTTGCAGGCTCCACTATGCACGTCCTTTTGTCTACCTCCAATCCTTGTGGAATTCCCTTTTCTGTTCATTAAGTCTGTAACCTGTTTAGTTAATAAAGAATAAGCATGGAGTAAGTGAAGATAGATATATTATTATGTAGGAAGGAGCTGCAGACGCTGGTTTAAACCGAAGATCAACACAAAATGATGATCTCAACGGGACAGGCAGCATCTCTGGAGAGAAGGAATGGGGGAGGTTTCAGGTCAAAACAAAGGTTTTGACCTGAAATTTCAAGCATTTTGTGTCCATAGATAAATTATTACCCTATGTAATGCCCATAGCCTCCAGTTCGTATATTGGCACGTCATATAATTTAAAGATAAGAGAAACACAATGTACAGTTAATTGCTGGGCATGAAGGTCTCCATTCATGACAGAGGGAGGGGTAGTAGGGTGAGGCTGCATGAGAAGACTTTCTACAGAGGTTTTCAGAAAACCCCCATGCTGCCCAAAGAAGAAAGGCGTCCTGCGCTGATCTCACACAGGTATTTGTGCACAGCATGGGATAGCATGGGATAGAATCTTTCCATCATGGAAATGGTAGCCATCTTAATATGTAAGATTATAGACTGATTCATCACACACCAATTCTGAGCCATGATCACAGCTACTGTTGGAGCATAAACAGAAGCCAAGTGCTGCAATGGAAGGTTAGACATCAACCATGCAATCTCAGATTATAGTTCATTATGGCTGGTATTATTATATTATTACATTATATTACATATTCTATTAGTGTCCAAAGGTGATTATGGGTTCTCATGGCAGCCTAACAAGAACTCATCCAACAGAAGGTGCAGGTTGCAGTGGCAGTGATGGCACAGCACACTGACCTGGTACCCCCAGTCAGTTCAGTTTAGTTTATTGTCACTTGTACGGAGATACAGTGAAAAGCTTTTGTTGCGTGCTAACCAGTCAGTGGAAAAACAATACATGATTACAATCAAGCCTTTCATTTTGTACAGATACATGATAAGGGAATAACGTTTAGTGCAAGATAAAACCAGTAAAGTCTGATCAAAGATAATACAAGCAATGGCAACATTTGGGATCCCGCTTCCACTCACATGAATGGATTAATCCCAATCTCTATTGCTGTTACCCATTAACCAATGAGATTGCTGGCACTTCAGGGCAAACTCTGGTCTCTCCTCCTGAAGGCCAGCAGCTTTCTATCAACTTTACTGCAGTTATTTGCATCTTAGTACTTAGGAGAAAAGGGGAGCAAAAATCACAAGCAAACTATTCACCATGACTTGGATAAGATAGATCGGCAGGATTTTGGCATGGTTGGTGTCTACATTTACTTTAAAATCTTTGATGTTTTGGGTTTTATATTGGTATTGTGGGAAAGCGGATGATGAGTAACAGAGAGATTGTGAAATGGGTATTGTTGGTGAATGCTGCCCAGTCCATCAAAGGCACTGATCTTCCCACCATCATAGGGATCTTCAACGGTTGTTGCCTCAAAAAGGCAGCCAGCATCATCAAGGGCCCGTCCTTGCAAATACTCATGACCACTCTGCCTGGTGCTCTGTGTAAAGAGAAGACGAGAAAACATTCAAACAACAAATTGAGGCCGTACAGTGGCTCGGCAGTAGAGCTGCTGCCTCACCGTGCCAGAGACCTGCGTTCGATTCTGACCTCGGGTGCTGTCTGTAATGAGTTTTCTCCTTTTCACCCGTGACTGCATGGGTTTCCTCCAGGTGATCTGGTTTCCTCACACATCATAAAGACATAGAAACATAGAAACATAGAAATTAGGTGCACGAGCAGGCCATTCGGCCCTTCGAGCCTGCACCGCCATTCAATATGATCATGGCTGATCATCCAACTCAGTATCCTGTACCTGCCTTCTCTCCATACCCCCTGATCCCTTCAGCCACAAGGGCCACATCCAACTCCCTCTTAAATATGGCCAACGAACTGGCCTCAACTACCTTCTGTGGCAGAGAATTCCATAGATTCACCACTCTCTGTGTGAAAAACGATTTTCTCATCTTGGTCCTAAAAGACTTCCCCCTTATCCTTAAACTGTGACCCCTTGTCCTGGACTTCCCCAACATCGGGAACAATCTTCCTGCATCTAGCCTGTCCAACCCCTTAAGAATTTTGTAAGTCTCTATGAGATCATCCCTCAATCTTCTAAATTCCAGCGAGTACAAGCCAAGTCTATCCAGTCTTTCTTCATATGGAAGTCGTGCCATCCCAGGAATCAGTCTGGTGAACCTTCTCTGTACTCCCTCTATGGCAAGAATGTCTTTCCTCAGATTAGGAGACCAAAACTGTACGCAATACTCCAGGTGTGGCCTCACCAAGACCCTGTACAACTGCAGTAGAACCTCCCTGCTCTTGTACTCAAATCCTTTTGCTATGAATGCCAACATACCATTCGCTTTCTTCACAGCCTGCTGCACCTGCATGCCTACTTTCAATGACTGGTGTACCATGACACCCAGGTCTCGCTGCATCTCCCCTTTTCCTAATCGGTCACCATTCAAATAATAGTCTACCTTCCTGTTTTTGCCACCAAAGTGGATAACCTCACATTTATCCACATTATACTGCATCTGCCATGCATTTGCCCACTCACCCAGTCTATCCAAGTCATCCTGCAGCCTCCTAGCATCCTCCTCACAGCTAACACTGCCCCCCAGCTTCGTGTCATCCGCAAACTTCGAGATGTTGCATTTAATTCCCTCGTCCAAATCGTTCATGTATATTGTAAGTAGCTGGGGTCCCAGCACTGAGCCTTGCGGCACCCCACTAGTCACTGTCTGCCATCCTGAAAAGGACCCGTTCACTCCTACTCTTTGCTTCCTGTCTGCCAGCCAGTTCTCTATCCACATCAATACTGAACCACCAATACTGTGTGCTTTAAGTTTGTATACCAATCTCTTGTGTGGGACCTTGTCGAAAGCCTTCTGAAAGTCCAGATACAACACATCCACTGCTTCTCCCTTATCCACTCTACTAGTTACATCCTCAAAAAAATCAATAGGTTTCGTCAAACATGATTTTACCCTTCGTAAATCCATGCTGACTTTGTTCAATGATTTCACCACTTTCCAAATGCGCTGCTATCCCATCTTTAATAATTGACTCTAGCAGTTTCCCCACTACCGATGTTAGACTAACTGGTCTGTAATTCCCCGTTTTCTCTCTCCCTCCCTTTTTAAAAAGTGGGGTTACATTAGCTACCCTCCAATCCTCAGGAACTACTCCAGAATCTAAAGAGTTTTGAAAAATTATCACTAAAGGCATCTGCTATTTCTGGGGCTACTTCCTTAAGTACCCTGGGATGAACGAAATATCACTATGATAATGCCAAAAACCTGACCGCAGCTTTGGGATTTCACACGTATGTAGTTCAATGTGTAAACTCCGAATTTGCAGTCAGTGACTCCCTGTTCTATTTAGCCTTTTCCTCTGCAACCAAATGGAACCACTTGGACGAATTCAAGCTATTAGCAATTTAACCTTACTGTAGAATTCCCTGAAAATCTTATACTTTGTTCCGTTCCCCAGGGAATTTTCAATAGCTCATTAATTACTGCTTAATAAACTATCTGAGCCAAATAACTCATTTAATATTTGTGTGTTACTTTTCATATAAGTATTTAGCTACACAATGTTTTATGTTGAATTCTATCTACTCTATGTGGTGTTCTTTATTTTTTACTGTATGGCTGCATGGTGATTTCATTTCACTGTGCCAATTGGCACACGTGACAAATAAATGTATCTTGTATCTTGTATCTTGTAATTAATACAGGTTCATTTTTTAAAAGTTTAGTTTTGATATTTCTTCTAACAAACCGATAATCAAATCTTTCAGCGTGTTCTATTTTTTATTTAGCATTCCATAATATTTAAAATTAAAATTAAATCAAAGATCATTTTGAACTAGGTTCTCATTGGAAAATGGCAGAGACAAAGAACTGCAGATGCTGGTTTACAAAAGTAGACACAGAGTGCTGGAGTAGCTCAGCGGTACAGGCAGAATCTAAGGAAAATATGGATAGGTGACGTTTTAGTGTCGGGACCCTTCTTCAGAATGATTGGATGGACGGATGGAAAAGAAGGCTGGAAGAGAGGAGGGGAAGGACAAAGCCTGGCAGGTAAAAGGCCAACACAGGCAAGGAGTGTCATTTGATAGGCAGATGGGTTGAACAAAGGCCAGAGATGAAAAAAAAACAGAAGGTGAGATACAGGTGTTGCAAATTGTGAAGATAGAGGAAGGAATGTAGGAGGAAGAGGGGGAGGAGGGAGAAATGGGAATGAGTACAGATGGGGCATAGGGGCAGAAGTGCTGGGGGTTATATGGGAGAAGAAGGGAGAGGAGGACAGTTATGTAGTCACCTAAAATTGGCAAATTCAATGGTGATATTATTGGATTGTAAGCTACCCAAGTGGAACAAAGCTATTGTTCCTAGGGTTTGCATGTGGTCTCGCTCTGGCAATGGAGGAGGCACAGGATAGAAAGGACAGTATAAGAATGGGGAGAGAATTTAAAATGGATTGCAACTGGGAGTAGGGTTGCCAACTGTCCCGTGTTAGCTGGGACATATTGGGTTAAATTTGTTTGCCCCATATGGGGCCACCCTTGAACCGTATTTGACTACTTGGGTCGAGGGAACTGTCAGGTTGGAGTGCCGCGTCTGGCCCCGCCTCACCCGTCCCGACGTAGAGCAGCCCATGGAGTGCAGCAGCAGCGCCTCGCCCGTGGCCTTGTCGGTCGGCAGCCTGGCTAGCTGTCCAATCTTCGGACCTTCACTTACCAATGACACCGCCACCCCTCCTTCTCATGGCCGATCATCGGCTCATGAGTTGGATGGGGTGCTGGACTTTGCACGCGAAGTCGCATGCAAAGTCCGACGTGCGGACCAAAACTCCTCAGCTGGCCTGCCGGCTGGGCTTTGAGTGCAGTCCAGCACCCAAGCCAACTCATCATTCACCCAGCCATTGTCTAGTCAGTCAACGAACTGACATCGGGAATTTGTCCCTTATTTTGACCTTTTGTCCCTTATTTTGGAGTGAGAAAGTTGGCAACCATAACTGGGGGATCCTTCAGGCCTTCAGGTGGACCAAGCACAAGTGATTAAACGATTATCTAATGTTTAAGGTTAAGTGATCCTCTAATTTGACACTAATCATTGCTGATTTCAATTGCTGTTGAGGTTGCAGTTCAAGAATTCCCTTCATAAAACTTATGTTCACAACCACACTTGTTTCATTTTGGATGAAGTCACAACCCTTAAATCCCAACTCTTTGACCAAACTAATAGTCATCTGGTCTGATGCCTTTATATTTGGCCATAATTTTTGTTTGACAATGGTCTTGTATTGTGTCTGTAAAAGATGCAAAATATAGTGTTGTTGTTGTACTCCCTTGCTTCAAGTTACTCTTGAGAAGGTGATGGTGAGCAGTTTGCTTGCATTGTTGATTGTACAGTTGATAATGCCATTGAGGAATTGATGGTGAGATGCCCAGTATATGCTGTAGATGCAATGCATAGGTGGTTCAATGGTTCTTTATTGTCACGTATGCACTGCACAGTGAAATTCTTTTTGCATAGCTCACAGATGCACAGTGGGGTGGAAGATTGCAACCTACACGTGGTCCGCCCTGTTTTGACTAATCAACTCGACATGCACAAACAGAAGATCAAATAGAACAAGTTGTCCTACAACTTTAGGCTGTGCACGCCACATGAAAGAAGAAGAAGAAGATGCACAGTCTCCATATTTTTGCCACCATTAACAAAAAGAAAATATTCAAAGTCCATAGTCCGGTCCACATGCTGGATGTACTGGAGCACCCCCAATCCATTTAAGCCCAAGGCTGCTAAAGGACCTTCTCCATCATGCTTTATGTGCTTGACGTGCTTGGACTGTGAACCAAAGTCCCTCTCCTTGCCCGACCACCCTTGAGTCCTTGAGGCGCCTCCCACAGGACAATACCTTGAGGATCGCCTACCACAATGTTTTGGGGCTGGGGTGTCTGATCTCCAAACCCATCCTGCTTTGTGCTGAACAGAAATCCGTAAAACCCAGAATTCCTTGGCTTCCTGATTCCCATTACCATTAATATGCTTTAGGACCAATTGAAACCACACTGTATTTAAACACACTCTTGATGCCACAGGCATTGACTCTGCACTAGTATTTAGTTGCTTTGTCCACATTTTTTACAAGGCTGTAATAAAGTCTTAATAGAATCCAAACCAAGAATCATTGAGCAAGTTATCAGTGAGTGAGAAGGCAGCCGTTGATAACCTTATCAACCACTCCTTTCATAAATTTTGCGAATGATTGTGAGTAAACTGATTCGGGAATCATTGTTTGGACATGTCCTGCCTCTAAGCACAGAGCATACTTGGCTCATTGTCTTTGCCACTGTTGTAATTGTACTGAGCTTGGCTAGAGGCACCGATGGTTCTGGAGTCCAAGTCTTCAGTCATGCAGACAGAATGTAACAGAAGAAACTGCAGATGCTGGTTTACAAAAAAAGACACAAAGTGCGTGAATAATTCAATGGGTCAGGCAGCATCTTTGGAGAACATGGGTGAGAGATGTCTTGGGCTAGGACCCTTCTTAAGACTCTAACAACTAAGTGAAGTTTAGGATCATGACCGATCTTCAGACTCTTCAGTCTGAAGAAGGGTTGCGACCCAAAACGTCACTTATCCATATTCTCCAGATTAACTGCCCGACCCGCTAAGTTACTCCAGTAATTTGTGCCTTTTTTCAGCAGTACTGTAGTTGGGTCTGCAACTCTTTTCTACACTATTCAGCGAAATTTAGCCATATCCTCTGAAGTAAAATGAATTAGCTGAGGATTTCCTTCTGTTATGGATCTGACGTTCAGGACTTGGCCATCCCATTATATTATGGTTGAAAGGTATTCAGCATAATCTTTTACACTCATATTTTGGGCCCTGCAACTATTCACAGTAGTTATCTGCAACCATTTCTGTGCTCCCTGTTTCCCATTAGCTTCAGTATTCTTTAGGACATCTGGATACTACACCCACCCAGTTCAGAGATCAGTGACTTTGACCACTGCACTAGAATTCATCAGCTTTGTTTATATAATTGTCCACCCCCCTTCATGACAGGATGTGGCAGAATTCCAGAACTTTGAACTAGAATGATAATTGAAGGATTGCATAGTTGGCTAGGGGCATGCTGTTTTTAGTGTTTACATATAGTTCTTGTTGTAGCTTTACAAAATACTCTTCAGACATGCTCTTTGACCTTGCTTAGAGTCATCAAATTCAACTGCATAGAAACAGCCCTTTGGTCCGACTTGTCCATGGCGACCAGGATACCCTTCTGCAATAGTCACATTTATTCACATTTGACCATATCTCTCTAAACCTTTCCTATCCACGTATCTGACCAAATTTCTTCTAAATGTTGTAATTGTATTTATCTCAACTCCTTCTTCTGGTGACTCATTCCATGTACCAACCACCCTCTGAGTGAAAATGTTAACCCCTCAGGTTGCTATTAAATCTTTTCCCTCTCACCATAAACCGATGTTCTCTAGTTCTTGATTGGCCAACCCTGGGAAATAGACTGTATGCATTCACCCTATCTATGTTCCGCATGATTTTATATTTGTTTATAAGATCATCCTTTAGTTTCCTACGCTCCAAGGAATAATGTCCCAGCATGCATAACCTTTCCCTTAGACTCAGTTCCTTAAGTCCTGGCAACATCTTCGTTAATATTTTTCTGCATATTTTCCAGTTTAATAACATCTTTCCTTTAACGAGGTGGCCAAAACTGAGCACAGTAGTTCAAATGTGGCCTCACCAACATCTTGTAGATTGCAACATAATGCTCCAATTTCCATACTCAGTCCTCTGACTAACGAAGGTTTGTATACTAAAAGCCTTCTTCATCACCCTGTCCACCTGTGACTCCACTTTCAGGAAAACCACATATTTGTACTTCAAGGTCCCTATGTTCTACAGGGGCCTATCACTCACTGTAAAAGTGATTGATTTGATTTGATTACATTGATTTGACTTTGCAAAATACACATCTGGCACCTGTCTGAATTAAACTCCATTTGCCATTTCTTTGCTCACTTACAAAATCCCACTGTATCCCCCTTGATAATCTGTTCCAGTGCTTTTTGGTGTCACCCGTAGCCTGTTTTAGTGTTGCTCTCCTTATTGAACCAGAGTTTTTCATCAGTTTTTTAACCTGCAGAGTCATCTGTCAATGGCTCTACTTTCCTCTAATTCAGAGGTTGCTCTTCTAAAAATGATGTTAACTGGTCTGCCCATATTACATACTATTTACAGCACCGAAACAGGCCAACAGGACCAATGCTCCATTAACTATCTATCCCCACCCATCTTTTCAACTATTCCCAGGAATACATTGTTCTCTTCTCCATGCTATCGTGTGCGGATGTGGCGTCAAAGGACGAGAAGCCGAAGCAGCGAAGTGGAAGCCAAATAACCGAACGGAAACAAAACCGAAAAGCCAACTAACCGAAAGGGTGGGACGCCTGAAAGCAAACCCACCAAAAGGGTGGGACGCCCTTTCAATGATTTGGCTTGTAGGCGACCCAGCCTTTCGGTGAGTTGGAATTTCGGCATAGCGGCCTTTCGGTGAGTTTTCTTTTAGGCGTCCCGCCCTTTCGGTTAGTTGGCTTTTTAGTTTTGTTTCCGTTCGGTTATTTGGCTTCCACTTCTTTGCTTTGGCTTCTCGCCCTTCGATGCCACGTCCGGGTACCTATATTATAGCTTCCTCTTCAATGTATTAAAGTCATTTGGCTGAACTACTTTTCGTGCTGATGGGTTTCACATTCATACCACTCTCTGGGTAAATAGGTTTTCGTTGAATTCCCTTGTGTATTTGTTAGTGACCATGGTATATTTATGATCCTGAATGTTTCACAGAACTACCTAACCGCAGTATGGGAGTAGCTTCACCACACAGTCTGCAGTGGTTCAAGAAGACACCTCACCACCACCTTCCCAGGAACATTTGAGGACGAGCGACAAATGCTGATTCTGCCAAAGACACCCACATCCCACAAATGAATAAATGAAAACAAAATAGTGTGGTCTAACCAAGGTTCTGCATAAATGTAACTTAAAATTCTCTGCTTTTCAAAACTATTTCACTGAAAATAAACCCTAGTGCTTTGTTTGTGATTATTGGTCTTCTTAATTTGTATCAGTTTTTAATGATTTATATTGCTGTTACCCCAGTTGCTCTGCTACCCCATTTATTAGGGATACCTGGACACTTTATCCTTCCTACCTAAATGTGCCTTCCATATTGAAGTTCATTTGCCAATGACACTCCCACTTTGCAAATTATTATTATTTTCTTGTCCTTTCTTAGAGTCAGCCAACTTCTATTTTGATCCTAAATGTCTTTTTAATTTTATATCCAGTTTGGTATTCAGTCTGTTGCGTGTCTGGCAGAATGGGCAGACTAATGGCAAATATAAACAAGGGTGATGACGCAGAAAGAATGAGGAGAGACAGTATACACCACTTTATACAGTTCCTAAAGATATAGAGAAGCATGGGTGTTCATGAACATAAAGGTTTGAAAATAGTAGGACTTAAGGATGGGGCTAGTAGAGCCCATGGGATTCTGAGCATTATAAATAGAGGCATAGTATACAAAAAATCGTAGATTATGGTGAGCCTTTATAAATCAGTAGTGAGGCATTAAATCCACTTCTTGTCACCACAGTTTCATAAGATCATGTGACAGGAGCAGAATTAGGCCATTCAGCCCATCAAGTCCACTCCGCCATTCAGATGGCTTATCTGTCTCTCCCTCCTAACCTCATTCTGCTGCCTTCACCCCATAATCTCTGACACCTGTACTAATCAAGAATCTATCTGACATACTGACATACAGTAGATACATAGATACCTTGATAATAGGTGCAGGAGTAGGCCATTTGGCCCTTCGAGCCAGCATCGCCATTCAATGTGTTCATGGCTGATCATCCACAATCAGTACCCCATTCCTGCCTTCTAGCCATACACTTTGATTCCGCTAGCCCTAAGAGCTCTATCTAACTCTCGTTTGAATGCATCCAGTGAATCGGCCTCCACTGGCTTCTGAGGCAGAGAATTCCTGTGCGAATTCTGTGTGTGAAAAAGTTTTTCCTCGTCTCAGTTCTAAATGGCCTTCCCCTTATTCTTAAACTATGGCCCCTGGTTCTGGACTTCCCCAACATTGGGAACATGTTTCCTGCATCTAGTGTGTCCAATCCCTTAATAATTTTATATGTTTCTATAAGATTCCCTCTCATCCTTCTAAATTCCAGTGAATACAAGCCCAGTCGCTCTATTCTTTTATCATATGACAGTCCTGCCATCCCGGGAATTAACCTCGTGAACCTACACTGCACTCATAGCATGAATGCCCTTCCTCAAATTAGGAGACCAAAACGGCACAGAATACTCCAGGTGTGGTCTCACCAGGGCCCTGTCGAAGAACCTCTTTGCTCCTATACTCTCTTTATGATGGTCAACATGCATTAGCTTCCTTCACTGCCTGTTGTGGCTGTATGATTACTTTCAGGGATGCACTAGGACACCCAGGTCTCATTGTATTTCCCCTTTTCCTAACCTGACACTATCCAGATAATAATCTGCCTTTCCGTTCTTGCCTCCAAAGTGGATAACCTCACATTTATCCACATTATACTGCATCTGCCGTGCATCTGCCCACTCACCCAACCTGTCCAAGTTACTCTGCATCCTCACAGCTTCCTCTTCAAAGTTCACACTGCCAGCCAGCTTTGTGTCACCTGCAAATTTGCTAATGTTACTTTCAATTCCTTCATCTAAATCATTAATGTATATTGTAAATCGCTGCGGTCCTAGCACCGAGCCTTGCGGCACCCCACCAGTCACTGCCTGCCATTCTGAAACTTCGCAGTCTACCTGCATGTTGAAATCTCCAATAACCACCGTAGCATTACTTTTGTATCATGCTAATTTTAACTCCTGATGCAACTTGCACCCTATCTCCAGGCTACTGTTTGGAGGCCTGTAGATAACTCCCATTAGGGTCTTTTTACCCTTACAGTTCTATCCAAAATGGCTCTATAACTTCTAAATTTATGTCACGCCTCGCAAGGGACTGAATTTAATTCCTTACCATCCCCTATGCCCACCCGTGTGCGGACGTGGCGTCGAAAAACCAGATAACCGAAAGGGCGAGACGCCTAAAAGCCAACTAACCGAAATGGTGGGGCACCTAAAAGCAA
Source organism: Okamejei kenojei (assembly GCA_035221665.1). Taxonomy (NCBI): domain Eukaryota; kingdom Metazoa; phylum Chordata; class Chondrichthyes; order Rajiformes; family Rajidae; genus Okamejei; species Okamejei kenojei. Next base: position 41,795,620 of record CM069143.1, read on the forward strand.
AAACACGGAAAGACCGCTTTACCGAAATGCCAACTCACCGAAAGGCTGCCCTTGGGAGAGCCAGGGCAGGAGGATTCTGACCCTGAAGTTGGTGTCACTGTTTTTGTGCATACACCAAGACACATGAGCCATGGTCCACGTGTCCTGGATGTGGCCAGAAATGTAGCCATTCCGGAGGGTACTGGTGAAGCCATGGAGGAAAACCTGGCTAGCAATATAAACTATATGGCCTCTCACCAGCTCCAGGACTCTATCATGGAAGAGACAACAACTCATTACCAGACACCTGTTAACTGTGCGTCGCTCAAGGTGCCCACTGTGAACTTGGCTATTTGGGCACAAATGAGCGCATCGATGAGGGGGCAGGAGCTCCGTTTCCAGAGAGTCCTCAAATTGGTGGGGCGGGGATCACAGCATTTGGGCAAATGTTCCAAGGAACGCCAATGTCGGGAACACAGCAGGATATGTTGGCCCTGCTGTGCAATGCTCATTTCGAGATAAATTGTATCCGGAAGATCGCCATCAAGCTGACATTAAATCCACGCTTCGCAGCTCTTTGTAGGTCCTCTAACATCCAGGCGCCAAATTTCTTATTCGGCGAAGACCTGATGAAACAGGCTAAAGACCTAGAGGAAGAGGCCAAAACCATTGGACTCATGAAGACCTACACACCCTCGGCCAGGATACCACCTCGCAGGTCTTTTACCCCTGCGCACCCCAACTACAACCCCAACATGGCCAGAAGATTGAGAAATTCGAGGTCGGCTATGGAGGGTAACTGATTCAGTCCAGGATAAATCCTCTGGGGAACAACCTTTGGTTGGGGGTAGGTTGCAATTGTTTTATGATGAATGGTGCTGCATAACATCCGATCTGTTTATACTGGACAGTGTCTCGGGGTCTCAAATTGAGTTTATGTCAGGAATACATCCACCTGCACAAAATATGCCTAGTCGGGTATTGTTTTTTCAGGACCAGAAACTGCAGGTGAATGATGAAATTGGGGTTTTATTCCAAAAAGGGGTAATTGAAAAGATGGTATATCATCCTCAACAATTTGTTTCCAATATATTCCCCAGGCAGAAAAAAGATGGTGGGTGTCACGTCATTCTGGACCTAACCCGGTTAAATTCCTATGTCCAGTATAGGCATTTTAAAATGGATACTTTCAGTACTGCTAAGCAGTTGTTATCAAAAGGTTGTTATATGGCAACCATAGATCTGAAAGATGCATATTATTCAGTACCAATTCATCATCAGTACCGTAGATACTTGAAATTTAGTTGGACGGGACAGCTGTGGCAATTTAAAGCATTGCCCAATGGGTTATCCTCAGCTCCTAGGTTGTTCACAAAATTGTTGAAACCAGTTCTGGCGCTACTTCGTGCCCAGAATCACATTGTGATGGCTTATTTAGATGATATTTTAATTGTAAGCAACACTCGGGAAGCAGCTGAGGAGTCAGTTTCAGCAACCAAACACCTATTTCAGAGGTTAGGTTTCCTCATCCATCCAACAAAATCCAAGCTAGTATCATCCCAAATAATTGACTATTTGGGGTTTGTCATTGATTCAATTGATATGTCAGTGACTTTGCCTATGGCCAAGGCTGTTGAAATCATGGAGGTCTGTAGCAGTCTCGTAGAGGAGCAACAACCCTCTATCGGGCAAGTAGCCAGTGTCATTGGTAAATTAGTGGTGGCTTTCCCTGCAGTGCAGTTTGGACCTCTGCACTATCAGAGTTTGCAATGAGCTAGAAAACAAGCACTTAAAGAACATGCAGGTCATTTCAACAGACCAATGCAGTTGCCAGCCAAAGACCTTGCCGAATTGCAATGGTGGATAATCAATATCTCACGAAGTACCAAAAACATTTTGACTCAACAACCTTCAGTGATTTTACAAACAGATGTCAGTGCTTTGGGATAGGGAGCCACGGATAGCGAGTCTAGCTGTGGTGGTAGATGGAGTGTGCAAGAGGAATTAATCCTGCAGAGGCATGGTATAAATTACTTAGAATTGCTGGGTGCATTCTATGGGCTAAAAGCATATTATTCAGTAATGAATTATTTACATGGTCAGCTCCAGATTGACAATACCATGGCTGTTGCTTATATCAATCACATGGGAGGAATTAGGTCAGTATCATGTGATAATCTGGCTAACCTCATTTGGGACTGGTGCATTTCCAGAAATATCTGGGTCACAGCTATCTACCTACCAGGTAGAGAAAATGTGGTGGCGGACACCAGGTCACGGAAATGTAATGACAACATGGAATGGATGCTAAATCCTAATGTTTTTAAAATGATTGTCAGCCGGTATGGTTTGCCAGACATAGATCTGTTTGCATCCAGGCTAAATTACCAGTTGCCTACGTTAGCGGTGGATGCATTCTCGCTACATTGAGGACGTACATTCTTTTACGCTTTTCCCATCTCAATGTCTCACCAAAATAGAGCAGGATTCTGCCTCAGCCATTCTGGTGGTTCCTGACTGGCCTACACAGCCATAGTATAATGTGGATAAATGTGAGGTTATCCACTTTGGTGGCAAAAACAGGAAAGCAGACTATTATTTAAATGGTGGCCGATTAGGAAAAGGGGAGATGCAGCGAGACCTGGGTGTCATGGTACACCAGTCATTGAAAGTAGGCATGCAGGTGCAGCAGGCAGTGAAAAAAGCGAATGGTATGTTAGCTTTCATAGCAAAAGGATTTGAGTACAGGAGCAGGGAGGTTCTACTTCAGTTGTACAGGGTCTTGGTGAGACCACACCTGGAGTATTGCGTACATTTGGTCTCCAAATCTGAGGAAGGACATTATTGCCATAGAGGGAGTGCAGAGAAGGTTCACCAGACTGATTCCTGGGATGTCCAGGACTCTTATGAAGAAAGACTGGATAGACTCGTTTATACTCTCTGGAATTAGGAGATTGAGAGGGGATCTTATAGAAAACTTACAAAATTCTTAAGGGGTTGGACAGGCTAGATGCAGGAAGATTGTTCCCGATGTTGGGGGAAGTCCAGGACACGGGGTCACAGCTTAAGGATAAGGGGGAAATCCTTTAAGACCGAGATGAGAAATACTTTTTTCACACAGAGAGTGTGTGAGTCTCTGGAACTCTCTGCCACAGAGGGTAGTTGAGGCCAGTTCATTGGCTATATTTAAGAGTGAGTTGGATGTGAGCCTTGTGGCTAAGGGGATCAGAGACCAGCAGAGGAGGAAAAGGGCTTAATTAGGAAAGGAAAAATAGATTATGAAAGGAAACTGGCAGGGAACATAAAAACTGACTGCAAAAGTTTTTATAGATATGTGAAGAGAAAGAGGTTAGTTAAAACAAATGTAGGTCCCTTGCAGTCAGAAACAGGTGAGTTGATCATGGGGAACAAGGATATGGCGGACCAATTGAATAACTACTTTGGTTCCGTCTTCACTAAGGAAGACATAAATAATCTGCCTGAAATAGCAGGGACTGTGGTCAAATGGAGGAATTGAGTGAAATCCAGGTCAGTCTGGAAGTGGTTGTTGGGTAAATTGAATAGATTAAAGGCCGATAAATCCCCAGGCCAGATAGGCTGCATCCCAGAGTACTTAAGGAAGTAGCTCAGGAAATAGTGGTTGCATTAGTGATAATCTTTCAAAACTCTTTAGATTCTGGAGTAGTTCCTGAGGATTGGCGGGTAGCAAATGTAACCCCTCTTTTTAAGAAGGGAGAGGAGAGAAAACGGGGAATTACAGACCAGTTAGTCTAACATCGGTAGTGGGGAAACTGCTAGAGTCAGTTATTAAAGATGGGATAGCAGCACATTTGGAAAGTGGTGAAATCATTGGACAAAGTCAGCATGGATTTACAAAAGGTAAATCATGTCTGACGAATCTTGTGGAATTTTTCGAGGATGTAAACTAGTAGCGTGGATAAGGGAGAACCAGTGGATGTGGTTATATCTGGACTTCCAGAAGGCTTTCGACAAGGTCCCACATAAGAGATTAGTATACAAACTTAAAGCATACGGTATTAGGGGTTCAGTATTGATGTGGATAGAGAACTGGCTGGCAAACAGGAAGCAAAGAGTAGGAGTAAACGGGTCCTTTTCACAATGGCAGGCAGTAACTAGTGGGGTACCGCAGGGCTCAGTGCTGGGACCCCAGCTATTTACAATATATATTAATGATCTGGATGAGGGAATTGAAGGCAATATCTCCAAGTTTGCGGATGACACTAAGCTGGGGGGCAGTGTTCGCTGTGAGGAGGATGCTAGGAGACTGCAAGGTGACTTGGATAGGCTGGGTGAGTGGGCAAATGTTTGGCAGATGCAGTATAATGTGGATAAATGTGAGGTTATCCACTTTGGTGGCAAAAACAGGAAAGCAGACTATTATTTAAATGGTGGCCGATTAGGAAAAGGGGAGATGCAGCGAGACCTGGGTGTCATGGTACACCAGTCATTGAAAGTAGGCATGCAGGTGCAGCAGGCAGTGAAAAAAAGCGAATGGTATGTTGGCTTTCATAGCAAAAGGATTTGAGTACAGGAGCAGGGAGGTTCTACTTCAGTTGTACAGGGTCTTGGTGAGACCACACCTGGAGTATTGCGTGCAGTTTTGGTCTCCAAATCTGAGGAAGGACATTATTGCCATAGAGGGAGTGCAGAGAAGGTTCACCAGACTGATTCCTGGGATGTCAGGACTGTCTTATGAAGAAAGACTGATAGACTCGGTTTATACTCTCTGGAATTTAGGAGATTAAGAGGGGATCTTATAGAAACTTACAAAATTCTTAAGGGGTTGGACAGGCTAGATGCAGGAAGATTGTTCCCGATGTTGGGGAAGTCCAGGACAAGGGGTCACAGCTTAAGGATAAGGGGGAAATCCTTTAAGACCGAGATGAGAAAGACTTTCTTCACACAGAGAGTGGTGAGTCTCTGGAACTCTCTGCCACAGAGGGTAGTTGAGGCCAGTTCATTGGCTATATTTAAGAGTGAGTTGGATGTGAGCCTTGTGGCTAAGGGGATCAGAGTGTATGGAGAGAAGGCAGGTACGGGATACTGAGTTGGATGATCAGCCATGATCATATTGAATGGCGGTGCAGGCTCGAAGGGCTGAATGGCCTACTCCTGCACCTAATTTCTATGTTTCTATGTTTCTATGTTTCTATGTCCTGAGAATGATGACTCAGCCATTCATGACTGTCCCCAAGTGCAGTAATTTTTTGGTTCATCCGGTAACAGGAGAAAGTCATCTGTTACATGATCATATTAATCTGTTAATCTGCAGGTTCTGACCAGACCATTCCAAGGGCTTGGACTGTCGAGTAGGACCATGGATGTGATTATTGCGGCTGGGAGAGATAGCACTAAAAAACAATATGTGTCTCATATTAAAAAATGGGAGATGTTTTGCTTGCTTGATGTATTGGAGTTCCTTGCTACATTGCATTTTGATGAACGGTTGAGCTATAATGCCATTAATAGTGCTAGGAGTGCTTTGTCCTCCTATTTAGGGCAACTTTCAGAACAACAATCTATCGGGTCTCATCCGCTAGTGTCCGATTTATGAGAGGTATCTTTAACAAAAACCCTCCTAAGCCTAGATATACAGAAATCTGGGATGTGAGTATAGTTCTCACACTGCTTTGTCAATGGACTCCAATCACATCACTTTCTATTCAGAAGTTAATGCTTAAAGTGGTTATGCTCATAGCGCTAGTATCAGCGCAACAGCTTCAAACATTGCAAAAGCTAAGGCTGGATAGCATGTATTCTTCTGTAGATAATATGATGTTTTATGTATATGATTTAATCAAACAAAGCAGGAACCAAAGCAAGCTTTAAAGCATACCCCGTTGATCAAAGGCTATGTGTAGTTACGCACCTGAGTCAATATATCGAGGTAACTAAGAGTCTCAGAGGCTCTGAAACAGCAATGCTCATCAGCCACAAAAAACCTCATAAAAAGGTATCATTACAAACTATTTCTAGATGGTTGAAACAGGTTTTGGATTGTGCTGGAGTAGACACTCACGTGTTTAAATCTCACTCCACCAGGGCGGCATCAACATCCACAGCGAAGGCACAGGACGTGCCTCTAGATCAAATCCTCGGGGCTGCAGGATGGTCTAGGGAGTTGACCTTCTCCAGGTTTTATGACAAACCTGTCCTGGCAGTGCAAGGTTTTGGGCATGCTGTTTTGGGTTCCGTTTGATTTATTTTGTAAATTTCATTTGTAACTTCCCCCTGGGATAGAGGGGTTATTACTGTTTTGTTTATTATTAAAAATGTTTATTGAATAATTTGAGTAATGTTCAATACATTATTTGTTCACTCCTGTGTCAACTGAAGCAGTGTGTCGTATGGAATGGATCTACGGCATGAAATCACAGAGCTTTGAAATCTTCACGTAGTCACTCACATGACTCCAAAGTAAAATAGTAAGATTAAACGAGAACTTACCAGTTTGAAGTTTGATCTTTATTTTATGAGGAGTTACAATGAGGGATTACGTGCCCTCCGCTCCCAACCCCCATAATCGCAAAGATCATCTGGTAGTTCTAGTCTTCTGAGTCTTACTATATCACTTAGACTATAGTTACTGTGTTTTCATGCCACTGCTTTGAAGTAAGACGTGCATGCGCCTGGCAGGGCTTCTTCACGTAATCCCTCATTGTAACTCCTCATAAAATAAAGATCAAACATCAAACTGGTAAGTTCTCATTTAATCTTACTATTTTATCTCCTCCCACTTCCCCCCCTTGACAACAAGAAGCATGCTTTATTTCTTGTTTAAACACAGTAATACCGTCTGGTTGCCTGCGGAACGCACACAAGCTCCCACGCACAAAACACTAGATAATTTGTGATCTTTTTTAACTGACGATGGACACAAAATGCTGGAGTAACTCAGCGGAACAGGCAGCATCTCTGGAGAGAAGGAATGGGGGACGTTTCAGGTCGAGACCATTCTTCACACCTGAAGACTGAGTCTGAAGGGTCTCGACCGAAACGTCAAGCATTCCTTCTCTCCAGAGATGCTGCCTGTCCCACTGGTCACTCCAGCATTTTGTGTCTATCATTGGTGTGACAGTTCTCTCATTTCATCGGCTTCATGTATTGCTTTACATGCCGTTTGCATCTATTCATCCAAGTGTGCTCTTATCTTTGCGAGGGAGGGATGGAAAGGCATAGTTAGGACAGAGAAATAATCCCATTACTTAATTAACCAAGTTCCTGAATGTAAGAACTATTTATACATGAAACACTTTTGTTTTTAAATCAGTAACTCTCTTTTGAGTTTAAATGCCGATCCCGTCCTGTGGGAAGGGCTTGCGGCAGCTGGTTTCATAATGCCTTCATTGTTGGTAGGTGCTGATCTTTCACATGGACCACTGTCAGTGCCAGTTTTCCCAACTTCCATTGCCGCTCTGTATTAGTGGAGTCAGATGTGAATCCGCTCTATGATCTTTGGCAGTGACTTGTCCGTGCTGCGATTGCCACAAAGGCTTTTCTACGTCATTTTCGTTGCCGGTCCGATTTTAAGGCGAAAAACAATCTGACGCCGAGCGGACATGACGTCAAAAAGCTGAAAAAAAAACAAAGGTACTAGAGTAAGGACTATGATCCTTACTCTAAAAAAGATGTAAAAAAGATCTTACTTATCGAAAATAAAACAAATATCAATCTCTTTGAATCGCTGACATCGGAAAGCTGAAAAAGACCATTATATATCAAATAGGAATGTATTACTGTGTTTAAACAATAAATAAAACGTGCTTCTTGTTGACAAGGGGGGTGGGGGGGAAGTGGGAGGAGATAAAATTGTTTGTTGTCATGCACACTTGTTATCGGCCTGCCAGGGAATGTGTGTGTGACCCCATGTTTTAAAAGCGATTTGCTATGGCTGCCAATGCCCCGAGCCATCTGTCCCCACGGCCGGGGTGGGGGCTGAATCAGCTGGTGTGGGTGTCGGGGGATTCACCCTCCCGAGGGTGAATCACCCTTCCATCTCCCCTGGCCAGAGATGTCCCCATGGCTGGGGGTCTGGACCAATCGCTGACAAGTTCCAACCCCCCCCGTCGACGTCATGTCCGTTATTTGACTTTTCGGCTGAGTGGCCATTGGGTGAGTTGGCTTGTAGGTGACGCAGCCTTTCGGTGAGTTTTGACTTAGTTTCTGTTCGGTTATTTGACTTCCATTTCTTTGCTTCAGCTTCTCGACCTTCTACGCCACGTCCGGGTACCAAGCCCACCTCTCTGTCTTTTCGATAGGACGTGTACCCCTGAATATTCAGTTCACAGTTCTGATCCTCTTGCAGCCATGTCTCTGTAATTCCCACAACATCATACTTACCAATTTCTAACTGAGCCTCAAGCTCATCCATTTTAATTCTTATACTTTGTGCATTCATATACAGTATAACACTTCTAATTCGGTATTCACCTCCCCTCTCAAACCAATTCCTATTTCACCTGACCTTACTCTCTTATCCCTTCTTGAACTTTCCATCCCATTAATTTGGGTGTCCTCTGTAACTTTTCCTGTACGATCATCCCTTTTAACTGCATCCTTGTACTCCCAATTTGTCAACTCCTCCCCCCGCCACCACAGCCTTCTGTGGCAAAGAATTCCACAAATTCACCACCCTCTGATTTAATAAATTCCTCATCTTGCTAAAAGCACATCCTTTAATTCTGAGGCTATGACCTCTAGTCCTAGACTCTCCCACTGGTGGAAACATCCTCTCCACATCCACTCTATCCAAGCCTTTCACTATTCTGTATGTTTACGAAAGGATATGTAGATCTTAGACAGCATCTTGTTGAAAACCTTTCAAATGTTTGGATAAATAAATACTACTGTATTATCCTTGTCTAGCTATCTAGTTATTGGTGTGTTGTGGAGGTCAATAAGATTGTTAATCCTATCCATTTTATAACATGCACGTTGACTATTCTTAATTCAATTTTCAGCGGCTAATATTTACCTGAAACATCTCTGACAAAGAATTTAATTTATTGTTCCGGGCATCAGCAATAAACAAATTGCTCTATATTTTCATGGATTGTTCTATCTACAATTTTAAATATGGGAAACAAATTAATTGTCAATCATTCCTCTGTCTCTTCCAATTTCCAATGAGTTTACATTTAAAATGTATTTGCTATCACTTCCTTCTTACTCACAGTATGTGTGTATACAATCCACCCACACCAAGTGTTTTGTCCTCTCTGTTTAATTAGTTTAACCATTATCCTTCCCTTTCTATTTTAAATGCACTTGTATCTTACTGTTTTCCTCCAATTTTATATGGAGTCGTATAGCACAGGTGCCTCGGCTCAACTTCCGCATGCTGACCATGATGTCCTCTCCCTACGCTAGTCCTACCTGCCTGTGCCTGGCAACTATCTCTCTGTGTGTGTGTATATATATATATATATACACATTTATATATATATATATATATATATATACACACTAGACGAAGTGGGACTCAATGGGTCCCAGCTGCACACTGGAGGGCTGGTCCCCCAATGCAATATTCCACCTCTCCACCAATTCCAATATTGCTGGCCAGTGGGGGGGGGGGGGGGGGGGGGGGGGGGGGGGGGGGGGGCTTTCTGGAGCGCTAGTATGTGTGTTGTGGGTCAAAGGGACTGGTTTCCAGAGGGCTAGTATGGACATTGTGGGTTAAATGGATTCTTGGGCTGGCAGCTCAGTCACTCAAGCCAGGCAGCTCGGTCACTCTGGCCAGGCAGCTCAGTCACTCTGGCCAGGCAGCTCAGTCACTCTGGCCATGCAGTTCAGTCACTCTGACCAGGCAGAATCCATAGAGGCACTTTTTGCAAGCATTTTAGAACCAATCAAGACACTCTTTCTGCAAGCATTTTAGAACCAATAGACGCAGTTTTTGCAAGCATTTCAGAACCAATAGCGACACTTTCTGCAAGCATTTTAGAACCAATAGAGACACTTTTTGCAAGCATTTTAGAATCAATAGACATTTTTTGCAAGCATTTTAGAACCAATAGAGACACTTTCTGCAGCCATTTTAGAATCAATAGACACTTTTTGAAACCATTTTAGAACCAATAGAGACACTTTTTGCAACGATTTTAGAACCAATAGAGACACTTTTTGCAAGCATTGTAGAAGCAATAGAGACACTTTTTGCAAGCATTTTAGAAGCAATACACACTATTTGCAAGCATTTTAGAAGCAATAGACACTTTTTGCAAGCATTTTAGAACCAATAGAGACACTTTCTGCAAGCATTTTAGAACCAATAGATAGTTTCTGCAAGCATTTTAGAACCAATAGAGACACTTTTTGCAAGCATTTTAGAACCAATAGAGACATTTTTTTGCAACTATTTTAGAACCAATAGACACTTTTTGCAAGCATTTTAGAACCAATAGAGACACTTTTTGCAACCATTTTAGAACCAATAGTCATTTTTGCAAGCATTTTAGAAGCAATAGAGACACTTTTTGCAAGCATTTTAGAAGCAATAGACACTTTTTGCAAGCAATTTACAAGCAATAGACAGTTTTTGCAAGCATTTTAGGACCAATAGAGACACTTTTTGCAAGCATTTTTGAAGCAATAGAGACATTTTTTGCAAGCATTTTAGAAGCAATAGACACTTTTTGCAAGCATTTTAGAAGCAATAGATAGTTTTTGCAAGCATTTTAGAACCAATAGAGACACTTTTTGCAAGCATTTTAGAACGAACAGAGACACTTTTTGCAAGCATTTTAGAACCAATAGACTTTTTTTGCAAGCATTTTAGAACCAATAGAGACCTTTTTGCAAGCATTTTAGAAGCAATAGACACTTTTTGCAAGCATTTTAGAAGCAATAGTTACTTTTTGTAAGCATTTTAGAACCAATAGAGACACTTTTTGCAAGCATTTTAGAACGAACAGAGACACTTTTTGCAAGCATTTTAGAAGCAATAGACACTTTTTGCAAGCATTTTAGAACCAATAGAAACACTTTTTGCAAGCAAAATTTTAGAAGCGCAATAAGACACTTTTTGCAAGCATTTTACAAGCAATAGACAGTTCTTTGCAAACATTTTAGAACCATAGAGACACTTTTTGCAACGCATTTTAAGAAGCAATAGACACACTTTTTGCAAGCATTTTAGAACCAATAGAGACACTTTTTGGCAAGCATTTTAAACGAACAGAGACATTTTTGCCAGCATTCTAGCACAATAGAGAACACTTTTTGCATAGCCTTTTAGAAGCAATAGACACTTTTTCTGCAAGCATTTTAGAAGCAATAGACAGTTTATGCAAGCATTTTTAGAACCAATAGAGACACTTTTCGCAAGCATTAGAACGAACAGAGACACTTTTTGCAAAGCATTTTAGAACCAATAGACATTTTTTGCAAGCATTTTTAGAACTAAACCGACACTTTGCAAGCATTTTAGAAGTCAATAGACACTATTGGCAGCATTTAAGAAACCAATTTATTTCTCTTTTTTGCAAGCATTTAAACCAATAGAGACACTTTTTTCTGCAAGTATATTTAGAAGCAATAGACACTTTTTGCACAGCATTAAGAACAATAGACACTTTTTTGTAAGCATTTTTAGAACCATTATAGACACTTTCTGCAAGCATTTTCTCAAGAACCAATACAGCCAGTTACTGCAAGCATTTTAGAACCAAAGAGACACTTTTTGCAAGCATTTTAGAACCAAAAGACATTTTTTTGCAACTATATTTTGAACCCATAGACCACTTTTGCAGCATTTAGAACGAACAGAGACACTTTTTGCTAGCATTTTAGAACCAATAGAGACACTTTTTGCAACCATTTTAGAAGCAATAGACACTTACTTTGCAAGCATTTTAGAACAATTAGACTTTTTTTTGCAAGCATTTCAGAACCAATAGAGACACTTTTTTGCAAGCATTTTAGAAGCAATAGACCACTTTTTGCAAGCATTTTTGAACAAAGACACTTTTGTAAGCATTTATATAGAACCAATAGAGACACTTCTGCAACATTTTAGAACCAATAGACCGTTTCCTGCAAGCATTTTAGATAAACCAAAAGAGACACTTTTGGCAAGCATTTAGTACCAATAGAGACATTTTTTTTTGCTACTATATTTGACACCAATAGACACATTTTTGCAAGCATTTTTGAACGAATAGAGACACTTTTTGCAAAGAATATTAAGAACCAATAGAGACACTTTTTTGCTACCAGTTTTAGAACCAATAGAACACTTTTTCGCAAGCAATTTACAAGCCAATAGACAGTCTTTGGCAAGCCATTAAGAACCAATAGAGAACACTTTTTTGCCAACAGCATATAGAAGACAATAAGACATTTTTTGCAAGCACTTTAGAAGCAATAGACATTTTTGCAAGCATTTTAAAGAACAATAGACAGTTTTTGCAACATTTTAGAAATAACAGAGACACTTTTTGCAAGCATTTTAGAACCAATAGACATGTTTGCAAGCATTTTAGAACCAATAGAGACACTATTTTGCAAGCATTTTAGAACCAATAGACACTTTCTCTGCAAGCATTTTAAAACAATAGAGTCAGCTTTTGCAAGTATATGAGAACCCACAGACACTTTTTTTGCAAGCAATTTAGAACCAATAGAGAACCACTTACTGCCAAGCAATTTTAAACAATAGACAGTTTTCTGCGAAGCCTTTTAGAACCATAGAGACACTTTTTGCCAAGCATTTTAGCTAACCAATAGAGAACCACTTTTTTTGCCACTATTTTAGACCCTAATAGACAACTTTTGAGCAAGCATTTTAGAACGAAATAGACACAATTTTGCAGCATTTTTAGAACCAATAGAGACACTTTTTCTGCAACCATTTTAGAAGCACATTCGACACTTTTTTAGCAAGCAATTATACAAGCAATATACACTTTTTGCAAGCATTTTTAAACCAATAGAACACTTTTTGCAAGCATTTTAGAACTAACAGAGACACTTTTCTGCAAGCATTTTAGAACAATAGACATTTTTGCTAAGCATTTTAGAAAACCAATAGAGACATTTTTCTTTTTGCAAGCATTTTAGAAGCAAAAACACTTTTTGCAAAAGCATTTTAGAAGCAATAGACACTTTTTGCTAAGCATTTTAAGAACTAATAGAGACCTATACTGCAAGCATTTTAGAACCATTAGACAGTTTCTGCAAGCATTTTAGACAATAGAGACACTTTTTGCAAGCATTATAGAACCAATAGAGACATTTTTTCTTGAGCAAAACTATTTTAGAACCAAAGACACTTTTTGCACAAGCATTTTACAACGAATAGAGACACTCTTTGCAAGCATTTTAGAACCAATAGAGACACTGTTTTGCAACCATTTTAGAACCAATAGTCATTTTATGGCAAGCATTTTAGAAGCAATCAGACACTTTTGCAAGCATTTTAGAAGCAATACGAACACTTTTTGCAAGCGCAATATCCAAGCAAATAAGACAGTTTTGCAAGCATTTTAGAACCAATAGGACACTTTTTGCAAGCATTTTTGAAGCATTAAGAGACATTTTTTATTGCAAGCATTTTAGTAGCAAATCAGACACTTTATGCAAGCTTTTTTGAAGGCAAAAGATAGTTTTGCTAAGCATTTAGAACCAAAAGTGTCACTTTATGCAAGCAATTTAGAACGAATCAGAGACACTTATAGAAACCAAGAGACTAGTATTACACTTTTTGCAAGCATTTTTGAGGAACCAATAGAGACCATTTTTTGCAGAGCATTTTAGAAGCAATAGACACTTTTTGCATGCATTTAGAAGCAATATTTCAACTTTTTGTAAGCATTTTAGAACCAATAGAGGACACTTTTTGCAAGCATTTTAGAACGAACAAGAGACACGTTTTGCAAGCATTTTAGAAGCAAATAGACAACTTTTTTGCAAGCATTTTAGAAGCATAGAAGAAACACTTTTTGCAAGCATTTTTTAGAAGCAATAGACACTTTTTGAGCAGCATTTTAGAAGCAATAGTTACTTTTTGTAACATTTAGAACCAATAGAGAACTTTGTGCAACATTATTCTTAGAAAACCAATAGAGACACTTTTTGCAAGCATTTTAGAAGCAATAGCACTTTTGCAAGCATTTTAGAACCAAAGTGACACTTTTTTGCAAGCATTTTACAAGCGAGTATATACAAACGAACAGAGACACTTTTTTGCCAGCCACTTTTTTATTTAGAAACACAGCTTTTAGAACGAACAAGAGACATTTTTGCATCTTTTTTTTTAGAAGCTATAGTACTCTTTTTGGCAAGCATTTTAGAAGCAATAGGACCAGACACTTTTGCAAGCATTTTAGAGAAGACAGTTTTATAGAGACCATAGAGACACTTTTTGCAAAGCTTTTAGAAACCAATAGACATATATTTTGGCAAGCATTTTAGAACTAATACAGACACTTTTTGCAAAGCATTTTAGAAGCAATAGGGACACCTTTTTGCAAGCATTTTAGAACCAATAGATTTTTTTTTGCTGCAAGCATTTTAGAACCAATAGAGACACTTTTTGCAAGTATTTTTAGAAGCAATAGATCACTTTTTGCATGCATTTTAGAAGCAATAGACACTTTTTGTAAGCATTTTAGAACCAATAGAGACACTTTTTCTGCAAGCATTTTAGAACCAATAGACAGTTTCTGCAAAAGCATTTTTAGAACAAATAGAGACACTTTTTGCAAGCATTTTAGAACCAATAGAGACATTTTTTTGCATAACTATATTTGAACCAATAGACACTTTTTGCAAGCATTTTTAGAAACGAATAGAGACATTTTTGCAAAGCATTTTAGAACCAATAGAGACACTTTTTGCAACCATTTTAGTAGCAATAGACACTTTTTGCAAGCATTTTAGAACCAATAGACTTTTTTTGCAAGCATTTCAGAACCAATAGACACTTTTTGCAAGCGATGTAATTTAGAAGCCAATAGACACTTTTTGCAAGCATTTTAGAAGCAATAGACACTTTTGTAAGCATTTTAGAACCAATAGAGACACTTTCTGCAAGCATTTTAGAACCAATAAAGACAGTTTCTGCAAGCATTTTAGAACCAATAGAGACACTTTTTTGCAAGCATTTTAGTACCAATAGAGACATTTTTTGCAAGCTATATTTGAACCAATAGACACTTTTTGCAAGCATTTTAGAACGAATAGAGACACTTTTTGCAAGCATTTTAGAACCAATAGAGACACTTTTTGCAACCATTTTAGAAGCAATAGACACTTTTTGCAAGCAATTTACAAGCAATAGACAGTTTTTGCAAGCATTTTAGAACCAATAGAGACACTTTTTGCAAGCATTTTAGAAGCAATAGAGACATTTTTTGCAAGCATTTTAGAAGCAATAGACATTTTTGCAAGCATTTTAGAAGCAATAGACAGTTTTTGCAAGCATTTTAGAATGAACAGAGACACTTTTTGCAAGCATTTTTAGAAACAATAGACATTTTTGCAAGCATTTTAGAACCAATAGAGACACTTTTTGCAAGCATTTTAGAACCAATAGACTCTTTCTGCAAGCATTTTAGAAATAGAGTCACTTTTTGCAAGTATATTAGAACCAATAGACACTTTTTTGCAGCATTTTAAGAACCAATAGAGACACTTTCTGCAAGCATTTTAGAACCAATAGACAGTTTCTGCAAGCATTTTAGAACCAATAGAGACACTTTTTGCAAGCATTTTAGAACCAATAGAGACATTTTTTTGCAACTATTTTAGAACCAATAGACACTTTTTGCAAGCATTTTAGAACGAATAGAGACACTTTTTGCAAGCATTTTAGAACCAATAGAGACACTTTTTGCAACCATTTTAGAAGCAATAGACACTTTTTGCAAGCATTTTACAAGCAATAGACACTTTTTGCAAGCATTTTAGAACCAATAGAGACACTTTTTGCAAGCATTTTAGAACGAACAGAGACACTTTTTGCAAGCATTTTAGAACCAATAGACATTTTTTGCAAGCATTTTAGAACCAATAGAGACATTTTTTGCAAGCATTTTAGAAGCAATAGACACTTTTTGCAAGCATTTTAGAAGCAATAGACACTTTTTGTAAGCATTTTAGAACCAATAGAGACACTTTCTGCAAGCATTTTAGAACCAATAGACAGTTTCTGCAAGCATTTTAGAACCAATAGAGACACTTTTTGCAAGCATTTTAGAACCAATAGAGACATTTTTTTGCAACTATTTTAGAACCAATAGACACTTTTTGCAAGCATTTTAGAACGAATAGAGACACTTTTTGCAAGCATTTTAGAACCAATAGAGACACTTTTTGCAACCATTTTAGAAGCAATAGACACTTTTTGCAAGCAATTTACAAGCAATAGACACTTTTTGCAAGCATTTTAGAACCAATAGAGACACTTTTTGCAAGCATTTTAGAACCAATAGAGACACTTTTTGCAAGCATTTTAGAAGCAATAGAGACATTTTTTGCAAGCATTTTAGAAGCAATAGACACTTTTTGCAAGCATTTTAGAAGCAATAGACAGTTTTTGCAAGCATTTTAGAACGAACAGAGACACTTTTTGCAAGCATTTTAGAACCAATAGAGACACTTTTTGCAAGCATTTTAGAAGCAATAGACTTTTTTGCAAGCATTTTAGAACCAATAGACACTTTCTGCAAGCATTTTAGAACCAATAGAGTCACTTTTTGCAAGTATATTAGAACCAATAGACACTTTTTTGCAAGCATTTTAGAACCAATAGAGACACTTTTTGCAAGCATTTTAGCAATAGAAACACTTTTTGAGCAAGCATTTTAGAACCAATAGAGACACTTTTTGCAAGCATTTTAGAAGCAATAGACACTTTTTGCAAGCATTTTAGAAGCAATAGACAGTTTTTGCAAGCATTTTAGAACCAATAGAGACACTTTTTGCAAGCATTTTAGAACGAACAGAGACACTTTTTGCAAGCATTTTAGAACCAATAGACATTTTTTGCAAGCATTTTAGAACCAATAGAGACACTTTTTGCAAGCATTTTAGAAGCAATAGACACTTTTTGCAAGCATTTTAGAACCAATAGACTTTTTTTGCAAGCATTTTAGAACCAATAGAGACACTTTTTGCAAGCATTTTAGAAGCAATAGACACTTTTTGCAAGCATTTTAGAAGCAATAGACACTTTTTGTAAGCATTTTAGAACCAATAGAGACACTTTCTGCAAGCATTTTAGAACCAATAGACAGTTTCTGCAAGCATTTTAGAACCAATAGAGACACTTTTTGCAAGCATTTTAGAACCAATAGAGACATTTTTTTGCAACTATATTTGAACCAATAGACACTTTTTGCAAGCATTTTAGAACGAATAGAGACACTTTTTGCAAGCATTTTAGAACCAATAGAGACACTTTTTGCAACCATTTTAGAAGCAATAGACACTTTTTGCAAGCATTTTAGAACCAATAGACTTTTTTTGCAAGCATTTTAGAACCAATAGAGACACTTTTTGCAAGCATTTTAGAAGCAATAGACACTTTTTGCAAGCATTTTAGAAGCAATAGACACTTTTTGTAAGCATTTTAGAACCAATAGAGACACTTTCTGCAAGCATTTTAGAACCAATAGACAGTTTCTGCAAGCATTTTAGAACCAATAGAGACACTTTTTGCAAGCATTTTAGAACCAATAGAGACATTTTTTTGCACCTATATTTGAAACCATATAGACACTTTTTGCAAGCATTTTAGAAGAATAGAGACACTTTTTGCAAGAATTTTAGAACCAATAGAGACACTTTTTGCTACCATTTTAGAAGCAATAGACACTTTTTTTGCAAGCAATTTACAAGCCAATAGACAGTTTTTGCAAGCATTTTAGACCAATAGAGACACTTTTTGCAAGCATTTTAGAACCAATAGAGACATTTTTGCAAGCATCTTTAGAAGCAATAGACATTTTTTGCAAGCATTTTAGAAGCATAGACAGTTTTTGCAAGCATTTTAGAACGAACAGAGACACTTTTTGCAAGCATTTTAGAAGCCAATAGACATTTTTTGCAAGCATTTTAGAACCAATAGAGACACTTTTTGCAAGCATTTTAGAACCAATAGAGACATTTTTTTGCAAACTATTTTAGAAACCAATAGACACTTCTTTTGCAAGCATTTTAGAACGAATAGAGACACTTTTTGCAAGCATTTTAGAACCAATAGAGACACTTTTTGCAACCATTTTAGAAGCAATAGACACTTTTTGCAAGCATTTACAAGCAATAGACAGTTTTTGCAAGCATTTTAGAACCAATAGAGACACTTTTTGCAAGCATTTTAGAACGAACAGAGACACTTTTTGCAAGCATTTTAGAACCAATAGACATTTTTTGCAAGCATTTTAGAACCAATAGAGACACTTTTTTTGCAAGCATTTTAGAAGCAATAAATACTTTTTGCAAGCATTTTAGAAGCAATAGTCAACTTTTTGTAGCTTTTTAAGCATTTGAACCCAATAGAGACTAAAGAGACACTTTCTGCAAGCATTTTTAGACAGTTTCTGCAAGCATTTTAGAACCAATAGAGACACTTTTTGCAAGCATTTTAGAACCAATAGAGACATTTTTTTGCAACTATTAGAAAACAATAGACACTTTTGCAAGCATTTTAGAACCAATAGACACTTTTTGCAAGCATTTTAGAACGAATAGAGACACTTTTTGCAAGCATTTTAGAACCAATAGAGACACTTTTTGCAAGCATTTTAGAAGCAATAGACACTTTTTGCAAGCAATTTACAACAATAGACAGTTTTTGCAAGCATTTTAGAGAACCAATAGACACTTTTTGCAAGCATTTTAGAACGAAACAGAGACACTTTTTGCAAGCATTTTTAGAACCAATAGACATTTTTGCAAGCATTTTGAACTAATACAGACACTTTTTTGCAAGCATTTTAGAAGCAATAGACACTTTTTTGCAAGCATTTTAGAACCAATAGATTTTTTTTGCAAGCATTTTAGAACCAATAGAGACACTTTTTTGCAAGCATTTTAGAAGCAATAGACACTTTTTGCAAGCATTTTAGAAGCAATTAGACACTTTTTTGTAAGCATTTTAGAACCATTAGAGACACTTTTCTGCAAGCATTTTAGAACCAATAGACAGTTTCTGCAAGCATTTTAGAACCAATAGAGACACTTTTTGCAAGCATTTTAGAACCAATAGAGACATTTTTTTGCAACTAATTTTGAACCAATAGACACTTTTTGCATACATTTTAGAACAATAGAGACACTTTTTGCAAGCATTTTAGAACCAATAGAGACACTTTTTGCAACCATTTTAGAAGCAATAGACACTTTTTTGCAAGCATTTTAGAACCAATAGACACTTTTTTGCAAGCATTTTCAGAACCAATAGAGACACTTTTTGCAAGCTTTTAGAAGCATATAGACACGGGGGTTTTTTGCAAGCATTTTAGAAGCAATAGACACTTTTTTGTAAGCATTTTAGAACCAATAGAGACACTTTCTGCATGCATTTTAGAACCAATAGACAGTTTTCTGCAAGCATTTTAGAACCAATGAGACACTTTTTGCAAGCATTTTAGTACCAATAGAGACATTTTTTTGCAACTATATTTGAAACCAATAGACCACTTTTTGCAAGCCATTTTAGCCAACGAATAGAGACACTAAGCATTTTGCAAGAATTTTAGAACCAATAGAGACACTTTTTGCAACCATTTTAGAAGCAATAGACACTTTTTGCAAGCAATTTACAAGCAATAGACAGTTTTTGCAAGCATTTTAGAACCAATAGAGACACTTTTTGCAAGCATTTTAGAAGCAATAGAGACATTTTTTGCAAGCATTTTAGAAGCAATAGACATTTTTTGCAAGCATTTTAGAAGCAATAGACAGTTTTTGCAAGCATTTTAGAACGAACAGAGACACTTTTTGCAAGCATTTTAGAACCAATAGACATTTTTTGCAAGCATTTTAGAACCAATAGAGACACTTTTTGCAAGCATTTTAGAACCAATAGACACTTTCTGCAAGCATTTTAGAACCAATAGAGTCACTTTTTGCAAGTATATTAGAACCAATAGACACTTTTTTGCAAGCATTTTAGAACCAATAGAGACACTTTTTGCAAGCATTTTAGAAGCAATAGAAACACTTTTTGCAAGCATTTTAGAAGCAATAGACACTTTTTGCAAGCATTTTACAAGCAATAGACAGTTTTTGCAAGCATTTTAGAACCAATAGAGACACTTTTTGCAAGCATTTTAGAACGAACAGAGAACTCTTTTTTGGCAAAGCATTTTAGAACCAATAGACATTTTTGCAAGCATTTTAGAACCAATAGAGACACTTTTTGCAAGCATTTTAGAAGCAATAGACACTTTTTGCAAGCATTTTAGAACCAATAGACTTTTTTTGCAAGCATTTTAGAACCAATAGAGACACTTTTTGCAAGCATTTTAGAAGCAATAGACACTTTTTGCAAGCATTTTAGAAGCAATAGACACTTTTTGTACGCATTTTAGAACCAATAGAGACACTTTCTGCAAGCATTTTAGAACCAATAGACAGTTTCTGCAAGCATTTTAGAACCAATAGAGACACTTTTTGCAAGCATTTTAGAACCAATAGAGACATTTTTTTGCAACTATATTTGAACCAATAGACACTTTTTGCAAGCATTTTAGAACGAATAGAGACACTTTTTGCAAGCATTTTAGAACCAATAGAGACACTTTTTGCAACCATTTTAGAAGCAATAGACACTTTTTGCAAGCATTTTAGAACCAATAGACTTTTTTGCAAGCATTTTAGAACCAATAGAGACACTTTTTGCAAGCATTTTAGAAGCAATAGACACTTTTTGCAAGCATTTTAGAAGCAATAGACACTTTTTGTAAGCATTTTAGAACCAATAGAGACACTTTCTGCAAGCATTTTAGAACCAATAGACAGTTTCTGCAAGCATTTTAGAACCAATAGAGACACTTTTTGCAAGCATTTTAGAACCAATAGAGACATTTTTTGCAACTATATTTGAACCAATAGACACTTTTTGCAAGCATTTTAGAACGAATAGAGACACTTTTTGCAAGCATTTTAGAACCAATAGAGACACTTTTTGCAACCATTTTAGAAGCAATAGACACTTTTTGCAAGCAATTTACAAGCAATAGACAGTTTTTGCAAGCATTTTAGAACCAATAGAGACACTTTTTGCAAGCATTTTAGAAGCAATAGAGACATTTTTTGCAAGCATTTTAGAAGCAATAGACATTTTTTGCAAGCATTTTAGAAGCAATAGACAGTTTTTGCAAGCATTTTAGAACGAACAGAGACACTTTTTGCAAGCATTTTAGAACCAATAGACATTTTTTGCAAGCATTTTAGAACCAATAGAGACACTTTTTGCAAGCATTTTAGAACCAATAGACACTTTCTGCAAGCATTTTAGAACCAATAGAGTCACTTTTTGCAAGTATATTTAGAAACCAATAGACACTTTTTTGCAAGCATTTTAGAACCAATAGAGACACTTTTTGCAAGCATTTTAGAAGCAATAGAAACACTTTTTGCAAGCATTTTAGAAGCAATAGACACTTTTTGCAAGCATTTTACAAGCAATAGACAGTTTTTGCAAGCATTTTAGAACCAATAGAGACACTTTTTGCAAGCATTTTAGAACGAACAGAGACACTTTTTGCAAGCATTTTAGAACCAATAGACATTTTTTGCAAGCATTTTAGAACCAATAGAGACATTTTTTGCAAGCATTTTAGAAGCAATAGACACTTTTTGCAAGCATTTTAGAAGCAATAGACACTTTTTGTAAGCATTTTTAGAACCAATAGAGACACTTTCTGCAGCATTTTAGAACCAATAGACACTTTCTGCAAGCATTTTAGAACCAATAGAGACACTTTTGCAAGCATTTTAGAACCAATAGAGACATTTTTTTGCAACTATTTTAGAACCAATAGACACTTTTTGCAAGCATTTTAGAACGAATACACTTTTTGCAAGCATTTTAGAACCAATAGAGACACTTTTTGCAACCATTTTAGAAGCAATAGACACTTTTTGCAAGCAATTTACAAGCAATAGACACTTTTTGCAAGCATTTTAGAACCAATAGAGACACTTTTTGCAAGCATTTTAGAAGCAATAGAGACATTTTTTGCAAGCATTTTAGAAGCAATAGACACTTTTTGCAAGCATTTTAGAAGCAATAGACAGTTTTTGCAAGCATTTTAGAACCAATAGAGACACTTTTTGCAAGCATTTTAGAACGAACAGAGACACTTTTTGCAAGCATTTTAGAACCAATAGACTTTTTTTGCAAGCATTTTAGAACCAATAGACACTTTCTGCAAGCATTTTAGAACCAATAGAGTCACTTTTTGCAAGTATATTAGAACCAATAGACACTTTTTTGCAAGCATTTTAGAACCAATAGAGACACTTTTTGCAAGCATTTTAGCAATAGAAACACTTTTTGCAAGCATTTTAGAAGCAATAGACACTTTTTGCAAGCATTTTACAAGCAATAGACAGTTTTTGCAAGCATTTTAGAACCAATAGAGACACTTTTTGCAAGCATTTTAGAACGAACAGAGACACTTTTTGCAAGCATTTTAGAACCAATAGACATTTTTTGCAAGCATTTTAGAACCAATAGAGACACTTTTTGCAAGCATTTTAGAAGCAATAGACACTTTTTGCAAGCATTTTAGAACCAATAGACTTTTTTTGCAAGCATTTTAGAACCAATAGAGACACTTTTTGCAAGCATTTTAGAAGCAATAGACATTTTTTGCAAGCATTTTAGAACCAATAGAGACACTTTTTGCAAGCATTTTAGAACCAATAGACACTTTCTGCAAGCATTTTAGAACCAATAGAGACACTTTTTGCAAGCATTTTAGAACCAATAGAGTCACTTTTTGCAAGTATATTAGAACCAATAGACACTTTTTTGCAAGCATTTTAGAACCAATAGAGACACTTTTTGCAAGCATTTACAGAACCACATTAAGGGCACTCACAGTTGAGTAGACATGTGTTCAGTGCTATTCAGAGAGACGTGACCCTCTGGCTTCCTCCATCTTGCAGAGACTGAGTGAGGCACACCACTTCCTGGTTGTATAGTCCCTCCCCCTCCCTCCAGCAGGGGCAGCAGAGCGAATGGCGAATTAAAAAAAAACATTAATATCTCTCTGATTTTTCATCGATAGGAAAAATCCTCTGGTTCAGGAAGGTAGAGGGGTGCTCTGAGCGAGCTGGCCAAAAATGATAGCCGTAGGTGGCGGTGTTCTCTCTGAAATCACACCACAGTGAGCCAAAAGGGGTCAAGATCAGACTATTAATAATATAGAGATAGATATACATATATATATCCAATGTATTAGTCTTCCTGACATGCTGAGGTAAAATAAGTATCTAATTATCTGTTATCCTGTTCATGACTCGATTTTATCATGTAAACCTCGGTGCATTTATTTCGATGATAAAGGTTAAAATGCAATGGTGATCATGATGTTGGGCCAGGCCAGAGTGATCAGCTGAAGTGAGTTAAATCATCTCGGGTAGTGTCTGTGCAGCAACCTATCATCATCACCATAATCTCGCTCTCTCTCCCCCTCCTTCCTCCTCTCCCACTTGTCCCTCGCCCTCTCCAAAACCCTTTCACCCTCCCTCCTCTCCCGTCCACATCCATCTCCCTCTCTTCGTTCTTCTCCCCTTCCCTCCCTCTCCCCCCTCCCTCTACCCGTCTCTCTTTCTCCCTTCCTCTTTCTCCCCTCTCCCTATATCTCCCTCTCCCTCTCTCTTTCTCCCTCCCTTCCTCTCCCCTCCCTACCTCGCATTCTAAGAATTTTGTACGATTCTATAAGATCCCCCGTCAGTCTTCTAAATTCTAGCATCATATGTCGCTTGGGCAGATTACACCCCAGGGATATGAATATGGATTTCTCAGCCATGATTGAATGGCAGAGTAGACTTGGTGGGCCAAATGGCTTAATTCTACTCTTATCACTTATGACCTTTTGATCCCCTCCAACCTCTATGTCCCCACCCCACCTCACCCCGTCCCCTCTCCCACTCACGTGAAGTCCAAATCCTGCTCGGACGAGCATCTGCGTCTGTCCTCCTCGTCTGAGTCGCTGTCCCCGAGTGGGTAAACAGAGGGAGAGTTAGGGGGGAGTGGGGAGTGTCAGACCCAACATATGTCTGCGAGTCCAGGCAACATCCTCCCAAACCTCTGCTTCCGTTCCAGCTTCCCCCAGTCCCAAAAGTGCATGCGTCTTCCCGAGCCTGCTGCTTGCCCCTTTTCCGGTGTTACTTACGAGATTAGTATACAAACTTAAAGCACACGGTATTGGGGGTTCAGTATTGATGTGGATAGAGAACTGGCTGGCAGACAGGAAGCAAAGGGTAGGAGTAAACGGGTTATTTTCAGAATGGCAGGCAGTGACTAGTGGGGTACCGCAAGGCTCAATGCTGGGACCTCAGCTATTTACAATATATATTAATGATTTGGACGAGGGAATTGAATGCAACAGCTCCAAGTTTGCGGATGACACGAAGCTGGGGGGGTAGTGTTAGCTGTGAGGAGGATGGTAGGAGGCTGCAAGATGACTTGGATAGCCTGGGTGATTGGGCAAATGCATGGCAGATGTAGTATAATGTGGATAAATGTGAGGTTATCCACTTTGGTGGCAAAAACAGGAGGGTAGACTATTATCTGAATGGTGGCAAATTAGGAAAAGGGGAGATGCAACGAGACCTGGGTGTCATGGTACACCAATCATTGAAAGTAGGCATGCAGATGCAGCAGGCAGTGAAGAAAGCAAATGGTATGTTAGCATTCATAGCAAAAGGATTTGAGTATAGGAGCAGGTAGATTCTACTGCAGTTGTACAGGGTTTTGTGAGACCACACCTGGAGTATTGCGTACAGTTTTGGTCTCCAAATCTGAGGAAAGACATTCTTGCCACAGAGGGGGGTACAGAGAAGGTTCACCAGACTGATTCCTGGGATGGCAGGACTTTCATATGAGGAAAGACTGGATAGACTCGGCTTGTACTCGCTAGAATTTAGAAGACTGAGGGTGGATCTTATAGAAACTTACAAAATTCTTAATAGGTTGGACAGGCTAAATGCAGGAAGATTGTTCCTGATGTTGGGGAAGTCCAGAACAAGGGGCCACACTGTTTAAGAATAAGGGGGAATTCCTTTAGGACCAAGATGAGGAAAACATTTTTCACACAGAGAGTGGTGAGTCTGTGGAATTCTCTGCCACAGAAGGTAGTTGAGGCCAGTTCATTGGCTATATTTAAGAGGGAGTTAGATGTGGCCCTTGTGGCTAAAGGGATCAGGGGGTATGGAGAGAAGGCAGGTACAGGATACTGAATTGGATGATCAGCCATGATCATATTGAATGGCTGTGCAGGCTCGAAGGGCCGAATGGCCTACTCCTGCACCTATTTTCTATGTTTCTATGTTTCTATAATACACTACCAGACTGATGCCCACTTGCCAACGCCCAGTGTGATATTTCATGGTATGAGCCAGGGCAGGATTAACTGCTATAAGACTTGTGTTTACTCAGCTAGATGGTGAGAGGACTTTATTTAAAGACTGGCTGCCAAGGTAAGCAACACCGTTTGGAAATATGTGGTGTATTTGCTGACCATGCAGAAGTCAGCTTTATTAATTTTAAAACTATCAAATTGGTTAAATATACTGATGTTAAAAGTGGGTTGATGATCTAATTTGCTTTGCCAACAAGAGGTAGCATGTCCCTATGAAACTGAAATTTCCCCTTGATGTGAATTCTGAGAAGTTACCACATTCATGTTTGGGGAAGAAAGACAAGATGTGTCCCCTAATGCAGTTCTTTTCATCAGCTCCAGACACTGGTTACATTTGACTGGAACTTTGGGAGATAGCACTGCCTTCTCTGCTTAAATGCAATACATTTCTGAACTAATGGAGACTTCACCCATGTCAAAACTGCAGGGGATATCAAGGTAGGTGCTGGATTGGTCAAGATTCAAATACAAGTCTTCTACATTGGTGTGTAAGAAGGAATTGTAGATGCTGGTTTAAACCGAAGATATACACAAAAAGCTGGAGTAATTCAATGGGACAGGCAGCATCTCTGGAGAAAAGGAATGGGTGACATTTCGGATCGAGACCCTTTTAGTCAGCTGGCTTAACAGGAAAATATTTGGTGCTCCCGAAGAAGATTAAAACATTTTTTAAAGGAATAAATAAAAATTGAAACTTATTTGGTCTGAAAATCAACCTAAACATGGAATAAACCTGAATATATATCAGATATATGGTTCAAATCTATATAAGTTACTGTGTAAAAGTATCATAATTAAAGTCCAGTATAATGATTGACTTTATCAGGTTAGAACTGAATGTCAGTAATATCTGGAAGCAGAAATCAATTAAATTAATTGGAATTCATTGTTGTCAATCATTCTTATTCAGCACTTCTACTTCCTGCCTGTTTTCTTTGGTCAGGTGAACTAGAACTCTTTTGTACAAAGCCGCTTTTATCTGTAACTTTTCAGGGAATCAGTTTTGTGAAGTACAATTACATACAAAGCAATTTCACTTTGAGCTATGCTGAATATACTTAGCTGCAGAAGGTGAGTTCTTGTTTCTCATGTGTTTATTAGTCAAACAGAGCAAAGCTCTTTCTATGAACAAACCTATCGTTAGAGCACGCCAGTCATTTATTTTGCAATTCACAGAATTCATTCTTTAACCAGAGATGAAATGCAGCCTGCCTCATAAGCATGGGCTCAGTGTATGGTAACATTTCTAAGATTTTGGCCAAGCCAGCAAACTGATACTCCCCAGCACCAAAAAAAAACACCCTTGCACTCAGCCCCAAGTAATTTCAGTCGTATAAAAGCAAGAAGTATAATGATCATCATGAACTTAAGCTCCCTCTTTGATTCTCCTGTTTACTTTGTAGGCATGTCATGATTTTAGTCTCTTTTTATTTCTCTTTTTAGCGACTGAGGCCCTGACATCTTGCTGGGACTCACAGCCCCCTGTACAAAGCAGGATGGCCTATTTTCACAATGCTAACGGGACAGGCCCTCTCATTCTCTTGGCTTTCACAGAAGGACATTGTGCGGGCACAGCAATCATATGCAGCTCGGGGTTGAGGACCATGGGTCTCCAGCTTACCTCCAGGGGGTCTGACACTCTTCACCCACAGCTCCACCTATACCCTGTGCTAAATGGACAGGGGTCAGTGGCCTACCTCAATGGAAAGGCAAAGGTGACAAACAGAAAATAGCAACCCAATCAAGATGACAACCCAGCTTCACTCTTCTTAGTCTGCCTCAGTTAAATGAGTTGTTTTTAATCCTCCGCATGTTGATAATAGTAAGTGGTGTCATGCCAGAAGAATATGGCTGTCTTTCATATCAAAGGGTATTCACACTCCCTTCTCAAATCACGATTCTATGCCTGAATTAAAGAGGCCCCTCAAGACTTAAGCATCTCATAATGATGAGGTTTAAAACTATCTCACTTCACAAGCTTTCAGTGGCTAATTGTGTGGTTGATGAAGATATCGAGAAACATTTCCCACTGTGCATAGGAGTGCGCTCGAATCCACACACATGCATGGATGCAGCAGCGATTTTCCAGTGTGTGTTTACATTTTCATCTCCGCACTTTCCTGTCATGTACAAATGGTTCTGGTCTGTATTTGATCTTTCTGATTGACAGTTTTGCTGTGCACAAAACCAGCACATGCAAGAGTGTGAGCAGTTCATCCATTTCAATCTCAATGCTGCCCCCTCTAAGACAATTGTGAGCAAATTACATTTGAAAACTCAGACTAACATGGTACGCAGCCAAAATTCCTAATATTCTCCAAGATATCCTCAAAAATATGATACGCCTATTCTTTCCATATTGGATGAATCACTGAGACTTATTTAGTATCAAATTTTAACGTTTATCTTCTGGTTTATTTTATTTTATTTAAATTCACACACCTGAATGGAGTTTGGGGGAAGGGGTGAATGCTTTTTTTCAAGTTGGAGTTCTATGTGATGGCAGTTCTCAGTCCCTCTTATTGAACATTAACAGTATGTTGCTGGCTTTATAATTCTTTGGTAAGCTTTTGTTATGCAATCCATATGTCTACATTATATGTTATTGAAGTGTAGTTGCAAAAAGTGTTTTGCAATTGGGTGTTTCTCAATTTAGCAGTTAACATTGGATAGGATATACTAATCAGTGTCTTTAGATATGGCCAGTGAAGACTGTAGCACAGAATTTCCAAGTTAAATACCTGGCTGTCATTTTCCTGGCAGTAAAAGTTCTTATTAAACACATTGGCCCCCATATTAATAGGGAGACATGGTGAGAGTGCGGTATGAGCAGTTTAGTGCAAAAATGTTTTTCTCCAGGTTCCTGCAGAATTTAACATCAGGACCTGATTACTAGTTTCAGGCTGTATTTCTCATCTGCAGCCAACTAAATTGACAGTCTATCTGTTGTCCAAAGTGGGCTTCAGGCCCAGTGAGGGAATGTATTAGAGAAAGATAGTGATAGTTTTGTGGCAGTATTGAACAGTGAAAGGGGGGTACATAATGATTGGGCAAGGAGGAGAGATGATAGCTGGGAGGTTTGAAAGATTAGCAGAAGAGGGAACGACTGCTTATCTCTGGTCTCTTTTCACAGATGCTGTCTTACCTTCGGTGTGTTTCTATATTATCAGTGAAAATAATGACATTTAATTAAAATAATGGTGAGCTGGAGGAGATTCAGGCCTATGAAGGATATGAGAAAGGCATCGAATTACAGGGTAGATGTGGATCAATCAATGAAGTGGTTAAAGGGCTTGCTGTGGGTGGGGCGGGGGTTAGGGTTATGGTAGGGTTAAGTTGAGGTTGGTATTCCTGTTTTTCCTGGCCCACAGGCATTTCCATCACAACATTTATCATTTCCATGCAATTGTTTTCACTTTCATTTAGATGCTGTTGTTCCCCAAGTCCTGGGAAACTCAACTAGCCAGAGTTAAAAACAAATCAATGTATGCTATCTCCATAAAATATTTTGTGGAACGATTCACCTCTTGGTAGAAGTTTAGTTATCCAATGCCCATAGCCTCTATTAATGGTGGGTTTGAAGTGGATTGGGTTCAGGTTAAAGACTTTCCCTATTATTGCTTCCCATCAGACCACAGCCCAAACATTTTTGGAGATTACAATCCCTCATAATCTATTTTCACTATCACATTGTCTCCAGTTGCTGAGAAGATGCTCAACCTTAATGTGGAACAATGATAGGGGTATGAAAGAGTCTTTCTCTGGTTTCTCACTGAAACTGCCACCCAAAACAAGCAATATTGTATGGTTGGCTAATTGTCTTTAATCACTTTAGAATTTAGAACAGCAAACTCCATCCCACGATCCAGTTGACTATTAAGATGAGGGGTAGGGGCAGCTGTTACTGGAAAAACTAGAAATCTTCCAGAGACCAGTTGGATGGGTCACACAATGAGGTACCAAGTTACCAAGACCACAGCACAACAACATCATAGACTCACTCATTCAGTAACAAAAATAGATAATATTTGTGCCAGCAAGTAAGCTGGTCAGTGTAAGTTATGGAAATGGTGGAGGCCAAAAAAAAAAGAAGCTTTTGGGAGGGAGTCTAATACATACTCGCACATCTGCATCTGAAGTAAATAGAAGCGATAAGTGTCATTTATTGTTAACTTTTATGGTGCTGCTGGCTGACTCCTGTTTCATTTTAATGAGGCCTTAGTGTGGGAACCACATCAAAATCTTTTACCCAAGTGCACGCTAGCGCATTTTATGTGCAGGCAGAGTTTTAAAGCATTAAGTGTGTGTCTCTCTGGACACCAAACAAAAAACCAGGAAGGAGTCAAAGTGACTGCGGGCAGGGCGGGATTCTTTGTTTTCAGCAGTGAGCTTCTTCCTGGAAATCCTGAACTGTGCTTCCTTAACTTAACCTTATGGCAGCTGCTGCCAGTGGCTTGTCGTGGGTTTCAACTTTCTCGATCCGAAAATAGCTCAGCTGCAGCCTGTAATAAACAGGAGGAGGCTGCTGAGCTAACTGGAAACACATTTGCTATTAGGAAGCAGCATTGAGCATGTGTTCTGAAATTACTTGAAGAAAATAAAAACTTTCCACTTTTAATACACTTAATCATAACATTCCCTTTAAAAAATATATTATTAGGAATTAAAATACATCTGAATATCCATGCTGCTCTTTCAAGGATCAGATTTTTTGAATCCGTTCTAAACTGTTTCCGTGTTCCACACCTGATGGCAGAAGAGTTAATGTGGAATAGTGGGTTCAAAACCTGCTTTCTCATCTCAAAAACCTGCATTTTAATATGAAGAGAGGAGGACAGTCTCCTTCCATTCTCGGTGAATACTTTCAATTGAGCACCATAGTCTGTTCAGAAGGACACAGAAACAAGGCTTCACCATGCCATAAGAACATTGACCTAAATAATGATAACAGAGAGGGGGAGGTGGTTTGGGAAGTCAGTATTGCTGTCTCCATTAAAATCACAAGTGAGCTTCTGGTTGAAGACCTTTCCTATTGTCACTTTCCATCTGACCCTAGCCCGTACATCTTTGTAGATGAAAGTTTCCATCGACATATGCCTTCACCATCCAGGAATTTGCATATGATGTCCAGATTAAAGGTGGATTTGTTTGTTGACCCTGTGTCCTTTCAGGGATATCCAGGCTACACTCCATTGCATTCATGTATCTGGAGAACCACGGATGTACCGTGAGGTACATGATGCATCTTCATCATTTGCTCTGTTGTAGTGGATCAAATTGAAAGAGCACATTTCCCTCGGCAGTCACAAATGCAAACAGCCCCACACAGGTATCAGAAGTCTTCATGTAAACGCCATGGTCTTAATGATGAGGACATGTTTGCATTCAATGCCTCACTTCTATAATTTACAAGGAGCCCTTATTATATCTTGACTGTGGATGTTCTACCACATGAACTGAAGTAGAAGGAAAACAGCAAGTGGCTCTGAGGAAGCCAGAGCTATCATTTGGCATCCCCTGTTAATGGTCCACTTGCATGAACCCTTAATCTCTGAGGACCATCAGAGGAGGATGGTCAGTTGTTCCGAAAGACAGTTGTTAACCATGGAGTGATTCAACGCATTGCCCCTCTGAAATGTTTTCCTTTGGTACCGTATCAAAATTAACTTTCAAAAGGAAAAATGATTTTACGTTGGCTTTTACAAACCCAACCAGACTCTGGACCTTTGATAGTATCCAGCTCCAAAATCCAAGGCAGAAAAATGACGCTGACAAGACTGCTTCTGTGTGTAAATTCTGCATTCAGGTTTTCCTACCTTCCCAGAAGTGCCATTGTTCCATTCCTACCACCTTGATCGGCAAAGGACCGGTTTCCACGCTATATTTCTAAACTCCATCTCAAACTGCAGCGGTGAGACAGAGATTGCGCCACCACCCCTCCCATTATTATCTACTATTCTTATTGATTAAAGTGGATACTATATTTTTGTTTATGACATAGAAAGAGACCACAAGGCTCACTGAGTCTTTGCTGATTTTCAGAGCACTGCCATCAGTTTCATTTATGTAAAACCTATACCCTCTCAAATGCCCATCAACTCCACAATGAATCTCTCCCCTCCCCCCACCCATCTACACTAGCGGCATTTACAGTGGTCAAATGACTGACAAACACATTGTCTTGGGATGTGGAGAGAAACAAGAGCAACTGGAGGAAATTCACATAATTACAGGGATAATGTGCAAAATCCACGCAGCCAGCACCTAAGGTCAGAGGCAATGCTGGGTTGCTGGTGCTGAGAGTCAAGAGTTGAGCATAATTTTCATGTGCACAGGTACAGTGAAGTAGAGGAACAATAAAAATCTTGTTTGCAGCAGCAACACAGGGATATAGACTCAAACAACACACAAAGACATAAGCAATACATAAATTATATATAAATTACACATACATTTGATAAGGCAGCAAAAAGAAAAAAAAGTTTATGAGGTGTTCTAAAGCCTTCTATTGCAATGGTAACATTAGGGATTAGTTTAGTTTATTGTCACATTTACCGAAGTACGGAGAAAAGCTTTTTGTTATATGCTATCCAGTCAGCAGAAAGACTATACATGATTACCATCAAGCTGTCCTCAGTGTACAGATACAGGATAAATGCAATAACGTTTAATGTGAAGATAAAGTCCAGTACAGTCCGATTAAAGATAATTTGAGGATTTCCAATGAGGTAGATGATAGCTCAGGATCACTCTCTAGTTAGTGATAGGATGGTTCAGTTGCATGGGAAGAAACTGTCCCTGAATCTGGTGGTATGCGTTTTTGTACTTCTGTACCTCTTGCCTGAGAAGAAGAAGGAGTGTCCGGGGTGAGACTGATCCTTGATTATGCTATTGGCCATGCTGAGGCAGCGTGAAGTGAAGATGGAGTCAATGGAAGGGAGGTTGATTTGCGTGATGGTCTGTGCTGCATCCCTGTTTGGATCAAGAAACTGATAGTTGAAAGAAAGTAATTGTTTATGAAATTGATGGTGTGAGACTTGAGGCTCCTGAACCTCCTGCTGATTGCGGCAATGAGAAGAGTGCACGGCCCAAATGGTGGGGATCCTTGAAGATAGATGCCTCCTTCTTGAGGCAGAACCTCATGTTGATATTTTCAATAGTGGGAGTGGTGTGCCGGTGATGGAGCACATTGAGTCCACCACTCTCTATAGCCTCTTGTATTCCGATGCATTATAATTGCTATACTGAGCAATGATGCAACCAGCCAGATACCTTCCACCATGCATCTCTAGAGATTTGTTTGCCTGATGTGCCAGATCTGTTTAAACCTCTGAGAAAGTAACAGCCCTGCCTGTGGAAGCGCTGATCTACATCCTCAGCCTCTTTCTGTTTCTTATCTACATACTGCCTGTTTGTGAAAGTAACTTTCTCCACAAGAGCTCTCATCATCCAAAGATAGGCAGAAAAAAACAAATTGTAAAGAGGACACTTTGGGAAACTACAAAGAAATTAAAGATAAGTTAAGTGGGTGGGCAAATATCTGGGAAAAATTAAAAATATAGAATAATGTGGATTAATTCACTCGGACATGAAGAATAAAAAAAAAGCATGCTATATTAAATAGGGAGATTTCAGAGCTCTCGGATTGCTAGATACCTTGATGTCTCAGTGGGACAGGCAGCATCTCTGGAGAGAAGGAACGGGCAATGTATTAGGTCAAGACCCTTCCTCAGACTGAAGAAGGGTCTTGACCCGAAGTCGTCCATTCCTTCTCTGAGTTACTCCAGCATTTTGTGTCCACCTTCGATTTAAACCAGCATCTGCAGTTCTTTCCTACACATGTCTCTGTGCGTGTTTTACAACAGTATGCAGCTACCACAATTAATTAGGAGAGCTAAAATAATGTTATTATTTATAATTGGGAGAATAAAATTGGGAGGTTTTGTGCTGCAGTTAAGTAGGGCATTGGTGTGGCCTCGTTCAGGGTTCTAGAATGATATTGACGTCCATATTTCAGAAAATAATGTTAGTGCATTGAAAATAGTTTATAAAATGGTCTCTTTTCTCTTCAAGGGTTGCGAATCTTTGGAAATCTTTTTCAGAAATGGCAGTACAAGTTGAATAATTTTTAAGATGGAGACACAGGAACTGCAGATGCTGAAATCTTGAACAATGAACAAAGTGCTGGAGGAACAGTGGGTCAAGCAACATCTCTGGAGGGAAATGGAGAAGAGCCTGAAGAAGGGTCCCAACCCAAAACTTTGGCTGTCCATTTATTCTATGGATGTTGCCTGACCTTTTGAGTTCCTCCAGCTTTTTGTGTTTCATCAAGAGTCATTTTAAGGCAGAGATAGGTGGGTTATACAAGAGGAGCGATGATAGCATGGAGGGGATTGCAGACTTGAGGTTATAATCTGATCAGCCATGGCAGAACAGGCTGAAGAGGTTGGGTGGTTGACTCCTGGTCCTAACTTTTGTGTTCATGTGTTCACACCCAGCTGGACCAAACTGCTGCCTCTCTCAGCACTCCATTCCCTAACTTCATCAGAATGCTCCTCCAGCATCTTTTAATTCCTAATCGTAAAGGAAGAGGTTAAATCTATTGCCTTTGGCATCCATAAAAAAAATCCATCCCCAGTCACTGACATCCAACCCTTGGATAACTGTCTGAGACTAAACCACTGTTAGCAGCCCTAGTTGTCAGACTAGCCACCAGGATGAGCATCTGTCAGGTTCTTCATTTCCTGTAAGACTTATTGTTCTCGGGAACATACCCCTACAAGAAATAATGTATTTTTTTCCATCTTCAGATTTGAGAGGAGTCTTATAATGGATAAACCACCTGCATGATCCAAACTAACAATGCGGAGGAACTGGGAATGCAATGAAGAGTCTATATGTTGGGGAAAGCCATAAGTAAACCCCATGAGGAGGTAAACAGAAATGCAGAAGCTCTTGAGACTGGTTAGAAGAAGCAGACAAGGCTTCATAATGATGGCAGTCAAAGTTTTAGATTCCAGTTGAATGCTGAAAGATTTAAAGCAGGCAAATAATTTTGTCTGAAGATAGACACAAAAAACTGGAGTAACTTAGTGGGACAGGCAACATCGCTGGAGAGAAGGAATGGCTCCAGGGATGCTGCCACACCCGCTGAATCACTCCAGCTATTTGTGTCTTTCAGTTTAAACCAGCATCTGCAGTTCCTTCCTAAAGAGTTTTGTCTGATGCAATCACTTCAAAATTGGGCTTTGAGGGAAGAGGAAAGGGTACTCCAACTGACTCTGTCTCCTTACACCTTTGGGGTCAGAGATCAGAGTTATGACTTCAGATTATACCTCTGAGATATGCCTCTTGATTTTTTTTTTGGTATTCCGGCTGGTAAAATTAAGTCACAGAACTGAGGTGTTTTTGAAGATGAAAGTGGTACACACTACAATCATGTAGCTTTACCAATAGTGCATTTACAGGAGTTTGTTGACACAAGAAACTGCTGGTGCTGGAATCTTGCTTAGAATGTACAGTGTTGAAGTAACTCCGGGGGAGGGGAGGGGGTCAGGCAACATCTCCAACAGACTACCCTTTGTCATCATTTTGGCTCTTTTTCATGTTTAGCCTTTGTCCATGCATCTGCCAATCAAATGCCCCCTCACCCGTATCCACCTATCACTCGCCGGGCTTTGTTCCATCCCCAACTCTTTTCCAGCTTCCACCTCCAAAAATCAGCCTGAAGAAGGCCCTTGACCCATAAAGTCGCCTATCCATGTCTTCCAGAGATACTGCCTGACCTGTTGTTACTTCAGTACTCTGTGATCGACACAGGATTTTGTCTGCAGGAATGCTCAACTTGCAGTTTTGAAATTCTTGGCATTGAAGCAATGTTCTCAAACATCCATTACTTGCAGGGACAACCGTGTCCACTCTGGTGAAGAAAATGTTAAAGGCTGGCCCATCGGTACACAGAAATGGAACAGCAGCACGATACTACATTCCAGGAACTATGCGGCTGGTTGTTTCTGACAGGGAAAGTCTTCCTGATCCCTTGGCCGTGTTTTGTTTGTGCCATGCAATCAACAGCTGCATTTATGAGAATCTACTTTCCAAATCTGACTGCTTACAATTTGGCAAAGGGAAATAATAAGATTCATGCTCGTGGAGCTGACTCTTGTTAACACACACCAGCATACCAGAATGGCAGCTGGCTGCATCAGGGAAGCTTGCACACGGATGAAGAACTGAGGATTCTAGAGTGAACAAAGAAGAGAAAAAACAGAAGGATGACCTGATAACCTGACCCCTTGAATTCTTAAACCCCAGGCAAAAGAAATCAAGCTCAAATCTCAGGGCCATTCAAGTTAAGTGCGCCTGAGCCTGAAGCTTGGCTCAATAGGGCACGGTTGAGTGCCAAGTGAACTGAGTTTGAGCCCTGGGCTGTTTCAATTGGATGAACATCTGGGATAGTCTCAGTCAGATGAATTCAAGTTCTTCAGCTGCCTTCGTTGGAAGAATGTGTGTACCGGGACAGTTTTGTTGTTGATACTTCACTGTCTTGCTGTTTCTTCATAAGGCTTGCTCACCACAATTGATTAGGTTTGGCCTTTCTGTCATCAAACCACTAGACAGAGATACATCCCCTAATTACTCATTTTACAGCACACATCCAGATGTCAGAATTTAATGGGATGAGTTTTCTTTTGAATAGCTTACTTGTGTCCTGGTGCAGAGCTGCTTGCAAGAGGGAATTGTCTGAAAGTGTGAGTGAAGCACAGAGACAATTAAAGAGCTGCAGCTGCAGGGCCACCAGTTGCAGGAAAAATCTTGGGGCCTCTGTGGACTTTCTGATCCAAAGGTCCTTGGGGAAGGTTTAAAGGCAGGTGCCTTCAACACAGCGTCTAGGAAGGCCTTTCTAAGCAGCTGGTGCGTGGTAGCCCAACAAAAGTTTTTTTTTCCTCGTGGATCTGTTACTAGGGAATTGATTAGTGGATGAGGTCCAAGGTTTCAAATGAGAGAGAGGCCTAGAATTGGGGAGGGAGAAGTTCCAAGGAGGCCCCTCGCCAGAGGTGACAGGGACATGATAGCTGGTGTGGTTTGATGGTGATGGTGGGAGGAGGACTGGTTGTTCTGTGTCTGTGTGGTTCGAGAGTTGAAGTTTAGTTGAGTTTATTATCACGTGGCACTGAGGTGTAGTGAAAAGCTTTTGTTGCATGCTAACCAGTCAGAGCTACAATTGAGCCATCCACAGTGCACAGATACAGGATAGAGGGAATAACGTGAATAATGTATAGTGCAAGATAAAGTCCAGTAAAGTCCAATCAAAGATAGTGTGAGTCTAGATAGTGAGGTAGATAGTAGCTCAGGGTTGCTCTCCAGTTGTTGGTGGGATGGTTCAGTTGCCTGGCTGGAAGTGGTGAATTGGAAATGGCAATTTCTGGGTTCATTGTGAGGGTCAATGTTGAGGGATTGAGTTTTGCCTCTTGGGTTTTGTTGGGATTAGTCATTTCAGGACATTGTTGGATGCTGCGAAGTGTGGTGGGGTGGGGGGAGGGGGGGTGGTTGGTGTCAGGCAAAAGCTGTGAGTTGATGCAGGAGATGAGAGAGGGAAGGAGGGGACCCAAAGTAGAGCTTGTAAATTTATACATTGCTAAAGGGATCCTATGAGAGCCTAATTCCTAGGGTGAGGGATGTCTCCAAAGGAGGGTTCCCTTTTAGTGGAAGATAAGCAGACTTGACAGCCGCATTGAAAGCTGGTGTTTGCTTGTGTGGCCCTGGGACGTCAAAGGCCACTCAAAGATCACGGAAAATCTCCTGTCGCATCCATGCATGGATTGCAAATTGTTGACTACCACGTCTCCTGTCTAACTTGCACAGTGTTTTTCATATCAGATATAAAGAATGGATTCAAGAATGGAAATCAGACTTCAAACAACCTGCATTAAGTCCCTGGTTTTATTAACATTTTATTTCTCACCGAAATTAGATCGCACAAAAGCATGATGTAGTTTTTAAGTATCTTTCTGTCCCTCTAAAAAAACGCCCTTCAAGTTAAACCTGGTAGAAGTTGTCAGTCCTTTCATCCTTTTTGCTATTTTTAGTCTGTCTAAAAGTTTCGTTTTGGAGGTCTTTTAGGGGGGTTGCCCCTTTGCGGCAACCTAATCTGCGAGTTTAAAAGATTTGCCCTCGACTCAAACTCGCAGCATGGTCGACACGTGGTCCTAGGAGGCCCTATGAGGTCACTGAAACTCTCCTTCATGCTCGAGGGAAGTTCCCGCATACTTGTGGCCTCAGCTAGGTCGTGGAAAAATTTTCAGCATGTTGAAAAATTTTCCGCGAGTAAAAATTGGTCGGCATGGTTCTTTTTAACTCGTAATGCAGTGGAGTGGGGTCGCTATGTAGTTACAAGCAGTTGAGGGCAGACGTAGGCAATCTCCTTCGCTGACCGGGCATTTTAATTGGTTCATTGGAGTTTTCAGGACCGAGGAAAACCGACGGGTAGATTAAATACCCGCAAAATTTTATTAAACGTTGGCTGACTTCTTAAAAGTATCTCCACTCTTTTTCTCCCCCTTCTCCTTCACTTCTCTCTCCCGTTCTCTCCCCTTCTCTCCCCTTCTCTCTTCACACTCTCTAAAGGACTTACCGTGCACTGTGCAGCCGTCTTTTACCTTCCTCTTCATCGCGGGTGTGAATTTCAGACAGCGCTCCCCCGCTTTCCCTGAGCCCTGCCTTTGCGATGTGTTTGTGTGTGTGTGGTCGGCCGATCCAGCTCGTGGTTTCATTGCTGATGGTCGATCCAGCTCGAGGTTTTCCAGGCGAGTGCCCTCGAGCAGACTCTTCTGAACTCGCGGATTAGGTCGCCGCAATGGTACAGTCCCATTAGTCTTTTTTATGTGGGGTTTGGGGGGAGGGGGGGGGAAGGGGGAAACTGTTTTTCTCAGTCACTACCTGGTCTTTCCTCCGAGCCGCATCTTCTCCCCCTCCTCGCGGCCTACCATCTGGATTGGCACAGCCTTTCCTGCCAGAGACCGGCCAGAACTTCAGCAGCGGCGCAGCACTGGGTTCCATCGCGGAGTGGGCGATGCCTTACTGGGACCATCATGTTGGAGCTCCGGAGTGTTGGGCCTACCGACTTGAACACTGTGGAGCTGTGGTCTGTGGTCTGCGGAGCATCCAGCCGCAGACGGCGCTGACTTTAACATTGCGGAGGCCTGGGATCTTTTGCCGAGGATTGCCAGTGTTGGAGCTCTGCCCAGCTCGGCCCGTGGACTTTGGGAGCCGTGGTCTCCAGTAGGAAGCGGCCGATTCGGAAACTCCAAGCCGCTGAGAGGGTTCTTCTGTTCCGACGCCGAGGTCCCATCATCCCGGCGAGAGGGCCTGAAACATTGGGCCACCATTGTGGCGATTGAACAAGAGGAAGAGGACTGACTTTGTTGCCTCAGTGGGAAAATACGTTAAATTCTATAGTGTTGTGTTTATCTTATTTGTGTATCTTATTTGTGCGCTGCATGGTAACTCAAATTTCACTGCACCAATTGGTGTATGTGACAATAAATGTCCTATGTCCTTTTTTTGGATGTTCTTCAGAGTGTTCCTCATTTGCAGCTGATTCAAGGTAACCATAACTCAAAGTGGGTGGAGATCTCACAGAATAAGGCTCCTGTTTTTTTTCTTGTAGACACTTGAAGCCGAGCATTGCCAGGGTGTTAATTATGACGAGGATCAGGGTGAAGAGAGGTGGTATGTTTTCTATGGTTTGCTTCTCTCCCTTTCCCACCGCCCCCCGTCCCACTCTCTCCAAGTGCAGCTGGTGCAAGAGTCACAGTATTTGCAAAATTGGATGCAAACTAGCATATTTGAACTTTATGAGTTCATGGACTGTGTGAATCTGGAGGCATGAAACTCCACTTGTCTCGGTTTATAGACCGGAAAATGTCTGATCCATTCCACCACCTAGCCAGTTATGAAACTGTCAAATGCGTTTGGGAACAGAATGTGTGTAAATATTTAAGGAGCATACATGAGAATATCAGCAGGGTTGTCTGAATGCGAGTAAGTTCAGACTTGCCCGTCTAAATGATGAACATTTTGGCATCATCCGGTCCAGATGTTGTACAGTAGTAAACCAAAGGGGCATTTTAAATGCGAGATGATAATAGAGCTCAGCATCAGTCATTGTGTGGTAGTCGAATGCAGCAACATAAAAAAATTCCTATTGGTGAATGGAGAGATTTCTGATGACTAATTATCAGTTCATCAACTGAAAGGCTGCGTTTGTATTCTAACGAGAAACTAGGGCCATTTATAAATAATTTCTGATGCCTGTATTCATTGAATGAATGATTATGGGAAACAGTTAACTCTGTTCATTACTACATCTGAGCTGGAAGTTTTTAAGATTCATAGATTCATTATATTATTCTGCACAATGACTGGCTGGATGACTCATTTTGCTAAATGGCAATTGAAAGGTTTCTTAGGGTCAGCCATGGCTCACCAGCCTCTGAGTCAGCATCGTGTTGCCTTGAGTCTTAATGAAAACTAGAGCCCCGATGGGAGATAAAGGGCACATGTTGGACACGGGGTGAGAAATAAGTGTACGGAGGAGTGTAAAGAAGCAAGCTGACTGGGGTGGTGCGAGATGGTGGGATACATGTGACGCCCCAAGGTGGGGTGAGTGGCCAGATGAAAGAGAAGGCCTAGGGGTGTATTTAATTGATATTGGATAATTCAGTGTTCATACATTAGGTTGCAAACTACCCTCACAGAATATGAGGGTCTGTTCTTCCAGTTTGCACGTGGCCTCACTCTGGCAAGGAAAGAGGACAAGTATGGAAAGGCCAGTATGGGAATGGGAAGGGGAGTTGGAATGGGGAGCAACCTTAAAGTCAGCATGGATTTACGAAAGGTAAATCATGTCTGACGAATCTTATAGAATTTTTTGAGGATGTAACTAGCAGTGTGGATAAGGGAGAACCTGTGGATGTGTTATATCTAGACTTTCAGAAGGCCTTCGACAAGGTCCCACATAAGAGATTAGTATACAAACTTAAAGCACACGGTATTGGGGGTTCAGTATTCATGTGGATAGAGAACTGGCTGGCAGACAGGAAGCAAAGGGTAGGAGTAAACGGGTCCTTTTCAGAATGGTAGGCAGTGACTAGTGGGGTACCGCAAGGCTCAGTGTTGGGACCCCAGCTATTTACAATATATATTAATGATTTGGACGAGGGAATTGAATGCAACATCTCCAAGTTTGCGGATGACGCTAAGCTGGGGGGTAGTGTTAGGTGTGAGGAGGATGCTAGGAGGCTGCAAGATGACTTGGATAGGCTGGGTGAATGGGCAAATGCATGGCAGATGCAGTATAATGTGGATAAATGTGAGGTTATCCACTTTGGTGGCAAAAATAGGAGGGTAGACTATTATCTTAATGGTGGCAAATTAGGAAAAGGGGAGATGCAACGAGACCTGGGTGTCATGTACACCAATCATTGAAAGTAGGCATGCAAGTGCAGCAGGCAGTGAAGAAAGCAAATGGTATGTTAGCATTCATAGCAAAAGGATTTGAGTATAGGAGCTGGGAGGTTCTACTGCAGTTGTACAGGGTTTTGGTGAGACCACACCTGGAGTATTGCGTACAGTTTTGGTCTCCAAATCTGAGAAAAGACATTCTTGCCATAGAGGGGGTACAGAGAAGGTTCACCAGACTGATTGCTGGGATGTCAGGACTTTCATATGAGGAAAGACTGGATAGACTTGGCTTGTACTCACTAGAATTTAGAAGACAGAGGGGGGATCTTATAGAAACTTACAAAATTCTTAAGGGGTTGGATAGGCTAGATGCAGGAAGATTGTTCCCGATGTTGGGGAGTGTCCAGAACAAGGGGTCACAGTCTAAGGATAAGGGGGAATTCCTTTAGGACCGAGATGACGAAAACATTTTTCACACAGAGAGTGGCGAGTCTCTGGAATTATCTGCCACAGAAGGTAGTTGAGGCCAGTTCATTAGCTATATTTAAGAGGGAGTTAGATGTGGCCCTTGTGGCTAAAGGGATCAGGGGGTATGGAGAGAAGGCAGGTACGGGGTACTGAGTTGGATGATCAGCCTTGATCATATTGAATGGCGGTGCAGGCTCGAAGGGCCAAATAGCCTACTCCTTCACCTATTTTCTATGTTTCTATGTTTCTAGAGTTTGAGCAGGCCTTGGTACACAGACTGCAAGTGTTCGAGGAAATGTCATCTATGCTTAGCTTGGTCTCGCCAATGTGAAGGAGGCCAAATCTGGAGCACCAGATGCAATCCAATACCTGTTGTGGACTTCTTCATGAACATCAAAGTGCTGAAGTAACTAGGCCGGTCAGACAGTATATCTGAATGACATGGATGGGCTGACGTTTCAGGTTGGGACCATTCTTCGGACTGATTGTTGTAAGGCGAAGAGAGCTGAACAAGAGGTTGGGTGGGATGAAACCTGACAAGTGACAGGTGGATACAGGAGAGCGGGGAGGGGGGACAAAGGCGCTCGAGATGAAAAGGAGACAAAAAGGGTTCAGATAAGGAGAGAAGAGGAGCGGATTGTAAAGCCAGAGGGAGGAATATATGTGGTAGGGGTTGTGGGGTGTTGGGAGAAGGGGGCAGGACAGTGGGAGAAAGGGATGGCAGTGGGGGGGGGGGGGGGGGGGGAT
The DNA here is from genome assembly GCA_035221665.1 of Okamejei kenojei. NCBI lineage: Eukaryota > Metazoa > Chordata > Chondrichthyes > Rajiformes > Rajidae > Okamejei > Okamejei kenojei. Next base: position 41,837,907 of record CM069143.1, read on the forward strand.
GCAGGGAATTGGGCTGGGGGGGAGGTTGAAGAGGGCGATGTTAAGGAAAATAAGAGAATTCAATATTCATATTGTTGGGTCGCAATCGTATGAGGTGCTGTTCCTCCAGTTTGCATGTGGCCTCACTCTGGCTTTGGATGAGGTCTGGAACAGAAAGTTCAATATAGGAATGGGAATGGGAGTTAACCACTGAGAGATCCAGCCGGCCATGGGTGGACCGAGCTCAAGTGTTCTGCGAAAAGGTCGGAAAAGGGTGGAGATGAGAAGATGTGACCGGTCGCGGGATCACGTGGGGTCATGGTCCCGTCCATCCCAGTGTGCACCCGTTTTTCCCCACTAGCCCTCCCCCTTTCCACCCACCCCTCCCCATCGTCTTCCTCCCCCCCCCCCCCCTGGCTTTTCATTCGACTCCTCCTTTCCTTATCTGAAACCTATTTGTCTCCTTCTCATCACTAGCCACGGTCCCCCCAACTGCCAAACTCCCCCTCACCTGCATCCACCTATCACTCACCCGGCTTTGTCCTGCCCATTCCTCTTTTTGAGTTTCCTCCCTCCCCACCACCACCACAATCAGTCTGCAGAAAGGTCCTGATCAGAAACATCACCTTTCCATGTGCTCCAGAGATGGTGGCTGACCTGTTAAGTCAAGTCGAGCATGTTTTATTGTCATTTGTCCCAAAACGGGACAATGAAATTCTTATTTGTAGCAGCACATCTGATATGTAAACATGGTATTTTGATAAGTTACTACAGCACTATGTTTTATGCAAGATTCCAGCATCTGGAGTTCCTTGAGTCTTTTCTTGCCTCATAGCTGGAGCCCGTAAATCAGTTGCAGGAGCTCAGTGGAACAACACTTGTGTAAGGCATCCATCTGGAATCTATATGAATTAAGAAGACATTCTTTCTCCTTTTGCCTCCACTAGAATGATATTTGAAAACTTTAATAAACAATCCCCATTAGCCTGTTAAAGAGAAGATTTACACAAAAAGCTGGAATAACTCAGTGTGAGAGGCAGCATCTCCGGAGAGAAGGAATGGGTCACTTTTAGGTTGAGACTGAAGAAGGATCTTGACCCGAAACGTCACCATTCATTCTCTTCAGAGATGCTGCCTGTCCCACTGCGTTACTCCAGCTTTTTCTGTCTATCTTCGGTTTAAACCAGCATCTGCAGTTCCTTCCTAAACATTTCCCAGTTAAAGAGAGTATATAACAGTAATGGTCGCATGCAAATCAATGGCTGTGCCTCAATTAGTGAATAGCTTTAAAACAGCATGAATTTGCCCATGATTTTTTCCATAAAAATGCTTGCAGGTATTGAAGATGAAAATGCGATGTGGCAGTTAAGTCCTTAAAGCCTTTTCTACTGACGTACAAGGCTATTCAATTCCAATCATGCTCTCAGAGGATACATTGAACTGACATTTGTGAAACATTATGGGTAAATGCCTTCCGCATCTGGAAGTGGATGTCATGCAGGTGTTGGATGCATCTGTGTCCCTTTGCTAATTCCCATCGCCTTTAACTTATTGAACCCATGTACGTACTGTATAACACGGCCAGGTTTTCAAGTCAAGTCAAGAAGAGTCAAATAACCAGAATTGTTTCTGGGATTTACTGAAAGTGCTTCTAGTTCCACACTAATGATTAAGTTTGTCCAGTTGTATTTCCTTCCTATTTTTCACAAAAAAAACTTTGCAAATGTGAAATTGCCACATGTTCAGAATACCACAGAACAATTATTATTGCTGTGACAAATATGGGTCTGGTGTAGGTTATTTTTTTAAACATGATGTCGTGCACATTTAGAATTTCTTCCGACAATTAACTCACGGTGCCTCCATCTGTTTATGTGGTGGTGGGATCCGGGAGTGCTGAAGCAAGCATTTTGTGCTTTCTTGTGGTTTTATGTGTCAAATGCACAACGATTCCCCAGTCTTTGAAGGTGGATTTAGTTAAGTCTGCAGTTGAGGCAAAGTTTGTTTTGCATTTAATATTGTTTTATTCCATTATATAATGAGACATATACTGTAGATGTCAACAAGGGTGATGAGCTATTTAGTTAAATTATACATCTTGTGTATAGGTGATGAATTAAAGAAAAGAACTCCACTCAGCCATCAGATTCAACTTAAACAGTTAATCTGACAGCATTCTACATTGCCGTGCTTGGACTAAACTACATTCTCTTCACAGCATTTCGCTGGCTGACTATCTAATTCCAAAACTAGCCTTTTGTGGTTCAGCCCTTCTAAGGCTCTTACCCAGACTAACAGAAACCTAAGTGGATTCCAAAACCATAGAGTGTGGGGTCTTTCTGAGACCCAGACAAGCCAATGAATTACTTATTGTTCATTATCAGGGAAAAGCAACTAGCAATTAACATACTGGCCACTTTTTGTCTGACTTTGGTTTCAAAGCTAGACGTGAGGTTGACTTGAGAAACTAATCCCTTTAAACCAAAACTCAGCACAAAAGACATTTTAAAATAACTTGTGTTTAATAACTTTCCATTGAAAAGAAACAAAGAATTTTGAAACATGAGAATTATATACATCGTCATTTTGGGAACAAGTCAGGGGAGCTTCTTTGAGCTGGAGAGTGGAGGAGATGACCTGGAGAAAGATAATGTGGTGGCAGTCCGAGACTGCGGAGATATCAGTCAGGACAAGTGGGGAAAATGTTATCTCCACTATCCATTTTATAACAATCCCAGCTGTTTAATAGTAACAGATGTTTACTTCTGCCACATCAGAGATAATGTTGGGAGAGGAAGGATATGAAGAAATATAGGAAACTGCGAAAATATATTTGTGTATCATTAAAGTATTAATATCTAGTTAATACTCCTTACCAGTGCCCACCATCACCGCCCAGTCAAAATTAATATTGCATGTTACCAGGCGTCCAAGAGTCCCACCAATATTTGCCTTTGGTGAGCACAATGTTATCAGCTGCACTGTGAATGATTTACTGCAACCTGCCTTACATTGCAAAATTAAATCTACATTTTGAACTATTATATTAAATGCTCCTAAATTTCTTGCTTTATAAGGCACTTTAGTATCTGGTCTAATCAAGATTCTCTGGCGTAAGTATGAAAGGTGGAAGTTAATCATCAGTCTATCTGTGTTCTCAGGATTATGTTTAGGGTGAATTACATTTAGTGTATGCTTAATAAAGTGGAGAATTGTCAGATTCTGTAGAAAGAAGCACTGCATTTATAAAGCACCTTATCACATCTCTGAGGACTCCCCAAAGTAATTCAGATGCAATTAATTACCTTAAAGCACTCTCAGTGTACAACAAGAGTTAATGGCTGTGTCATTACATTACTAGAATTCTGAATGCAAAACGGAATTGTTAGACTGTACAAGGGTTACTACAGAAATTACAAATGGAAATTCCCAGGATGTGTGGTAAAGGATGAATTGCAGGGTCAGTACTTATGTATGGAAGAGGGCTGCTAGATTATATCCATTTCCTTGGGGTATTGACAACCTGTCAGACCATGTAAAAGAGCCTTTTATTACTGAGCACTTCCTCTCTACTGCAATTACAGTGCAATCACTGTTTGATTCAACAGTGACAAGGAAATCTATAAAGCTGTACAGCTTTAAGCAGATCTATTAGAAAAAAAAATATTTCAGGACATGTTTGGACCTTTAAGCCGTCATTAGAATCTTAGACTAACAACACATCAGCGATTTTGAAGTAGCTCGCACAATTCCTCTGTCAACGCAGATTGTCAACTAACTGTCTTTTGTGAATGAAAACTGTGATATTAGTATTTCCTTTTATCCTTTGTCGGTTGAAGGGGATTTGGAGGAATGAACTGGTCAATAGTCAGCGAGACTAACCATTCTGACAACTGTTACTGAGATAGTTTGCCTTAGAAGAGGGATCAAGAATAGGCGGATATAATTTGCTCTAATTGAAAAACAAAGCAAAGCTACACATGTTGAAAATAACAATGGGGAGTGGGATGGAAAATGAAAGTGGAAGCTGGACTGAATGAAAGTGTTCGGCAAGTGGTCACCCAATCTGCATTTGCTTTCTCCGATGTAGAGGCGACTACATCACATTGCATTTCATGGAGTAAATTCCAACATAAGTTTGAGAAATTACATCTCATCTTGGGGACTCAATTCAACAATTTCAAGTAAAATGTTCTTTCTTCTGACTGCATCAGAATCGGCAAATTCTGCTGTGAATTCTACAAAAGTTATCCATTTGTAATATTAATTATTTTTCCCCTCAGACACTGCTTGATCTGCTGTGCATTTCCAACATGGTTTCAGTTCTCTGAATACCACTGACCTGCATTTCACAATTTCACAAATTCCTGAAGAAGACCCACTGCCCCCCTTAATCTATTAACAGAAACAGTTTACCATGAGGGCAACCAACCTCACCCTATCCATCTCTTCCCAATCTCTCTGCAGCTTAAAACTAAATTATGTTTCCACTTTTCCAGTTTTGCTGAAGGGTCTTTGGCCTGGAATGCAGACTCTCTTTCCACACTTGCAGCCTGAAAACACTGCTGAGTGTTTTCAGTATTTTTCTGTTTTTATTTGCTATTTCCTCTGTTACATTTGCTCCGTCTTGTTTGTTCCAGAACATGCAGTGCTTTGTCTTTGTTAATGCTTCCTTCTTCCTGTATATTGGGCTGAACGGGCTCCTTTGTCTAAGTCCCTCTGTCTTCCTCTGTGTTTATATCTGCTTGTGTACTCTATGCAACCTAGGCCTAATTTGTTTGAATGTAATTCTACAACCATATCTCTATGAACATGCCTCCTGTTTTTGCAACATTGGATGGTGACTCATGTCTATTCCACCAGTTTGGTCACTATTCGAAAAACTGAACATTGGAAGAGCGTGATGGATAGAACTAGTGCCTGGGTGATCGCTGGTTGGCAAGGTGTCTTGGTGAGTCGAAGGGCCTGTTTCCACGTGGTAGCTCTAAAATAACTGGTATGATGGGCAGATGAGGGCAAGAATGGGAAAAAATTAGTAATGGGAAAAGAAAACTAGGTGGATATTTGTGTATGTGTGAGAGAAGGGAACTAAGGGTGTGTGCTATGTGATATTAGAAAATTCTATGTTCAAGTTCAAGTTACATTTATTGTCACATGGACCAATTGGTACAGTGAGATTTGAGTTACCATACAGCCATACGAATAAAAAGAACACAATACACGATAGAGTTTAACATGAACATCCCCCCCCCCCCCCCCCCCCGCCACAATGGAATCAACGTTTCCCACAGTGAGGGAAGGCAATAAAGTGGCGGCCCGATGTTCAGGCTGTTTCACCGGGATGATTGGAGCTCTGCCGTCTGACCGGAAACACACACTCAGCGGCTTGGAGCTTCCGAATCGGCCGCTTCCTACCGGAGACTGCGGCTCCCGAAGTCCACAGGCCGAGCTGGGCGGAGATTCAACACTGGCGACCCTTGACAAAGGATCCCAGGACTCTGCGATGTTAAAGTCAGCGCCGCCCGCTGCTATAAGGTCCGCAAACCACAGCTACATGGTATTAATCAGCAGGCCCAACACTCCGGAGCTTCAACACTGCGATCCCCAGTAAGGCATTGTCCCGCTCCGTGATGGAATCCAGTGCTGCGCTGCTGCTGAAGCTCTGTGCCGATCTGCGGTAGGAAAGGCCGTGCTAATCCAGATGATAGGCCGCGAGGGTGGGGGGGGGGCAAACATGCGACACGGAGAAAAGACGCATCCTCAACCAGGAAGTGACTGGGAAACAGTTTCCCCTCTCCCCCCCCCCACATAAAAAAGGCTAAGAAGCCTCCAAAAACATACTTTAAGACAGACTAAAAATAACAAAATGGGTGAAAGGATGGACAAACTGCTGGCGAGGCTGCCGCGCGCGACGCCACCTGATCAATAAGTTTCATAACATTGGGTTGTAAACTACTGAAGAGGAATATGAGATGATGATCTTCCAGATTTGTTTGGCGTCTCCGGTGAAGAAGGCTGAGGACAGACAAGTCATTGAAGCAGTGGGAAGGAGAATTAAAATTGCATGCAACTGGAAGTTTCAGATGGCCATTGTAGACAGAGCACCATTGCTCTGTAAAACAGTTGCCTTGTCTACACTTGGTTCATCAGAGGGGAGGAGGCCACATTATGATCACCAAATTCAGAAGATCAGATTAGAAGAGGTTCTAATAAAATAGAACTGCAGATTTATACCAAAGGTAGACACAAAATGTTTGAGTAACTCAGTGGGTCTTCTTCAGGAAGGGTCCAGACCCAAAATGTCACCTATCCATTTTATCCAGAGATGCAGTGTGACCTGCTGAGTTACTCCAACATTTGATGAGGAAGGAGGCGAAGGACAAATGTTACACCTCCTATTGTTGCAGAGGAAAATGCCAGGCAATGGGGAGATATGAGTGTGGAGGGATGAGTGCACCAGGGAATCCACCCAAACACTTGAGCATTTCCAATGGTGGCTGGCAGCATGCAGATCAGTTGGATTATAACATTGACCAGTATCTGATACAAATTTGGCACCAACACAGTCAATGTAAAAATTCACACTAAAGCAGTGTCCTTTCTTATTCGCGGATGGCTGAACACGATAATAAATGGCAAGAGGGCCCCCTACCAACAAAGCACACATTGCACTTGCAGTCCATCTTTCTGAGCTTACAGAGCTGATCTACACACAAGGACAGTCCCCAGTACGAAACACCAAGACAGACCATTGCTCTGTGACAAATAGATACAGCGTGTTCAAGTGACATGTCTCAAGCCAATACCAATGGCAACCTTCCTATGATGTAGATAAAGGGGTAGTCATGGATAGTCATGGCAGGTTAGTAGCTTTGAATGCAAACACATCAGCTAATGTATCAAAGTTGCTGTTTTCACACATGTATGATTATATACTGTGACAAAATGATTCACCTCAACCACATCCCCAGTATTTTGATTAACAACCTCTACCATAGAGACTTACCATAGCCAATATGAAACTGCCTCAGAGCAGAAAATAAGTCTTGCGTTTGTTTTTTTTAGTTTAGTTAAGTTTAGAGATACAGCAAAGAAATAGGCCCTTCGGCCCAACAAGTCTGAACAGACCAATGATCCCCGCACATTAACGCTAGTCTACACACACAAGGGACAATTTACATCAAACCAATTAACCTACAAATGTGTACATCTTTAGAGTGTGGGAAGAAACCGAAGATCTCAGAGAAAACCCACGCGGTCACCGGTAGAACGTATAAACTCCATACAGACAGCACCTGTAGTCAGGATCGAACCCAGGTCTCGGGCGTTGCAAGCGCTGAAAGGCAGCAACTCTCCCGCTGCGTCACCATGCTTAAATAAATTATAATCTCGGCGTGAACCTAAACTATCTTCAGTAATTTCTAGACGATAGACACAAAAAGCTAGAGTAACTCAGCGGCACAGGCAGCATTTCTGAAATGGGTGACGTTTCGGGTTGAGATCCTTCTTCAGACTCAAGTTTTAAGTTCAGCAGGTTATGAGGGTCAAAGTTCAAGATCTCTCTGCAAGGTCATCTGGCCACGAAGTCCATGACCAGTGAACGGGTCCACGTTCACAGTAGTCCATGTGACCAAATGGAAATATGGTCAGTCATAGGATGTCAAAAGAAACATTCCCACTGAAACAGCTGGACAAACCTAATTTTTCCTTCTGACTCCATTTCCTGTGAGTAATGTGGTCGTGGATAAAGTGACCACAGGCTCATTCTTGGCCAATTGTTTTCGACGGTACTGTTGTGGAGCACTGTCAGCTAGGAGGCATGGCTCACTATGGTTGAGAAAGAGGAAGGTGACCACAGCCACTGAGTGGATCTAAGCTCCATCAACTCCACCCAAGTTTAAAAACAAAGAGCCTCAGATGGTGGTTAATACACAAAAGGACACAAAGTACTGGAGTAAGTTAGCGTGTCAAACAGCATCCTTGGAGAACATGGATAGTTGATGTTTTGGGTTGGGACACATTTTTGACAGATGATAGGAGGGGAGAAGAAAGCTAGAAATGGAACGAGACTGGAAAAGGGGAGGGGCAGGACAAGGCATGGCAGGTAATAGATTGACATAGGTGAGAGTGGGGTTTGGTAGGCAGATGGTTGGAATAAAGGCCACAGATAAGATTGGAAGGAAGGTATGGGACAGGTTTGAAGAGTTGCCGATTGTAATGCCAGAGGGAGGTAATTGGTTGGCGGGGGGGGGGGGGGGGGGGGGGGGGGGGGGGAGGAGGGGGATGAGTGGAGCAGAGAAATAGTTGGGAGTCCAGGTGGGTATAGGGGAGGGGAAAAGAGGGGGTTGTCTTGCGGGAGTCTCACTTTAGAGAGATACGGGCTAAACACCAGCAAATGGAACTAACAATCAGGTCAAACGGCATTAACAAATTTGTCTGAATGGCCTGTTTCCATGCTGCGCGACTCTACACTGCACCTGAAGCCTTTCACAGCACTTCATCTGCACATGCATTTGCATGCACTTGTGCATGTGCAAGTGCCTTTCACTGATGTTTATCTATTTGTATATTTTATGGATTGTCTTTCTGAGGTCTTTGAATTCTGTTATATCATTGACTATCAGCAACTGGTGACCTTACTTTGATAGTGGTCAGGTGACAGATATCATCGAATCCATGTCCTGAATTTCAACTCAGGTTGCAATTAAAAAATCATAACAAAATAGCTCTACTAGTTGGCCATCTGCACTGCAACCATACCTATCCAGTGTTCATTCAACTTCTTGAAAAGAAAAGATCTTCCCTGCTATTCTCTTCTAAAAATGTTTAATGGGCAGTGGGCTGTGGTTCAGAGTTAACTAGTTCAGGCATCCATAAGTTTGCAAGTGAGCATGGTGCTTCCTATAATCACTGAATGTTCATTCCCATTGCCATTGGATAGTGGCATTGAACAGAACTCTGGCCAAAGCTTCCTTTCTGGTGATAGGCTGTGAGGTGATGTAACCTAGAACAGATCAAAACCTAACCGACCCAACTCTTTTGGGGCATTTGCCCGCTGAAGAAGTTCGATTCATGTTATTTTTTTCATATGTGGCCTTTCTTTAACTTAGACAGGTACCAGTATCAGCATTCCCACCATCTTTTATATTGTAGGTCAGAGATGGAGCTACAATATTTTAGCCCAGATTGCCTGACCTGCAGTGCCCGAGTGTGGCTTCCCCAGTGGGAGTGTGGGATTGTGGTAACCTTTTTAACTTAATGGCTTGCGTCAGTATTTAGTTCCAATATAAATTGGAGAATTGGACCCAGGTGACTAAATGTTCGGCTTTACCAAGGTAAACAGTAGTCATTCAGAGTGAATATATTGTACAAACATGTGTGATTCCATGACTCAGAGGCACCCATTATTCTGAGTTGGTTCAACATCGTGGAGCAGAAAAAATGATTGAGGTTGGTTCCTATTTCTGGAACCATTATCATGCAACCACGAAGGGGAATTATTCCTTCCTGTCCGTTGGACTTCATGATCTCCGCATTAGTTGTGTCAGCATGCAGCAAGCTAAATATAGGTTGTGCGCATATGAGCAGTTGAATTAAAATAAGGGTTGTTGGCAGTCAATGACGGAATCTCACAGCTTCCCAACATATGTAATGATCACAGGAAGGAAGTGACGCAGCAAGGGGTTGGCAGGGGGTGGAGGTTGGTGGTGTGGAGAAACCAATAACGTCTTAATACTGTGGAATGCTGAAACCCAAAATGGGTCACTTCACAGCCTACTCCACCGATGATAAATGATGGATTGTAAAAGTATTTGCTTTTTCAGCCTGACTATTTTTGACTAATTCTGACTGTTTTTTAATGTGGTGGCTTATTTGAATCACATTTTCTCTTTCCTTTTTTTGTTAACCCATTTTGCTTTCCCACCATCTCATTTGTTTGTGACCTTTCATTTGCAATCTTAATCTTGAATTATACAGCAATGAAGATCTGTTAACCTCAGTTGTTCTAGTTGTGCCTAAGTTTAGAACAGGGTGACGGATTGAGAAGCTTGGTGGTGCACAGCAATCCCATAGATCCAGTGACCTGGGTTCAATCCATTGTTGTCTATTGGGAGTTTGCACATTCTCCATGTGACTGTGTTGGTTTCCTTTGGTTGCTCTGGTATCCCCTCATATCCCAAAGAATAGGTGGGTTATTCAGTACATTGGCCACTGTAAATTATCCGTGATGTGCAGATGAGTGGAATCTGAAGGGAATTGACAGGAATTTGAGTAGAATAAAATGGGTTTGGGTGGAAGCTTTGTAGAGGAGGTTTACCAGAATGTTGCATGGATTAGAGGGTTTGAGCTGCAGGGAGAGGTTGGCTAGACTCGGATTGTTTTATCTAGAATGCCGGAGGTTAGGGGAGACGATACAAGTATATTCAATTATGAGATGCATAAATAGGATAGGGAGTCAGAACCATTTCCCAGGGTGGAAATGTCCAACACCAGAGGGCATAGCTATAAGATGGAAAATATAATATGCGGGGCAAGTCTTTTACATAGAGGGCTGTGGGTGCCTGGGACGCACTGCCAGGAGTGGCGGTGGAGGCACATATGATAGTGGCATTTAAGAAGCATTTAGATAGGCTCATGGATTTGCAGGGAATGGTGGGATATCGATTCACTTGCTGGCAGATAAGATCAGTTCAGCTAGGCATCATATTCAGCACAAAATTGTGGGCCAAAAGGCTTGTTCTGTGCTGTACTATGTTCCATGTATATCTGGAATCCAGGACCCTCCATCAAATTGCTTTCTGATTCATGGGGTTAGATTTTCCTCTCTTTGGGTATTCATGATAGGAACAAACATCCACCACCTGAAATTATTCACTTGTCACTCCAATTTCAGGTAGTCCTTGCTTTCTCCATCATTCCCCTCCCCTCCCCAGCTCCCCACAGCCTACTGTCTCCACCTCTTCCTTTCTTTGCCCTGCCCCCCCCCCCCACCACATCAGTCTGAAGAAGGGTCTCAACCCAAAACGTCACCTATTCCTTCGCTCCATAGATGCTGCCTCACCCGCTGAGTTTCTCCAGCATTTTTGTCTACGTTCACTTGTTACCCTGCTCAGTTCTTCCTAAATCAGGCTATTTAATTATAATGGAGAGAATGGTCATTGATTTGCTCAGAAGAGGGAAAATTAGTTTTCTGTAATGATTTAACTTCCTGCAACTGATGAAAGATTCTCTTAACTTTCTGCCCATGGAGCAGCGGAGAAAAAAGGACCAAAGTTTGATGGAGGATTTGCCTATAAGAGCTCAGCAAATGATCTGGGATCTTTGAAAGCCAAAATGAAGTTCTGTTGGTGACTGTGAGCAATGGAATGGTCATGAAGATGGCATAAACTGTTGAAATAATCAGCGCAACCTCCATTGCCCTAACAGTTCTTCAATATACAATATGTTTGGTGATATTCTATATTTCTTCACATCATCTGTAAATGCATGACCTGGGTCATATAGGACATAAATAGCTCATACATAAAGATCATCTCCACCTTCCTTTCATGCTACAGTATCACTTGGAACCAGATTGCTATTATTTCAATGTTGCTGAATTTAAATTCCAAAGCACCCTCTGTCCAAGTGACCTTCGACAATGAGCATTGAATCACCACATAAATGCTTCCTCCCAAGAGAAATGTTTTTACAAAAATCACTTTTAATGAAAAAAATACATAATCAATGGTAAGGAGCTAGAAATGAAGGAGGTGGAGGGGTGAGGTTGGGATGGGGGTGGGAACTAAACCTTGATGATAAAGGAAGAGGAAACTTTACAGCTGAATTATAAAAGGTGGGAGATCGGGTTTGGATTGGCAAGGGTAGCATGGGTTGCTCAGCCTCACCTGGATCATCAAAATAGAGCAATAGCCAGATCTCCATCATTAATCCTTCAGCAAGTCAATGCACCAATCTATTTGGTCAATACATCGAAAAATGGATTGTCAGGTTGTAAACGGTGTTGTTTCCAACTTTTGACCTGTTGCACAATGAGGACAAAATTAGGAAACACCACAGACAAATTTCTATATTATAGCTCCATTAGCACTATGAATGCCATTCTTTGTGTAATTTTAAATGATGAGTGTGGGCTAATTTGTGATGCAGAAGACCATCACATCCCTTCTTCCGATGAAATCCAAACATGCTGAGATTACCATAGATGCTGCCTCACCTGCTGAGTTTCTCCAGCATTTTTATCTACCTTCGATTTTTCCAGCATCTGTAGTTCCATCTTAAACAGATTCTAGCAGTGATCGCTCAAAAAGATCTGGCCAGGCCTAAGGTGAAGGTTAATTGCTATATCCCTTTGCTTTGCTGGAGGAGATAGGCACTTTTTTATGTTCTGGCTATATTTTTTGAAGCAGAATGGCAAACTTCAAAGATGGATTTTTAAAGGTAAATTTATATTCTTGATCAGTTAGATATCAGGATCAGAAAAATAAATCTACTAAGATGATCTGTGATGCTTTCCATTCGTGTTAACAGATCTGTAGTGTTATGTCATAGATATGGACAATGAGAGGACTAACTAATCACAGCCACATACATACATAGCGAGGGTGAGAACTGAGTGAAACTTAGGAACACATACAGAAACTCAGGAAAACATATGCACATAACCACACACTCTCCAATGTCCCCAGGGAACATGCATAGTGACAAACTGCTGATGGAGAAAAATTATTGCTAGTCTGTGAAAGTTTAAAAAAATGGGATCAGTCATCTGAGATTTGGTTCCTGGCTGCTTTCAGTAAATGAAACAATAATTCAGTCAGAAACATCCTTTTACAAAGCAGATTAAAATAAGCTGCAGCTGAAACCTCAGGTCTAATTGTATGTCTATGCATTCATTACACATTGTGTGGAGCCTAGAATATCCCTTTAAATAACTTGACTGGTCTTCAGTTCAAACAATCTCATTCAGAAAAGCATTTCCATTGCAGAACCATATGCACAACATCTGTGCCCCAAACTACCCCGTTCAGTCTTACCTAATAACAATTACCAGCCATTCTGTTTCGCAGCTTTTTGTGAAAACTGTTCTTGCCTGGCATTATTACTTTGCAAGTGAGTGAAGATTCTTTCTGCTTCCTGCCTTCATGTGCCAGTGAAAAGGGGTCATACAAGGGTGCCTCTTAGTTTGAGCTTTTTTTCTCTCTCTCTGTGTACCCATCATAAACCATCATGCTTTTCTTGCCACTTCTCATCACATGGCAATAATATGTGAAGCACTGCAATTTCCTTTCCATTGTTAGTTCATTGAAACTGTTCACACCAGGATGCTTGGCAGTCACTGTTCAGCTGCAAACAAGCAGCTCTATGCTGCCTCATAGAGAACCAGCCAAAGAAGAGCAACTCACTGAGTACAGCAGAAGGCCTCTTCATTTAACACCTCTGCATATTTCCTGCTTTTTCTCCAATATTGAGTGTATATGGCACGCTTTCAATTAGCTGTCTGTAATTAGTTCCTGTTTACATTCTGAGTGGACAGGACTTGTGTTTTTTTTAATTTCCCCTCTCGCCTTGCTTTTCAGTTATTGCAGTTTAAATCTGAATCCAGGGAAGCTGCACCTTGGTGTGATTGGTCCCATGACCCCAATGTTTACATGACTAAACTCCAGGTCTCTTCTGGGCAGCTTTGAATATCATGTGAAAAACTTGATGAAGGAGACTTTTGGCAGAATGAACAAAGTAAACACCAGTAGCTGGATCAGATACAAAGGACTTAAGAATCGGAATTAAATGTAGGACAACATAAAAGAAAGACCTGCATAAATGTAGATTCTTTCATGATGTGTCCCAAAGCACTTTTCAACCAATAAAGCACCTCAGATGTCTGGTTAACGAGCCAGCCAGTTTGCATACAGTGAGATCCTAGAAACTAAAAAATATGAATAAAATAGTTTTTGTAATTTGGTTGAAAGACATATACTGGCCAAGACATCAGGCATAATTTCATTCATTCACATCCACCTGAGTGGGTGGATGTGTTCTGGAGGTGGAAACATTTACTGTCGGAAGTCTGAAGAAGGGTCTCGACCCGAAACGTCAACCATTCCTTCTCTCCAGAGATGCTGCCTGTCCCGCTGAGTTACTCCAGCTTTTAATGTCTATCTTCTGGATTAGGGAGTGTTTGCTATGAGGAGAGGTTGCACAAATTTGGATTGTTTTCTCTGGAAAACTGGATATTGAGAGGAGAACTGACAGAAGTATATAAAATTATAAGAGGCAAAGACAGGGTAGACAGTCAGCACCTTCTCCCAGGGCGGAAATGTCAAAGACTAGAAGGCATAGCCTTAAGGTGAGGGGCCTTCTAGTCTTTGAAGGGATGTGCAGGGCAAGATTTTGTGCACAGAAAGTGGTGGATGCCTGGAATACACTTCCAGGGTTTGTTATGAGCCAGCTACACTGGTGGCATTTAAGAGGCTTTTAGATGGGCACATGGATATACAGAGAATGGAGAGATATGGATCACCTGTTTAGTTTGATTATAATACATTGTCGGGCGTGCTGAGGTACAGTGAAAAGGTTTTCAACCTGCAGGCTGAGATTAGTTTATTTTGGTATCATGTTCACCATTGTGTTACTGTTTTATCTATATTACTAAAAGTCTGATCTTGACCACTTCCTGTTGTACTGTATATTGATTTTAGAATAAACGCTGTCACTTACGGCTGTGATTTCTGGCCATCTTACTCAGAGTCCCCCTCCGCTGCACAGGACGAGGATTTTTCCCATCGATGAAAACTAAAATACTTATTAGTGTTTAAAAAATGTTGAGATTCTCTCTCCTGAAGCCCGCGCCCCTTCCAGAGAGACTATAAAACCCAGATGTGTTGAGTGCCTCAGTCAGTCTCTGCAAGATGGGGGAAGCGAGAGGGTCACGTCTCTCAGTCTGAGCTGTGAATAACACTGTGCACATGTCCACTAAACTGTCTACTGACCTTGAGTGCCCTTAATGTGGTTTGAAAATGAAAATGTGGTTGGTTTGAAATAAAGCACACAAATGGTTGGTGGTGGTTGGTTTGAAATAAAGCACAGCAAATGGTTGGTGGTGGTTGGTTTGAAATAAAGCACAGCAAATGGTTGGTGGTGGTTTGTTTGAAATAAAGCACAGCAAATTGTTGAAAGTCTAAACTTGACAACTTCCTGTTTGCACTGTATATTGATTTTAGATAAAATGCTACCACTTTCGGCTGTGATTTTTGGCCATCTTACTCAGTCCCCTCCGCTCATCAGGTGCAGAGGATTTTTCCCATCAATGAAAAATAAAAGTCTTATTAGTATTTTAAAAAATGTTGAGAATCTCTCCTGTCAATCACACCATGAATGTGACACCCCTTCTGGTGGGAGGGGGAGGGATTATAAAACCCGGAAGTGTGGGTGTGGCTCAGTCTCTGCAAGATGGGGGAGGGAGAGGTCATGACTCTGCCTGAGCTGTGAATCAACTGAATACACTGAATGTCTACTGAATTGAGTGTGGTGTTTATGTGGTGTTTTTTGGGGTTTTATGGTGGTTTCACCCTGCTTGAAATGGTATGAAACTGCATTTGAATGTGGTGGCCTTGCACCCTGGTTGAAATGGTACGAAACTGCACTTGAATTTGGTAGCCTTGCACCCTGCTTGAAGTGGTATGAAACTGCATTTGAATTTAGTGGCCTTGCACCCAGCTGGAAGTGGTATGAAACTGCATTTCAGTTTGGTGGACTTGGACCCTGCTTGAAGAGGTATGGAACTGCACTTTAGTTTGGTGGCCTTGCACCATGCTTGAAGTGGTATGAAACTGCACTTGAATTTGGTGGTCTTGCACCCTGCTTGAAGTGGTGTGAAACTGCTCCTGAATTTGGTGGCCTTGCACCCAGCTTGAAGTGGTATGAAACTGCACTTGAATTTGGTAGCCTTGGATTTCAAGGAATAGCCATGAGTCAACTGCCAGCCCACCAGCCGTGAGTGAGTTGCCAGCACATCAGGCTTGGTGGGCTGGCAGTTGACTCATGGCTATGAGTCAACTGCCAGCCCATGGGTAGGTTTCGAGGGATATCGACCAAACGCAGGCAAGTGTAGATGGGGTATATTGCTTGGCATCGGCAAGTTGGGCTGGGCTTGTTTCCACGCTGTATGACTCTGTGACTCAATGTATATTCACTGGCAAATATTAAATTTTTAAGAGTGGTCATTGGTTTTGTTTAAAAAATGTTAAAGCCGAACCCTCCAGACTGTGAAAAGAAGTCTTGACCAGTTTAATTTATTTTTAGTTGTGTTGGTTGATAGACGAATGTTGGTCCAGGATTGGGTTGTAAAGGTACATTGGTTTATAAATGTGCATATATACAAAATGTACACAAACAGGAATGCAAAATCCTGTTTCAATGTTGATGATAAAACCCGAAAGTTTCCTCTGTAGCAGGTCTAGAATAATTACATTTGCAGAGGAATCAAGAGCGCAGCTCCTTGATATTTTTACTTTGGAACAAAGTAAAACTAAATGGATGCCTCTCCACTGACAAGCACTGTTTCAGCTTCTGTGAACGCTATATCTTTGGGGTAACTCTCATCTTACAAGTTATCCAACAAAAAGTGAAAAGATTAAATATCTCCAAGCACTGCTACTTTTGCATTTTTAGTATACGATTATTTATCACCCAGTAGCAATGAAAATGGATGGTGACCAATCTTTTAACTTGGCTTCGAAATTAAAAAAAACTGCAGGTGCCAGAAATCTGAAATAAATCAAAAAAATGCTAGAGATGCTCAAAATCTCAGGCAGCATCTGTGATGAAAGAAATAAAGCTAACTTTTCAGAACAAACCTTAAGATCTGTTCGTATATTAACTCGGATTGTCTGATGAGGAGGAATAGGTGTGGAGTGTATGATGGATATTCACAGCTATTAGTCTCAACTTGATCAGCTATTAGAGTCATGGAGTCACATAGTCAGACAGCATAGAAAAAGGCCATTCAGTCCACTGAGTACATTATCCATCAAGCATCCAGTTTTATTCTTCCCACATTCCCCTCAACTTCCCTAAACTTTATCACTCAGTTGCACACAATTGGCAATTTAGAATGCCTTTTATTGTCATTCAAACAACTTGGTTTGAGTGAAATTGCATTTTCTACAGCCTACATAAACATCCATCACAGTGAATCTCCAACATCTCCTCACTGTGATGGAAGGCAAAAGTCTTATCTCTTCCCTTTGTTCTTCTTCCGTGGTCCAACAGTCCAACTGCAGCGTCGAGGAGAACTGAGGATCCCGATGTTAAAGCCCCCGGCGGGTGATGGAAAGTCCTGTGGCCGTTTAAGCCACGCGGGGCAATGTTAGGCCCCGCTCCGAGTCCTTTAAACCCCTTCCAACGGGGGAAGTTGCCGTTGCGGGAGCAGAAATGCGGTCTCCCACCAGGGACTTGTGAGCTCCCGATGTTCCTGTCCACCGGGCCTGCGGCCGGAGCCTCCGAAGCACCGAAGTCGGGTTGCAGCCGTGCGCCACCACAGCTCTTCCCGTTCTGGAGACGGCCAGCTCCGTGATGGCAGATCCACAGGCTCTGCGACTGGAGCCCTCAGGTTGGTCCTGGCCGGAGGCTGCCGCCGGCTCCACGATGTTAGGCCCAACGACACCGGAGACCTGACAAGGAAAAAGTCGGATCCCCATACAGGGAAGAAATTAACGGTTCCCCCCACCCCCACACATACACAGCTAAAGAAAAATAATAAAAACTAAAGTGAAGACATACATTTAACGAGACAAAAATTAAAAAAAATACAGACGGACTGTAGTCGAGCTGCTGCTGATAGGCACCGCCACACCACCAGATTTAAGATGGCCGATTAACATCCAATCTCTTCTGTTCAATCTGTTCATTGGAGCCCTTATAAAAATGATTCTTGACTAAATGGGAATGCAGCTGAGACTTATTTAGGAGACCACAGAGCTCCACCAGTAATAGATTTTACTTCGGAGTCACTTGAGTGACTTTGTGAAGACCCCGCCAGCACGCATGCGCGGCATATCGTCGCGCGCATTTGCATCGGCAGGCTGGGGGGGGGAGTGCGCTCTCTCCTCGGGCTCCTTCATAAGGCCGGTAGGTAAGTACTTACCTTTACTCCACAGGATGGACAAGGGCAAGAGGAAGGCGACGCTGTCGAGGAGCCGAGCTTCGACCAGCCAACGGCCCTTGTCCCCGGAGCTGCAAGCAACACCAGCAGCTTTGAGGCATATGGGGGCAGGAATGCGGAAGTTGGGTGCTCCCGCTGCTCTAGGGGCCGACTCACCCGAATGGTATACCGCTCCTGAGCTGGATGCAACGGATCCAGACTTCGAGCCCCCTTTCCCCAAGAAAAGGGGGGGAAACAGGTACGTGGCAAGGGGTCTCGCTTTTCACAAGCGACCTCTCCCCGAGTTCCAGAAGACCCGAAGGGGCTGGGCCGGGGGACATCTGCACGACAGGGGAGCCCTGCAAAAGTGCAATACGTACCACTGCCAGGGAGATCTGCCATAGTGCAGTCTGGCAACACCACTGCTGCGTCGAGTAGGCCTGCTGGAGCAGATACCGCCGACAAAACACCCCGTCAGGCTGCGGTCAAGGGCGGAGGTGGCAGCAGTAGGTGGTCGGTCAGCTCAGCTCTGGGAGAGGCCGACCATGCGCCTCCACGCCAAAAGATGGGCAAGTGTGGAGGTAAGCCTGCACGGACTCCGGGGAGCCAGGTTCCGGTGGCCGGCGCCGATTCAACTCACCTGCCTTCATATCAGACAGGTGGGCCGCCACTGTGTTTGAAGACGTCCCGGGACAGCCAGTGACCGCTGAGCCAGAGCATGAGGAGGATATGCTGGATGTGGTGAGTACGTTTGCCGCTACCACCCAGACAGGTGAACCTCTGCACCACAAATTGGCGGGCACCATTGATTACCTGACTACGCACCAACTTCAGAGTCAGGTTCTCAATGATACCTTGGAGAAAATAAAACCGCCCGAGAACTGCATCAACCTCAGTGTGCCCTTGGTTAATGCCCAGATCTGGGGACACTTGAGTACGGCCACCAGGATGCAGGATGTCCGCCTCCAGCGTATCTTAAAGGTTTTCTCCACGGGCATAACGGCGTTTGCTAGGTCCCTGGATGGGGATAATATGTCCAGTGAACAGCAAGATGCACTGGCACTCCTATGCAACGCCCAGTATGAGATAAACTGCCTGCGTAAGAGCTCCATAAAGCCCACACTCAACCCCAAATTCGCGGGGTTGTGCCGACCATCAACCGCTCCACCGCCGCATCAGTTGTTTGGAGACCTGTCCAAACAGGTGAAGGAACAGGACGAGGAGGCCAAAACAGCTGGCCTCATGAAACCTCCATCGGCCAGACTTCACCCATATCACCGGCAATAGCCAAACACAACCTGGAAACCACGGCTGCCGGACAGGGCACAAAGATCCTACCTACCTCCATTTCAACAAACACAACAACCTTTTTTAGGGCAAGGCCAACAGCGGCCTGCATGGAAGATGCGGCCTGCCGCCCCCGTCAACCTTCCACAACGTCCACCCAAAACACCGTACGTACGGAACCGCCGTTAACCATGGAGGTAAGGGGGTCTGGTTCCTCTCACGCCGTAGCATCCCCTCCTGCACGAATAGGTGGGCAATTGCGGGCTTTCTTGGACATATGGAAAACTGTCACCACAGATGAGTTTATTTTACAAAGTGTTTAAGGGTATGTTATAGAATTTATTGGAGGTATAAATCCCCCTACCCAGCATTCGCCTCATAGGAATTTTACTCTATCCCAAAAAGAGGTGGAGGCAGGACATGCTGAAATTATACGGCTAGCAGCAAAAGGGGTAATTGGCAAAACCAAGCATGAACCTATTGAGTTTGTGTCTAACATCTTCAACAGAATTAAAAAAGATGGGGGATGTCGGATTATAATAGACTTAACTGAGTTGAACACTTTTGTACAATATACCCATTTCAAAATGGATACTTTTGAAACAGCTAGGCAGATGCTTTACCCAGGGTACTTTATGGCTTGCATCGATTTGAAAGATGCATACTATACGGTGCCCATCGCTGAGGCTCACAGGAAATTCCTGAAGTTTGTCTGGAAGGGTCAATTATGGGAATACGAGGCATTGCCCAATGGAATCACCACAGCCCCTAGGCTGTTTACCAAATTGGTAAAACCTATATTGGCTCTTCTCTGACAACAAAATTATATAGTAATGGCATATTTGGATGATATCCTTATAGTGGGTCAGACTCTCCAATTGGCAATTCAACGAGTGGCTGCAACTAAGGCTCTGTTCGAGAAGCTGGGGTTTGTAATCCATCCAGACAAATCAAAACTGCACCCGGTACGAGTTATGGATTGCTTATATATATTATCTCTAAGTATCCTTTCCATTAATTTGCCCACCACTGACGTCAAACTAATAGGTCTATAATTGCTAGGTTTATTCTTTGAACCCTTTTTAAACAATGGAACAACATGCGCAGTACGCCAATCCTCCGGCACTATTCCCGTTTCTAATGACATTTGAAATATTTCTGTCATAGCTCCTGCTATTTCTACACTAACTTCCCTCAATGTCCTAGGGAATATCCTGTCAGGACCTGGAGACTTATCCACTTTTATATTTTTCAAAAGTGTCAGTACTTCCTCCTCTTTGAATCTCATAGTTTCCATAGCTACTCTACTTTTTCCCCTTAACTCACAGAGTTCAATATCCTTCTCCTTGGAAGGATATACTCTGTGAGTTAAGGGGGATATTGAAGAAATTGTTCAATATCTCCCCCATCTCTTTTGGCTCTGCAGATAGCTGTCCATTCTGGTTCTCTAATGGTCCAATTTTATCCCTCGTTATCCTTTTGCTATTAATATAGCTGTAGAAACCGTTTGGGTTTACTTTCACCTTTCTTGCCAAAGCAACCTCATATCTTCTTTTAGCCTTCCTAATTTCTTTCTTAAGATTCTTTTTACATTCTTTATACTCCTCTAGCACCTCATTTACTCCATGCCTCCTATAATTATTGTAGATATATCTCTTTTTTTGAAACAAGTGTCCAATTTCCCTTGAAAACCATGGCTCTTTCCAATTTTTACTATTTCCTTTCAACCTAACAGGGACATAAAGATTCTGTACTCTTACAATTTCCCCTTTAAATGTCCTCCATTTCTCGTCTACATCCTTCCCATGACAAGTGTCCCAATTCACTCCTTTAAAATCCTTAGGCATTCCCTCAAAGTTAGCCTTCCTCCAATCAAAAATCTCCACCCTAGGTCCAGTTCTGACTCTCTCCATAATTATATTGAAACTAATGGTATTGTGATCACTGGTCCCGAAGTGCTCACCAACGCATACCTCCGTCACGCATACCTCCGATTATTTGGGGTTCACCCTAGACACCAATTTAATGAAGATTACCATCCCAACCAATAAAGCTACTGCTATAATAGAAGAGTGCCACAATCTTGCTTGCGCCAGGGTACCGACCATTCGGCAAACAGCAAAAGTTATAGGGAAATTGGTAGCTACATTCCCAGCTGCACGATTCGGACCGCTACACTACCGAAATTTACAAAGATCAAAAAATCACAGCATTAAAAACAAATGCTGGGCACTTTGATCGGCCAATTCGGTTACCACCGGAAACTAGAAACGAGCTACAATAGTGGGTTGACAATATTAGAGAGTGTCATAGACCCATCATAGTGAGCAACCCTGAAGTTGTGCTACAAACTGACACAAGCGCACAAGGCTGGGCAGCAACTGATACGATGTCCAGTTGTGGTGGCAAATGGAACTCTCATGAGTCTACATTCCTGGAGTCACACGGGATAAACTATATAGAAATGCTGGGGGCCTTTCATGGACTGCGGGCTTACTGTACTAATTCACGGGATTTACATGTCCGCCTTCAAATAGATAATACTACAGTGGTGGCTTACATCAATCATATGGTGGTATCAGGTCGCTATCTTGTGATGAATTGGCTAATACAATTTGGCACTGGTGCATTGAAATAAATATTTGGATTACTGCGACCTATTTGCCTGGGAAGCTTAATACAGTGGCGGACACCAGGTCACGAGTCTTCAATGACAACATCAAGTGGATGTTGAACCCCCAAAATTTTGGAGATATTATAGCTCACTTTGGGGCACCAGATATTGACCTATTTTCATCCAGGCTGAACCATCAGATACCAACGTATGTGTCGTGGGAACCAGACCCTGGCAATAGCAATGGATGCGTTTTCTATCCATTGGGGGAAATGGTTTTGCTACGCTTTTCCCCCATTCTGCCTCATCAGTCGGGTATTGCAGAAAATTAAATTAGACTCTGCAACTGGCATATTGATCATTCCCGACTGGCCTACACAACCATGGTACCCGATGGTCGTTAAAATTTTAAAACAACCATGGATGGCGATTGGGAAACATCCCAAATTGATTACTCACCCCATTACGGGGGTTAGTCATCCTTGCCATGGTCATTTAAACTTGTTGGCCTGCAGGTTCTGAAAAGACCACTCATCCAGGCAGGGATCTCATCACGAGCCATAGAACCTATCGCCGCATCATGCCGAGAATCAACTCGGAAACAGTACCTCACCCAAATCAGGAAGTGGGAGGCATTCTGTGCCCGGACCAACAAGTCTTCCAACTCGGCAACGATACCTGATGTCCTGGAGTTTCTAGCTGGCCTCCATTTCGATGCTGGCCTCAGCTACAGTGCCATTAACAGCGCCAGGAGTGCGCTGTCCTCATACCTGGATATAGGTATCAGCTCCAACCACCTGGTGTCTAAACTAATGAGGGGAGTGTTCAACACCAACCCTCCGCAACCCAGATATACAGTAACATGGGATGTGGGGATCGTGCTGACCCTACTAAGGAGCTGGGCTCCAATGAATGAGCTACCACTGAAACAGCTCACCCTCAAGGTGGTGATGCTGATGGCACTGACTACAGCCCAACAAGTCCAGACGTTACAAAAACTGCGACTGGACAGCATGGTGGCTCCCCTGGTTGAATAAATTTTCTTTGTCGAAGAATTATTGAAGCAGCACAGGCCAGGGGCGCATGGGCTGCAGTTGGAATTTCGGGCGTACCCTGTAGATGCCACTCTCTGCATAGTCACCCATCTCCACCACTACATCCGAGTTACAGGAGTTATCAGGATGAAGGAACAGGGGCTCCTCATCAGTCACAAACCTTCGCATCATCGGGTAACTGTACAGACTATCGCCAGGTGGCTCAGGATGGTGCTGGATGCAGCAGGAGTTGCTACTGACATTTAAGTCTCATTCCACCAGGGCTGCATCCACATCAGCGGCGAGGGCCATGGAGGTGCCCATGGACCACATTCTCGCCACCGCGGGCTGGGCCAGTGAAGAAACCTTTCAACGGTTCTACAACAAGCCGCTGGTCGCCCCTGCGACATTCGCAGAAGCTATCCTGGGAACCGCTCAGTGAATGTCTGTCCCCGAATTAGGGGTTATTTGTTGTTTATTTGATTAATAAATTGTGTTGATTTTTCAGCTAGTTTCGACTGAACTCCATTAACAGCCTTCCTCCATCGGACTGGAGGCAGTGTGATAAGCATGGACGTTGTCCAGGGCATGAAATCACAGAACTTTGAAATCTTCACGAAGTCACTCACGTGACTCCGAAGTAAAATAGTAAGATTAAACGAGAACTTACCAAGTTTGAAGGTTGATCTGTATTTTACGAGGAGTCGCGGTGAGGGATTTCGTGCCCACCGCTCCCACCCTCTATCATAAGGTCAACTAGGAAGTTCTACATTTTTCATCTTACTATTTTTAGTCATGATTTGTTTCTGTGATTCCACACCGCTGCTTTGAAGGATGCCGCACATGCGTGCTGGCGAGGTCTTCACGAAATCCCTCACCGCGACTCCTCGTAAAATACACATCAACCTTCAAACTTGGTAAGTTCTCGTTTATTCTTACTATTACATCTGGTCCATAATTATTTGACAAATGATCTGCTGGATCTTGGTCAGAAGATCAGAGATAGCTTCTTCACTTCAGTAAATGCCTCAAAAAGGACTTCTGGCATTCAGCCAAAGTGTTGCCATTCAGTGTTTAAAATCCTCTCCCTGTACAAGTTTCTTGCCCATTTATAGCAATGTCACTCAAAACCCTTGGACACTGGACACAAAAGGAAGAAAGAAAGCCTTATAGGCAGCCAGTGGGAACCTCCGACCAAGAGTAAAAGAAGGCAGACTCCTGCACTGAGGACACATATCCCTGGAGATTTTGTGCAAAGACGACGTTGAGCTGTAAATGGTCCCAACCTCACCCTGCGAACACCAGCACCGTGAATACTGATCTGTAATTCACAGCTGTTCTCACTGAAAAGGAATCATCATTTCAATCGGGTTGAATAACTGTGATGTCAGCTCAGAGTAAGAACTCCCACCACTGATGCCAGTTTCAAGTTGGCTCCAATTAAAGCAGATTTCAGTCATATTGCACTGAATGGACTGATTCAGATCCTGGCTGGTCTTGTGCCAACTCCACACACCAGCCAAGGGAAGCGGGAACTGGAATAACAAACAAGGCTGAGTGAAAATAGTCAAACAGTTCTCATTGCCTAAAGGCCTTGAGCTGCTCTGCAGTTGGCT
Organism: Okamejei kenojei; assembly: GCA_035221665.1. Taxonomy (NCBI): domain Eukaryota; kingdom Metazoa; phylum Chordata; class Chondrichthyes; order Rajiformes; family Rajidae; genus Okamejei; species Okamejei kenojei. The sequence continues at coordinate 41,862,579 of CM069143.1, forward strand.
ACAGGTCCCTGAGCCAGGGATGATCAACATCAACCACTGTTCCCACATCTGATCACTATCTGATGACACCTGCTCGAAAATATGCAGCCTTTACTGCATTTCCTGCTGGCTTGATCATACATAAAGAAAGGCCACTTAGGGGAGGCATCGGGGGGGGGGGTCACCAGAAGCTATTAATTTATATCCCGCAAGGTGCAAGAGATCAGAGTAAAATGGAGGAAAGAATTCAAGTGAAATAGAGTCAGAATGAATTTACCAGAATAAAACCTGGGCCTTACTGTAAAATTGCACACTTGAAAATCCACTGACCCACAATGACTGAAGCTTTCTATTTGTAATAAGATCAAATTCCTACAATGAATGACGCATTCTCTGCTACCAATACATGCAGGAAAACCCATTTATTGACAGAAATTATATTTGTAGAAATTGTTGCATTATTTGTCACATTATCTGGGGTTTAGAAAGGGTGAATGCATGTAGTATTTTTCCCCACAATAGGAGAATGGAGAATCAGTGAAAATAGGTTTAAGGCAAGGGGGGCAAGATTTGATAGGAACCTAAGGGGCAAACATTTCACACAGAGGGTGGTGGGCATATGAACAAGCTGCCAGAGGGAATAGTTGAATAGCTGAGATAGACAGAATAACAACATTTAAGAGTCATGTGGACAGGTACATGGATCGAAAAGATATTGGCGAATTGTGTGGAAAATTGAAGTAACTTAGATGGGGCATCTTGATCAGCGTTGACATGAAACAAATTATATAAAGAGCTGGAGTAACTCAACAGGTCAGGCACCATCTCTGGGGAACATGGATAGGTGATGTTTCAGGTGGGGACCCTTCTTTAGACAGATTGAGGAGGGTGGGAAGAAAGCTGGAAGGTAGGAAAGGCAGGATAAAGCCAGTCGGGTTGATGCAGGTGAGGGGGGTTTTGATAGGCAGATGTGTTGGACAAAGACCAGAGATGAAAAGACAGAAGGTGTGAGACAAAAGGATTGAGGAGTTGCGAATTGTGAAGCTAGAGCAATGAATGTAGGAGGAAGGGGAGGAGTAGGGAGGAAACGGGTGCAAGTCCAGGTCGAGCACAGGGGAGGGGGAGGGAGGGGGGATGTTGGGGAAGCAAGGAGAGGGGGAGCATTTTGTAGTTACCTACATTTGGATAATTCATTGGGCTGGAGGCTACGCAAGTGCAATATGAGGTGTTGGTAGCCTCACTCTGCCGATGGAGATGGCCCAGGACAGAAAGGCCAGAATGGCAATGGGAAGAGAACTTAAAATGGTTCGCAACTGTGAGATACAACATGCCTTGGTGGCCTGAGGACAAGTGTTTGAAGGAAACGGTTGCCGCATCTATGCTTGGTCTCGCCGAAGGACAGGAAGCCACATCGGGAACACCAAATGCAGTAGAAGAGGTTAGAGGAGGTGCACATGAACCTCTGACTCACATGGTTGGACTGCTGGGGTCCCTGGTAATTACCTGCCAGACTTTGCGCTGCCCGTCCTCTGTTCCAGTTTCCTCCCCCCCCCCCCCCCCCGCCTCCCTCCCTACAATCAGTCTGAAGAAGAGTTCTAACCTGAGACATCACCTATCCATGTTTTCCCGAGATGCTGAGTTACTGCAGCGGGTCCACCATGTGTCTTTTTTTTTGAGCCATCATCTGTTCCTTGTTTCTACATTCAGCATAGACAAGTTGCGCTAACGAATCAGTTTCCATGAACAAAACACAAAATGCTGGTGTAACTCAGTGGGTGGGGCAGCATCTATGGAGGGAATGGATCAGCGAAGTTTCTTCAGTCTGATTGCAGTCGGAAGGAGACATTTGGAAAGGAGGGGGGGGGGGGGTGGGTGGGCACAATGCCTGATAAGTTATAGATTAATACGGTTAATGGGAATTTAAAAGGCAGAATATTGGAATTAGTCAGAGTAAGAGTATGCCTGTTTCCATGCAGAATGACTCTATGTGTAGGAAAGAACTTTATCTGCATGTAGAATCTTGAAGGTCTGGAAGCAGACTGACAGTCTTTGACTGATATTGGAGTTTGCCTGCCAGAAACATGGTAGATATTTGGAAGTGCGTCTCAGAAAGCATTAATAAAGTCACAGTCATACAGCTTGGAAACAGGTATTTCGCCCAACTTGCCCATGATGATCAAGATGCCCCCTCTGCACTAGTCCCACCTGCCTGCATTTGGCCCAAAACCTATCCAAATGCCTTTTAAATGTTGTGATTGTACCCGCCTCAACTACCTCCTCTGGCAGCTCGTTCCATATACCCACCACCCTCTGTGTGGAAAAAGTTGCTCCTCAGGTAGCTATTACTTTTTCCCCCTCTCACCTTAAACCTATGTTCTCTGGTTCTCGATTCCCCTATTCTGGGTAAAAGACTGTGCGTTTAGCCTACTTATTCCAAATTGAAATACTTAATCCAAAAAATTTTATAATGTTTAACATCGAATGGGACTGGAGATGATTGGAAGTTACAGGGAAATGATCTTGGATCAAGAGGTGGGAATTAATGGGCTAGTTTGTACAAATCTGGGTGCATGTTCACTTAATGTACGGAAGGATATTGAATGGATATGATGGAATCCATAATGGGGTAGAATGCAAATTGGTTATTAAAAGGAAAAACTTAGTGGGTTGAGCTTGATTCATGGCAAACATCACCAAATAGAAAAATACTCAAATTCCAGAGCTAGAGCAACTTCACTGGGTTAAATAAGAGTGAAAAATAAAATGTACAAAATGTTGTTGAGTGCATTTGGACAGATATTGGGGACTAATGCATACAAGCTGGTGGTTTATGGATCTTCTATCGCTTTCAATTTGTGCAGCATTTTTGAACTATTAATTTCTCCTGTAATTCATAAACACAAAAACATCTGAAAGTTGCAAAGTTGTGAAAATCAGACCTGATTTGTCCTGATTGGGAGACTGCACATGCTACTCAGCTAATAGTGAATGACACCTATGACACCAATATGTTCAACTTTGAGGTCTCCAAGGACATGCTCCTACATGGCATGATATAAAGACCATTACCAAACAACTTCCTACATATGTACCATGCTGTGGATAGATATCAGTGCAAATGGCCTTTCTATTTATTAGATGTGTGGAAGTGACCCAGCGATATTTTATACAAATTCTTTCCAAACCCTTAGTAGTAAAATTCCAGTTTGCTCTTTGTTATCTCCTCCTACAGTATCATTGAGATCGAAAGTACGTCGCGTGGTTATCGCCGGGCTAAACATGCTAATCTATGGTATTAACTATGAATTACCACTTCTAATGTATTGAGCAGCAAGCTGACTTCACTAAACTGCAACATTTCCAATTAACATCTGTGGAATAATCCACTTCATTTTAGTCATGAAAAGATGAATCCTCCCTCAAATGAGTGCTCAGTAAATTAAAGCAGAAGGTTTCTTATTCTATCAGATACTGTAACTAATCCTCTGCTGCATAAGCAGTGCACTGCACTGTATATTTAGCAAAGAACAAATCAATGAATGATTAAGCAGAGTGCATGAAACAAAGCAGGCAGATTATTGGCCTCCTTAGAGAGCTACCGCGTAAAGTACCTTGTGGTTGAGGGCTTCTGTTAGAAAGGAGGAATAAGACTGTAATGCAAAGATCAAAGGTGTGGCTCCATCAGCTGTGTACAGGTATAACAGACATACATATGGTTTTCAAAATGAGAATAGAGATTTTGATTTTGCCTCAAAATGGTCCAGGCACTAAGACAGAAGTTCAGAATCCGTACATAGAAACATAGAAAAATAGGTGCAGGAGTAGGCCATTCAGCCCTTCGACCCATTCAATATGACCATGACTGATCATCTAAAATTAGTACCTCGTTCCTGCTTTTTCCCCCATATCTCTTGATTCCTTTAGCCCTAAGAGCTAAATCTAACTCTCTCCTGAAAACATCCAGTGAATTGGTGTCCACTGCCTTATGTGGCAGAGAACTCCACAGGTTCACGACTCTCTGGGTGAAGAAGTATTTCATCGTCTCAGTCCTAAATGGCCTACCCCTTATTCTTAAACTGTGACTCCTGGTTCTGGACTCCCCCAACATCAGGAACATTTTCCTGCATCTAGCCTATCCAATCCTTCAAGGATTTTATAGGTTTCTATAAGATCCCCTCTCATCCCTTTAAATTCCAGTGAATACAAGCCCAGTCGACCCATTCTTTCATCATATGTCAGTCCCGCCATCCTGGATATTAAACCGGTGAACCTAGGCTGCACTCCCTCAATAGCATTAATATCCTTCCTCATATTAGGAGACCACAATTGCACGCAATAGTCCATGTGCGGTCTCACCAGGGCCCTGTATAACTGCAGTAGAACCTCCTTGTTCCTAAACTCAAATCCTCTCACAATGAAGGCCAACATGCCATTAGCTTTCTTCACTGCCTGCTGTACCTGCATGCTTACTTTCAGTGACTGATGTACAAGCACACCCAGGTCTCGTTGCACCTCCCCTTTTCCTAATCTGACACCATTCAGATAATAATCTGCCTTCCTGTTCTTGCCACCAAAGTGGATACCCTCACATTTATCCACATTATGCTGTATCTGCCATGCATCTGCCCATTCACCCAACTTATCCAAGTCACCCTGCAGCCGCATAGCATCCTCATCGCAGCTCACACTGCCACCCAGCTTTGTGTCATCTGCAAACTTGGAGATGTCACATTTTATTCCCTCGTCTAAATCGTTAATATATATTGTAAATAAATGGGGTCCCAGCACCGAGCTTTGCGGCACCCCACTAGTCACTGCCTGCCATTCTGAAAAGGATCCATGAATTCCTACTTTTTGCTTCCTGTCTGCCAACCAGTTCTCTATCCATTCAATACCCTACCACCAATCCATTCAATACCCTACCATGCACTCTAATTTTGCACACTAATCTCTTGTGTGAGTCCTTGTCAAAGGCTTTTTGAAAGTCCAGATACACCACATCCACTGGCTCTCCCTTATCCATTCTACTTCTTAAATCCTCAAAAAATTCCAGAAGTTTAGTCAAGTAAGATTTCCCCTTCATAAACCCTTGCTGACTTTGACCGATCCTGTCACTGCTTTCCAAATGCGCTGCTATAACATTTTTAACAATCGACTCCAGCATCTTCCCCACTACCGATGTAAGGCTAACTGGTCTATAATTCCCCGTTTACTTCTTTATTTAAATCAAATTTTGTACCTTTACTTAATAAATTGCATAAGAATATTCAATACTGGAAAACGCTTCCTATTTCAATGCTCGGTAAAATTAATGCAATTAAAATGATTTTCCTTCCTCAACTTCTATACCTCTTCCAATCAATTCCAATATACCTCCCTAAAAATGTCTTTAAAAAAATTGACTCTATTGTAACAAGTTTTATTTGGAATTATAAGAATCACAGAATAAGTAAAAAACACTTACGTAAATCTAAGACGAATGGAGGATTAGTCTTACCAAATTTCTTATTTTATTTCTGGGCAGTCAATGTCAAAAACTTAAATTTCTGGTTGGAAGATATGGATCAACAACCAGACTGGTTAAAGATGGAAAAGGAGGACTGCCTGCCATTTGAAATTTGTCCAATTCTCCTATCCCCTACAAAATTGAACAAAAAGATCTATAGTGAAAATCCAATAATACATAGCGGTATTCGAATTTGGAAACAAATAAAAAAGACATTAAAACTGCATAATTTATCACTTTCGCTCCCTATTGCAAATAACCCTTCATTTAAGCCTTCGGTATTGGATAAAGGCTTCACACAATGGAAAAACTATGGAATTAAAAAGATGGGACATCTTTTTAGAAAAGGTATGTTCCTCTCGTTTCTGGAGGTACAACAGAATTATGGATTACATTCAAATAATTTTTTTTAGATATTAACAATTGAAAGATTATGTTAAATCGCATACACAAGAATACAGAATTAGAGAGCCAGAGATTCTAGATGAATGTTTGAATAAACATCCCAACACAGTCAAATTAATATCATATATTTACAATATTCTGTTAGATAGTGAGAATCTGTCGACGGAATCACATAGACAAGCATGGGAAAATGAATTAGTTCAACCCATAACGAAAGATATTTGGGATGAACGTCTACAACATATACATCAATGTTCGTTAAACGCCAGACATTCTTTAATACAATTTAAAATATTACACAGATTGTATTATTCTAAAACAAAATTAAACAGAATTTTTCCTAATATCTCTCCTATCTGCGATAAATGTCAATACTCTGAGGCTAATTTAACCCATACCTTTGTAAATTGCATAAAAATTAAAACATTTTGGGTGGATATTTTTAAAATTATTGCCGTAGTGGTTAATATTCAACTGGATCCTGATCCTAAATTAATAATATTGGACATATCTGAACAATACCTAAAACTGACAATAAACCAAAGAAATTTCCTGGATTATAGTATAATAACTGGGAAAAAACTAATATTAAAATTTTGGAAAAACCCTGCATCCTCTACAATGAAAATGTGGATTATGGAAATGTCGGAGACCTTAAATCTGGAAAAAATTAGATTTGTCTTAATTGACAAACCTGAATTATTTATTAGAATATGGTCCCCGTTCATAGATTATGAAGCTTGAACCCAGGACTAGACGAATAGTTTTGTTTTCTTACCTATGGACCTATCTCCTAAGTTATATTATAAAATTTAAAAAATAATTAAAAAAAAAAAAATCCACGTTTTCTCTCTCTCTCCTTTCTTAAAATGTGGGGTTACATTTTCTACCCTCCAGTCACACAGGAACGGATCCAGAGTCAAGAGAACATTAGAAAATGATCACCAATGCATTCCACGATTTCTAGGACCACCTTGAGTACTCTGGGATACAGCCCATCAGAGATTTATCTGCCTTCAGTCCCAACAGTTTACCTAACACAATTTCCTGACTAATGTGGATTCCCTTCAGTTCCTCTCTCCCACTAGATCCTCTGTTCCATAGTGTTTCTGGGAGATTGTTTGTGTCTTCCTTAGTGAAGACAGAACCAAAGTACTTGTTTAACTGTTCTGCCATTTCCTTGTTTCCCAATATAAATTCATCTGTCTCTGACTGTATGGGACCTACATTCATCTTCACTAATCTTTTCCTTTTTACATACTTAAAGAAACTTTTATAGTCAGTTTTTATATTCCCCGCAAGCTTTCTTTCATGCTCATTGCATTACAGTTGCTATCTTTCTCAATGATGGGTTTCAGTGAAATATATTTTGATTTATTAACACTTGATAAATATTTGCAATGAGTCAGTGAGTTACTAACAACCTTGTATGTTGTAGATTTAATTTTAGTTTTAGAGATGCAGCATGGAAACAGGCCCTTCGGCCCATCGAGTATGCGACGACCGGCACACTAACACTGTCCTACATACTAGCGACAAATTACAATTTACTTAAGCCAATTAAAGTGCAAACCTAGAGGTCTTTGTAGTGTGAGAGCAAACCAGATCACCTGGAAAAAACCCCACGTGGTCACAGGGAGAATGTAGAAACTCTACAGACAACACTTGTAATCAGGATCGAACCTGGGTCTGGCACTTTAAGGCAGTAACTCTACTGCTGTGCCACTGTGCTGATTGTGTGCAGGAGCAATCTGTCTGTTGTACACCTTTGCTGCCGACATCAGGAGAATAGAGCTGTTCTCAACACTCGGCCACATAAAGAAAAAGAATAGGTTCAATGGGACAGATGTCACACACTGAGTACAATGGGACAAAGAAAAAATAAAGTTTTGCATTCATATAGCGCATTTCACATTCTCACATTGTATATAACTGCCTTACATCGGAAGAAATACTTTGGAAATACAGTTACTGCTACCATGTCGGCAAAATCAGCTACCATTCTCTGTTCAGCAAAGGCTCACAGGCTTGAGATAGATGGCTGGATAACCTATGCCTGTGATGTTGGTACAGAGATCAATGCTGGCGAGGATACTGCCAGAGCTTCAAATAGTGTCATGGGAGGCACCAACAAAAAAGGTAACATCAACACATCCATCAGATGCATCAGCATTCAGTCGCACTGGAGCTACCCTGTGCGCAGTGTTCCAGACAGTCTTATATCATATTTGAGCAGGTGTTGGGAATGGGAAATCTGAATGTCGAGTGGGACTTGTAGAGTAATGTAGGTGAAGGAATGTTTGTGGAGAAACATGTGGAGGATATAAAAAAAGACTGTTAATGCAGTGGGCAGGGTTCCAAATTAGAACAAGGTCTCTTCTGTGAGGGACTTTGCTGAATGTCTCTCGCATTTGGCAAAGGATTCTCTTCCGCAGCCTCTTCAGGCATCTCCTAATCCATTTGTTGTTTCTGCTGCTGCAGCTGCATACTTACTTACCCCAGCATCTTCCTGACTATCCTCTGTGCAGTATACAATAGAGAAAAACTCCATGGTACTTTAGGCAAGCTATGTATCAGATGCATGCAGGGAGCAGAAGTCCTGCTTTAACATAGATTTTACTTCGGTGTCACGTGAGTTATTCCGTGAAGAACACCGCCAGTGTGCATGCTCGTCATTACGCCTTTTCGCATGGCTCAGCGAATGACTAGGAGGCGCAACGGTCCTGCCAGTGGTTAGTTTAAACATTCAGGTAAGTTTTTATTTCTTACCAGGTTTTGTTTTCTCTTGCAGGAACCTCTTCTTATAGAGGTTTCCTGCTGGATATTGTCGCAAAGTCCAGCGAGCCGCAGGGAAACCGGCTTGTGCTATGGGGAGACTCCGGTCCTAAACTGCGGAATCGCGGGAGCCGGCTGCTGTCGGGTTCCCGACTCCAGTCGCTGAAAATGTGGTCAGCAGCTACCAGACCGCTGTGGTTCCAGTGGTGGGGTAAACCCAAGAGGCGGTATCACCACCAGAGTCGTTGACAGTACAGTCAGCGGCTCCCACACCGCTGTGGTCCTCAGGACATGGGTTATAATCAACCATAAAGCAGTCAGGCCTATGGGCTCGGGATGAGTCGGGCCGGGAGGGTTCCCCTCCGGTGATAATTAACAGTTTGGGCTAAATTAGATGGAGCTCCTAATGGAGTGATGTTCCACTAACACACACTCCAACAGGAGGAGTAGTGTCAGTTCCGGCCTATGGGAGTTCCCGCGCCAGCAGCGCCTAGTTAGGGCTGCTTAATGTTTCCCTCTTGGAGGAGGAGAGCATGCGGGGCAGAATTATTCTGCCACCGAGTATGTTCCATTCTGGTATAGGTCTGTTGGGAGGCCATATCAGTGCAGGTACCCTCAGGGTCCTGAGCCAGCATCTGTTCAGGGCTGCCTACGATCTCCCCCTTTATGGAGTGGAGTATGAATGGTCAGTAGGTAACTGACTTCAAATTCTAAAGATGTCCGTGGAACATACGGGAGCACATGTGTATGGGTTCAAGGCAATGCTCACAGACGAATGTGTTGCTGCCAGAAGAGTTGGTTACCAGCCGTTCGCAGAATACCAGGAAGGGGTCAGAGTTCCCCTCATGCTACAAGTGCCAGCAGTGAACAGAGCTCTAGCCACTGAATCTTCTATTCAGGTAAGACCTATTCAACAGGCAAAACCTGGATGAGGAAGCAAAAGCTGTTGAACCAATAAGGTACCAATGACAAGCAAAGCTTCATAGGTTCGGCGACAACACACACCACACCTCCATTGGCAGTGACCGGTTCACTGAAGCTATGGCAGCGTGAAAACTGGACAGACGTTCCAGCAGCCTACCAGTCCTGCTCTATACCCAGGCAAGGGGTAAGTGGACCACTTACAAGTTTTTAATTTACACTTGTTTGTACAACACAAGTATGGTTAAGGCATTGTCACCTAACCATGTAAAACTGCACAATTCCAGACAGGATCGAAATATGGCCAGAGTTGTTTCACGACAGGCTTAGAATTATGGCCAGAGTTGCCTTTAGAGGCAGCTTCGGAATTATGAGGTAGTCTCAGTTTTTATGGCCAGGGTTGTCTTCCAAGACAGGCTCGATAGTCGGGCCACAGTTGTCGTTCCAGGCACGGAATGATGACAGACGTGGCCGTTCATTGTTAAGATGGAGAAGGTCATGTAACGCGTATGTGCAGTATAAACTTTCCGAATAGGAAACTTCGTTACTGACTAACAACTGAGTTTCATAAGGATCTCAAAGATACATTCTATTCAGTTCCCATTTACAGGGATCACCGGAGACATTCGAAATTATCAGAAGAATGATAACAGTAATGATAATTTGCTAATGATAAGGCAATGAGAACAGTAAAACATTGCAAGATGGGCTAAATTATTTATCCAAGTATTTACCAAATTACAAAAATTGGTGCTTCGGCTACTCAGAGTCTAAACTTGTTATGTCTAGCCTGAATGATATGCTAACACTCTATTTTGCAAAAATCAAATGTTCAGCTTCAAACTATATTTGAGAAATTCAAAGATGGGACGGGCTTTGTAGGATCCCTCATCCATCCAGTTAAAATTAAGTAGTTACCAATATACTTGTTGGTCATTGGGATTTATCTTCAACTATTTATTAGCCTGTGACTCCGCCCTGGGACAAGAGATTGGAGTTAATGGTAACTTGTAACAACCTTGTTGTTATAAGCAGCAATCTATTCATCAAGAGTAATTGGCAATATAATAGTTGTGTTTTCAGCTGGGAAGTGGCAACCTCTCAAGTGTCGGCTAGGTCATTATTAAGAGACCTATGCTATTACCAGCTGAAGCTAATAAAGTCATAATGATGGACGAACATTATTCAGCATTGCTCCACTAGTTTGGTCAGTAAAAACTCAGGTATATTACAAACTGATGCTAAGTGCTCTAAGGTGGAAAATTGCGAATGTCACCTCTAGTCGGAGGTGGAGCAGATTTATATCAGTTGCCAATTCTTCAGTTATTGCTATCAACTATCTCTAAACCCGAGGTGCATTATATGGGTAAAGGGTTATGACCCAAATATGCATAATCTGCATGCTCAACTGCAGGTTGGTCCACAATGATGGTGGCATATGTCAGTCACTTGGGTGAAATCAAGTAAAAGCATTTTATACTAATTTACATAATCTCATTTGCCACTGGTGTATCATCAAGTACAGATCAATGACAACACAGAATGAGTGTTGGATCACAAAGTATTTATGAAATTATGGTTCAATGAAACACTGAAACACTAAACGAAAATTATGGTTCAATGAAACACTAAACAGCTGCAAAACTATGAGGCGTAACAGTGGCGAGAGATACATTATCGCTACAACAAGGAGGAATGTTCGTTATGTCTTCCTCCATTTTGCCCATCAGTCGGATCTTGAAATAAAGTCAGCAAGATCCCGCTTAGGCTTTTGTACTGGCTGACTGGACTATGCAGCATTGATTCCTGTTTGTCAGGAATATTAATACTACCTTATACGATTAATCTGCATGTAAAGCTTTGCTGGTCAGCCTGTGGCTCGGAAAACCAGCCTCTGCATGATAAAATCAATTTATTCTTTTGCAGATTCTGAGTAGACTGATCCTACGGCTCGGGTTGTCACACCAACCCATGTATGTACTCACTGCTGAGGGCAGGGATAGCATCCAAAAAAAGCAGTACAGTTTTCGCCAGGTGATGGGAAGAGCTTTGTTTAATGCTATGTTACATTTAATACGGTACAGAAACTGACGACTTTAAGTTCATTTTCCAATAGGTCTTTGACAATAATTGAGTTATAGGGCCATTAACTGTGCTTCATGTGCCTTCCCATCATATTTGCTGCAGCGAATTGGGATCCACTCTGTCGGGCTCACCCCGGATATCAAGTTTGTAAAGGATCATTACCACAAGTTCCCCCAGGACAAGTACAGGGCAGTATGGGATACTGACATTGTGCTGGCACTGCTTCGCCAGGGGCTCCTGCTACATCCTAGCTTTGGCCGTCTCATAAGGTGGTTATACTCATGGCGCTGGTCCCAGCACAACGGGTCCAGTCACTACATAATTGTGACTGGACAGGATGGTTACATCTGCAAATAATATTATATTTAAGCAGAGCAGAAGGGGAGTCAGGTCCCAAATTAGTTCATGACATATTCAGGAACCTTCAGTTAAGTGAGGTCACACATTCACAACAATATGTCAAGATCACCAAGAGCCTAGAGGCTCTGAACTAGCAATGTTGTTAGTTCCAGAAAAGCTTTATAAGAAGGTGTCAGTTCAGACCATCCCCCAGGTGAAACGGGGTTTAGTTTATATGGGAGTAGATACAAATTAAATCACACCACCAGGTGTGCTACAACATCAGTAGCAAGGGTTATTTACGTTCTGCTGGACCACATCCTAGCAGCTGCAGGACGGTCGAATGAGTGAACCTTCCAAACACTTATAATAACCCATTGTCAGACCAGGGTTTTTTTACCAACTCTATTTTACGTTCAGTTGTATAGTCCCTCTCGGTTGAGAGTGGTTACTATTATGATTATTTATTCATTATGAACGTTTCCCTCATACTGTCAATGAAGCAGCTGTGGTTGTGTAAACTCGTTTCTCACAGCATGAAATCACAGAACTTTGAAATCTTCACGGAATCACTCACGTGACTCCGAAGTAAAATAGTAAGAATAAACGAGAACTTACCAGTTTGAAGTTTGATCTTTATTTTAATGAGGAGTTACGTTGGTGATTACATGCCCTCCGCTCCCAACCCTCATATCACAAAGGTTATCTGGTAGTTCTAGGTTTATAATCTTATCATGTTACTTCAATTACTGTTTTCTGTGATTTCACACTGTTGCTTTGAAGATTGACGAGCATGCGCGCTGGCGGGGTTCTTCACGTAATCACCAACGTAACTCCTCATAAAATAAAGATCAAACTTCAAACTGGTAAGTTCTCATTTAATCTTACTATTATGAATTTTCATGAATGTTTGAATGGAACATGGACCTCTGAGTGTCCAGTAAAGTTGTTATCATCAAGCAATGCAGTAATCAAACTAAAGTCCAGAGTGTGGCTTCGATCAACAAGGATACCTCTCTCTTTCAAGTTTGGTTACAACTGGGACACTCAATTAGCTTAAATTGGAGGCAATGTATCTTTTCACTGACAACCAAGGTCTAATAGTCACCAACACATTAACTTAAAGGATGTGCAAGATGGGCAAATGGGTGACAGTGACCACAGGGTTTTGTCATGAGCCCCCATTTAAACTTTACTTGCCTCTGAGTCTAAAGGCTATGGACACAACTGAACCAGCATCAAACATTTTGTTAGCAAAGAATGCTCCCAGGAGTCACGCCAAAGGCTGGGTTTTTGATGAGGGTAGAGAGTTGTGGGGTGAGATCAGCATGATGCGGTTGTGGGCTGATCAGAGCCTCTGCTGTGACTAAGCTGCGACTTGGATTGGAGGGAAATATGATGGAAGGCACATTAAGTATACTTGTGGAGCAAGCAGGGACATGGATTGGATCTCGTGGTAAAAGGATCCAGGTCAATGACTGGGGAGGGTTTGCCATGTTTGCGGCCAATGACTGGGGAGTGTGGTTGGTGATGAGGTAAGTGAAGGATGGTAAAGGTTGGAGATCAATGCTGCCATTAGGAGCCTCAGACACCCCAGCTTGGGTGGTCAGAGGTCAGATGATCAGAAGGACAGGACCTGGCCTTGGGGGTCTGGAGAATTGGAGATTGGGATGTCATGTCGATAAGAGGATAGGGTGCTCAAAGGATTGGAGGGTCAGGGAGTGTGGAAGTTGGGTGTTGGCCATGATATTGAGAGGTGGTTGAGTCATGGTCGACACGAGGTCGTAGGAGGTTTTCGTAACTCTCCTTCATGCTCGAGAGTGGTCTCCGCGTAATTGAGGCCTCAGCTAGGTCGCGGCGTTTTTTTCAATATGTTAGAAAATGCCCGCGAGTAAAAAAAGGTCGCCATGGAAAAAATCAATACTTTTTTTACTCGTAGGTTTAGTCGTAGTAGGTCAGCATGTTAGTCGTAGGTAATCGAGGGTAGTCGTAGCTAGTCGAAGCTAGTCTTCAACATAGTCGAAGGAGGTCGAAGGAGGTCTTCAACATGTCATTTTTTAAAACTCGTCTAAACTCGCCAAAATAGGTCGCCCAAGTGGGACAGCCTTAGGCGATTAAACTTTGACCCTTCACAGTGTGGAATTCCTTCTAGTTGTGGGATTGTGTCGGGTGAGGCTCCATGTGCACCCGTATTTCCTGGATTTTGGAAATTCTGCTAGCCCATAAAATCTCACTGACCACATGCAACCCTGGCACAGCTGGAAAATAGCTGGAATTCTGGCTTTGGAAGGTGAATATCAAAGGATTGCCTAAATATAATGGGCAACAGCGGCAAGAATAAAACAAGTAACAATGTACAGAATTCAGTACGTCAATCAAAAATGGCTGTCACAGAAAAATACCCCATTCAATTTGCAGGAGACAGTGATCGTCTATGAAATACAAGAGGCCTCCTATTCCACTTTCTCCACAGCTCCAGTAACTCAGGTTCAATCCTGACATTTGATGCTCTATGTGTGAAGTTTGCATGTTCTGCCCGTAATGGTTTGTGTTTCCACCAGGGGCTTCAGTATCGTCCCACATCCCAAGGATATGCAGGTTGGTAGGTTAATTGGCCACTCTAAATTACCCCTAGTATTTTGGTGAATGCTAGTATCTGGGGGAGAATTGATGGGAATGGGGGGGAAATACAATGGGTTCAGTGTACCATCAATATAAATGGGTGCATGATTGTCGGCGTGGACCAAGTGGGCTGAAGGGACTGTTTCTACGTTGCATGATTCTGTACTGTCCTGCTTAACTGAGCTAGTCCTGGGGGGAAAAACAGATTTACTCAAGTGGTTGAATTCAAAATATTACATTTCATGAATTGCCTCATTGTAAATTATTACAACTATTTGCTAGTTTCTTTGCAGTTTCTCAATTTTTCTTCATCTGCACTGTAATGCCAAAAATAGCTGAAGGTGAATACACTGCGATCTGATTCCATCTTAGTGCATCATATGTAAAAAAGAACCGCAGATGCTGCTTTAAATCGAAGATAGACTCAAAATGCTGGAGTAACTCAGCGGGACAGGCAGCATCTCTGGAGAGAAGGAATGGGTGACGTTTCGGGTCGAGACTCTTCTTCAGACCTAGTGCATCATACATTGCCCAGGTGAACACATGCAGAGCTGAACAGTGAGTTGATGGTTGGTGGTAATATCCCCACCACCATCTTAAATCAGTAATGCAACACTGTCCATGTATCATGCCTGGAATTGTGCTGGTATGTATTGTGCAGCAAACAAGGGGTGTACTTGCTCAAAAGGTCATCACAAAGACTTGAACCTGATTAATTACAAAAATAAAATTCAATGTTCATATCAGAAATTGAGTCTCTAAGGACGGCTGTCATACCTGGTTGTTTTACTAATCTGACATTGACTAATACTTGTACTTGCAATCATCAGTCGGTGCTCTGGTGAAAGGGTTAAGACCCCAGTGTGAGACACAGATTGTGCACTGGCTGCTATCAGCCAGGCTTGACCTTGTCAAGATGCAGGAAAACAGGAAGCTGGAGTGCATTCTTGGCATTTTTTGGCAGTGATACAAATTGCTAAGCACAACTAATTAGATGGATCTCTGTAACTGAAGCACTGACAAAAGGTCAGAACTTGATAGCAAAGAGTGGATAATGGAGAGCAGAAAATGGAACAGAGACAGGAGTGAATGCTGGCAACTGGAAATACAAGTCTCTGTTTTAACTCGGGGTCCAAATAAATGGAGTTGGTGGGGAGGGGGGTGTGTGTGCGAAGATAGGTTTGCAAGGCTGAGTTGCACTCTAAACCCCATGGCAACCCGACAACACCAGTGTGAGGCCCTTGCAATTTAACACCTAGGACTTATTTCAACAAAATAAATGGGTTGAGCATTTAACTACATTAAAAATAGTAATCCTGTTCCCTTTATGATTATAACTCCTAGTGCATCTCTGCAGGCCCCTTTGAATGAATAAAGCTCTTATTACAAACTAATCTTCTGATCTGTTAACTTCATTTGGCTTCATATCCTAAAGGATAACGCACATTAATCCATTCTCGATCACCAGGGTTTTCTATAATTATGTCACTGAGTTAAGATATTGTTCAAGGAGACACGAAGCAGTATGTCCATGTGAGTCAACTCCCATAAATAGAAGATGCACAGACCATTAATGAGGACGTCTGACATGAACGAACCTCGGAATGTAACTAAGGCAGATGTGAACTTGTAACAAGGGCAAATACTCATCATGCAATTTAAAAGAACTGTTGCAATTAATTAAGAAGTAGTGGTTAGGTTTTTATATTTTGAGTTTTCTAAATTGCAATTTGCATAATTTAGAAGGGAAAATAGAACAGCACAAGAAAAGGCCCTTCGGCCCATCATATTTGGGGCGAACATGATGCTAAGATAAACTAATCTCTTCTGCATACATAAGGTTGATATCCCACTATTCTATTTATATCCATGTGCCCATCTAAAAGCTTCTTAAACACCAGTATTGTATCTCCTCCATCACTATCCCAGGCAGTGTATTGCACACACCCACCACCCTGCCCCACACGTTACTTTTAAACTTCGCCCCTCTCGGCCTATAGCTAAGCCCTCCAGTCTTTGATATTTCCACCCTAGCTAAACAGCTCTGAATGTCTCCATTACCTATGCCTTTCATAATTTTATATACTTCGATCAGGCCACCACTCAACCTCCAGCATTCCAGAGAAAACAATTCAGGCCTGTCCAGGACTCAAACAGCATACTGTGTGCTTCAAGATCTGTAGACAAGTGTTTCAACATTTCTTCATCCCTCTAGATTGCTCAAAAATCCTAAAATTTACTTGTATTGTTATGTTTTATTTAACCTCTCCAAATGTAGTATCTCACAATTAAAACAACCCCATGACTTTTATATTCAGGTTTTATACGCATGTTTCCCCTGACTCAGTCTGAAGAAGGGTCTCGACCCGAAACGTCACCTATTCCTTTTCTCCAGAGATGCTGTCTGACCCGCTGAGTTACTTCAGCTTTTTGTGCAGGTTGACTCGATGATATATTTAAAATGTCCTTCTATCTTACCTTTATTATCCCTTTGCTCACAAGGCATCTATAAAGCTTTCCATACAGCAGCCTTGGAATTCTGCTGTCAGCATGTTTTCACGCACTCTTTCAGCCCTTTTTTGTATTTTCCAAACTGATAATGTGTAAATATGGGCAGGAATCTCTCATGTCTACCTAAATGAGGCAATAGAAAAATTGTGCCGAGTTTCTCTAAATATCTGCTAATTGTGTAATATATTATAATATCTTATTTAACTGTAGAAGATATTTTTGAAAGATCAGCAATGGAATGGTTGAAAATGAAGGTGACTTTAATTCACATCAAGCAATATTCTTACAATATTAATATCATAAATTTATATCAAGGGCAGCACAGTTGTGCAGCTGGTAGGTGTGCTGCCTCACAGCGCCAGAGACCCAGGTTCAATCCTGATGTTGGGTGCTATCTGTTTGCATGTTTTCCCTATAACTACATAGGTTCCTTCCAGGTGCTCTGCTTTTCCTACATCCCAAAGATGTGCGGGTACTTAGCTTAATTGGTCTCTGTAAATTGCCCCCAGTATGTAAAGAGTGGATGAGAGAGTGGGATAACTCATATAGAACTTGTTTGAACGGGTGATCAATGGTCAATGTGGACTCCATGGGCCAAAGGGCCTGTTCCATGCTGTATCTCTGAACTAAACTAAACTAAACTAAACTAAACTAAACTAAATTGGGCTCTAATTCTCATTTTAGCCAATGCTGTTTCTACAGAATGCTTGAACTGGATCAGGAATCCCTCTTCAAATGTTGGCTCCACAAGTGAGTAAATCAACAGCCAAGATTTTCCATGTCTGTGCTTGCCAGGCTGCGGTTTTCCTTCCACCCACTTTAATGGGTGGAGAATTGTGGACGAGTGAGTATAGAAAAGAGCAAACCATATCAATAAACATCCTGGCAAGTGAGGGGGCAAAGTCTCACATGATGTAAAGGTTCCAGGTTTGATCTCTGGTCTCTGCTGAGTTCGCTGAGCTCAGTTAGGTGTCAAGTCGGATACCATTGATGGCTGTAGTGTCTGGGCTCCAGTTTTGCTCCAGTTAACTATCTAGTAAACCTCGCCGGAGTGCATGAACATGTTGGATTGATAAAAGATTAAACTCAGCTGTGGCATTTTCCAGGACTGTAAAGCGTGTCAGCACTTATTATTGAGAAGGGTCAATCTAGAAGGAAAATAACTGTAAATTAAGACTAAATATATTGAAATGTAGGAAGCTATTCATCAATAAGATGGTTTGTAACATATATGAGCAAAAAAGCAAAACAGAATAGCAAACAAGTTAATCGCTAGGAGGGTTGAGGCTCATTTGAAACATTTGGAATTCTCTATAATGGTATGTTTGAAGTATTTCTATTGGCACTAAAATAGTTGAAGTTGTAATATAAAACATATCCAGCTGGAATGATTTGTCAGAATTATGAATGATAAGTTTAGAATGGGCCATATGCTTCTAAGGCACTAAGCATTAACTGGAGGAGAGTCAACAGAGATTTTGAATCGTGGATGGCAGGTGAATCACACATGAATAACCAAGACGTTTTTGGAATAACTAAGAACAGAAAATCCGTGGAATGACTAACTTCCTGGTCTGATGCTTTGTGTAACCAAGAGGAGTTTCTTGACCCTGTGGGCATGTTTGATCTGGGCTGAGTATAACTGGCTGAGTGGTCATCTGCACTCATCAATGTGAATCAGGTTCTTGTGGGGGTGGTGGGAAGGAATGTGGAGGTTCGCAGGAAATGATGCTGTGATTAACTCACTGTTGTCTGAGATCAATGGGTCAGGCAGGGCCAACAGCAGTCAGTAAATGATACACTCCTGGCACCAATACATTGGCTTTCAGTAAAAGGTTGAACAGTGCCCAGCAGGGAAAAAAACAAATTCTGAATGAAATAAGAACTCTTGATACTGAGCTATTTAACCAGAGCAGGATGCATGTTTGATCCCTCATGGCAGATGTAGTCTCAGCTGGGGCACTCACCACCATTTCTAACACTGACTCCTCTGATTTGATATCCAATTTTGTCTCATGACACTTAGATAACAGTTTAGGATACTTTATATGTCTCACAGATATGCAAGAAATTGTATCAGTTCTACTCCACCAGAAATTCTCTTGATCCCTCTGTTCAGAGTTGAAAATGCTTTAAATTCTTTACCAGTAGATTGGTGTTTTAGTATTGACCTTTTCCTTACTGGAGCAGTGTACTGACCCTCTGGCTTATTTCCACCTCGGCCTCTGGTTCTAAGCTGTCAGTTTGTTTGACGTCCATTTCCATTTCCACCCAATTAACATTGAGAAACCTATTGTCACAACCTAATCATGTGACTCCTCAGTGTGTTAATGCCACAAACTAATCATGTGTGTCCTCAGTGTCGCTCTTTAATGGCCCACCATACCTTCATCTTCAAAGCCTAAAGTTTAGAAATAATTTCAAAACCATTACCATTACCGAAAGGAAGGCACTTCTTCAAAGTATTCCTCAGTGACCATGTTTTTTGCTCATATTCCCTAATATATCTTTATCCGCTTCAATGTCAATTTTTACTTGATGATAAATTTTGGGACATTTCTAACTCTAAATGTTTTACTTAAATATACTGTAAGTTGTTGTAAAGTTCTGCAACTAAACTCTGAGTTGCTAGACTGGGCGGAAGAATAACCAAACCAATATTAACTGATCCAACTGACTGGTTAAAATTATACAGTAAATGCTATTTTATATGTTATTACAGTCATGACAGTTTCTTAATTTGCCTTTGGCTTAGATCCAATTGGTTACACTTTTTATTGAAGCAATCTGTGAATTTCTGTACTGATCAAATTAACAACTCCCATGTTGAGGAAGGGGATATTTGAGGAAAAAAAAGAATCCCATAATAGAAGGTGCTGGAAGGCTTCACCACTCCAGGTTAGGTAGAAGGTTAGCTGTAATATAAATCACCTCTATGTTGTCAGATCCAATGCTACTAAATCACATACAATGTTGATTGGATGCAGTTTATACCTGTCTCTACAATTTCTTTGAATATTCTTTAATAAAGCAACTGCCTAGAAATGATTTCCATTTTACACAATAGTTCTATTTAATAATGTTTTTCAATATGGCTACAGAAGTAAAGATACTGGCAAACCAAAATATTGCAGATGCTAAAATTATGAAATTAAAACTGCAAGTTATATAACTACTAATTAATCAGGAGAAGAAATGCGGAATAATTCATCAGGTGAAGATATGCAGAAAGAGCAAAAAAGTTGAAAGAATAAAGTTAAAGCTTGCCCCCCTCCTCCCTCCCCCCTCCCCCCATACCTTATAGCTATGCCCTGTAGTGTTTGACAACTCCACCCTGGGAAAAAGGATCTGACTGTCTACCCTATCTATGCCTCTCATAATTTTGTATACTTCAATCAAGTCTCCCCTCAACCTCTGAAATTCCAGAGAAACTAATCCAACTCTACCCAACCTCTTCCTGTAGCAGAAACCCTCTAATCCAGGCATTCTGGTAAACCTCTGCACCCTCTCCAAAACCTCCACATATTTCCTATAATGGGGTAACCAGAACTCCATGTAATATGCCAAATGTGGCTGAATCAAAGTCCTATAGAACTGCACAATGATTTCCTGACTATTATTCAATCACCTTGCAATGAAGGAACGCATATCATATGCCTTCTTTACCACCCGATTTAGTTGTGCTGCCACCTTCAGTAAGCTATGAACTTGGAATCCAAGATCCCTCTGCACATCAATGCTGCTAAGGGTCTGAGAGGTATACCCTCTCTTTACATTCAACCTCTGAAAGTGCAACACATCACACTTGCTCAGGTTAAATGTCATCTGCCATCTGTACTTGCAAGGAAGAGACAGCAACTGTGAAAATGTACCTATAATGTGGATTTATAATTTGGAAATCTGGTAACAAGCTTGTGCTTGGTTGTAGACACAAAATGCTGGAGTGACTCAGCGGGACAGGCAGCATCTCTGGAGAGAAGGAATGGGTGACGTTTCGGGTCGAGACCCTTCTTCAGACTGGTCAGGGGAGTGGACGGTACAGAGATAAAATGTAGTCGGAGACAGTAAGACTGGTGGGAGAACTGGGAAGTGGGAGGGGATGGAGAGAGAGAGATGACTTGTGTTTGGCTGTATTGCCAATAATGGAAAACCCTCTTGAGAAAAACAGTTTGCTAACTTACATGAGCAGTTTACTGGACTTACATTAAAAGACTGAATTATTTCTGTTTTAGTTAAAATTTGTCAGCTGTTTTGTAGTCAGCTCTGAAATGCCCTTGACCCAGCCGTACAATGGCAGATAAGCAAACTCTGTACTTTCATCTTTAATGCATTTGAATTCAAATATGTCGTACTCATGAGTCTAGAATGTGAGATCCTCCACAGGATATTCATATATTACTCGCACTGATCCAATTGTGAGTCCACCAAAGGAATACAGGCATTCCCCAACTTACGTACTTGAGTCAGATTTTACGCAAATCGGAATCACTGACTCCCGATGTTGGGGCTGCCCGAGCTTTGTTGACCTCCCAGCGGAGCAGGGTGTCCGTCGGAGAATGTTGCCGACTGTCCCACTGCAGACTGCAGGAGTACGTGCTGAGGGACGCACTGAAGCTTGGTGCAGCCAACGCCAAAGCTCTGTGGGGGAGGGCCACAGTCTGTCCTTCAGCTGCTGGACATGGGGGGCAGGGTGTGGTGGAGATGCCTCTCAAAATAAGAGAAGGGATTCCACGCCAGTGGGCCACATGAATGGCGAGGGTGGGGGAGAAATTTGTGAAATTTGAGCAACGTGTGCAAACAGTATTGAATGTTTGTATAGCCTAGGTAAATGTGAGATGATTTTTTTGCACGGTTCATGTATTGTATATATTTATTACTTGAATAATGTCTACTTTGAAATTTTAAAAAAAAATGTTGGGGCACTTTCTGCGCCTTCTGGTTAAGAACCGCTGCCATTACTGTCTTGATTCCAATTCGCCATTGGGGCACATTCTGCAGCTCACTAGCATTCTGGGTAAGCACTGCTACCATTGCCAGCTTGTTTCCAATGTAAATTTAAGTGATCGTACAGTGTTGTGGAAATTACAAACTGCCTTGATTGCACTAGGGACTGAGTGCAGAATTGTTTATGTAAGTACGAGTCTACATAAATTGCGGAGTCACAGAGTGTCTGTGTGTAGATTGAAACAAAACAAAGCTTTTGTTAGGTACATATAGAGCAAAGCATTAAGCTGTCCTTTCATACAATATGCATAATCTTCCCTTTTGCTATCATCATTCCATCCATTTAACCTACAAATTCTATGCGTGGATCATTAAACATTGTGAGTGGATGGAGGAGAGATATTTTGTTCCCCGTGGATGAACACAATAGGCACAGGAACATTATGTATGTACTTTGGCTCATCTATCTCTACCGTCACAGATAGCCCAGTCTTGCATCCATGATGTGCATAACTCCAGATTAAATTTCAAGCCTCTCAGCGGTGGGAATATTAAAATAAATCAATAAAAGTAGCAAGTATTGCACTAGTGCCTTGTAGAAAAAACTTAACCCCTTCAGCAGAAAATCTGACTGAGGAATAAGCATTTCCTTCTCTTTTAATCTTAAAGGCAGTAAGTAACATTAGTATACTTATTGATACATCCAAGCACTTACCTCCATGAACAACTAATTCTAACATTTAAGCATTGTGTCAGATAGCTAGTCAACTGTAGAAGCTATTTTTGTCTTCAACAAGTGCTAATATACACTTGCTTTGAAGCCATTGCACCACAATTACGGGTACAGCCCTGGTTCCTATACTTCATCATCCAACAAAACCAATTGGAGTGCCATTTCACCAGTCCGGGTACATTCAACTAAACCAGGAATCAAATTCAATAAATCTCTGGTTTGGTTCTTTGTTCCCTTTTCACCCATTCAAAGATATGGGTGTGGTTGGAAAGTTCTGAGTAGGTGGTATGGAGACATCTTCCTGAACTTTTACTTTACTTTAGACTTTAGAGCTGGAGTGCTGTCCTGACCTCATACCTACCATATTGGAGACCTTTGAATTGTCTTTATTGGACTTTAAATTGGGCATTAAATATTGTACCCTTTATCCTTATCTGGGCACTGTAGATGGTTTGATTATCTTGAAGTATAGTTGTTTTTCTTTGACTGGATAGCATGCAAACAAAAGCTTTTCATTTTACCTTGGTACATGTGACAATCATAAATTACATCTGAGGAGTATTTTAAGTTCCTGGGAACCATCATCTCCAAGGACTAGAATCCCTGATATCTGGTTCTTAGAAGATTTTGGACCTCCTGGCTTATCCGGTGGAACACCCAGATGGTTTTGATGGGAACACATGACTGTGTGACTACTTTTTTTTTCCACTTTAGTTTTTATTGCTTTTATGTATACACAAATAAAACACAAATATAACAACGAAACATACAACATTACAATGAAACGTACAACAGTGTAGCGGGGGGTTCAGTTTACAATTAATGATGCAGTATACAGAACTATTTTCATATTAAAACATTTTCCAATAACTTACATTATTGTCTATAAAATTATATAGTGTTGATGTCTTTATTTCTATACCTAATCCATTTTCCCCATTTTCTGTTAAACTCGTCTTCTTTCACTCTTAGAGAATATGTCATTTTCTCCATGACAAATATTTCCTGTACTATGTCTAACCATTGTCTAAGTCTGGGTGTGTCTGCTGCGAGCCAGTTTCTTGTAATGGCCTTTCTGCCAGCTGTGAGTAGGATTTTAACCAAGTAATGGTCTTCCTTCAGCACCACTGTAGTTATATTACCCAGGTATAAAATGGAACACTTCTTGCAGACTATATATCATAATACCTCCGTTAATTCTGAATTCACTCTGTCCCAAAATGGTTTTATTTTTGGGCAACTCCAGAAGATATGTGCATGGTTTGCGTCTGTTTGGCCACATTGCCTCCAGCATGTTTGCTGCCTTAGAATTTGCTTGCTTTTTATGTTGGGCGTAATAAAGAAACAAATCAAATTTTTCCAATTAAATTCTCTCCAATTTTGTGAATTGGTGGATGTCTGTAGTGTTACACACATATGATGCCATTCTTCTTCTGAGATTGTAATGTTCAATTCCTTTTCCCACTTAAATTTTACATAAAATGTAGTTTTAGCTTGACATTCCATTAAACTATGATAAAGTTTAGAAATAATCCTTAATGTTTTTTGATGATACGCACTAACTATCACTTCTATCACTGGATTATTTTCTTCTAGTGCCTCCCTTTTTACCTTTTTATTGTAATAATCTCTCAGTTGGAGGTATCTAAACAAGTCTTGGTTCCGAAGTGCAAATCTATCCTTCAAATCTTGAAAACTTCTTAGGTCTCCATTTTCAATAACAGTACAAAATGCAGTCAGTTCTTTCTTCATCCACTCATTAAATGTTGAGTCATACATACCTGGTTTAAATTCATTATCCAAAGCTATCCATCTTAAAACTTTTTGTCGTTTATTCAGTTTAAGTTGTCTGGTAAGGGTGAACCAGGTTGCTAAAGTAAATATCGTTATTGGATCGATTATACTCTGATATGTCCAGGAAGCGCTTTTTCTCCCAAAAGTGTTTGGATGTGGAAGTCAGGGATATATGTCTCAATCTCTTTCCACCTAGCTATATAGCTGTCCTCACACCAATTAATTAGTGGTCGAAGTTGGGCTGCATAGAAATATATCCTAAAATTTGGAAGTGCCATTCCACCTTTGTCCTTTGGCAACTGTAGTGTAGTGTATTGAATTCTGACCTTCTTTCCTCCCCAAATAAATCTAAATATTAATTTATCCCATTCCGTGAATTGTTTTAATGGTACCTCTATTGGCAGAGATTGAAACAAGTACAATAACCTTGACAAAATATTCATTTTCACCACATTTATCTTACTACTAAAACCCATTGGATAGGTGGACCATCTTTCTATATCCTTTCTTATGTTTTGGTTGATGTGATTATAATTGGTCCCATACAACATTGATATATTTTTTGTTATATGTACCCCTAGGTATTTGATTGATTTTGAATCCCATTTAATATTATATGTGTGACTACTTCTGACTCAACAACTCACCAGAGTAAATTAAAAAAAATAATTCAGTGAGATTATTTTAAGAGACAATTTCTATGAAGTATCAGAGGCAGGAAGCCAGGTCTAAATATAAAACTAAAGGAATGTGGTTACTAAATTGATTATATGGGCAAAGGAAGTTATTTTTGAAATGATGCTGAGCTTCACAGATAATGCCTGGCAAAATTGCAAGAACAATCAGAAAGGTTACTGGAGGAAAACATGGGCTAAAAATAATGTCATACTCTAAATAGAGTGAAATTAATTAAATTTAGAAATGGCTTAAAATTGCCTGACATAAGAAATATCAAAGACAAAGATGTCAATTTTTGCATATCACCATGTTAGTAGATAATATTCATGCACAAGTAAAGCAGTGACGTTTTTATATTGTAACACGCTGAGCAAGCTATTGGTAATAACTATCCACCCTTTATGCAGCACACCAATGGATGAGGTGGTATTCTGGATGCCATTATTTAAGTTAAACCATATATTGCAAATGGTTGATTCTGTAACAAATACTTCTGTATTCTGACGACAAAATGATGAGGACCAAATTTGGATTTATTTGCTATTAATTTACTTCAGTAACAAGTAATTAATAAGAAGATTTCTTCACCATTGATGCTTCAGAAGGGTATAGGCAACTCCATCATCCACAATGGAAAGAGGTAACCAAATATAAACAAAAGATAGACACAGAATGCTGGAGAAACTCAGCAGGACTGGCAGCATCTCTGGAGAGAAGGAATGGGTGACATTTCAGGTCAAGACCTTCCTCAGACTGACGTCAGGGGGGGAGGGAGATAGATAGCTAAGGAAGTGCAAATGTGTGAAAACAGGGCAAAGGGAATGGAGATCAAGGAAAATGTAGAATAGGTCATTGTTAGCTGGGAGAAGGTAACCACAAAGCAAACAGAGATAAAATGTAGTCAGAGACTGTAAGACTGGTTGGGAACTGGGAAGGGGCAGGGATGGAGACTGTTCCAAGAACCAGTAGCAATGCAGAAAATTAAACCGGGTTTAGCAGACCAGTCTTGATGCAGAAAGACAGGAATTTGCTTTGGTGCTCCGCTCGCAAGTAACATCACAACATACAGCAAATAATTAAGAATAAAACATAAAACATTAAAACATTAAGAATAAAACATTATCGTTTAAACATGTGAATGAAATAATATACCAGAGCACAAGGAGGCTACAGACTTTTGGTTATTGAGTAGGGCTACTGCTTGTGGAAAGAAAGCTGTTTTTATGTCTGGCTGTGGCAGCTTTGACAGTCCGGAGTTGCCTTCCAGAGGGAAGTGCTTCAAAGAGTTTGTGGTCAGGGTGAGAGGGATCAGAGTTGATCTTACCCGCTCACTTCCTAGTCCTTGCAGTCTACAGTTCGTCAATGGGGGGGATGTTTGCAGCCACAAACCTTCTCAGTTGATCGAACGATTCGCTGCACCCTCTGGATGTTGTGCTTGGTGGCTGAGCCAAATCAGACCATGATAAGGTGAGGACAGACTCTACAGTGGTCGTATAGAATTAGACCATCATCGCCTGCGGCAGATTGTGTTTCCTCAGGTGCCGCAGGAAGTACATCATCTGCTGGGCCTTTTTGACTGTGGAGTCAATGGTGGCCCTCCATTTAAGGTCCTTAACATGATGATTCCAAGGAACTTAAAGGACGCCACAGATGTGACTGTGGTGTTGTTGATGGTGAGTGGGGGGAGGGGAGGGGGAGCTCTGCTAAAGTCTACAATGTGGTTAGTGCAGGAAAAGGATGCTGGGGGAATTCTAGTTAGTGCAGGAAAATGGCACTGAGGGAAAATATCAGCCATGATCTTATTGAAGTGGAGAATGTGCACAAGAGTGAATGGCCTCCCAATCTTGTGTTGACAATTTCCTTGCAGCATGCATTTTCTTTACTAATTTGTAGGGCCTTAAAGTCACTGTCAAGTTGAGCATTTCTTGCCCATCCTGGACATGCCCTTGAGAACGTAGCAATAAGCTGCTTTCTTGAACTGCCCTGCCCAGTCACTCCAACATATGACCATATCAAGGTCCCTGTTGACTGAAGGGGATCGCTCACAGCCAGAGATGACATGACTGCAAGCCATATACTGTAGGGTGTTTCAGTGTTTTTTCTCCATTCTCTATCAAATAACTTTTCACTCGCATGCCTGGTACTATATCGCGTTTCCAAACTTTCGTGACTAATTGTCTTGCCATTGTATGTTAACCTCAGCTATCCCTTCTCTCTCACCATGTCCATCGGGTTTCACAAATCATACAGTGGATGCAAAGGTACCCAGTAATTTATTCAAACCTCTTCTTGCACCAGAGCTGAAATTGCCATGTGCCTATTATAAATAATGAGCTGTGAAACCGAATGATCATCAAGGGCAAGAAAGGGCATGAAGGACACTCCAGGCCATAGTTCACCATTTGCATCCTAATCCTGACATCAATAACCCATCCTTTAAACTTAATATACTTCCTGTGTATCAGCACTCAATAAGATACATTACAACATCCCAGACAGCGGAGGAGTCAACTAATAACGTGGGTATAGCTTCCAGTATATAAAATTACATTCTGTTAGCCATGGAGCAGATGGCTGACTCAATGGCTACCGGGCCTTCCATGAAGGAATATTTGACACAAACAATAGCATCACTTAGAGCTGCTCACACCGAGAATGTTTAATCTCTGGGAGGAACATTGGAGAATGACATAAAAAGAGCTGCTGATTAGACACGAAAAGGTGTGGTAACTCAGCGGGTCAGGAAGCATCTCTGATGAGAAAGAACAGGTGACGTTTCAGGTTGGAACTACTTTTTCAGGCTGATAGTAGAGGAGGGGGACTTCATTCTGTCTGAAGACGCATTCCAACCCAAAACATCACCTATTTTTCTCTAGAGATGCTGCCTTACCCGCTGAGTTACTCCACCTTTTGGTTCCTTCCTACCCGTAAAATAACTGCAGTCAGAGAGCTTGTATAGTCTGCTCTCCTATTCTTTAGTTCTGCAATAGAATTGTCTGCTACTATCTGCCACAATTGCAGTGTACCTGTTGCTATGACTCTCACACAAACGCTTCCTGCTCTGCCCAGAAGCAGAGACTGTTCTAAATACTCCTCAAGGTTTTGTCACCTACAGCTGGGCCATTGGTCACTGCAAGCTGCTGGCCAAGAGGACTGCACAAATGGGCTAATGCTAGCAGCACATGAGCCATCTGATGAAGGAATATGATGGCCAGGAAGTGGAATAGGGCTTGTGGTCAGGTACGGGGAATCAGAGTTAGCAGAGACTGATCACTGGGATTTGGAGTGGTTGCCATTGGGCTGAGATTACATGTGGGCTTGGGTAAAGCACTCAAAATTAAAACAAATATTTCATTCACTTCCACAAAGATCCCCTCCTAAACCTCATGTTCTGATGCATTAATATCCTTGCCCTGAACTGGAAATTTTCATGATTCATCCCTGATTCTATCCTACTTTTCCTTAAGGGGGATAGGCTTGTGACTCAGATGCACTGGAACTCCAAATGAACTAATTTGTTGATTACAATCCTTTCTCACTGTCCCTCTGTTTCAATTACGTTTGTTCTGATGATGCTACCCTCCACACCAGTGCTTGTGATATGCCTTATTTTAAAGTAAAGTAAAGTAAAGTATCCTTTATTGTCATTCAGACCTTTCTGTCTGAACGAAATTGCGTTACCTTGCAGTCATAACATATAATTTAAAAAAAACACACAATAAACACATATTTAACATCCACCACAGTGAGTTCACCAGGCACCTCCTCACTGTGGTGGAAGGCAAAAGTCTTAAAGTCTCTGTCTTCTTCCCTCCCTGCTCTCCCTCTGCGCTGAGGCGATCCAGGCCTCCGATGCCATCGTCCACTAGGCCTGCGGCCGAGCCTCCGAAACCGGGCTGCCGCCACCGCCGTCGCCAGGTCATTCCGCTTCAACATGCTTAATCGTTACTTTGCCATGGCCATTCCATTTCATACACTTCTGTTCTTATTCTTTCTCATCCTCCTAGAACTAAGGTTTCCCTGGTCCATGCCTTCCACTCCTCAGCCAACATATTCGGTCAATGGTAGTCAATGGTGCAATATTTGTCACGTGTGCAAATGTATAGTGATTTTTTTTCTTACAAACAGTCTAGTAGAGTATTGCCATGCCTAAGCACATCCCTGAATAGTAGATTGTACAGAAATAGTCTACAGAAATGGTCTACAGATTGTACAGAAAGAGGCGCCATGCTTTGGTGTCATTTTCACAGTCGAGTCCACGCTCCAGGTTTTATGGGTGGTGACCGATCCAGGCAAGCTCTAGGCTCTTGCGGGCCTCAAGCTGTCGCTCTCCTTGGATGTGCGGATCGACCAGCGAACCAACGTCCGCACCTCGTCCGTCCACCTTTGTGCCCCGGGAGGGGAATTTGAACATTCTCCCGATGACATGTGGGTTTTCTCTGGGTGCTCATCCCAAAGATGTTCAGGTTTATAGGTTAATTGACCTCTGTAAAATTGCCCCTAATGTGTGGGGAGTGGATGCAAAAGTGGGATAATATAGAACTACTGTTGGCTGGCGTGGACTCGATGGGTCAAAGGGCCTGTGCCCATGCTGTATATTTCAATTAATTCAATCAATTCAATCCTGCTCTGGTTCTCTGTCCCTGCCCCTGCAACTGAATTTCAAAGAAGGTTGAAGTAAATCAAGTAATCTGCCATACAGGCACAGTAGATCTCAAGAGCCTGGTTTGGGAGCACAAGTATAAATGGTGTGTTACCCTGCCATTGCCTGAGAGCATAATTACTTTCCAAAAGTAACAGTTGTCGGTGAGAATTTTTGTAAACTTGTGTGAAATACTGCCGTGATGGCAAACCTCACAACAAATAGCCAAGGCAACAGCACAAAAGTAACTACAAAATTATCAACATCAGGACAGAAACATGCATTAAATTGATACCATTAAAGTTGTTGCTAGGGTCGTTTAAATAATTATTTGCCCTCTACGATGTGTCAAGTAACCCTGGGCCTCAAACAAGTATGAAAAAACAACCAGTAACATTGAGACAGATGTTAAGCAAATTAGACCGGTTAGAATAAAAATAACTTTGCCTATTTTGAGGCAATTGCTTGAAAATGGGTAACAATATCCTGTGGCACCAGAAGTAACAGCAGAAAATCAGGAAAGAAAATTACAAGAAGTAATCAGATGTATCAAATTTATGACATTAATTAGGAAGGGCTTGATCAGAAAACCCGGAGCAGGGTCCAGAGGATAAGAGACAAGTGGGGTCTCGACCCAAAATGTCACCTATTCCTTATCTCAGAGATGCTGCCTGACTGTTTCCTTTATCATCCTTTTTTGCATATCATTCATTCATTTGTTCGATATCTCTCTATATCACTGTCTATATCTCTCCTTCCCCTTTCCCCTGAATCACAGTCTGAAGAAGGGTCTCGACCCGAAACGTCACCTATTTCTTTTCTCCAGAGATGCTGCCTGACCTGTTGATTTACTTCAGCTTTTCGTGTCTATGCTGCCTGACCCGATGGGTTACGTCAGCATTTTGTGTTTTAACTTTTTACTCCGTAGGCTTAAAGTCACTTCAGAGTCTAAGGGTTAAGATTGTATGCTATGTTATCAGGTAAATATGCCAGAACTCCTAAATACATAGTTTTATACTACACTACTGATGGCTCCAAGATAAGAATTGTGAACAAGTCTGGAGCTCTGAGTAAAGGATACCATTCATATTCTGAAGGTTACAGGAAATCCCGTTATCCCCCAGGCAATGTCAGGAAAGGCTAGTTTGATGCCGAATTACTTCAAAGGGTGCGCAAAGAACACTGATGATGTCACAGCAAGCAGAGGTGATGGAAGATAATCTCCGGACAGGAAATGATCGATTGGCAAGCACAATGAAGCAGCCAACTATCAAAGGGTTCTGATCAGTAAATATTTACCCTATTAATTTGTGAATTCCTGCCTGTCAAGTTGCTATATACAGACATGTAGGCCCACTGCCTGTGTAAATACAGCTGAACGATGACATGAGAATACTGTGCGGATGATTCCTCTGTGGAATGAGTAAAATATCCCACGTGCCTAGCTGTGCACCAGAGAATTCTCTGCACCGCTGCTGTATTGTCTGGGGGAGTCAATCTTCTTGACCATTTAACCTCTAAATTGCTTCCTGCTTTATTTATTATTCATTTCTTTTTGAATCATTTGCTGATCTCGGAGATTCTCACCACATATCATTTAAGAGAATGACTGCAGCCACACCGGAATCGATCCTTTATGGCCAAACCACGCTGGACTTCCGCTAACATTTGTGTAAAAGAAGGACAATGATTTATATTTTGTCAGGTCAGCAAGATTGTTGTTGCAATTAACCCATGCGCCCAATTTTCTTCGAATGTGTGTGCGTTTTTTTAAAGTAACAGAATTCAGAGCATAATATCGATTAGTTAAACAAGTGTGTGATGGTCAGGTAATATTATTTGGGTTCCAATGGCCTCATGGGCATGGGAGACAATGAGGGAGTTGGAACATAATATTAACAGACCAATTGGATTGGATTGGATTGGATTCAATTTATTGACATTGTCTCAACTGAGGGACAACGAAATGCCATTTTCCTACAGTCAAACAAATAATTAAAAAAGCACAAAACACAGAAGTCCACGACACAACACAACCCCACAGCGGCACCAAAGTTCCCCACTTTGAGGGAAGGAACTGATGGGACCCCGACGTCAAACGGGAGAACACCCTCAGTGGCCCGGACCTCTAAATCGGCCACCTCCCACCGGAGTCCACAGCTCCCAAAGTCCACAGGCCAAGCTGGCCGGAGATTCACACTGGCGACCCCCGACAAAGGGCCGCAGGACTCCGCAATGTTGGTCAGGCGCCGACCGCGATGGGAGCTCCGCGAACCACAGCTCCGCGATGTCGATGCAGCTCTGCGATGTATCCAGCGCTGCGCCGCCGCTGCTGGAGCTCTGGTCGGTCCCGGCAGGAAAGGCCGCGCCAATCCAGTAGGTAGGCTGCCGGGGGGGGGGGGGGGGGGGGGGAAGGGGGCGAGGACGCGACTCGAATAATAGTCGCATCCTTTCCAGGAAGTGACTGGAGGACGGTTTCCTCCTTACCGTACCCTCTTCCTCCCACATAAAACAACAACAACAAAAAAGATACCAGACTAAAGGCGGAGGCAGCAAGCTTACAACGCCACCGGATGTCATGAAATGAAATCATTTCCATTTCAGCCTATTAATTCCTGTCGATGATCTGTATTTACAAGAACGATTAACATTCAGATCATAGTGCTTGCTGGGTTGCTTTGGATGAGGCAGACTAATTAAACCTTGGGCCAGAAATGTTTTGAGACAGCATAACAATGGCAGAAGGCATGAGCATATATTTTCCATTACCTCTAAATTGGTAACGACTGAAGTACATGCCTCCGTGACATGAACTTGTGAAAGATGTTTGCCCAAAAAAAGGACACAAAGTGCTTGAGTAACTCAGTGGGTCAGGCAGCATCCGCAGAGAGCAGTGATATGTAACGTTTCGGGATAGGACCCTTCCTCTGTCTTCAGTGTCTTATTTTGAAAACCAGCATCTGCAGTTCCTTGTGTCTCCATAGATGGTAGAATACTTCGTCAAAGCAGTTAGGGGCTGTAACACATGTTTAGAGATTTATTCGTAAACCTGACCTTGCTACTTCTGAGTATGAAGAAGGGTCTCGACCTGAAATGTCACCCATTCCTTCTCTTGAGAGATGCTGCCTGTCCCACTGAGTCACTCCAGCTTTTTGTGTCTATCTTCCTAACTCTCTTGCTCTTTCTACACTTCTATGTAATTCTATTTTATGGTATGTCTTCTGACCATTTGCTGTCTCAACATTCAGTCTTTTTAGCTTATGATTCACTCACTCTATCATACATATTCTCAATTGTGACCTTATTACTATTTCACAGGTGTTTTTGTATTTATCCTACTGGATTTGTAACATCACTGGCTCGACAAAAAAATGGATCATGTTGTGTCTATATTTTAGGCTTCAATTTTGACCGCTCAGGGTAGGTCGAACTGGAGAACAATTCCAGGTGACATTGCACCAGATGGAAAATTCAACTGGTCCAACCTCCCTGCACTGTTTATGTTAGTGTGCCTGATAATTTCTCCCTGGCAGACACAGACCAAATGATGGCAGTATTATTGAAAGTCATGGTTCCACCCATGCCAACATAAGCACAAAGCTTTAGTTCATGACTCATGTGGAACAATTGCAGTGGACCGAGAAGCACATTGCATTAGCTTGTTGCTTACATTGCTATCATGACGGGCATTTGTCTGAAATGGTGGGGAGGCTGACTGCGAAGTTTCGGAACTGACTGCAGGCGGTTTAACAATGTAAGGGTTAGAAATATGAGTAGGCCATTTGACCCAGTACACCAGCTCCACCCTTCACTATGTTTATAGCTGACCTTTTGCAAAAATGCCACTTTCCCACAGTCCTTACAGATCCCTTGATTCCCTTGATATTTAAAGATCTGTCATTGGAAATAGACCAAGATCATGCATTCCATAGAGTTACTATGCTTCTGAGTGAAGAAGTCTCTGTCCTGAGTGAAAGACCCCATTTTGACCACTGACTCCAGAGGCAGCAGTAAATCCTCATCCAGTCTGTCAAACATGCTTAAATTATTTGCAAGAAATCCACAGATTACACTAAAACAATCATTGAGTTTTTTTTTCCTGCATTTAATTACTGGAGCCTCAATGATGATGCCACTGACAACATTCCTTTCCTCTTCCTGGTCTATCAGAGGGTTTCAGACCTGAAATGTGAGCCATGTTTCTCTTTCCACATTTGCTGTCGGACCCGCTGAGTGTTTCTGGTATTTTCTATTCTTGTTACTATTTCTGGAGGAGTTCAATGCTGTTCACTTAGGTTGGATAAGCCAATAGCCAAGGTTGTTCACCAAGATAGACTTAGGGACTCAGAAGTTCAAAAGTATTCGCAACCTCAGGCATTTGGGTGCTGACATCACTGTAACTTTCTGTAACTCTCATCCTTGGATTGTTCTCTCTGCTGTTGTCAAGGTCTAGCCCCAGGAGATCACTGTGCAGGAAAGAACTGCAGATGCTGGTTTAAATTGAAGGTAGACACAAAATGCTGGAGTAACGCAGCGGGACAGGCAGCATCTCTGGAGAGAAGGAATGGGTGACGTTTTGGGCCGAGGCACTTCTTCAGACTTGTGCAGGTTCACCAGAGCAGTTTTTTAGACACAACCATCTTCAGCTGCTTCATCAATGACACCTCCTTCCATCATAAGACCAGAAGTGATGTTTAAGGATGATTGCTCAACAGCCAATTCCACCAACTTCTCGACAAATGAGACAGCTTATGTCTGGATACAGCAATACTTAGACAATATTCAGGCATGGGCTAATATGTGGCTAGTGACATCCATGCAATGAGCATCCCCAAACAAAGAGCTTCTTATCACCCACCCCAGGGACTAAAAAGTCACATAGAAACTCAACTGAAACAGCCACATAAGTATCTTGGTTGCAAGATCACGTCGGAGGCCAGGTATCCCGAAGCAAATAACTTACTTCCTGATATCCAAATCCTTTCAATTATGTGCAGAGGGCACGTCAGGAATGCAATGGAATACTCGCTACTTGACTGGAATGCAGATCCAGCAACTATATAGTACAAAGCAGCCTTAAATCTGTGAACCATTTCTAAATGCTGTGCAATGGCAAGTTAGGAGATATGAAAAACTGCCTGAGGTCTTATTAGAAATCACGCAAGGTTCTGTTTAACTGCTTGTACTGGGTGTAAATGACCCTAATGCCATTTTAACTTGGATTGTAGACATTTGCATGATTTATTTGCAGGGTACCTGAGAACTAAATCCATCCATGTTATAAAGATGGGAAAATAGCTGCAATCCAGCTACCAGGCAGCTCTTTCAATTTCACTGCCTTTCTGTATCCCTGAACCTCCCTTTCTTTCTGTTGGGCTCTTGCTCCCAGCATGCATTGCTTGCATTTCAAGCTGCTGAAATGTTTCCTTTGTCTTGCAGCTTGTGGAGGGGGTGAGGCTGACATTTAACTGCTTTTCATTTGCCCGCAAACTTTGTTAGCAATGCACGCTCTGGGAATTCACAGGACATATCCAGCTGTCAAACGGAAGGCTGCTTCCAGAGAATAGTCCTGACTCCGTAGAATGCTTTTGCAAATAAGTTCACCCTCCACCTCCTCATGAAGAACGAGAGCATCTCTGAGGGGCAGTGCACATGAAAAACTCCTGAAAGAGTCTCACTGTGATCTGAGAAGCGCATGTATAGTTCAGAACAATCAGGGTGATGCTACACAACTCCCTTTTGCTGCGATCCGCCCCCCGCTTTTCACCGAGCCGATGGGGTGAATGCGAAGCTATCGTCTGGTCAGAGCAGAGTTCAAGAGTCATTGTTCAGGCAAAGAACTGAAGGCTGTGAGTGACAGGCCTGTCCTGAGCAGTTCCCAAGCCAGCCGAGCAACATGACACGCCTGCTCACAATGCACTGGAAAACTGAGAAGTGGAATTTTTTCCAAGATACAAGTCTCTTTCCTGCTCTTTCTCCTCGTCGTCCTCCCCACCCGTTCCTCTACCCCCTCGGTTTCACTGTTGTCAATTTTAACTTTCTTTATGTTTCAACAACAGAGAAGGGGGGCTTTCAGTGCCTTGGAACCATGCCATCTCCTAGTCCCTTCCATCACTCCCCGTTTCCCTGTATCACTGCAATTTATTCTCTCTCACGCATGATCATCAACTCCCCTTGATTCACCTGCACCAAGGGATCTTTTACACCTGCCAAGTAATCTACAGTAAAGCATGCCCCTACTACTCCCATGTTTCCTCTCAACATCTCATGGTCTTTCCCCTTATTTCTCCTTCTGTCTGTTAGAAACATAGAAAATAGGAGCAGGGGTAGGCCATTTGGCCCTTCGAGCCAGCACCACCATTAAATAAGATCATGGCTGATCATCCAAAATCAGTACCCTGTTTGCCTCCCTGTGAGGTAAAAACTAGTCCCACACAGCTGTAAAATATTGGTTTCATCCAAAAGGTTTGCGTGTCTGGCCTCTGTTGATTGTCTGCTCTGAGGCCACTCATCTCACTGATCAGGGCACAATGGACAAACTGCATAATGCTGGATGACTAAACCCACTAGTAGTTGGCAAAATCCCTGAACTTTAGAGGAATACACCTGCCCCAGAATCCCCCAAATGATTTCCTTATTTAGCAACAGCAGCTATCGAGCTCAGAAAATTCAAATAGATCAAATCTCTCCTAATTTTTTGCCACTTTTCTGGTTCTTGACTTCATCCCTCCCATTCTCACGATTCTTACTAAATTTCACTTTCCCTTTGAATGCCACAACCATCCCTTCTTTCTTTCTCAGACATCCCCCTTCTTTTTCCATCTTATTTTAGCTTTTAACAGTCTATCTATGTCTCATCGTCCATCATCCTCTTTTCTACGTTCACTTCCCAATCTCTTGCTCCATTCCTTGTTTCCTTTTTCTCTCTTCTTTTTATGTCATTCTACTCCATTTATCATTGACCTATGTGCGAGTTTAGTTTAGAGATACAGCATGGAAACAGACCCTAGCGGCCCACCAAGTTCCTGCCGACAATTCAATCATCCATTCGCACTTGTTCTGTTATCCCAGTTTCTCATTCATTCACTCCCAGCACATTAGGAACAATGTACAGAGACCAGTTAGCCTACAAACCCACACATCTTCAGGCTGTGTGAGGAAACCAGACCTCCTGGAGAAGATCCACATGGGCACAGGAAAAACGTGCATACTACACACAGACCCGAGGTCAGGATCGAACCCAGGTCTCAGGCACTGTGAAATATAAGCTTTACCAGCTGCGCCACTCTGCTGCCCAAGTGCTGAGTGTTTAGCTTAAACTGTGAAGTTACAAGGATAGTCAGAGGAGCCACCAGTGAAACCCTTGCAATGGCTG
This sequence comes from Okamejei kenojei, assembly GCA_035221665.1. NCBI lineage: Eukaryota > Metazoa > Chordata > Chondrichthyes > Rajiformes > Rajidae > Okamejei > Okamejei kenojei. The sequence continues at coordinate 41,899,888 of CM069143.1, forward strand.
AGATTCTTCTTTTTATCCAGGAAATGACACGTTTAATGAGTATGTCAGATGACTGTTCATGTTTCATGCATTCCTTCTTCTGTTTAGGAACTTCCTCAGAAGCTCTGGTGAATCAGTTTCTTGATGTGATTTTGGTTTGTCATGAGATTCTTGCCGGAGAGATTACCGCTGTGGGAATACAAAGTTCCAAAAATGTGTAATACTAGTACTTATGGGAGTTAGACTGAAGGGCGCAAGAGTTCTTCATTCAGTGACTCAGACCATGAACATGTTATTAATGATATCTTCCTTTCACAGTGACTTGCTCTGGTCACACATTCTTTATCCAAAGTAACATCACTCAGGATAGTACATCTATAATGATAGAGTTCCATCAATGTCTTAGGTGTTGAGGGACACCATTACATGCATTGCTATGGCTCCATCAATACAATTCCAGCAAAGTCAAGTCGGTTGACAAATGGATTTAGTCACCAATCAGACTGTGTGTTGTTCCATGCTTAATGTCATAATGCTGTAAACAAATATATAAAAATACCAAATGGTTTAAACCTGCTGACTCTGTGAGATCGCATTACATACCATGACTATATTAGGCACCAGTTCAGATTTTGCAAATGTAGCGGCAAAAAAACTATCAATTTCTGTCATCACTACACGGTGAAACTGATAGCGGCTTTAGGATTTCCGCTCATGCATGGACAAACACGGAAATCCTAGATACCGTCGGTGATGTTTTCGTTCTTAAGTTGCTCTGCTTTGTAGCTTTCTCCATTGTATACAAGGGAAATCAGATGAAATGATTTAAAGTACAGATATTTAATAACTGGTCTCTCTATAAAATAGCTTGAAAATGTTATGTGTGAGATCTTGAAAGTGTACAAAACCACTGTTACAGCTTAGCAAACTAAGCTGCTAAACTTAGCTCCTAAACAAAACTAATAATATGGAATGTAATTCCCAAAACATAAATATTTCAAAATGCAATTGATTTAAAATGTCTTTTATATATGTTTATTGGCGATTTTTCAGCTTTCAGCTTACTCGTAAATGTATGACTAACCTTTATTTAATGCTTTGTAAAATATTTACTATAGCTGAAAATGTTTTCTTCCTTCCTGGTCTGCCTTCCTGGTTTTCTTCACTGAAGTTGGAGGTTGCTCAGCTTGCTTGATACTGGACTCCATGGATCCCTCTGCAGCAAGTGACAATGGACAAAGGCATGTTCACACCAAAGCATTCTTGAAGGTCAGCAGCGAATCACCTTCTTAACCGCTTATGATGAAATCCCAGTCTTTGTAATTTCCTAAACACTCAAATTGTAACACACACTAAAAATAAGTTAAGCAGCCATATTAGGAAAACAAAATGTGGATGAATTTTCAGACCAATACGTCGAGAAAGTGACTAAAGAACAGGTTACCCTAGATTGGATATTCTGAATGAGAATGAGAAGAAACATGTTCAGAGACTGTTAACTGTGGCACAGTGGTAGAGATTCTTGCCTTATGGACCTGTCCCACTTAGGCAATTTTTCAGGTGACTGCCAGCGACTGTCAAGTCGCTGCAGGTTGCAGAAAAACCGGCGACTGGAACAGAGACTAGAACGGCGACTGTCAGAGTGGAACGCACACACACACAGACACACATCGCTTCCTTCACCAGCCAGTTATGCAGGAGGGGGACAGGGCAAGTGGGGGGAGCGCTGTCTGAGTGACATTCACATGGTGCAAAGCCAATGTGATACAGACACCCAACGATGAACAGGATGGTTGGCGCTGTCATTAAGACGGTGAAAGCACAGTGTATGGGTCACTTAAGTCCTTTAAAGGGGGGGGGGGCAGAGAGGGGAGAAGGGGGGAGAAGGGGGGAGAATGGGGAGACAGGGTGGGGAGAACGAGTGGAGACAACTTTTAAGGAGCCAGCAATATACGGCTGTGAAGCTCGGCAGACATTAACATTACCGGTCGGTTATCCTTAGTTCTGAAAACTACTGTTTACAGTTTTTTTCAACTAACTAGTTCTGAGAATGCAGGAACTACTCACGACCATGAAGGCGACTCCCCAGCAACCACCCACGAACATGTGGCAAACCATGTAGCGGCTGCACAGTCTCCTGTAATCGCCTAAAAAGTTGCCCAAGTCGGACAGGCCCATTACAGCGTCAGAGACCCCGGGTTCGATCCTGATTATGGTTCCTGTCTGTATTGAGTTTAGACATTCTCTCTATGAGTTTTTCTCTGGGTGCTGTGGTTCCCACCCACATTCCAAATATGTGCAAGTTTGTAGGTTAATTGGGTTTTGTATATTGTCCCTAGTGTATACGATGAGAAACTGGGATAATGTAGAACTAGTGTACGAGTGATCGTTGGTCGGTAGGGACTCGGTGGGCTGAAGGGCCTATTTCCACATTGCTCCTCTAGTTTAGTTTAGACTTGACTAGTCTTTCCAGGTAAAACAATGATTCATTTACACTTCTTCCAATGTAGGGGACAGCATTAGCGGCTCTCATTGCTTTACAATGAAGAATCGAGGCACAGATAGGGTGATCACTTTGTTGAACACCCAAACTAGATCCACAGGAGTAATCCTGAGCTTCCAGTTGACTGCCATCCACCTCCAACCTGACCTCTGTCTGTGACCTCCTAAAAAGTTTGACGAGGCTCAATGTTAACTTAAGGACAAACACCTCAACTTTTGCTTCGCAGCTAGCAAGACTCAATATCAAACTCTCTAACTTTTGGTAACTCAGTATTTCTTTCTGTTTTTATCAGGATCGACAATTTTCACCTACCAAACATTTGGTCCTGTTTCCTTTCATTTCTACCGTCCGACCTGCTGAGCATGTTCTGGTAAGCCAGACTACGCGATCTTACACAGACTTTACAACATTAGCTTAACTGTTCCGTAGTGGCCACATGATTTCACTCTATCAGATAAACCTACTTTGTTGCGCTCTTTACCCTTCCCGACTCTCTCTGCCTTTTATTTCTTTCTCTATTATGATGAAGGGTCTTGAATCTTCAACTGTTTTCATAGATGCTGCACCACCTGCTGAGATTTTCCAGCATTTGCTATTTCTATTTCAGGATTCCAGCTTTTTCAGGTTTTCATTATTTTCAAGTTTAATGAACAGTCATGATGAGTTGAGTCCTTTCGGATAGAGTGTTTACAACAGGATTACATTATTTTTTAAGATTAAGACCAAAACGGTCTAATCAGAAACTAGAGTTTCATATCGGAACAAATAAACCTGTAGAATTTAGTGGCATGAGTTGGCTTAGATAGATAAAGGAACAATCATTAGGCAATGAATAATAACCCTACTGACACTCATGAGGAATGCCCCTTATGAAGAAGGACCTCGACCCGAAACATCACGCATTCCTTCTCTCCAGAGATGCTGCCTGTCCCACTGAGTTACTCCAGGATTTTGTGTCTCTCTTTGGTTTAAACCAGCATCTGCAGTTCCTTCCTACACAATAATGTACACATAGAAGCATAGAAAATAGGTGCAGGAGTAGGCCATTCTGCCCTTCGAGCCTGCACCGCCATTCAATATGATCATGGCTGATCATCCAACTTAGCATCCCGTACCTGCCTTCTCTCCATACCCCCTGATCCCCTTAGCAACAAGGGCCACATCTAACTCCCTCTTAAATATAGCCAAATGAACTGGCCTCAACTACCTTCTATGGCAGAGAATTCCACAGATTCACCACTCTCTGTGTGAATAATGTTTTTCTCATCTCGGTCCTAAAAGACTTCCCCCTTATCCTTAAACTGTGACCCCTTGTTCTGGACTTCCCCAACATCGGGAACAATCTTCCTGCATCTAGCCTGTTCAACCCCTTAAGAATTTTGTAGGTTTCTATGAGATCCCCCCTCAATCTTCTAAATTCTAGCGAGTACAAGCCGAGTCTATCCAGTCTTTCTTCATATGAAAGTCCTGACATCCGAGGAATCAGTCTGATGAACCTTCTCTGTACCCCCCTCTGTGGCAAGAATGTCTTTCCTCAGATTAGGAGACCAAAACGGTACGCAATACTCCAGGTGTGGTCTCACCAAGACCCTGTACAACTGCATTAGAACCTCCCTGCTCCTATACTCAAATCCTTTTGCTATGAATGCTAACATACCATTCGTTTTCTTCACAGCCTGCTGCACCTGCATGCCTACTTTCAATGTCTGGTGTAGCACGACACCCAGGTCTCGTTGCATCTCCCCTTTTCCTAATCGGCCACCATTCGGATAATAGTCTACTTTCCTGTTTTTGCCACCAAAGTGGATAACCTCACATTTATCCACATTATACTGCATCTGCCATGCATTTGCCCACTCACCCAACCTATCCAAGTCACCTTGCAGCCTCCTAGCATCCTCCTCACAACCTACACTGCCCCCCAGCTTCGTGTCATCTGCAAACTTGAAGATGTTGCATTCAATTCCCTCATCCAAATCATTAATATATATTGTAAATAGCTGGGGTCCCAGCACCGAGCCTTGCGGTACCTCACTAGTCACTGCCTGCCATACTGAAAAGGACCCGTTTACTCCTACTCTTTGCTTCCTGTCTGCCAGCCAGTTCTCTATCCACATCAATACTGAACCCCCATTACAATGTGCTTTAAGTTTGCATACTAATCTCTTATGTGGGACCTTGTCGAAAGCCTTCTGAAAGTCCAGATATAACACATCCACTGGTTCTCCCTTATCCACTCTACTAGTTACATCCTCGAAAAATTCTATAAGATTCATCTGACATGATTTACCTTTCATGCTGACTTTGTCCAATGATTTCACCACTTTCAAAATGTGCTGCTATCCTTCTTTGATAACTGATTCTAGCATTTTCCCCACTACCGATGTTAAATTAACTGGTCTGTAATTCCCCGTTTTCTCTCTCCCTCCCTTTTTAAAAAGTCGGGTTACATTAGCTACCCTCCAATCCTCAGGAGCTACTCCAGAATCTAAAGAGTTTTGAAAAATTATCACTAATGCATCCACTATTTCTGGGGCTACTTCCTTAAAAGGCACGTGCCGTGAGTAATTACTCAGGGTAGGCACTCAGTCTGCTTTAAAAAAATTAAACCGCGCATGCGTCTCCCCGTTAACTAAATAAAAAAATAAAAACAGTGACAATTCAATTTGCCCAAGGCTTCCTAGTCCTAGACCAATTGGGGGAACAGTTCCTTTCACAGTGTGTGGAGAATCTGTGCCAGGGGTAAAGTTGTGGGGAGAGCACGAGTGTTGAAAAGGAGGGTGTCGGGGATAATGCCAGTAACTCACTCACCCACTGCTGCCGCACCTCTCCGGGCGCGAAGCCATGCACTGTAGCTGGGGATAGAAGCAGCTCGGGGAGCTGCAAGCAGCCACCAGGACCCGACAGCAGAACTGGCCACCACTTCAGCGCCTTCTGCCGGCCCGCTCACCTTTGGCTGTATTTTGACAGGTCGGAATACCAGTCACCTGCCATTCGCCGACTTCGCTCATGTCAGCGGCTTCCTGCAAATCCTTAAATTCCCACAGCCGAGTAACCTCAATCGCACTGTCAGAATTTAAGGACATGAGTGAGGCCGGCGAGCGGCAGGAGAGAGGTTTTTAGACGGAGAGCTGCCAGAGGTGAGCGGGGACCGGCAGAAGGAGCTAAGGTGGCGGATGGTTCCACTGTCCACCCGAGCCACCCGAGCTACTTCTCCTCCCCCCCCCCCCAGCCTCAATGCGGTGGCATTTCACGCCTCCGTGCAAGGAGCGTCGCAAGTGGCGTTGTCCCAATCCCCTCATTCATAACATTCGTGCCCTCCCTGCAACTTTACCCCGGGTCAGACTCCCCAAACGCTGTGAAAGGAGCTCTCCCCCCACCCCTATACCCCGGGAAATACAGTATTTAAAAACATCACCAAGAAATGTAATTACCTCATCATTGGTACACAAATTCCATTCTTCTCTCTTTGTTACCTAACATACACTTAAAATATTGACAAACCATATTTGAAAACCCTGCCAAGAAACTTGCGCTGCGCATGCGCAGTAGACTGATGCGCATGCGCAGTGCTGCTAAGGCAGAATTTCAGCTGCCTTCAGCCCTGCTTGAAATTGCCGCTTGAAGCAGCGCTGACCGCACGTGGGCTGCACAGACCTTCGCGTGTTACAAGTGCTGCGGATGAAAGGCACGGAGAATTATGCCTACCTAAGAGATCGATCTCTTACATAGGCATAATTCTCCCATGCCTTTACTATTTAAATTTAGTAATTGCTATGTTATAATTTTAGTCAGGGTAGGCAGTGCCTACCTTGCCTACCCTGACGGCACGTGCCTGTTTCTTAAGTACTCTGAGATGCAGCCTATCTGGCCCTGGGGATTTATCGGCCTTTAATCCATTTAATTTACCTAACACCACTTCCCGGCTAACCTGGATTTCACTCAGTTCCTCCATCTCATTTGACCCCCAGTCCCTTGCTATTTCTGTCAGATTACTTATGTCTTCCTTAGTGAAGACAGAACGAAAGTAGTTATTCATTTCGTCTGCCATGTCTTTGTTCCCCATGATCAATTCACCTGTTTTGACTGCAAGGGACCTACATTTGTTTTAACTAATCTTTTTCTCTTCACATATCTATAAAAACTTTTGCAGTCAGTTTTTATGTTCCCTGCCAGTTTTCTTTCATAATCTATTTTCCCTTTCATAATTAAGCCCATTGTCCTTCTCTGCTGGACTCTGAATTTCTCCCAGTCTTCTGATAGAGTCCTACATGAATAACAACTGTTTGTCCGGTCTGGTAAAAGAAAGTCAGGAAATTTGGAATAGTGCTCAATCCAAGAAGGAGGCACATAACATTCCAGCAGCGTACAATTCAGCAATGGAGGACAAAAGGTGTATTAAGAGGGGAAAGGTGATGTATGAGAGTAAACTGCAAGGGAACACAATAAATTGACTGTAAAGTTTCTTAGAAATATGACGAGTGAAAGGTTAGTGAAAGGAATAGTGGATCTTATCGTTAGAAACAGGGGAAATGATAATAGAAAATAAAGAACGAATAGAATAACAAAAAGAAAACTGCAAACAACTCCCAGATATGTTGGGATCTAAAGTGAGGGAGAAGCTGAAGATATTCAGTATTAGTGATGAAATAGTGCAAAGGAAATGGACAGGGCCAGAGGCAAATAATACAGAAGGTCCTGATAATCCACATCTCACATTACTAGAGGAAGTGGCCCCAGAAATGGTGGATAAATTGGTGGTCATCTTTCAGAATTCTTTAGACTCTGGAGCAATTCCTAAGATTGGAGGGTGGCAAATATAAACCCGCTATTTAAAAATGGGAGGTAAAGAAAAAAAATGGAGATTACAGATCAGTAAGGCTAACGCCAGTTGTGAAGAAATTGATATCAACTATTATAAATAGACACCTAGAAAGCAGTAGCAGGGTTGAACAACGTGGGTCATGGAAGAGGATGTGATGTGTTTAGACCTTCTGAGAACCTTCGATAATGTCGCACATGAGAGGTTAGTGTCAAAATTAAAGCACATTGGATTAGTGGAAATATATTGGCATTTATGTAGGAACTAGCCAAGAGGCAGGAAGCAGAGAGTATGAATCCAGGTGGCAGATGGTGAATAATGAGGTGATGAAATATTCCGTGTTTGGCCCCTGCTATTTACAATTCATATAATTCCTAGTTGTCAACACTGATGTGTGAGGAATGGTTTGGTCAATTAAATCCTTTGGTCTCTGGATTATGGAAGACTGAAAGGGGGTTTTACAGAAACTTCTAAACCTCGAACTGGACAGACTAGATAAAGGGAGGATATTCCTAGTGGACGGAGAATCTAGAAGCAGGGATTGAAGTCTGAAGATAATGGGCCAAACCAATTAGAACTCCACACCCACAGATATTAAGAGAAATGTCTTCATCCAGAGAGTGGGAAAGCTTTGAGGATCCCAAGCAGTATATGCAATGAAAGCTGTCATTATGTCATTGAAGTAGGAGGTGGATAATGCTGATTGCATGAAAATAATGTTGTGAAATGGGGAGAAGGCAGGAACAGGGTATGCAACTGGATGATCAGCCATGATCATGTTAAATAGTGGAGCAGGCCTGAAGGACCAAATGGCCTCCTCCTTCTCCCTAGTTTCCATGTTCCTCTGTACCTGAGTATATATTTCATATACAACATAGTAGAAGGCCGTTCAACCTTTACATCAATGACAGCTCTAAGCCTTCCAATAACAGCCTTTCCTCCACTTATTCCCTGCAACCCATTCCCCCTCAGTTGCCAATTAAGTTCCCTTGGTATCCCTGCCATCCAGTGCACTAGAGATGGTTTATAGTGACCAATTAACCTACTGACCTGCATGTCCTTGGAATGTGGGAATAAACTGTAGCAGCCAAGGAGAATGTCTAAATTCCTCACCAACAGCACTGGAGGTCAGGATTGATTCTGGCTCAGGGAACTGTGCCGCATCGGCACTAACTGCTATCTGGATTCCTGCTCTCTATTTCTGCTTCCTGTTTGTCTGTCCTATTTCTGGTGACATTCCTTCAAGAGGAATGCAGAGAAAGGAAGTAAAATGATTAACTATTATTGCTGAAGAATTCAGTTAATTCCAATCATTCTTCTTTATGCTTGAAATGGGACATGGTTACCTGGTCATTACACCAGATGAGAGGAATGAATTATAAAGAATATATTTTGCAATCAAGTATAATATCATTTAATCAATGATCAGTTTGCCCTTTCCAGCAATTGTCAAGATATGAGTTTGACCTTACAGATGTATATTCAATTTTGGATGGACTGTTCCATTACAATACACATGCTCCTAAAAACAACCATAGGAACCTCGGGTTAAGGATGAAGCCTCCAGACCAAAAACAAATACAGTGAGTTATTGTCTTACATTTGCAGTCTGGTCCTCAATGTTATATATAAGAAAAAGGCCTCTGATGCGGGAATTATCAATAAAAAATTGAATTAATGTAGGATGAGTCTAAATGGGTGGTTGGTATTTGGTGCAGTCTTGGCGGGAAGAAGGGCCTATTTTGGTGCTTATGATTAGTTAATTCCGCCTTTATAAAGGGGAAAGACAAAGCACCCAAGTGCTCTTTCAGAAAGGAATAAAGTCCAGTACTGTGAATAGACTCGGAACTGTCCCCACCAGGCTCATGCTCTCTCCTCGCATTTCCCCAGCCATTAGAGAAAACCATTTGCTACAAATTGTCCCTGAACTGTTGTGCAATGTCTCCACCCTGTCAGCAGCTGAGGAACTACACAGCGACTAAATCACTCCTGCTAGTGACCGTCAATAAATGACTGCATTTACAAGCTATCTTGTGTTTTTGTTTTACTAAATTTAAATTCAGGATTCTCTTCAAGCCATTTGTATCAATCTTAAATGTATTATATGTGCAATATTATCAGGGAACTGTGAACCATGCTGAGTTGCTGGACACTCTGTGCAGTTATGTTGGGCAGCTGTTGTCCCCAGATCTAAACTTATAGCTTACCTTTCCTCTGCAGGCAGGCTGTTCTGCAGTTGAAACTTCTTATCGTGAAGACATCGAGCTGTAATCACAGGGGAAACAAGGTGATCCCTGTTGGTTTAATGTTTCATTCGCTTTAGCAATGTGACTGGTGTAACACACGATGGCAGCATTGCTTAGTTAATGCGAGTGCTTTGAATGAAAACAAATAGAATAGGATGACTTTTTAAGAATAGGAAATACATACTGGCTAGCATTACTTTCCATTTTATTCTTGGACTCATGCACCCGCTGTTCTAATGCATCCCTCAACATCAGAGCAGCATTTGACTGATGTGGGTTTGAGGAGTCCTGGCAAAATTGATGTAAAGGGAACCTTGGGGAAGATTATCCACTGGTGGAACCATACCTCATGGTAAGTAAGATGGTTTTAGTACTAATGTTTAATTGTAGCAGTCCCAAGAAAATGCAGGAGTTCCACAGTGGTGTGTTCCAGGTCAACGGTTCTGGAGTCCCTAAGTACCAACATTATGAGTAGACATTCACCACATGGATTTGAATGGTTCCAGAATCTCTTCAGGATAGCTACGAATATGTTCTATCTAGACTCCCACTATTTCTCCCCTCCCTCTCTCCCCTTCTGCTACTTTCCTCCCTCTAGCTTCGCAATTCACAACTCCTCAATCCTGTCTCACATTTTCTACTTTTATCTCTGGCCTTCATTCCAACCATCTGCCTATCAACCTCCATCCCTCCCTCGCCTGCATTCAACTATTACCTGTCACGCTTTGTCCCGTCCACCTTCTCTTCTAGCTTACCTCTCTTCCCCTCCTCACCTCTTATCCCCACAATCAGAAGAAGGATCTCGACCCAAAACACCACCTATCCATGTTCTCCAGAGATGTTGCCTGACCTGCTGAGGTGCTCCAGCACTTTGTGTCCTTTTGGGCAATAATTACAAAACTTGAAAGAGATGGCAACTGCTGTCTTTGTATGTAAATATGTGGATGAATCATGTGCAAGTGGTACTTTGAGATTATTTGTGATATAAGCATATGTATTAGTTATTGTCCATACTAGCCCTCTGGAAATCAGTCTCTTCGGCCCACAACACCATGCTAGCGCTCCAGAACGCCCCACCCCCCCACCTGGACAGCAATATTGGAATTGGTGGAGAGGTGGAATATTGCGTTGTGGGACCAGCCCTCCCGTGTGAAGCTGGGACCCAACGGATCCCACTTAGTCTAGTAGGATGTTAAAAATATGAGGTGCTTAATTTCTATGCAAGAGTTTAAGGAGATTTTTTTGTTGAGCGCGATTAGCTTTGAGAACTATCACATTTTACAAACCTGGTAACCACATATTAAGCCACAGATGCTCCATTCACAGAATTAATGCAGAAATTAGATGATTATTTCAAAAGTTATTTGAAATAGCAGGAAATTTCAGGTTTAGCACATGGAGACAACAGCATAAACAGTCAGAGACTGCTCCATTATATTATAGGATTTGTCAGACATTGCAACTTTGGCGAATTCTTAAGTCATTCATACAGCATAGATTCACTTGTGGCTTATTCATTCATTCATTCATTCATTCATTCATTCATTCATAAAGTATAATTCATTAAATGCTCTCAGAGTTCAGCTAAAAATTTTAAGCATGAAGAGTCTTCTATTTGACTGGGCTTGACCACTACAGTCATATTGAAAACACAATGAAAAATGCCAAGGCATTTCATCCATCACGAGAATCAATTACGGCAGCAAGCACTAGCAGAGACAAGGTCAGTACCATGTGAGGGTAGGAATTCTTGCTATGCACACATGGTCAGCTATTCACAGCAAGAGCCTTCCTTTTAAGGAATCAAGATATTAGTGTGTCAGATGACAAGACATATCCAAGTGGTATATATACTTGAATTCTGATCAACTAACGAGAGCAATACTGTACTACTAATGTGACCCCTTCACATGGCTAAATTTGTCCAACAGTTAAATAGTTAGCAGGTCTTTGCATAACATTGAAAGTTAGTTCAGAGAGAGCAGAAATAAGCTTATGTAGCATGCACAATACTAGTACAAATAGTGGGAAGCAACATGGTGACAAATTAAAAGTAAAAATAAATAAATAGGCTTTGGACTATCCAGATAGTAGCAGGTTGTTTTATCATGGGGAGAGACACCTAGAGAAGAAAATCAGTCTTCATCCTTTGACAAAGTGCTGCTAGTTTCTAGACACACTGTGGTGGAATACTGGGGTAAATATAATGTGTGTGTGTTATGATGGCCTTGTGATTAAAATGCCATTAGTCATTGTGACCATGCAAAGTGACTGATGTTACAATGCAAGGAGTGGTTAAGAAATCTAAAGATTAATTTGAAAGATATGTTTCGTGTCCCTGCAAATATTGCAAAATCCTGTTTGGAATTGTCAGTAAATAAATACGATGAAATCTAAGGATGTTTAAACTGGCTTTATTGACTCCATGGCATACATGCACATTCAACTTGATGCAACTAAAATCAGTGGCATATATGCGAAGAAATCAGATGGAGGAACACATTGATGAGCTAGAGAACAATGAAGTCTTAGTAGAAACTTTTCAAAATGAATGGACAATCCCAAAAGTAGTGGTATCTGAAACTGACAGGTAATTAGGATTATGTAACAACCCTAGGTGTCAACTCCTCTACATCGGTGAGACCAAGCGCAGGCTTGGCGATCGCTTCGCCCAACACCTCCGCTCACTTTGCATTATTTTTTTAAATTTCAAAATATACTTTATTCAAGTGATAAATATATACAATACATGAACCTTGCGGAAAATCCATCCGACATTTTTGGAGGCTGTACAATAGATCAATACAGTTTAGACATTTCTTTTCCCCAAATTTCCACAAATCAGTCCCCCACTCGTGCCACTCATGTGGCACAATGGCATGGGATATCTTCCCTTATTTTTGAGGGGCATCTCCACCATACCGTGCCCCCCATGTCCAGCGGCGGACGGGCCTTAGACTATGGCCCTCCCCCACCGCTCAGTTTGCATTAACCAACCTGATTTCCCGACGGCTCAGCACCAACTCCCCCTCCCATTCTGAATCCGACCTTCCTGTCCTGGCCCTCCTCCATGGCCAGAGTGAGTCCCACTGCAAATTGGAGGAGCAACACCTCATATTTCACTTGGGTAGTTTACACCCCAGTGGTATGAACATTGACTTTTCCAATTTCAGGTCGTCCTTGCTTTCTCCCTGCCTCCACTCCCTTTCCCAGCTCTCCCACAGTCTACTGTCTCCTCCTCCTCCTTTCTTTTTCCTACCCCTCCCCCCCCCACATCAGTCTGAAGAAGGGTCTCAACCCAAAACGTCGCCTATTCCTTCGCTCCATAGATGCTGCCTCACCCGCTGAGTTTCTCCAGCATTTTAGTCTACTTACAATCAGGTGGCAATATGAATACTGTCTACTACAGGCACTTCAAGATCTTTAAGCAGAATTGGTGTGAACCAGGTTCTTCAAGTAATTAGATCTGATGCACACGTATGCTCAATTAAGTAAAGAGGAACAATGAGACTCCGACGTTATCCAAGCAATGATCTCGATTGTTGGGTGGCTTGGTGCAGTAGGGAGAAATTGGTAAGGGATCATTTCGCTCATGCATGTTCATTCTCGTGTATGTTTTTGTGAAGGAATAAAAGATAGTTCAGAGCTTGGCTTTCGAATGTCAATATTCCCAAACACTGATTTTGCACTGTAACTCACTGCCTTTGGCATTTCCCTGGTTCTGAAGTTGAGACAGTAAAGAGTGTTTGAAGATTGCTGCTGGTCAATAGTAATCTTCTTTATGCTTCAGGGAATGAGCAACTTATAGAAGGTAAAATTATACAAACCTATTAGAAGGACAGGTGAACCAATACCCTTTCTTGGGGCAATGTGCCATAATTGAACAGCACCACTGTACAATTCTATCATCTCCACTTCTGACATCACGCAAGTAATCATAGGGCACAAATTTAAAAGAAGCAGATGAGTCTAGAGAAATCAGTTCTTTATGACATTATCAACTGACTAAAAATTGTGCTGGGGTGCAATTCAATATCAACACCTTTAATAAATGGGAATAGATGAATACCTGAAAAAATAATCAAATTCACAGCATGTGCATAAAGAGCAGGATTAATTGCATATTTTCACGGAGCTAGGAAGCAGCCAATGGGCTGATTAGTCTCTTTCTAAGCCTTATCATTTGATGGACCCAATGACACCTTGTGTCTTGCAAGGTGAGTGTTGAAAGGTGAAAGAGGCTGGAGAAAGGCACGTCTGGCACATGTCATAGAAGCGATACAAATAACAGAAACCTATCCAGTGGGTTAGATTTGTGAGGCAATTAGTATCTCCATGCAGAGCAGGGAATTAGGCAACCACAAGATTTAAACCACAGAGATCCAGCTTCACATGTAGCACTCACAATATGGTAAATGTAACCCATAGGAGCATATAGGTGCTCAATAGATGCTGAATGTGTTGAATGGAAAAGCAACCTTCTTATTGAATGCGCACATGGGAGTTTGTGCTGAATACATTAACCAATAAACTAAAATAACACAGGGTTACACCTGCTGACAAGGAATTGGACACAAGAGAACATATGATTTTTACGGCTCTAAGTCATGTGTTGAAACATACACAGATGCCAATGCAGCCCATTATCACCCCACTTATCTTCCCGTCTGAGTAAAGGAATGCAGAAACGATATAGGAAGATATCAAATTCAGTCTGAAACATAATTCATATCTGACTAGAAAGAGTTACAAAATGTTTCTCTTTATCATAAATTCCGCAAACTGGAGAAAGATTTTTCTGGATTATTTATAAAACATGTCATATGTACTTTGGTTCTCAAGGCACCAATATTTGATTAAATACAGGGGAAATGTTACATTCATGTAGAAGTGCGCTGGTTTTCATCTCTTACTGTGAGATGAGCTGGGATTATTCATTTTATGTAAATATGAATTTAAATTATTGCTGATATTTGTTCCTGAGGAAAGCCATGAATTGAACAGCAACAGTTTGTAATATGCAGCATTTTAAATGAAGAGCACACATTAGAAAGGTCAGTATCTCAAATTAAATCAGAAAGGAAGGATTCAAATTGCATACTTGCTCTTTCTTTAGCAGGAAATCAATCTGTTATCATTGCTGCTGCTTTTGTGCTACATTCAGCTACTTCTGACAAAAGTCAGTTTTAGAAATACTAATGGGAATAATACATTAGTGAATCATTTATTCCTGGCTTATACTGGGCTGGCTGGTCTCATTCACAGAGCCCATGGGGACACAAGAATTAGCCCTGGGGCCAAAGAGGGTTGAAGTGGTTATCATTATTCAATGGCCTTTGTCACTATCCAGTGAACACATGAGGATGCTGGGTGAAGACAAAATTGGGCGTTTTCACGAAGCAGCCTACAAGCAATGATCCCTGGGATATCCAGAGACGAAGCTCACACACACACACACACACACACACACACACACACACACACACACACACACACACACACACACACACACACACACACACACAGTGGTCATTTACTGAAGGTTAGGATGCCAGCTGCCAGGCTGAAGCTCAGCAGAAGGGGGCAAACCTTGAAGAGAGCACAAAAACATTGATTAAAATTGGGAACAGAAGCCTGGTCTGACACATGAGCAGATTCAGACCTCAGGTCCGTTTCCCATTAATCTTCCTTAAGCTCGCCCTCAGAAAGTCGGTGGAATTGGCACTAATTCAGACACATTAACTCAGATTTTAAGTAAGAAAAATTAGCAGTGATGCTGAGGTTAAATCTTCTGGGAGAGATATTGATTCTACTCCCTCTCTGACAAGGATAAACACACCAAGTGGCTGGCGAGAACACATGCACAATACCTGTGTGTCACTGGGTTGTTTAGGAGTCTCCAATCTATGGCTGGTGCAGATGTACTGCAACCACCATGCCCATTCCAATTAACAGGAGAAAGGCTCAAAGTACAATACAACATTTTAAACAATGAGAGATTAGATTTAAAAATATAGTGCACTTTTGGAGACAGCTTTTGCCATTTACACATCTTATTGTACATCTGCAAGCAAAGGTTATGTATCTCAGAGACTTCCCTCTTCAAGCTTTACTTTATTCTTTCCACTCTCTCCTGAAAGCATTCGCTCCTGCTGAAGGACCGTTTATGATCACTGGTACCTTCCAACACTACACCGAACTGGTCATTAAAAGGAAGGTGATGTCAGACCATCCAAGATCTGAAGATATAATTTAGACTTCAGACTTCAGACATCCAGCAAGGAAACAGGCCCTTCAGCCCACCAAGTCTACACTGACCAATGGTCCATCCGGTACTCTAGCACTATCGTAAGCAGTAGGGACCATTTACAATTTACAGAAGCCAATTAACCAACAAACCTGTACATCTTTGGAGTGTGGGAGGAAACGGGAGCACCCAGAGAAAACCCATGGGGTCACAGGGAAAACATTCAAACTCTGTAGTCAGGATTGAACTTGGGTCTCTGGTGCTGTAAGGCACTGGGCCACCCCAGGTCAGAGCTTTTGTCCAATATTCAGAGTCATAGAGATGGTTAAAGCGCTTTGAAGTCATGATGCACTTGTGAATGTAAAATGAATGCCCTAGTACCTAATTTCTTCACAGCTGGTTCCCACAATGAGGTTATGATCAAATCATCTGCCTTTGATTTGTGACTAGATGCGCTGTTCACATTTGAATTGCCTCACAAATGAGGCCAATGGTCTTCTCAGCTGATAGCAACACTTTCTAATAGAGATCACTGCATAAGCAATGGAAACAGTGGCTAATTCTTCTCTCTGGCCTTGGGAAAAGTGGCACATCAATGCATCAGCTGACAGCAGTTAATTCAGCACCGATACTGGAATGAATCCAGATACCCTGATTATTGCAGTTTACAATCTGTGTCAGAATACAGATATTTATTTTCTTTATAATTCTCTAGTGGAGTAAGGGCTTTTGTCCTGTGTAAATTCCATTTGGTTAAGCATGATACTTGCAAACAGAAATTTGTGCTGTACCGATTAATACTGCATTGCGAGTGGGTATAAAGTGTATCAGAGATCCATGACTGATCCAGTATATTTTAAATGCATTCTGTTTGGATGGACTCGGACCTGTTTAAAAATTAAATCAAAACAGTTGAATAGTTTGGTCAAAGTTTATTCTACCTGACAATCAGGCTGGGGTTTGAGAAGGTTGGGCCTCGAGAGGGAGCAGGTGATGGAGCAGACTGGGTTTTAAATATTCAGTTTTTGTAGTAATTATCTTGAAGGAAATGTTCTGGATATATGAACAACAACAGTGAATATTGCAATGGACAGGAAGGAGATACATAAAATGTAACTAATCAGCTGGGATACATTAGCTTGTCCTTTGGCATGTGAAGTTTCCTTCTATGGAGTAACCAAAGGAGCAGAATTGTGCCGAAATGTAAAATAAACATTGAACTTCATATCCTTAGCGGGAAGGATGAAATTCTGAGAGAGCAGTAAGAAATTTTGCAACAAATTTTACAAACTCACATACAATACAATGCTGAGAACTATATTCTTCATGTCGTGTCTTTCCCTTTGCTCGACCTCATAGAGTCACACAGCATAAAAACAGGCCCTTTTGCCCAAGCTGCCCATTCTGACCAAGAGACCCCATCTACACAAGTCCCACCTGCCTGCATTTGGCCCATACCCATCCAAACGTTTCCTATACATGTACCTGTCCAAATGCCTTCTAAAGGTTGTGATATTATCTGCCTCAACCACCTCCTCTAGCAGCTCATTCCACACCCTCTTGGTGAAAAACTATTCCTCAGGTTCCTATTAAATCTTTCCCCTCTCATCTAAAATCTATGATTCTTGATTCCCATACTCTGGGTAAAAGACTCTGTGCAGCTACCCTATCGAGTCCCCTCATAATATTATACAACTATATAAGGTTGCCCTTCAGCCTCCTGTGCTCCAAGCAATAAAGTTCTAGCCTGCCCAATCATACCCTTTTGCCCAGACCCTCAAGTCCTGGCAACATCCTAGTAAATCCTAGTAAATCCTCTCTGCAGTTATAAAGGGTATTGGTGAGAGATATGGAGCACTGTGTGATGTTAGTCTCCTTATTTAAGGAACAAAGTAAAAGTAACTAGCTTTAGGAAATTTACTAGATTGAAACTTGGAATAGACAGAAGACGCATGAGGAGAAGTGTGGGAAGGAAGTGCTGAAGCTGGTTTAAACCGAGATAGACACAAAATGCTGGAGTAACTCAGCAGGACAGGTAGCATCTCTGGAGGGAAGGAATGGGTGACATTTCCGGACGAAGAAGGGAAACGTCACCCATTCGTTCTCTCCAGAGATGCTGCTCATCCTGCTGAGTTACTCCAGCATTTTGTGTCTATCTTCGCATGAGGAAAGGTTGGACATTCTAGACTTGCATCTAATGGAGATTATAATGGTGAGGGGTGATGATTGAATTATATATGGTCATCTGGGATTGGAACAGGTGGATGTGGATTTAAGACAGATAAGTGTTTCTTTTCTCTCTGAAGATCACATGTCTTTAGAACGTTTTCCTCAAAAGGCAATGGATACCAAGTCTACAAATATTACCAAGGCACAGATATTAGATATGCAAGGATATGAAATGTTACCATAGGTGCTACATGGGTGGATTTAAACTAAAAAGTGGGGGGGTTGGAGTCAACAACTTGGATGCTTCTTTAAAGATGATGCAAGCCTGTGGCGAGATTTTGCCAGCAGCTCAACACAAGAGGATTATTTATAGCTTCAATCAACTCACCTTGATCAGAAAAAACGGTATCTGGATGAGGAGCCGAATCAAAGAAGACGAAGCCAAAGAACTGACTGGAAATGAGGCCGAAACGCCAAAAAAACGAAAAAGTACAAAGACGAAATGCCAACTAACCGAAAGGAGAGGACGACTAAATGCAAACTAACCAAAAGGGCCGGACGCCTAAAAAACGACTAACCAAAAAGCTGCATCACCTATAAGCAAACTCACCAAATGCCTGCTATGTCGAAAGGCGGCGTCGCCTACAAGCCAACGAACCGACTGCCGCTCAACAGAAAAGTCCAATAACGGACATGATGTTGCCGGGGGGGTGGGACTTGTCAGCGATTGGTCCAGACCACCATGTCCATCACATCACTGTGGAGGGATGAACATTGTCCCACACCTCCGCTCCACCCAACCCGCAGCCCGCGGAAGATGGCCGTGGAAGAGTGGGGGCTGTCCAGAGGGATGTGCACCTTCGGCCGCTTACAACTTGGTGCTTGGGTTCAGATTGCCCAGTCACCTATGGCTTGTGTGGGAAAGTGACTCCCACACTCCTGTCCCCCCATTCTTTCTCCCCTCTTCTCTCTCTCCCCCCTCTCTCTCTCTTCCTTATCTCTCTCCCTTCTCTCTCCCCCTTCTCTCTCTACCCCTCCCCTCTCTCCCTTCTCTCTCTCTCCTATTCTCTCTCTCCTCCTCTCTCTCCCTCCCCCCTCACTCTCCCTTCTCTCTCTCCCCTTCTCTATTTCTCTCCCCTCCTCTCTCTCTTCCCCTCTCTCTCCCTTCTTTCTCTACCCCTTCTCTCTCTCCTCCTCTCTCTCCCCCTCCTCTCTCTCCCCCTAACTCCCTTCTCTCTCTCCCCTTCTCTCTTTCTCTCCCCTCTTCTCTCTCTTCTCCTCTCTCTCCTCTCTCTCTCCTCCTCTCTCTCCCCTTCTCTCTTTCTCTCCCCTAGTCTCTCTCTCCCCCTCTCTCTCTCCCAACTCTCTCTCCCTTCTCCCTCTCCCCTCTCTCTCCCTCCTCTCTCTCCCTTCTCTCTCTCCCTACTCTTTTTCTCTCCCTCCCACCCCTCTCTCACTCTTCTCTCTCTCTTCCCCTTATCTAGCTCCCCCACTTATGCAGAGCTGCTATGAAAGTTGAGAAAATTGGCAGCTGTCCGTGTGAAAATACAGCACCTACCAACAATGAAGGCACTATGAAACCAGCTCCCGCAAGCCCTTCCCATGGGACCAGGTTTTAACTCGACATTAAAAATCAAAACAGAGCTACATTGATTTAAAAACAAAAATGCTACGTATAAATTGTTCTTACATTCAGGAACCTGGTTAATTAACTGGTGGCATTATTTCCCTGTCCTAACTGCCTTTGCTTTAACCAGTGGTCACATCCATTCCATCCCTCCCTCGCAAAGGTATGAGATTTCAATTTGAGTGCACTTGGTTGAATAGATGCAAGCGGCATGTAAAACATCTCTTCCAGGCGCGCAATGCATGAGCTGATGAAATGAGACAACTGTCACGCCAAAGATAGACACAAAATGCTGGAGTAATTTAACTGAACAGGCAGCATCTCTGGAGAGAAGGAATGGGTGACGTTTCGTGTCGAGACCATTCTTTAGACCTTCATGCTTCGACTTCTTTGCTTCGGCTTCTCGTCCATCGGCGCCACGTCCGCACACGAGAGAAACGGCAGAAATCGGTACCGTAACGGACAAGCTGCTAGCGCACTTGAAGGCACTAGCAATATTGCAATCTGCTAGTCTGCAGAGGCTCCGACTGTTCCGTACAGGCTCCGACTGCAAGCGTTCCCTCAATCGCTGAAGAACACCTGAGCCAAATGAGGACACAGGTACTGTAGCTGGAAACACCAGGAAAACCTCCCAAGCCGACCGACAGGCAGGATCTCCCAGGAGCAACGGAGCTGGAGCTGCCGTCTGCAAGGGAATCCCCATTCCAGCGCAGGTTCGCAGAAACAGCAGGTACAGTAAGTACAGTACCTGGAAACAATGAAGAGGCCTCCATTGTGTTCGGAAACGTGGCCCACAGGTAGGACTTCAGGTCAGACTGAAGCGCAGGGTACAGACCCCCTGTCCCTACCATCCTACTGGCCAATGTACCGTCACTAGAGAACACAGTGGAGGACTTAAGAGCAAGGCGGCTTTACCAAAGGGAGCTGAGGGAATGCTCTGTGTTCTGGCTCACCCCCAGCTCCCCAGACTCAGCAGTCCAGCCTGAAGGTTTCTCCATCGATCGCATGGACCGTGCACTGGCATCTGGGAAAGGGAGAGGAGGGGGTGTCCATCAAAGACGCCTATCGTTCTGTCCCTCGCCCTCACTTTGGTAAATCCGACCATACTGTGGTGCTGCTTCTTCCTGCCTACAGGCAGCAATTGAAGAGCGCACTCCGAGAGGTGAGGACAGTACAGAGCTGGTCGAGGGGCGGTGGGGGGGGGGGGGGGGGGGGGGGGCAGAGGAACAACTCCAGGACTGTTTGGGTCTGTAGACTGGGCAATATTCAGGGACTCGGCAATGGACCTGAATGAATACACTACAGTCGTTACAGACTTCATAAAGAAATGTGTGGAGGACTGCATCCCAACAAAAACCTTCCGAGTGTTTCCCAACCAGAAGCCTTGGTTGAACTATGGATCCACATTCTTCTGCAGTCCAGATCCTGGGCATTCAGGTCTGGAGATACAGAGGTCTACAAGAAGTCCTGATACAACTTTGGTAAGGCCATCAAAAAGGTCAAAAGGGACTTCTGCTCCAAGCTGGAGGATGAGTTGGATGTTTGGCAACTGTGGCAGGGCATGAATGCCATCACCTCCTACAAGGCGAAATCAGGAGACAGCTCAATTGTCAGCGAAGCATCACTTCCTGATGAACTCAATGCGTTCTATGCACGCTTTGATAGGGAGAACACTGATGTGCCTCCCCGAGCCCCCATATACCGTGATGGTATTTCAGTCACAGTCCCAGAGGCCGACGTCAGAAGATCCTTGAGGGGGGTGAACCCTCGGAAAGCGCCTGGACCTGATGGCATACCCAGTCGTGTTCTACAAACCTGTGCGAACCAACTGACTGGAGTTTTTACAGACATTTTCAACCTCTCACTTCTGAGGTCTGAGGTTCCAACCTGCTTTAAAAGGACATCAATAATACCGGTGCCCAAGAAGAGCAAGGTGATGTGCTTCAATGACTATCGACCAGTGGCACTAACGTCTGTGGTGATGAAGTGCTTTGAGAGGTTGATTATGGTGCATATCAATTCCTACCTCAACAAGAACCTCGACCCACTGCAGTTCGCTTACCGTCACAACAGATCAACGGTGGATGCAATCTCACTGGCTTTCCATTCCGCTCTGCAGTACTTGGACAACAAAAACTCATATGTCAGGCTGTTATTTATTGATTACAGCTCGGCGTTTAACACGATCATCCCCTCCAAGCTGGTTACCAAGCTCACAGATCTGGGTCTCTGCGCATCCCTCTGCAATTGGAAGCAAAGTGTAGGAATTAACGTGTCGTTTTCAGAATTGCAGGCAGTGACTAGTGGGGTGCCACAAGGCACAGTGCTGGGACCCCAGTTATTTACAATATATATTAACGATTTAGACGAGGGAATAAAATGTAACATCTTTAAGTTTGCGGATGAAACAAAGCTGGGTGGCAGTGTGAGCTGTGAGGAGGATGCTATGAGGCTGCAGGATGACTTGGATAGATTTGGTGAGTGGGCAGAAGCATGGCAGATGCAGTATAATGTAGGTAAATGTGAGGTTATCCACTTTGGTGACAAGAATAGGAAGGCAGATTATTATCTGAATAGTGTCAAATTAGGGGAAGGGAAGGTGCAATGAGACCTGGGTGTGTTTGTACATCAGCCACTGAAAGTAAGCATGCGGGTACAGTAGGCAGTGAAGAAAGACAATGGCATGTTGGCCTTCATTGTGAGAGGATTTGAGTTTAGGAGCAAGGAGGTTCTACTGCCATTGTACAGGTCCCTGGTGAGATCACACCAGGTGTATTGTGTGCAATTTTGGTCTCCTAATTTGAGGAAGGACATTATTGCTATTGAGGGAGTGCAGCGTTGGTTCACCAGGTTAATATCCGGGATGTTTGGACTGACGTATGATGAAAGAATGGGTCAACTGGGTGTGTATTCGCTGGAATTTAGAAGGATGAGAGGAGATCTTATAGAAACATATAAAATTCTTAGAGGATTGTACATAGCAGATGCAGGAAAAATATTCCCGATGTTGAGGGAGTCCAGAACCAGGGGTCACAATTTAAGAATAAGGGGTAGGCATTTAGGATTGAGATGAGGAAAAACGTTTTCACCCAGAGAGTTATAAATCTGTGGAATTCTCTGCCACAGAAGGCAATGGAGGTCAATTCACTGGATGTTTTCAGGAGAGGGTTAGATTTAGCTCTTAGGGCTTAGGGTATCAAGAGATATGGGGGAAAAGCCAGAACGGGGTATTAATTTTGGATGATCGGCCATGATCATATTGAATTGAGTGCTGGCTAGAAGGGCCAATTGGCCTACTCCTACTCCTATTTTCTATGTTTCTAAGTAATCCGAACACAGAATTGAGGGTCAGCCGTTATCTGATTAGATAGCAAAGGTGGCTTGAACGTGGTCTACCCCTCTTCCTAATTCATGTTTATATGTTTATCTGTATATTATTCCCACAGTCACTTATAGGAAATTCATATAATGTAAAACGTAAATGTCATGGATGATTATTGTTGTTCCTGCTCTTTTAATGAAATGCATTCAAATAAGGTTTAAAACACTGATCAAAGTGTTCTACAAAACTCCAGATTTGTGCCAATGCATTACAAAATGTGGATCAGGTTTTCAGCTGGAACACTGCATAGGCATCAGGAACAGATCGTTTTTGTTTTACTGAAACTATCACAATCTTCCATTTTATTTTCTGTTCCCTTGTTTTATCAAGACAATGAATCCCTGAATGTTAAGAGGATGAACAACCTGGTTCCCGTCAGCCACGATAAGGTGTTCAGTAATACATTGTGCTGGCTACCTCTGATGTTGTCTTTTTTTCTGTTGGAAGCTGCTTATAAGTCATTGTGACTTAGACCACGTACCTGGTACAATGTTGGAACAATTTATTTTTCATCAATCCTATTATACAGCCATAATTTTTGTGATCTACCGAGTTTTATGCATGTTACATTCCAAATAACTTGTGCCATGTCAACTTCATTCTCCTGCTAGGGTCAATGTGCACATGAAGGGTGTGATTGCTTTTGTGCTGCCTTTTTTTTTGCATGCCTCATTAAGCACAAAATTCTCCTCAAGCTAATCATCCAGTAATACCTGTGCAGTATTTTAGGATTCTAATTATTGGCATTTTGCTGGTAAAACATTGCATTAAGTGAAGATTTTCCACACCACTGAGCTGAACTACAACATCTAACTGCTCTAAAATACACACCAAATGTGGCATATTGATTAAGTGTCTTTGTTTCCTAATAGCTGATAATTTAGAATAATCTGTGCTCAGTTTTTATTCAGTTTTGCTTCAGCAGCTGAATTCCCCTTGAAGTTGCCTCGCAGAAGCTTTTGAAGATGAACCATTCAGTCCAGTCCCCTCAGGCTTCCCCTAAACTCACAAAGTGTTCAGCTTTTAACTTACGTTAGCTGCACAAACTTGAACATCGTCACATTAAGGCTACAGATGTTGAGTGGAACTTGGTTGACTCGGTCAGTAATGGGAGAAACTATTTTGTTGCTTTCTTTAAGAATTCTTAACACCCAGAAATTCGAGCAATAAGATTCATCAGAAAACATATTGAATTCCTTCACTAATGTGAGAAAGTATTAAGCAGTGGTTCTGAATGGAACATGGTGAGGAATTAATGCTCATTTCCGAATGTGTGACAGTGAGTATGTGCAGAAGGGATCAAAGAAGATGAGCCAAATTCCAAGAGGAAGAAATTGTACACCACTGCTAATGTATAACCAGCAGGTAGAAAATGTGAACAGTGGGGCAAGAAGTAAACCCTGGAGTGAAATACAAAAACTACAGCTGCTGTGAATGGTGTAAAGGAAAAAGTGCCAAAGCAAGACATTGTGAATCAGAATTTTTTCCCGGATTATTCATGCAGTCATCTTGCGTATGGCGTGCACAGCCTAAAGTTGTAGGTCAACTTGTTCTATTTGATCTAATTGTTTGTGCACATCGGGTTGGTTGCATTAGTCGAAACAGGGTGGACCACATGAAAGTTGCAATCTCCCACCCCATTTTATGCAGTATACATATGTAACAGAACAAGCTAGATGTGAAATATTTTCTTTACATGAAGCAATAAGGAGACAAAATTAGTCTGAAATTGAGCCAGGAAAAAGGGAAAGATGGTGCAGTTGTTGAAAATTAATCATTAAAATCTGTGGCATTTTTCTGCAAATGTTCCTCAGGTCAGTGTCCAAGGGAGCCTGGCTTGCAGACGATATGAAACAATAGACTTCGACACTGCCCGTGGGAATTTATTGTTGATTCATTTATTGAATACTCAGTTCTGACCTGCTCTGTTACACACAAATTTGTGGTTAGTCCAATTTACATCTCAGGACAATGTTGCCACCTCCAGATGCTGGCATGATATTATCTTGTTCAGAACTACAGTTCAGATGTGAGCAGAGCTAATTATACTAATTGTACAAAATGTGCATAACTCTTAATATCTCAAGGAGTTAAATAAATTGGGTTTCTGCAATGATTAAAGCCACTGAAGGAGATTGGGATGGATCCTCTACTTGGCTTTTCTGGCTGAAGATGGGTGATGGTTCAATCATGTTTTTAGCATCACCCAGTGAACTCTGTATCTATTGAGGTAGAGAGCATGATTGTGAAAACTCCGTCCTCTAATTGTAAAACTGCTCCTCAAGAGCAGAATATGGCTGGGCCAGAACTTTGATCTGATCCAGTAGCTGGATAATTGCTCACTTTAACTTTAACAATGTGCTTCTGCTGATTAGCTTGTATTCTGTGTTAGATTTGCCAGGTACCCCATTTTCAGATACACCTGATGGTGCTCTTTTTCTTCTTTCGTGTCCTTATCTATATATTGTGTGGTCCTAAAACTCCACCAAAACGGTACAGGATAGTACTACAATTTCTGGCCCACGTTACTCACCATTGTCCTGCGATGCAAATGAAACAGGTTTTGATCAGATTGATGGTATATTTTACAAGTTAGTCACATTTTAAACTGTACAAAAAACACTTTACAAAACCACTTGTCCACTTACCCTGCTCGTCAGCCGCCTTCAGCTTCACAATGACATCACAATGGCGTCACAATGAGATCCCAAGCATATATAATTTTTAATTGCGATTTTCATTGACATTGATTTAATTCTAAAAAAAAATTGTCTAAGTTATTGTCTAAGTTATTTTGTCTAAGTTATTTTAAATGCAATTCCATTAAGAATTTCATTAAATTTTCATTAATTTTCATTAAAAATAAAAGTTGCGATTTTCATTGTGGGGGATGGGATAGAGGGGAGGTGAGGAGAGGGGGGTAGAGGGAGAGGGGGGTGGTAGGGAGGGAGAGGGGAGGGGAAAATGGGGGTGAGGAGGGGGGTAGGAGAGGGGAGCTAGAAGGAGAGGAGAGGGGAATGGAGGAGGTAGGAAGTGGGGGATAGAGGGAGAGGAGGGCAGAGGGGAAGGTGAGGAACGAGAGTGGGGGTGGGATAGGAGGAAGGTGAGGAGGGTGGATAGAGGGAGAGGGGGGGTAGGGAGGGGAGAGGGGTTATGGAGGGAGGGGGAGTGACTGAGGGTAGGGGAAAGGAGGGAGTGGGGAGGAGGAGGAGAGGGGGAAGGTGAAGAGGAGGGAGATGGAGTGTTGGGGGATGAGGGGGATTGAAGGAGGATAGGGCTAGGAAGAGAGATGGCGAGGGGAGGGAGGGGGTGAGGGGAGGAAGCAGAGGAGGGTTGGTGGAGGTTGGGGAAAGGGAGGATAATGGAGGAGGGGAATAGGGGACTGAAGAGGAAGAGTGAGATGCATTCACATTGATCTTATATTTTACAAGTTATTGCCATTTTAAACTTTAACAATGTCGCAGTCGCGCTCCCACTTGCCGGCCGCGCCTGCGCAGTTGGGAGAGGGCTGTCGTGACTTACGCCTGCGTAGTTAGGGGCTTTGGGCCAGTGGGGGCTATGGGTCAGCTGAGGCCAACTATAGAGTGGTCCTCAGCTACCATCTACCTCATTGGAGATCCTTGGACTATCTTTGATCGAACATTAACTTTCACTAATCATTATTCCCTTTATTCTGTATCTGTACACGGTGGACGGCTCGATTGTAATCATGCATTGTCTTTCTGTGGACTGCGAAAAACGTATTTCATTGTACCTTGGTACACGGGACAATAAACAAAACTAAGTTAAACTAAAGTAAAGTAAACTAAACTAAATCTATGTGTAATGTGTGTCAGGCCTGTTATGCTGCTGCAAATCAGAATTTCATTATTCTGTTGCCAGTACATATGACAATGAAACACTCTTGACATTTGACTCTTTTGATGCTCAGTCCAGGCTCAATTGCTCAATCTGACCAATCAAATTTATTTTCTGCCATTTACATACCCGTGTCTTCTAATAGGCAGTGGTGGAATGGGCATTACACCCTGTCCACAAGATGTTCCCATCCTGACCACAAGAGTGAGCAGTCAGCTACCAAACTCACTGTTCCCCTCCCCATATTTATTGGGGCCAGTCCCCACAGCTAGCCGTTTTCTGGCAAGACCCTGTGTAGCATAGGCCTTTCCTACCATCCATAGAAAACCCCGCACCAAAATTTTTTGACATCAGGTGCAGCGATCCTCGTGCCTCATCACAGACAAAACTGTCAAAAGAGCTGGAAGTTTTCTGAACATAATAAACTTAGACAACATACAAAACCATTTTTTTTTAAATTATGCCACTAAAAGTATTATAAAATTGTTTAAACTTTAATAATTTTTTTATGATTTAAAAAATAAAATTCTATAAAACAAAATAACATTAAACATTAAGCATACTTATTTCATAATATTTAAGGTAGGCCAATTCAAAAATAATTGCAAATTACTTTAAATTTATTTTTATCCCTTAACTGATCGATATTCCCGGTTCAGTGGTATTGATACTTGCATAAAACCCTTTTGCATGCCTGCAGGTGAGGGTAACTCATGGGGGAAATGTGCTTGGGGATTGCTAAGGTGCTGCAATCAGTCAGAAAGAGAAATTATTGGAGAAGATTAGGGGAGGTATAGGGTTGGTTGGAACTGTTAAGTGGAGAGATTAGTTGGGAGGCCAGGTGATGATTTGGTTTGAGAAATGGGGGAAGGCTAGGTGTGTAGACATACCACAGAATTTCGGCAGAGATCCGTGGAAAATAACAAATTAAAATGAAGAGCACTTAAAGAAGAACTTCCTGCATGGTGATGGATGGCTTTACACTCCCTGGTACTGGCCCAAGTCCAGTTTAAAAAATATATAATTCCAAAGTGAATCTCAACTCCACACTTATGGACTGCTTCCCTGTGTGAAGCCTTATCTGAGTCGTAAGATTTTGTATACGCAAAATCAAAGTAAATGCTGCACATTATTGTCATGACAGTATATGCACAGTTGATGCACATTGAATACGTGATGCACCAAAATAATTTCTTACCCTTTGTTTTTTAAGGGATTAACCTAAATATTGATATTCAGCTCAGCAAAAACATTTCTGAATACTTCCCATTATTGGTAAGTTTACTTGTTTACTCTTCATTCCGTTTCTAACAGTCAATTTTTGTAATAAGAACACAAGAACATCAGAAACTGAAGCAAGGTAATTGCTTCAGTTGCTTTAAGGTAATTTCCACCATTCAAGAAGATCATGCTTGATCTTTAGCCTCTGGCCAAATTTCTTGCAATAAAATCCACCGATTGTTTCTCATTCCTTAAAAGTTTTGCCAAGGTTTCCTTCTTTGGGACTCTGCTCTCAAAACTAATGTTAAATTCAGTGATATTATAATTACTATTTGTAAGCTGCTCACTTAATACAATTTGAGGCACAACAGAATTTCCATCACACAGTTTTCCTCTATAGATTTCACAGATGTATATTCATATATGCAGATTATATAGATACAAAGTAATTTCTGCATATCACATCCAAGACCCATATGCATTTTATGGAATTATTTGATACAGTTGGAGAAAACTCTTTATTTGAACTGTTTTTCCTACGTTTGATTAAGGCTCTATATGGTTCAAACTAGTGGCAATTTATTTGACTGTTACGGCACTATAACTGCAGAAATGGGCAGGGACCTTTGAACCAATTACCTAGGGACAAACTATGCCCACCTCTTTAAAGCTCGTTCTTCTGAAGGAACAGGGTAAGTTTGTACAGTAACATATAAGAACAGTCAAATGCATCTCCTTAACACCAGGTAAGTAAAAGATAGATATAATATCCGAGCATTCTGTCCCTGCTCAAAGGTTTCATCTCTCATGTGAAATAAATTAATTGTAAAATCCCACTCATTGCATTTACAATTCGAATGTTACAATGTTGCCTACATCCCTATTCCCTTGATTAGTTAATTAAATCATAAAGATTACAGCGCATAACATTACTTTGCTCTTGCTTAATGCTGCCGTACTGTGACAGTTCAGTAATTAACACTGCTGTGATTAAAAGAAGCCCAGTTGCTTGCTTGTTTACATGGATTAGCTCATTATTGATAGAATCCTTGCAGTTCTTTGTCAGAATGAATACTAACTTGTTCTGACTGTGGATTTGGGCCTGTTGATACATATTCCGTTATATCTATTTGTGAAGAGAACACCTGAACTCTCTGCTACATCTAACAGACAGCTGTGGTTGCAACTAGCTCCCATATGTTTGTGAAAGTAAGTGTCCCCAAAGATGGCATTAAGCAGGAGTGATTACACAGACAGCGTCAGAAACATATTAACAGGCAATTACCCTGCAGAGGGATTGTGCCTTTGAAGTCTTGTCTTATTGTACACATTAAATATAGATGAGTCAATAGCTATGGATGCACATCTTGGGTTCTTGGTTTCTTTTGAATTTGCTGTTTATAAGTATGGAGATTACAAGTAATGATCACCAAAGATTAATGCCACAGAGCGCAGCTCTTCCAAATTGAATCTTCATTTGCCCCAGTTAAGAGCTAATCTCCACTTGGGAATCTTTGCTTTAAGGGAATGGTCAGCTAATATTTTCCATGTTTTATAGAATATTCTAAACTCTAGGATATTTATCACTGACTGTTATGCACCTGAAAATGAAACCATTGCAATATATTTTGGTTCAATCAGAAGGAAAGACAATGAGGATCTTCAGATATAAGATGCTTATAACCACAGATTATATTGTCCACAATGTAAAGAGATTATAGGGATAATACAGGGATATTCAGTAGATCAAAAAGTTTGCATGCTACAGAGTAGAGGTTTTTGCTCTCTGGAGAGTGAGGCACAAATGCAGGCAACAGGACAGTGTAAAAGAAAAAGAGTGCTGAGATGGTGATGGAGAACTTTAGACAATACTTTAGAGATGCAGCGTGGAAACAGGCTCTACGCCCACAGAGTCCGGCTGGCACTATCCTGCACACTAGAGACAATTTATAATTTACAGAAGCCAATTATCCTATAAACCTGTACGTCTTTGGTGTGTGGCAGAAAACCAGAGCAACCTGAGAAAACCTACGCGGTCACAGGGAGAACGTGCAAACTCTGTACACACAGCACCCGCAGTCAGGATCGAAACCAGGTCTCTGGTGCTGTAAGGCAGCAACTCTACCGGTGCGTCATTGTGCCACTCAGAAGCTACAGAATCAGACATGTGCAAAATAGTAAAGAAGTTTAAACACATGGACCTAATTGTAATAGGATAACAATTGGGGAATGCAAGTGGAACTCCATGAGGAATAGATGCAGGAAACAGAGTTTTAGATGGGTTAAAGTTAGCAGATATAAAGGATGAGAGGGTGGGTGTTAACATCAACTCATCGAAATCTCTGGTGGGAGACCTTTGAAATAATCGCACCTGAAGGTGATTGATTTACAATAGAGTTTTATCAGCGCAGTTGATAACTCTGGTATGGAGACTGGTGATGTGACAGAAATACAAGCAAGAGGATTTTGAAGAGGAGATATCGAGGCTTGATTTTAACTTCCTTGTGAACTGTATCTGATGGCGGTGCAGCGGTTAAGTCGCTGCCTTACAGCACCAGAGACCCAGGTTTGATCCTGCCAACGGGTGTTGTCTGCATAGAGTTTGTTTGTGACCAGATTGGGTTTTCTCCATGTGCTCCAGTTTCCTCCCACAGTCCACAGCTGTACAGGTTATACGTTAATTGGCTTTGGTAAAATTGTAAATTTTCCCTAGTATGTGTAGGATAGTTTTAGTATAATGGGATCACTGGTCAGTCGAAACCCGGTGAGCCGAAGGGCCTTTTCCTGTGCTGTATCTCTAAACTAAACACAACTAAATGATTCACATGAGAAAGTCAATAAAGTACAAAATATTCCTATTGATGTAAACATTTGGATTAGTAATTGGAGCCTTATGAGCATACTCAATGGCTGCCTGCTCAATGGAAACCAACAGTGCTGGGCAACACCAGTGTTTGAAATTGTTCCTTACCAAAGTCAACAGAGATAAACTCATCTCCCCTCAAATACAACACCTTGGGTAACTTTTCCAATGCTGTTGGAGACATTGTGAGACATTGCAGAGATCTGTTTTGGTCGTTTGGAAAAATCCTGAAGGTCAATGTGACCTTGACTTCAATGTGCAGTCCAGCTGGGCAGCATATTTGCACAGAAGGTCGTGCTTCATACTGTCTGCATGGACTTTACGTATTCTCCCTGTGGCAGCATGGGAATCTCCTGAGTGCTGCACTTTCCTTTCACATCCTAAAGCTGTGGCAGCTGCTAAGCTAATTTGTTACTGCCCTGTGTATTGCCCCTGGTGTGGTTGAGTGGTGGGTGAATCTCAGAGGAATTGATGGGTGTGTGAGGGAGAATAAGTTATAGGGAAATAAGTGGGGAACAGATTGATGGCATTGTTCCAACAATTATAATGGAGCCAACATAGACTATAGTTAATTTAGAGATGCAGCATACAAACAACCCTTTCAGCTCACCAAGTCTACTATGACCCTGGATCACCCCTTCACTATAATAGTTCTATACTATTGCACTTTCTCATACACTCTATACACACTAGGGGCAATTTTACAGATGATAATTAACCTGCAAACCCACATATTTTTGGGATGTGGGAGGAAACCCACGCGGTCACTGTGAGAATGTTCAAACTCCATACAGCCAGCATCCGAGCTCAGGTTTGAACCTGGGTCTCTGGCGCTGTGAGCCAGCAGCTCTGGCAGCTGCACCAATTGGTACCATCTTACTTGACAGGCTAAATGACATCCTACTATATTGTTAAAAAAATGAGAAGATTACATACAGAAAGCAACTTTGGAAAACCCAACCTGCATTGCCAGAAATTGCTATAACTACCTCCAAAGGCACTTATATTATCAGTTAAAGCCTGGAGACACTATCCACTGTTAGTTGAAGAACACGCTCTGGGGTTTGGAAGGCTTTTGAGCATCTTGTAGTTACATATAAAATAATTCAGTCAGGTCTCCCGAGGTCCCTTTGAATTGTGAGAAAAGCAACAGGTCTGGTGTGACAGACACACAAAGCTGGAGTAACTCAGCGGGACAGGCAGCATCTCTGGAGAGAAGGAATGGTAACGTTTCGGGTTGAGACCCTTCTTCAGACTGGTGTGATGTCTTAATCAAAGCACTGGGACAGCTGATTGATGGATATACTTTAGGTTTCACCTTAAAGGTTCAAATTTTATTAGATCTTTGTTAAATTGACTTTTTGCAATTCATGTATGATAGTAAGATTAAACGAGAACTTACCAGTTCGAAGTTTGATCGTTATTTTATGAGGAGTAACGATGAGGGATTACGTGAAGAAGCCCCGTCTGGCGCTAGAACGGCATACTTCAAAGCAGCGGCATGAAAAACACAGAACACAATAGCCGGAATCTATGATGAGCCTTACTAAGATAGTAAGGCTCATCATAGATTTAGAACTGCCAGATGATCATTTATTTTATGAGGGTGGGGAGTGGAGGGCACATAATCCCTCATCGTTACGCCTCATAAAATAACGATCAAACTTCGAACTGGTAAGTTTTCGTTTAATCTTACTATTTTACTTCGGAGTCACGTGAGTGACTACGTGAAGATTTTGAAGGTTCTGTGTTTTTCATGTCGTAGAGTCATTCCATACGACAGTCCGGCTAGGTCAACACATACATGAGTAAAAAACCTTTTACCAGATCAGTTTTAGTTCTTTCCATAAATCTTTTAATGATAAAAGAACATATAATAACCCCCTTTTTTACATCTGGGGAAACCATTACAAAGTGATAAAAGATATATGTGATAACATAATCAATCGATAGTGAAACAAAGCAGGTGATTATAGTGAACCCAACACCGCGTGTCCAAAGCCTGTCATTGTGTGAACAGGTTTATTGTAGAACTTTGAAAAAGTTTCTTCTTTACACCACCCTGCGGTTTCTAAAATGTGTTCGAGTGGTACATCCTGTAACTTCGCCGCGGACGTAGCTGCTGCCCTGGTGGAGTGAGATTTGAACACATCAGTGTCTACTCCTGCTAAAAGTAACACCTGTTTTAACCACCTTGAAATTGTTTGTACTGAAGCTTTTGTGTATGGTTTCTTATGCGTAATAATTAATGTTCTTTCATCACCTCGAAGAGTTTTGGTAACTTTTATATATTGATTCAAATGTTTAACTACACACAACGTTGGATCAATAGGGTAAGCTTGAAACATTACCTTTGCTCCAGTTCTCCCTGGTCTGCTTTGTTTGATCAGATCGTAAACATAAAACACAATGTTATCTGCAGCCACATGCATACAGTCTAAACGTAGCATTTGTAATGTTTGCACCCTTTGTGCTGATACCAATGCCATTAACATTACTAATTTAAATGTTAACTTTTCCAATGATAAAACTTCGATTGGAGTCCATTGCCTAAGTAAAGTAAGTACAATGCTGACAACCCAAATTTCTGTATATCTTGGTTTGGGTGGATTTTTGTTAAAGATTCCTTTCATAAATCTGGATATTAATGGATGTGATCCAATTGATTTCTGGTCAGAGATTTGTCCTAAATAAGATGATAAGGCACTACGTGCACTATTAATGGCACTATAACTTAAGTGCTGCTCAAAATGCAACTCGGCAAGGAACTCCAATATGTTTGCAATGTTCACAGTATGATAGGATATATTTGATTGTCTACAAAAAATTTTCCCATTTCTTTATATGTGTCATATATTGTCTCTGAGTGCTATCTCGCCATGATGCGACTATAACATCCATAGTTCTATCCGACAATCCAAGCTCTTGTAGTGGTCCGGTCAAAACCTGCAGATTAACAAATTCATATAAGCATGTAATGGATGAATCTCTTTGGTTACTGGTTTTATTAACAAATCACTGCTGCTAGGAATTGACATATATGGTTCTTTAATCATGTTTAACATTAATGGGAACCATGGTTGTGTCGGCCAATTTGGAATCACTAATAATCCTATGGCAGAATCTTGTTCTATTTTCTTCAGACATTGCTGAACCAGAGCAAATGGCGGAAAAGCATAAAAGAACATATTCCCCCAATGCAGTGAAAAAGCATCTACTGCTACTGCATCTGGATCTGGTTCCCAAGACGCATATTTATGCAATTGATGATTTAATCTTGATGCAAACAGATCAATGTCTGGTAGCCCATATTTAATCACAATTTTACTGAAAATTACTGGGTTCAACATCCATTCTGTGTTGTCTTTAAACACCCTTTATCTATTGTCTGCCACCACATTGTCTTTACCTGGGATATAATTTGCCGAAATCCAAATTTGGTGCTTAATACACCACTGCCATATCTGATTGACCAGACAATCACATGATACCGATCTGACTCCACCCATGTGATTAACATATGCAACAGCTGTTTTATTGTCTAATTGCATCAGTATATGCAGATTCTTTTTTGTAGAACAATAGGCTTTTAATCCATAAAACGCCCCCAATAACTCTAAATAGTTAATACCATATGTTTGGAGAAACATTTCCATCTGCCCCCACAACTGGTAAATGAATCTGTTGCCCCCCATCCAAGAGCACTAGCATCTGTTTGTAAAAATACTTCAGGCTGTTGTATTAAAATGTTTTTAGCAGCTTGTGGGACATTTTTAATCCACCATTGCAATTCCAATAAAGCTTCTTTTGTTAATTGCACAGGCCTATCAAAATGGCCTGCTCGCTTTTTTAGAGCTCTTATTTTGTCCCTTTGAAGGTATTGGCAATGTAATGGACCAAATTCTACTGCAGGAAATGCTGCTACTAGTTTACCAATAACCTTTGCTACTTCCCGGATGGAGGGATAAGGTTTGTGAATGAGACCCCTACAGGCCATTAAAATATCATCAATCTTATCTGTTGGCAAAGTTACTAACATAGTAACTGAGTTAATCACAAACCCCAAATAGTTAATTGACTGTGCTGGCTGCAGCTGGGACTTAATTGGATGAATCATGAAACCTAACTTCTCAAATAAAGTTTTAGTTGCTGAAACTGATTTTTCAGCTGATTCCTGATTACTACTGATAATTAAAATGTCATCCAGATAAGCCATATTGATGTGCTTTTGTGCTCTTAATTGTGCTAAAGTTGGTTTCAACAGCTTTGTGAAGAGCCTGGGAGCTGAACTTAACCCATTTGGTAAAGCTTTGAATTGCCACAGCTGTCCCAGCCAATTAAATTTTAAATACCTTCGAAAAAATTGATGTATTGGTACTGAATAGTACGCATCCTTTAAATCAATTGTAGCCATATAACAACCTGCTGATATCAAATGTCTTATAGTGTTGAACGTTTCCATCTTAAAATGTTTATACTCGACAAATGTATTAAAGTTTGTAAGGTCCAGAATAATTCTGCAACCACCATCTTTTTTACTTCTTGGAAAGATATTTGACACAAATTGATGTTTATGTTCAACAGTTTTTTCAATAACACCTTTTTTGAACAATTTGTCAATTTCCACATTAATTTCTGCCTCTTCAATAGCAGAAAACATGAAACCATAAGCAGGTTTATTTTGTACTGAGAGTTAACACCTTCTTTAAATGTTATAGTAGCTCCTGAAACTGTTTGTAAAATAAACCGATCAGATGTGATGGCAAGCCATTCATCATAAAACATTTGTAATCTCCTTCCAAGTGGAGATTTGTCCACAGTTTCTTTAAGAATAGAATAAATTTTTTGTACCTCTCCATATGAACGTGGTGGTCTCCTTCTCCCCGTATACAGGTGAACATTAGGCTGTGTCGGATGGTAATATTTTCTTATCATATTCCTGCCTCTGTTTCCAAAATCAAATCCCCTCCTTGACGAAAAATACCTTTTTTGTCCAAAAGCGAAAGGTCTCATGTGGCTAATAGATTTAGCCTCTTCATCCATTTCTCTTATTTGTTTAGGCAGGTTCTCTCCAAATCGATAACCAGGAGCTTGAACACCACTTGATCGACACAGACCTGCAAACCTTGGATGAAATATGGGCCGAATCGCAATTTTCCTCATACAATTAATTTCATAGAAGGAATTGCACAATAAGCCCAAAGTATCTTTTTGGATTTTAACCATTTCCAACCCTTCCATTTGCCTTCCAAAATCAGTAATGGCAGCTGAAATCAGTTTGAGGATTCTTTGAAATCTTATTTCTTGTCCTCTCATGCCTGGAGTCATAGGCGTCCATATAGACGGATTAACCGTAGGCACCTTCAATGAGGTGCAATTTTCCGGTGTTTTATATAATTCTGCTGTTTCAACCATCAAAGAATCTTGAAGTTGGTGAGATACCATATAATTAATACTGGCAGCTAGGTTTTCTTCCATAGCCTCACCACTTCCTTCAGGTATAGCAAAATCTTTTGCCATATCAGGCACATCTGGCCTCTTCTTTTTTATTTGTGGTGTGCACTCATAATCCACATCACCACTTGCAGGGTCTGACTTTTGCAGCCCTGATACACCTGGAATTATATCCAATGAGGCTTCCTCCACCCTTAATCCTGGATCTGGAGTTTCAAATTCCCAATTTGGCACATAGCCATATTCTGGATATTCAAACCCCTCAGGGTCATTTTGGGAAACATCTGGGTACTGTGACCCTTGTCTCATAATATTTTGGAGCATTTTCTCCATATGTTCCATTTTAAGCCATATAGCTTTATTATCCGGAGGACTTTCATTATCAGAGTCATCATCAGAAACCACGGTCCTCACGGATTTCTTTTTACTTTTTCTAGGAACATTTTCCTCCGTGGTTTGCATTTCTGGAGAAATTATAGTCTCACTAACGGGTGAATCAGCGGCCACCGGTATCGGAACCAGATCCGTACTATTCTCTTGTCCCGACTCTTTAGCTTCTCCCCGGGACGATCTTTTTACCCGCGAAATTTTCCTTTGAGACTTCTCCATTTTTCTTTTTTATTATCTGGCTAAATCAGTACGCCAGCGTGACTCTGATTTTGAATTTTACTTTCATTTTTGCTGGTTCTACCAGCGTAACGTCTTTTTTAGAACGTCCCCTATTTTCCTTGCACTTACCTGCGGGTCCGTTCCGGCCGCTGCGAGGAGCTGCGCTCTGCAGCTCTTGCTTCTGCCGTCAGCGTCGACGTAATGCCGTTCTAGCGCCAGGCGGGGCTTTTTCACGTAGTCACTCACTTGACTCCGAAGTAAAATAAATGATAAATATTATTTGATAAATCGATCCCATTTTAAAATCTGACAGGGATAGATGTCAGATTAACTAGAACATTATAACATGGATAAAACAACTTTAACAAATTTGCCACTTCACCCTTATTCTGTTACGTTTTATTGATGAGAATGATTCAGTATTCTAGAATGAGATTGCAGCAGCACAACTTACTTCAACAAAATTGCAATGGTCAACAGTAATTTTCCAGTATGATTATGTCAATTAAAACATTTTATTCAGCAGTACAAACATTGTCACTTGCGCATGTATTTATATTCATTCCAACTGATTAGTAACACACCGTACGTTACAATTTTCAAATTGTTCCAGTTAAACACTGGAAAGACATCATAACCTGTTCTTTTCAAACTTGTCATTCAGCTGGAATGAATGCAGAGACGTATTAAGAGAATGTTGCCAGGATTCGAGGGCCTGAGCTAAAGGAGAGGTTGGGCAACCTAAGACTTTATTCCTTGGAATGCAGGAGGTTGCAGGGTGATCTTATAGAGATGTATAAAATCATGAGAGGAATAGATAGGTTGAATGCACCATCTTTTACATAGGGAAGGGAAATCAAGAATCAGAGGACTTGGGTTTAAGGTGGCTTTAGGACTTTAGAGGACTAGGTTAAAAAAATGTAATAAGAATCTGAGGAATAACTTTTCATACAAACGGGGATTGGTATACGGAACAAACTGCCAGTGGATGTAGTTCTAATAGGGACTATTATAGTATTTAAATGACACATACAAGTATATGGATAGGAAATGTTTAGAGGGATATGGGCCAAATACAGGCAAATGCAAATAGCTGAGATGGAGTATCTTGGTCAGCATGGATGAGTTGGGCCGAAGGGCCTGTTTCCGTGCTGTATAGTCTTTGATTCTATAGCTCTAAACTTCATACTTTAGTCATTCCCTTCTTGGCCCATTGCTTCAAGTAACTGTTCACAACAACGCCATCTCCATCTTTAAAATTTAAAGTTTCAATTCGTATCGAGCCACTTGACCAAGTTTTCAATCACTGTTCCTTATGTCTTCATCTTTTGCATGGCGTCCAATATTTGTCTGGGAATACTGTACATAGGTGAAATTCCTCTCTGTGTTTGAACTGAAATGTAAACACAGACTGCTGCTGGTTCTTTTATTTTGCTTTGGGCCTTGATATCTTCCTGAAAAACACTGAATCTTCAAAGAAAAAATGAGTCACAATGTTTAAAATCTGCACTTCCTTTTCATTTGTGACAGTGTAATCCTGTGACACCATAACTTGCACTCTGGTATTTTTCACTTTGCCCTGCCCGGCTTACTTATGTATGACTTGATTGTACTCATGAAGAGTATGATTTAACTGGATAGCACGCAAACAAAGTTTTTCACTTTATCTCGGTTCACATGACAATTATAAACCAATATCTAAGTGTCTGAAGAAGGGTCTCAACCCAAAATGTTACCCATCAGTCTGAAGAAGGGTCTCACCCAAAACGTCAACCATTCCTTCTCTCCAGAGATGCTACCTGTCCCGCTGAGTTACTCCAGATTTTTGTGTCTATATCCAATATCAATACCAATGTTAAAAGCATATTAATGCAAGAACAATGTTATGGTATGCCTAAGGTGCATTAAAGTTACTGGAACGCTTGACTTAATAATTAGATTATTTGTGTATGTACAGTGGTTCAATGGGTCATGGTGCTTTATTGTCATATGTGTGAAGTTAAAAGGCAGTGAAATTTTTTTCTTACAAACAGTCCAGTTAAAAAAAAAATCTTTCATACAATATGGGCATTGATAACAAGATCACCATATTGTCCCTCCCTAATAATTCTTGAAAGATTGTGATTTCAATGTGTTTCTAAGGGCACTTTAGAGACCAGTTGACAATCAATACCATGGTGAATCTGGCAACACATTGCGATCACAAAGGATAAAGATATAAGAACACTGCAAGGGATCTTATTCAAACTAATAAGATCCTACGGGCCTTGACAGGGTAGTTGTTTAGATATGGTCACTCAACAACTACGCTGTATAGTCACAAAGAAGAGGATGTAGCTTCAAATTAAGGAATGGTCGTTAGAAACAGAGATGTGCGGTGTCAAGACATTTCTTCTCACAGAGGATAGTGAATCTCTGTAATTCTCTGCCCAGAGAGTATTGAAAGCCAGATGATTAGATACATTTAATGCAGAGACAGGTAAATATTTGAAATATCAAGGAAATGAGGGCTTGGGCAGTTTACAGCCCAGTGGTATGAATATTGATTTCTCTAACTCGGCATTCCCTCCCTCTCTATCCCTCCACCACCCGTTGCACTAGCTTCTCATTTTCACCCAAAAGCTGTCAATGGCCTGTTTCCTTTATCACTGTTACATTTTTGCTTATCTCCCCTTCATTGTTCTTTATCTCTCGACATCATCGTCTCTATCTCTTGTTTCCCTTATCCCTAACCAGTCTGAAAAAGGGTCTCGACCTGAAAAGTCGCCCATTCCTTCACTCCAGAGATGCTGCCTGTCCCGCTGAGTTACTCCAGCTTTTTGTGTCCAATTCTTCTGTGTGAGTTCCCCATAAGATAATCTTATGGGGAACTCACACAGAAGAGTTGAGGCTAGCATGGATCAGCAATGACTGAAGGACAGGGCACTCTTCAAGGGACTGGGGGTTTATTTGTGCTCTTATTTTATTGTGTCCTTGTGTACCAGGATAAAGATGGCAAATATATTTCCCCAAAGGACATTGTAAGTCAGATGGGTTTTTAAAACACCTCAGTAGTTTAATGAATGCAATTACAGTTACCTTTTTTTAATGGTTGATTTATTAACATTTATTTAATCAAACTTAAATTCCCCTCATGCACTGATGGGTTTGAACCAGTAAATCTTTTGCATAGGCCTTTGGATTATTAGTCGAGTAACAATGGTAAACTTCTGCATCCTTGTCACAGTATCAGCATTCTGAACAAACCCAAGACATTAGACTTTCTGTCTCTTTGAGAGTCGTATGTTTTCAAAGCAGAGTTTTATCCAGGGAGACTGGTGCTTTTATTAGCTCTCTGACTGTCATTAACCCAGCCATTAGAAAGAAATGCTCCACTTTGGGAGTGCTTCAACATGTTCTCTGAAGAAAGATTAACAGAATAAATCTCTACTAAAATAGTTCCCACTGTGCACTTTAAAAAAAACGATGTCAATTGTAGTAGTCAGTGAATTGGGATTATTCAGGATGTTGTATATGGTCTTCAAACTGTTGATTGATGATTTCCTGGCAGTATGGTCTGATTTCCAGCAGGCTCATTTTCATAAACAGAGCCACTGAATGGCTTGGATACAATGATTGCAACAATGACAAAATTGTCAGAGCCCCCTGGGAAACTGACAGCAACTTTGCGATATCTGCACAAGTGTGTTTAATGCAGAAATCCACGCCTCCAGAGACGGCTGTTGTTCAGTTTCACCCAGCCCTGTGACTGAATTTGACTGAAGGGATGAAAAATGTTTACAATTTAGAAACTATTCTTACTGTGAAGTTTCTTAAATATATAATTTGTTATGAAAGTGCATGTGCATTTTATTCAGCATCCTGATTCATACTTATAACTTAGCAAATACTGTGGCCCTAATAAATAACATACCTTGCATAAATATTTTGAAATATAATAGATCTCTTTTTATATTTTTCAAAGTTTACTTACAATATATCAGCTGTTATCTGAATCTTATGTGTTTGTTCCATTATTTGTTTCATTCTTTGTGAAATATTTTAAAATATTAGTTAAAGCAGTGCCCTTTCCTTCCTGGTTTCCTGTTTGTTAGCATCTGCAATATCATTGGCAGCTCACTCATCTTAGAGTCATAGAACTTTCAACACGGAAACAAGACCTTTGGCCCAACTCGTCCACACCATTTGCCTAGGTTTGGCCCATATCCATCCGAACCTTTCTTATTCATGTAGCTGTCTGCTAGTTACAATTGTAAGCGTCTTTACCATTTCCTCTGGCAGCTCATTCCATGAATGCCCCACTCTCTGTGTGAAAAACGTGTATTTTTCCACTCATCTTAAACCCCTGGCCCGCATATGCTGTAGAACAAAATCTGTGGCTATACACCTTATTTATGCCTCTCACACATCTCTGTAAGGTCATCCCGCATCCTCCCACGCTCCAGAGAATAATGAGCCAGCCTATCTAGACTCTCCTAACAGCTTGAACCCTCCATACCTGGCAACATTCTCATTAATCTTTACTACACCCTTTCCAGTTTAATGACATCCTTCCTATAGCAGGATGGCAAAGAATGCTCCAAATACAGCCTAGCCAATGCCTTGTATCGTTTATCTAGATGATGAACTATCTGCAAGATTTTTGGATCTTCTGGACAACCGTCAGGGATACCTGCGGTCCATGTCACAAATCTGTGTATATTTCTGGTCTGGTTTCCTTGAGGTAAGCACCTCCCCACAGAAAATAAAGAATGAGATCACAATGCAATGTATGGTGTTACAGCTGACTTGTCCAAGATGCAGGCTGCCTCTACAGAGGTCAGCAGCAGAATTTGCTTTTAATGTTGTTTGCAAAATTCAGACAAATATTTTTTTCTAAAATATCCTGCAAGTGATTTGCATCACCATTAAATGGAGTTTTACAGCAATGGTCTGTACCAGAAATGCTATGTTTGATCAGTATTTCAAGTTGTGACCCTTGTGCAGTACATTTTAAAGCACATTTTCCTTGTATTTGACATGCTGATCAATCCTAAAATTTCAGGTGCAAATCTTTACTGCCATAAAAATGTTAGGACATCCCAAATTATGTTATAGCCACAAAGCGTTTTTGAAGTACTCTACTGTGGGAAAATCAGCAGTCAACAACCTTGGGATAATGTTTAGATAATCTGGCATAGGGTATGACACTGGGGAGAACTCCATTAATCTTCCCTGTAAAAGAGCCACGGGCGGTACAGTGTTTAGGGAGTGGATGTGAACATGGGATAACATAGAACAAGTGCGAATGGGTCGATTTGGTGGGCTGAAGGGTCACCTTCCATGCTGTAGCTTTCAAACAATTCAATCAATATTGTACTTTAAAATTGTGATGACAATTTAAATATATGACATTTTCATGACTTTGAAATTGTAGTCTGCCAGTAAGAAAATCTGCACATACCAAATATGATTTTTTTTAAATTTCATTAAAGATGCTAATTATTATCATATACATGCAATAAAAACCCTGTGAATTGGAAATTGAACAAAGGACTGATGTAAAATTTTATTTCCCCATTTCATACTGACTATGAAATTTGTAAAATTGTAAAATTAATATTTTGTATTTATTGGATTAACTGTGAACAGGATGATAAATATTCCTGCAGAAGCTGCTTCACACTCTGAAACGAAAGGTGTCCATTGTATTTCCAAGTTGTTATCATTATTTGAGTAATGAAACAATCTAAATCTCTTTTAATGTTAATATGTAGATGAGGATCATTGAGTAAAAGATAACCAGATGAGTCAGATAAATTTGGAAACTATACATTGTGCACATCGGGTAGAGAATATACTGTCAATTCTGTGCACAATATTAACAAAACACTATCAGTAAGATAAAAGAATGAATTCAGCTCAGAGATACTGCAGGGAAACGGGCTCTTCAGCTATGAGTCCACGCCGACCAGCGACCCCCGCACACTACCACTATCTTACTCACACTTGGCACAATTTACAATTATACCAAGCCAACTAACCTACAAACCAGTACATCTTTGCAGTGTGGGAGGAAACTGGAGATTCTAGAAAAAATTCCGCAGGTCACGGGGAGAACGTACAAACTCTGCACAGACAGCACCCGTAGTCAGGATCGAACCGGTGACTCTGGCGCTGTAAGGCAGCAATGCTACCACTGTTCCATCGTGCTGCCCCGAATGATACCTGGATCCACTGCAGTTAGCTTACCGCCACAACAGATCAACGGTGGATGCGATCTCACTGGCTCTCCACTACGCTCTGGACCAATTGGACAACAAAAACTCATGTCATGCTCGGCATTTAATACTATCATCCCCTCCAAGCTGGTTACCAAACTCGCAGAACTGGGTCTCTGCGCATCCCTTTTCAATTGGATCCTCGACTTCCTCATTCACAGACCACAGTCTGTTCGTATTGGTGGAAATGTGTCAGACTCGATAACAATCAGCACGGAAGCACCTCAAGGCTGTGTGCTCAGCCCCCTGCTGTACTCGCTCTATACTCACGACTGCATAGCCGGTCATAGTGCGAACTCCATCATCAAGTTCGCTGACGACACCACTGTTGTGG
This sequence comes from Okamejei kenojei, assembly GCA_035221665.1. Lineage (NCBI taxonomy): Eukaryota > Metazoa > Chordata > Chondrichthyes > Rajiformes > Rajidae > Okamejei > Okamejei kenojei. The sequence continues at coordinate 41,943,462 of CM069143.1, forward strand.
GACGTATCACTGATGGGGATGAGTCATATCATATACTCTATAGAAGAGAGATCGAGCAACTGGCCCATATGGTGCCAGCACAATAACCTGGCCCTCAACACCAGCAAAACCAAGGAACTGATTGTGGACTTTGGAAGGAGTAGGATGGGGACCCACAGGTTATATCAACGGCTCGATGGTTGAAAGGGTCAAGAGCTTCAAATTCCTGGGCGTGCACATCTCTGAAGATCTTTTCTGGTCCGAGAACACTGATGCAATTATCAAGAAAGCACATCAGCGCCTCTATTTCCTGAGAAGATTACGGAGAGTAGGTTTGTCAAGGAGGACTCTCTCTAACTTCTACAGGTGCACAGTAGAGAGCATGCTGACCGGTTGCATCGTGGCTTGGTTCGGCAACTTGAGCGCCCTGGAGAGGAAAAGACTGCAAAAATTAGTAAACACTGCCCAGTCCATCATCGGCTCTGACCTTCCTTTCATCGAGGGGATTTATCGCAGTCGCTGCCTCAAAGAGGCTGGCAGCATCATCAAGGACCCACACCATCCTGGCCACACACTCATCTCCCTGCTATCTTCAAGTAAACGGTACAGGAGCCTGAAGACTGCAACGACCAGGTTCAGGAATAGCTACTTCCCCACAGCCATCAGGCTATTAAACCTGGCTCGGACAAAACTCTGAACATTAATAACCCATTATCTGTTATTTGCACTTTATCAGTTTATTTATTCATGTGTGTGTATATATTTATATAATGGTATATGGACACACTGATCTGTTTTTTAGTCAATGCCTACTATATTCTGTTGTGCTATCAAAGACACATGACAATAAACTCACTTGAACTTGATATAGTTTAGTTTGAAGAGAAGGTAAACTTTAGGAAGTTGAAGAATGACTAAGAACTGAATGCAACCTCATTCCAACCACCTTTAAGCTTAAAATGTGCGAAAAGTAATTCCATTTGAGGAGGGACTTTCTGATCTCACCAATTATCAGGAGAAACTGAAATTTGACATTTATATATTTCCTCAGGTTCCAGTTGAGCTCCATTTGTTCACTCAGTGATGCATAACAATAAAGCCAAGATTCTTCCATCTCAAGTAACGCTTGCATACCCTCTCTCTAGCTGTTTGTATCCACTCATTATCACCTTTTCCACAGCCAACAATGGACCATTGTGGACTCCACCTATCCTTGATCATCGTTGCTGGCTTTGATTTGTTCTTTTCATATCCTTCATTCATTTGTTCTTTGTACTTTTTCATACTTCTAGTTTACATCTTCCCTGACTCCCAGTCTGAAGAAGGGTCTCGACCAGAAACTTCACCTATTCCTTTTTCCCAGAGATGCTGCCTGACCCGATGAGTTACGCCTGTATTTTGTGTCTATCTTTGCCCTAAATTCAATGTTGGCTTTAATTTATCAACAACAAATTGGTTAACAACAGAGAGAAAATAGTGACAGTTTGAAAGTGTAAATGTGTTTGCAGTTTATTCCATCACTGGAAGCACTAAAGCCAAGGTCAGGTCTGTCTTCATCCAAGGTCATCCACATGCTTGTTTTCAGCTAAAGTCTCCTGATAATAACCAAGTATCATTGAGGCCAAGGATAACATTCCCACCAGTGTTCCCAACCAGATGACCCAACTAAGCACAGAGCAAGGCTTATTCTGTGAAATTCCAGCTTTGAATGTCTCTGTATCATAATGCGCATTGCACATTTACCACTGAGCCTTCAGGGAAAATTAAAAGCATTCTTCAGTTTGCAGATGTACCAGCATTAAATGATTGTCTGAGTGAGATAACAGTTAACATTTAAAACTTATTTTATCTTTTTATATCTAAATGCAGTCTTAACAGTTTGTGCGCAAGTTTCAGAGATGTTATGCTGACCTTTAGGATGTTTTGTCACTTCAGTAAATGTACCACACTGAATACTTTGTCACCAACAGGGTGGCCTTCAATTGGTCTATGGAATCTTGTACGTGATATCTGGGTATAGCACGGTGTAAAATCCCAAAGAACTTGCAGGATGTTGTGATTTAATTTCTTCAACAGTCACATTACTGCAAAACCCTAAGCTTGTGATAACATGTGTTTGAATATGTGCATAGTTTTTGTTCTTCTTCTGGACAGTGTCTACGTGTGTTTCTAGCATTAGATTAGTGCATTACTTTGGCCCTCTTACATGCTTTAGGCTGGCGGTGAAGAAGATGAGAGGAAAAGGTACTTGTGCGACACTAATTCTGTACAGTGTGCCCCCCTCAATCATTCTGTTTATTGTGTGAATCTGAGTATCCGCCTTGGTTTTCAAGAGGCTCTTCAGTTCTTGCATTTCTTCCGTGATGAGCTGCTCGTCCTGGTGCTAGAAAACAATCCCACCCCGTTGGGCCAACCCAATAGTCTGTTTTGTCTTTCTCCCCATTTTCATCCCTTCTGTCTTCAAGACTGATTCCAATGGGAGAGCACAGTCCCCTCATGCTTGCAAAATGCCCATTCATGGATAGTCACTATCAGTGAGTATGAAAACAAACCTTCTTCCTGAAAATACTCACCATTTAGTCGAACCATGGGTCTGTCATCCCTGACCTGCATACAGAAGCTGCTTTTAGTCTGTTCTCCCTGAATGAGGGTGCCAAGAAAATTATATCACTGATAACATAATCAGACTTGTCCCATCCCGGTCACTCCTTCTCCCTGTTCCTATCCACCTCCAATTGCCTTTGTCAATAGTGTCCCTAGGATGTTGATGATGAGGGATTCTGTGTTGGCAAATAGTTGAATGGCAAGGATAGGTGGCTAGAGAGGGGGTATTTCTTGGCATTTTTGTGCACAAATATTAATTATCACTTGTCAGCAGCGGTCTAATTGTTGTCTAGTTGTTGCTGCTTGCAGGTGAAAGTTGCAGAGTTGCAGATGAAACTGAACACTGCAATCATCAGCAAACATTTCCAAAATCTGACCTTATGCGAGAAAGAGGGTCATTGATGAGGCAGCTGAATATAATTAGATCGAGGACACCACTCGGACAAACTCCTGCAGAGATGTCCTGGGGCTGGGATGACTGACCTCCAACATGCACAACCATCTTCCTTGATGTGAGATTGACTCCAAACATTTTGTTCAATTTTATCAAGGTTCTTGGACAAATGCTGCCTTGATGTGGAGACAAATCATTTTCATTTGACCTCAGGAATTCAATTCTTTGCTCTATGTTTAGACTGAGGCTGCGATAAAATCTGGAGCCAAATGGGATTGCCATAGCTCAGACTGGAAATTATTGAACAGCATGTAAGTGAATGCTGCTTGACAGCACCATTAATGGCACCTTCCATCCCTGTGCTGATGAATGACACTAAACCTATAGAGGTGTATAAGATCATGAGGGAAATATATAGGGTAGATGTACATAGTCATTTACCCAGTGTAGGGGAATCAAGAACCAAAGGAACATAGGTTTAAGGTGAGAGGGGAAAGATTTAATAGGAACCTGAAGGACAACTTTTTCACGCAGAGGGTGGTAGGTAGATGGAACAAGCTGCCAGAAGAGGTGAGGCAAGTACTATGACACCACTTAAAAGACATTTGGATAGGTACATGGATAGGAAAGGTTTAGAGGGATATGAGGCAAGCACAGGCGGTTTGTTGTGTAGATGGGGCATTTTGGTCAGCATGAGCAAGTTGGGCCAAAGGGCGAGTTTCCATGTTGCGTGACTCTTTGAATCTATGACTCTATAACCGATTTGATGGTTCTTATCTGGATTGATTTTGATCTTTTAGTGAGCAATATACTTAGGTATTCTTCCACATTGTTAGGAAGATGTAACTATTATAACTGAAGCACATGTCATGGCAATGTTGAAGACTCGCTGGGCAAATCCTTCCTGTCCAGCTGGGACAAAATGTACACAGAGATTGAGATGAGAAGCCTGGTATATTGTCTGCAAATTATGAATCTGTGAGTATAACTGTCAGATTGTTATTTGATTTGGATGTGGCACAGTCTTCCAAATTTAAATTCCAGTCCATAGATGGTGGTGAGGAGAACTTCACACGATCCGCAGGGCAGCCAAAGAGTTTCTGTGTCAAAATTTAGTGCTTTGGTTGATACTAAATTGCTGGCCTGGTTTTATTTTTCCAATTTATCAAAATCATCATGTTATCAGAGAGTGGCCAGTTCAGCCATTCTAGAGGTCAGTTACGAGTCAACCACATTGATGAATCTGGAGTTACATATAGACCAGACAGTTTGGTTGTCAACTGTCCACCCCTTTAGGCCAGTATTAAACAATGGGACAAAAAGTACTAAAGTAACTCAGCAGTTCAGGCAGCATCTCTGGAGAACATGGATGGGTGATGTTTTGAGTTGAGACCCTTCTTCAGACTGATGCATGTTCTCCAGGAATGCTGCCCGACATGCTGGGTTACTCCATCACTTTGTGTCCTTTTGTGTATTAACCATCATCTACAGTTCCTTGTTTCTTCAATAAATGGATGGGTCATGATGAAAATCCAGCTGCTTTGGGATCACTAATATAATTATTATTTTATAGAAATTTCCAATTATTCACTGATTTTAATTCTGCACCTGCCATGAGGTTATCTCATTTGTTCCAAGGCACCAGATTATGACTCTAGATTACTAATTGCAGTAAAATGTTCCACTAGAATATTATAACACAAGAGTCTGCACCTGGTCACATGAGGAGATACTCAGCTTGGTGCTGGGTCAACAAAGTGCGATTAACTCTTGAAGGAAAGGAGAAAGGATTCTGCTGGGATTCTGCTGGGACTGCTGAAAGAAGAACGCAGAAAGAAGAATGGCAGAAAATTAGCAATGTCCAGGCTTTCCTTCAAAGCATGAAAATGTGAATGCCTACACATGACCCTGCCTTCTCATGGTTTTCCTTTTCTAATGTATGGCATCTGCATAGAAGAGGAAACTAATGCATGTTACCTCATCTCTTTCCGATAATAGATTAGTTGCAGAGAGCGACCTTTTTGTCACAATCCTATTTTTTCCACCTATGATCTGCTCCTCCCAATCACAGTGTATAGGAAGGAACTGCAGATGCTGTTCAGACTCAATCTGAAGAAGGGTCTCGACCCAAAACATCAATGCATTCCTTCTATCCTGAGATGCTTCCAGTCCCGCTGAGTTACTCCAGCATTTTGTGTCTACCTCCCATTCACAGCATGAGTTGCTCACCGGCACTTTGCTTTTTTGACCATCCGTGAAGTTAAGTAGCTCGTGTCTGCAGGCTATTCAACAATGTCGGGCATCAAAATTTAATCTGACTGGGTTGTTAATCAATGCCCATAGCTAAATCCATTTTAAATAGATGTCATCAGTAGCTGTTTTCTCCACTTGCCTGGCAAGGGATATTAAGGCTACTTGTAAATGATAATTGGTCACTGATAATTTTTCTGTGATGTGCCCTTGAAACATTATATTATCGGTTTCTTTAAATATATGTAAGTGTTTTTGCTGTCTTATTGAGGCAGGTATTTGTTAACTCAATACAAATGAGTCAGGTTTGAAGACCTGATCTCTCTCTATCTGCATGGGTCTGTACCACTCTGTACAATTTATATCTCAGCTACCAAGATAACTGAAGTGATGATAAGATGTCTTAAATATTTATTAGGATCTACTGTAATTTTGTGGACCACACTGTCATAAAAATAAATGACAGATTTATTTAAGAAATTAAAGAAAGCAATTACCTTCAGATCAGTTCTCACTGGAGGATAAAAGGAACTTTGGTATGGAGCTCCACAGTATTACAATGCCAGATCTGCTCCCACAATATCATTACAGAACACCACTAACTCATAGCAAAAATCATTTAGGATTTGTCCTGGTTCCTGAAGGTGGAGCCTGTCCAGTAAAAATAAGAATAGAAGACGCATTAGGGTATATAGTGCCAAAACAAGCCCTTTGACTTAACTCATCCATGCCAACCAAGTTGCCTCTCTGAGATAGTCCCACTTGTCTGCACCTGCTTTCTATCCCTCTAAACCTTTTCTATTCCTGTAACTGTATTTTAAATGTAGTAATTGCAAGTGCCTCTACTAAGTCCTTTGGCAGCTCGTTCCAAATACCCACAACCCCCTGTGTGAAAAAAACTGCCCTAATGTCCCTTTTAAATCTCTCCCCTCTCACCTTAAATCTATGCTCTCCAGTCTAAATTCACCTGCCCCTGGGAAAAAGGTTGTGACTGAGAGCGAGATCTTCAGGCAGTCAAGTCCAGTGGAAAGCGATGCTCTCCTTATACACTCTTAGCTAATCAACACTTAAGCTGTCAATTATCCCTTGGGTGAACAAAGCAGAAATAGATAAATTTGTTCAGACTCTGAAAAAGAACTTTGTAATAAAATCTCAAAACACGTGGATAAAATAAAGACAGGGAATTGAGATGACAGCTGGATGTGTGTGGAATCAAAGATAAAAGTCTGAAACCTATGGGATTATATCACATTGTATTAGCATGTAAGAGGAATATCTATCTCTCAGATAAAGGGGCAAGTCATTTGACCCCCACAAGTAAACCTTTTGCAATCATCGAGACCGTCCTTTAAACGTCAGGCGAGCAGGTCTGCCACATGCTTGGAATGGTTGGTGTCAGGTATCAGTAATGAATATCAGGTGATGAACCTGCTGCGACATCTCCCTGCCGTCCTCGGGGAGGTGATTCAGGGACGAGCTGAATGGAGGTGGAGGATCCTGAAACGCAGGTGGATGACACCTGATGAATGCTGAGCTGTCCTGGAGCAGATGGGAGGTAGTGTTGGAATGTAGAAGACCCACACTCTTATTCAATGGTAATGGAGAGCCAGAACCACCTGGGTTTTGTTCACGCTTTTAGCTGCTGTAAGCAGTGAGAGTTCAGCTTGCGATTCACCAGCTAAAGAGTGAATTAGTTTCAATTGATATTTGCGTAGGTTTAATAAATGCACTTCCAAGTTCTGGTTGACACACTCCTCTGGGACATTTATTTTTGCATAATTTGAAACTTCTTCAACTGCACGTTTCATTTTTCTTTCTCACAGTCCATACACAAGTGGATAAATGAAATTTGGGACATTAGTTGAACATTTTTGCTCCTATTTTATCTTATTTTTACCTCCATCCAATTTTCTTGTCATTTGAATTCTGTTTATTTCTGATCTTCTCTGTGTTATTGTAGTCAATCCTTCCTCTCATTTAAGTCTCTACTTTTACTTTGTGCCCACCAATGCTTTTCCATAGTTATCAACTGTTCTTTACAGTTGTGAGACTTGGGGATATACACAGGAAACATCTGAGAAACACAGAGCTCCAGTGTGAGCACCCTGTCTGGGTGAAGTTTAAGATGCTGAGAACTTGAAGTAGATCAGTTGAGAGTGTAGTGTCTGAAATATCAGGAACAGAAGTAAGGAAGTGGGAGTCCAAATGAAATATTTTAAATCTGCCTTTGCAACAGACTTCAAGAAGCGCAGCGTAGGCATTACACATTACCAGATGGCAGCCTAAAACCGTGATAACGGCGAAAGACTTGTCACTAAAGGACTTTTAATGAAAATTGTCTCACCCAACTCACGCAGAAATATCAGAAAAGAAGGGACATTAAATTATCTGACAGCATTTATGGCCTAGCCCTGCTTTCGAACTCTAGCTTTAATGCCTGCCACCTTATGTCATTTAAGAATCGGGTTACCTTAAAGCCCATGTAAATAAAACCTGCAAAAGTGATTATATTACACCCCAAGTGATCACAGCCAATGAAGAAACATTTGAGCCACATTAGTTGTCAGGGACATACTAAAAAAAGTTGAAAACCTCATTTGGTTTACACCCTGCATATATATATTTAAGGGCCTGTCCCACTGCGGTGACCTAATTGGCGAATTTAGAAGAGTTTGCCCTCGACTCATACCCGCAGCATGGTCGACACAAGGTCCTAGGAACGTCTTTGTAACTCTCCTTCATGCTCGCCAATTAGGTTTTAAAAAAAGGTTGCCATAGAAAAAATCAATAATTTTTTTACTCGTAGGTTTAGTCGAAGTAGGTCGTAGTAGGTCGGCATGTTATTCATAGGTAATCGAGGGTAGTCGAAGGTAGTCGTAGATAGTCTTCAACATAGTCAAAGGGAGGTTGAAGGAGATCGAAGGAGGTCGTCTTCACTCTCCACTATTCGGTGTCCAATTTTCCCGAAGCTAGTCGAAGCCAGTCTTCAACATAGTCGAAGGGTTAAAGGAGGTCTTCTACATAGTCGAAGGAAGTCTTCAACATGACATTTTTTCAAACTCTCCTAAACTCTTCTAAACTCGCCAATTAGGTCCCCGCAGTGGGACAGCCCCTTTACAATGTTATACTGGATAGCAGTATTCTTTTTATCTACCATATCGTGTAAGAGATTTTCAATGTTTAATTAATTATCTATCCATTCACTTTCAAGTATCATCAGCATATTTTATACAGATACTTGTGTACAAACGTTTAATTACTTGGTCATGACCTTTATTATGAGGAAAGATGATGTTGATTTCACACTGTTGTCAGCTCCTTGAGTGTGTGCTATATAATCTGTTTCTATAGGAATAATTATCCATGTCATGTTTTCCAAACTAAAAGCTTGTGATCACTGAATGGAAGAAAGAACCTTCAAGAACATGTGCAGTACACATTGCAGTTTTCCATTAAGGACCAGGTTTACTCAATGTTCAAAGAAAATGAAGGGTGTGCTGCAGCTGTTGGTGCTGCTTCCTCACAGACCCTGAGACTTGGGTTTAAACCTGACCAAGAGTGCTGTCTGCATAGAGTTTCTGTGTTCTCTCCATGACCAGATTTCTACTGGGTGTTCCAGTGTCTTGCCACATTACAAAGGTGCACGGGTCAGCTAATTTATTATATAGTTCTCTTTAGTGTCAGTAAGTAGCAGACAGGGAACTGATGGTCATGCGAGAGGGAAGAAGTTTAGTTTAGTTTAATTTAGAGATACAGCACGGAAACAGGCCCTTTGGTCCGCCGAATCCGCACCGCCCAGCAATCCCCGCACATTAAAACTACTCTACACACACTAGGGACAATTTTACATTTTATACCAAGCTAATTAACCTACAAACCTGTACATCTTTGCAGTGTGAAGTTGTGGGAACGAAAGGAGAGAAAAATTGAGACTGACAGGATTGCTTTGATTGAAGTTGGCATGGATTTCATGAGACAATGGTCACTTTCTGCAGCACGGTGGAATAAGCAAGCTATCGTGCATGGTGAGCTTCATAAGAAAACTGTGGAACAATGCAACAATATTGCATTGGATTACTTTATAACTGATTCCAAAGATTGGTATCATTACCATAGTGGTGGGTATATGGAATGAGCTGCCAGAGGAGGTAGTTGAGGCTGGTATAATAATAACATTTAAAAGATATTTGGACATGTACATGGATAGGAAAGGTTTAGAGGAATATGGACCAAATGCGGGCAAATGGGACTAGCTTAAGTAGGGCATCTTGGTTAGCATGGATGAGTTGAGCCAAAGGGCCTGTTTCTGTGTTGCATGATTCTATGACTATGATTAAAAAAACATAGTTTGGGACCACCATGTAATGGGTATCTCAGGTGTGCAGAATTAATCAAAGATTCACAGAGACATAGCCCCATTTGTGGATAGAGACTTTCTTAGATTAGTAACCTCGAAGTTATCAACTATAAATGTGGACAGCAATTTCAAAGGTAGCCACCAGGAGGCATGCTGGAGATGTGAATACATCAAAAAAGCGTCATAATTAAATCCATACAGTGACATCGGTTATACTGCACAGCAATAATCTCAGAAATCTCAGTATATAACAATGCACCAGAAGTGATGTGGAAACACTACAACAAAATTATATTCAGAGTCTCAGGCAACCTGTAGGTATGAGTATTGATGGACGGGGATGGGGAAATCTTCAAGTTGTTTAAACTGTTACGTTTATTTTTTAATCAAGCCAACCATGTGTTTCTATGTGTATTTTTTATTTACTGTAGTCAAATTAATCATCAGCATTTATTTAACTTGGTAACCAAGCAACACAAAGGCGTATTTGCAGCCTCCAAAAAGAATGATCTGGTTTATGTGGGAGACATCATAGTTCAAACAGAGTACATTGTTCTCCATCTATATCCCTAAATGCAACAGTAATTACCTCCCTGTGTAATGCATTCCAACTATTCACCATTCTAATGTTAATGTTTTATGATCTGTCCTTCTATGCCACCTGCATTTTATAATTTCTGGTTGGGTGAGCAGTACAGCCTCCTCAGTCTTTGTAAGATTAAACTATCTTATTTTGCATTAAAAAAATCAGACAGCAGTTTTGGAAATATAAGTGTTAATGTCGCTATTGCACACTTTACATCAGGATAAAAACTTCTGTATTCCTTCTCTATCCTCTTTTATAGATGAGAGCGGAAAGGTCACCCTCCTGTTGCATATTTTTGAATGCCATGTTATCTTTTTTCCAACAGGGAGACCAGAACTATTTGTAATACTTTAGATTGGAGCAAACAAATGTCTTAGTTTGACTCACAATCCTTTTTCTTCTTCATTGCCTCCATCCATACTTCATGTTGCCTCGGAAAGCAGCCAACATAATCAAATTCCAATTACACCCTGGTCATTGCCTCTTCTTCCTTCTCACTTAAGCGTGAAAGCATGTATCATCGGATTCGGGAACATCATCTTCCTCTCTGTTATCGGACTAGTAACCAACCTCCCACAAGGCTGACAGATCCTCTCCACTTTATGATGCTTAAGAAGGAAAAGGCAATGAATTTCAACTTGGATGCATGGCATGATAAAATGTACAACAGGGCACGGAATCTACAACAGTGATCTCATCACAATCAAGTGTCACCATAATATGCAGCACAGTTCAGTAGCACCGGTTATAGACAAAGAACTTAGAAAATGAAATGTAATATTGGTCTGTGTGTAAATGAAAGCCAGTGCATAATTTAACCAGGTGAATGCAATGCCCTTTAAGTTGAATTGTCAGGTCTAGTGATTTCTCCAGGGCAATAATTTCTCTGACAAGCGCACGGGCATCAGTCCTGTTAGAAGGATCATGTTATGTGGACAGAAGGTAAGGAAATAAACCTTCATTGCAGAATCTTGGCTTCTTGTTAATTGTGTTTACTCCAGGCATGAGATGGGAGCCCAAGATGAAAGAATCATTTCCATCGGGTCATCCTCAAACTTACTGACAATTGTCGAGTGATGCCTACTCCTTGAAAGGTGGAAGGTGAGTACAGTGGCAGAATTCATTTACTGTGACATTTTCACTGGCTGTAGCAGTATTTGTTTCATTTACTCACAAGACTGGAACCACAGATTGCTCAAACAAAATTACACAATGTTAGTCTTTTAAAAATAGAACAACATCAATAACAATCCCCCAGGAAAAGAAATAGTCCTCGTTACCTTGTCCCCATTTCCCTGGTTCACATTATCTCCAAATATGTTTTTTGTAGGCCTTATTGATCAGATATAGGAGACTGAAGAGAGCACTTGTTGAACTTTAACCTTTGAAATTGATTATTTTTCTGAATCGCTGTTTGATAGTTTCTTCTTTTCAACATCTGAGGGACGTATTCTGTCCACCTTCATTCAATATTGCAAGTGGTTCTCTCTGCTTGCTGGGTCTTACTCATGAACTTCACGGCAGGGTCATAAAAAGCATAGACAATCTATTTACCAGCTCTCAGCTGTAATATGTATGTGAGAGAGTGAAAATGTAACTGTGCGTGTGTGTCCTGGTGCTTCTCTGTAACAATCAGAGCTCCCGAACCATCCAAACCCATCACATTAAATGTGAGTCAAGTCACCTCAGATGCTACCAATATTAAGTTGCCCATCTATAACATGATGTCTGACATCAATATACTGACAAACAACATAATATTGGCAACACTAGAACTGACGTATTTGGTCCATTTGCAAATCCAGCTTTCCCTTTGGCAATCAGCGAGATTCAAAAAAAGAGTACATGAGATTGAAAATAGTTTACAGGGTAAGTAGAAAGAGTGCGGGGATGGCTCTGACTACATTGTTCACATGGAAAACTCAATGGGCTTAAGAGCCTGCCTCTGTTCTATGATGTCTCAATTATCCTATAATCATGGAGTTGTATGGCATTTAAACCATATATGTTATTGGTCAGCAAGGCCCAGCTCCACTGCCAACTGCATCTACCTCATTCTTGATGTTACCCTACTTCAATTAAAATATTTATCAAAGGTTCAGTTGTTTTCAAGTTTGACTTCCGTATCCCATTTGTCATTAGCTTAATGGCTTTTCTCTTTATATTAAAGCACACACCCTAAACCTTCCACTCTCCATTAATCTATCCCATTGGTTCACTCCATTACTGGTCCCATCAACATCAATGGCTTTGAATCGTAGATCTCTACCACTGCCACTCCTTCCCTCGTCCATTGTTAACCAAGATTCCTGGAGAAAATAAAAGTAAGTAATGGTTAATTATGGAAGGTCTGTTAAAAAATAACTATTGTGCACAAGTATGCTTAGCGTATGTTTAGCATATTTTGCATGTTGAATGGTGGAGACCTCAAGCTTTCATTGGCATTGTGCAAGAGTTGAAACTAGGAGTAGACTGAACAACTGGGCAAAAGATCCAGGACACACCCAGAGAGAATGAAATTATTCGAGTGGCATCATGAAAGATAAAGAGGAAAGTTTGACAGGTGGTCTTGGAATTCAGGGCAAAGATTAGACTGATTATTGATAATGAATACAGAGCAAATATTAGAGTGACATTTGGTCTTGGGATAGAGAACGAATAGTTGAGTTACTCTCTATTTCTGCCAAGAAAGTAACAATTAGTGTAACAGGTCTTGGGTTAGAGGGCAAAGCATAAAGAACTTTAATAAAAAGTGAGAATAAAGACCAAAGTGAAATAAGTCTGGGGACAGAGCGCAAATGGTAAAAGACAATTACTCCAAGGCATGGGGTGAGGTGGTGGTAGTGGGGGGGGAAAGTTTAGAGAAGTTTGTTACTTTTGATTCATAGAAAATAGCTCTAGTGACAATCTGACACGTGGGGAAACGTTTTGAGTAGCACCACACTGAGGCATGCAGCTGCAAGATTAGTCAGATACTATGCTTGACAGATAAATAGGGAAAATTAAAGGAACTATTGATTTTGGATTGGGAGGAAATTTAGAGCAATAACTAATCTTCCACATGGGAGACTCTAGGACCGAAGGGGATAGCCTCAGAATTCAAGGACATACCTTTAGACTGGAGATGAGGAGTTACATCTTTAGTCAGAGGGTGGTGAATCTGTGGAATTCATTGCCACAGATGGCTGTGGAAGCCAAGTCATTGGGTGCTTTTAAGGCAGACATTTTCAGGTTCTTGATCAGTAAGGGTGTCAAAGGTTATGGGGAGAAAGTTGGAGAATGGGGTTGAGAGGGAACGATAGATTATCCATGATTGAATGGCAAAATTGACTCCATGGGCTGAAGCGACTACTTCTGCTCCCATGACTTATGAACTCATGCGATAAATAGAAACGTTTGGAGTGATGAGTAGGGTTGTTGTGGAAAACAAGCAAGTAGTAGAGTGACAGCTAGATCCACCAAAAACTGAAATGAGAATTAGTGCCAGGATTGGAACCCAATAGTTGAATGATATTTAGACTTGGGACCGAGGGCATGATTAGAGTGACAGGTAAAAATGGGAGAGTGATCAAATTAATTCACGGAATGGAGACAAAGTCCTCGAGCTGGAAACAAAAGAATGAGCCATTAGTCTTTGGATCGAGGACAAAGAATAGAAAATATTTTGTCTTGAGGTAGAGGGCACACACATAGGACTGACAGTTAATGAAGGGATAAAGAGCAAAGGTGAGGGAAACCATTGGCTCAGCTGATTGTGGAAATGGATTACAGTGATATTGGTTCCATGCATTGGGCCAAGTTTAGTGACACTTTGTACTTTGATAGCCACTGATTAAATTGACATTTAGTCAGCGTGGGGATAACATTTAGAATGGTAATTTGTCCTGAAATAAGCATTGATAATTAGAACAAGGCTTAAAACTGGCATAGGACTGGAATCCCTCTGTTACTAACCTTTCCTCACCTTCTGTACAATTCATAGAACTCCGAAAAAAGAAATATAAAAATCCCAAACGGACTTGTACATTCATCAAGATAATCTAATTCATTGACATATCTTTCCTGTGCATTCCTTGGAACTATCATCTGTGTCTCTTTGACTTTCTAAACCATATACTCAGCAAGCAAGGATACTATCTGGTAAGGAGGAAATTGTAGATGCATGGAGGACCATGAACGTGGCTTCAGAGTCAACCATCTCCCCATGGGGATCAATGGGGAGTTATGGATCAGTGTCCTTGCCATGCTCTTATTGAATACGCATCAAAGCTGACTCAGGCTTGGTTGGGACTTGGACGAGTCACCACCTAACCACCTAGAATTAGCAGATACAAAGTCCTAAATATGACATTATGGCCTTAAACAATTGATTCCATTGCAGAACGTTGACAGGATGAAGGCTGGAAATGGTGGCTGACATCAACATTAATGACAATGAGTAAAGAAAATGGTTCCATTCCTCCTTCCCAATATTCCGGATGGTCATCAAGAAATACTTTGTTAATTCATCCTGATAGGGTGGGCACATTTTTGATTGTGAACCAAATGACAGAGTGAAATGTACTCCTGTGACATAAGAATAAGTACTTGTGAGAAAAGGGACAGCACGGTGGGGCAGCGGTAGAGTTGCTGCCTTAATGGGTCAGAGGCCCATGTTCGATCCTGGCAGGGTGCCGTCTGTAGGGAGTTTGTACGTTCTCCCCATGACCATGTGGGTTTTCTCAGGATGATCCGGTTTCCCCCCACACTGCAAAGACGTACAGGTTTGGGGGCTAACTGTCTTTGGTAAGAATTGTAAATTGTCCTTTGTGTGCAGGGTAGTGTTAGTGTATGGGGATCGCTGGTCGGCGCAGACTTGCTGGGCCGAATGGCCTGTTTCCACACTGTATCTCTAAATTAAACTAAAAGTGGAATTACTTTCAATATTTCAACAAAATTGGGAAGCAGGCAACTTGTAAGGAATGAATACTAGAGAACCATTTAGTAACACAGAGTTTGGAGTGACAGTCATTCCTAAAATGGGTAGATTAGAATGAAAGATAGCCCTAAGGTTAGCAGGCAGGTTGAAGGAAAAAGCCCTGAAATAGCAGGGGAAATCGAGTGACAGGCAGTCCCGGGGCACCAGGAAGGTTAGAGTGACAGACAGCTCTGAGGTGGCAGCCAACTGAAGTAACATGAGGCTGAAATGAACACGTAAACCTCCCCCACGTAGTTCGAAGCCCTGAGTTCCATTTGTATTCTTATGTTACACAAACTTTTGCCAAGGCAATTCCTTACTGTTCAGGTAGAATAACCATGATTTACAATATTGCCACAATGAGAAATACTTCTAAATGCCCAGGGTTCAAGTTTGGTGTTTGACTGTCACACAGTAGCAAAATGAAACAAGAATGGCATTTAATAATAGGATTTGTCAGCAGGTCAAAGAAGAGTGACACTGATGATGAGGCCAAGGTGTAATAAGGGTCAAGACCTTGTTTCCTTTTCTGCTTATTGTTCGGATGGTGAGGCAGAAAGTGGGGAGGAGAGCTGATGTCACTCGAGCTTCTGCACCGGGAGAGGCGGGTGTGTATCTTTTTAGGAATATTGTATGACTCGTCCATATCAGGCTTTGAATGAACAACTCCCATTCTAAATGCTACAGCCTGACACCATCCCCCAACTTGTTTAACAGCATCGCAGGAATCTGTAAATAATAAATGAGAGTTTGTTTGGTAAGAGCGAAATCCATTATGGAACCTCACCCATGTGTGCATTGTGTTCCAGAGAGTGCTCTCCGCTGTCAGAACCCTCTCTGCTCTCCACTTAAATCTGCTGAAAGATGGGAGAGCTCTGCTGAACTGCAAAAGGTAGAAATGCTTGTCCCCTCTGCTTCAATGTGTGAGAGTCAAACTTGAAATATATCAAATAAATGATGTACTATATGTCTATAACAACGGACATGTCTACCAGGAACCCTGTCTCTCTCAATTTTTCTTTAGTCCTATAAACAAAATCAAAGATAGGATCAAGGAGGCCTTTCGAACCCCCAAACTAATTCTATCCTTAGTTCTGATCATGATGCTTTTGATCCATATCGTTGATTCTCATTGAGATGCAACTCATTAATGGACATTATTTACTCATAAACCGAGGTGATGAGTTGGCAGAAGAAGGGTCTCGACCCGAAACGTTGCCTTTCCTTCGTTCCATAGATGCTCCCTCATCCGCTGAGTTTCTCCAGCATTTTTGTCTACCTTCAATTTTCCAGCATCTGCAGTTCTTTCTTAAACAGTTGGCTGGCTTTGATGACTTTGATGGGCATCACAGTAATAGTATGTTTTTGCATCTTAAAGCAAGAAGTAGGAACAGCAGTAGCAACAGCCCTAACTCTGGGGTAAAGATGCTTGTTAGAGTGCAGGATCAAAGAATGCTTACTTCCAGAACATATGAGAATCAGACCTAGGGTCTTCCTGATTGATAATGATTCAGTTTGATATGTACTGCGCAATTCTGGTGACGTTCGATTCACTTGCAGCAGCACAGGTTGAAAGCAGCCCCTGGTTACCCCATTCCAGTGTGAGTCCAACGGCTGTGCAGTTTGCATGTCCCCGTCTATGTCAAGCAAGCAGCCCGCTGACACTAGTCTGTTTACAAACTGCCAGGGGTGAGGAGGAGCAAACATTATGGCAGTTCAATTCTTTTGATTTAAAGAACTTGCATTTCATCCTTCATTGTTCTGCTCACCCCATCAACTCCTATCAGACTTTACCTCATTTGTTAAATATTTTTATTAGACGTAAGTACATATTAACAGAATATACTTCTCACATACATTCGTAATATTATTAATATTAACAATTATGTCTTATATATTTCTATACTTTTTTTTGCAGGTAAGAAAAGATAGAGAAAAATAAAGTAAGAGTAGGAAATCAAAAATGAAGAAATGAATGGAGTATTAAAAAGGTTATCCATCATTGGAGATATATCCATGTTTTACGTGATTCTTCATCTATTCCATTATTCAGGCTTCAGTCAGGCTCTTGTACCGAGCCATTTTGACCCTTTAGATATTCAATAAATGGAGACCATATTCAATAAATGGAGACCATATTCCTCTGAAAAGATCCAACTTGTCCAAGAGGACAAGCCTTAATCTTTCCAGATGAAGTGTCTCCGACATTCCTGTAATCAACATTTTGATTGTGGGGGATGTAGGACCTTTCCAGAATTTCAATATTATTTTTTTCCCAATTATTAAACTGTAATCAATAAAAATTATTTGATTTGTTGTTATTAATTGATCTGTTTCTAATATTCCCAGTATTATTAACTTTGAGTCAGGGATCAGATTCATATTAACAACATTCGAAATTATCTTAAATATTTCTGTACAAAATTTAGTAATTTTTACACAATTTGTAAATGAGTGCGTTAAGTTAGCTTCTAAGTGCTAACATTTATCACATATGGCTGATACATTTGAAAAAATACTATGTAGTTTGGATTTTGAATAATGTAGTCTTTACCTCATTACCTGAGCAGAGATTGTATGCTTCGTTGCAGGTCCTTAACCTTTGAAATAGCACAAAGCATTGAAATGAATAGAAGAGATGCCCTGACAATCACAGTGCTTGCAGCAGTGACCCGGTATTTAAAGTCCGAAGCAGAAGAGTCCTCGTAGTATTGTAGAGTCATACAGGAAAGAAACAGGCCCCTCAGCTCACCAAGTCCTTGTCAACCATGCTATATTAATCCTATTTTATTCTCCCCATATTCCTGACAACTCACCCAGATTCTACCATAACCTACACCACAGAAGTAATGTACTGTGGCCAATTAGTCTGCCAACCCTGGCATTTAAAGTAGGACAGACTTAGCCCAACATTAAGAAAGATAACAATGCCCCGACATCTGAAGGGACAGCAAAAGTGAGATGCATTTAAAGGGGTAGCAAACCCTACATTATCAAGG
Organism: Okamejei kenojei; assembly: GCA_035221665.1. NCBI lineage: Eukaryota > Metazoa > Chordata > Chondrichthyes > Rajiformes > Rajidae > Okamejei > Okamejei kenojei. The sequence goes on from CM069143.1 coordinate 41,961,588, forward strand.
CAGTTGCATCCATGTCAGCCTTCACAGAGTCACCGCCCCTGCAGAAAAATGGTTGGTGGCACTATTTGTAGAAGACTTCTACGAGACTTTAGTCAAATGTGATGGAATTGGATAGTAACAGCGCCTATGGGAAGGACCGCAATTATAGACTGCACTCCCCAAGTTCGGGCATGATCAGTACACCATCTTCTGAGCACAAAATCTGGAACCACCCTGCCCTCTGCTGGACTTGGAGGTGATGTGGGGATGAGGGATTCCCTGCCATCAGGTCTGGAGGAGTGGCAATGAAGCATATTGCATCTTGTTCTCAAGAGCTGTAGAAGTGGATGCGCACCTCTCCTTAGGTGAAAGGCTGCAAAGATACTGTAACCTTACACTCAAGGAGCTGTGTTAAGAGAGCTGGCAGCCACAATATGCTGTATACAATGGGAAATGAGTGGGAGTAGTAGTTCAAATTGTCGATGTTTCATTTTCTAACTCTGCCCAGAGACTACTTAACTGAAATCTGCTCTGTGCACATTTGTTGTAATATAGATTCTAATAGAGGATGTCATAATAAGTGGATTGTAATACAGTTCATTATAACCAGACATTTGTGTGAGATTTTTTATTATGTAAAATTTGCTGTAGAGTATGTTATAATAGGATTCTGTGACAAGACTTTCAGATAAAGGAGTGTGAATCCAATAACCCTATGAGACGCATAAATGAAATTATTAGTGTACAACATGAATCCTGAAATTTTATAGCCAACAAAATAGTTACTGCAAAGTTTAACTTGCACAAATCCCACGGTAATAATTGAAAAATGGCACATAAATATGAAAGCGAATGAATAGACAACAATGTGATGGTACTGACATCTTAATTGCTTATTAATAATGTGCTTAATGATACAAGATGTGATCACTTGTATGTAACTTTTTACGGTATCTGTAGTGAATTAATGTTCAAGGATTTGACCAGGTCAAATGTGTTGATTTTTATCCTGTGTTAGGATGCTGGTGAACATATCATTCAGTCATCAAAAAGTGAACTGCTTTCCACTTGGCTGTTTCTGTTCAATCCTACCTACTGGATCAAATGAAGAGAAAATAATCAAATAATTGGGTTTCAGGCTCTTCCAGGCATGACTGCCTCACAGCTGACACTGACTCACGTGACCATGAGGAGTCCAAGGGTTGTCCGAACCAGTCGCCCTTCATCTGTTGTGTCATTGCCTGGAGCTAGTCACCAGCAAAGTGTAATGAAAAGGGTCCCTAAAGAAATCCAGCTGCCTGCTGTTGGTGCTGGCGTGTGAATAGTTATACATACTAATTAACTACAAGGCCTTCAGGACAAACAGCTTACCTACAATATGGCAACATGCACAAGGCCTACAGGTGACCTAGGCCTACAGCAGCACAACAGATGGGAAGATGGGCTACAGTTTCCTGCTTAGAGTGAAAGATAATGAAAGGGAACACTCAGTGAAGGGGTGACAGTCAGGAAACCTGCAGCCAATAAAAATCCTCTGTTTCATATGCCCACATGCCATGAACTACTGATTTATGGAAAGGGACATAATCATTTTCCCAATTCATATAATTACATGTAATAAAAATAAAATGCTGTTTTTTTCAGTCACCATAAAATAAATGTACATGTAAACAGATGATTCTCTAAAGACTTGTAGAATCCCAAAACCTCGTAATAAGAACAAAATTCTACCCTGCATCCCTGTTCCTGCAGATTTTATGAATGTGCAGCACTTTGTCCTGTATTAAAGTGTTCCTGTATTGATGGCTTCTCTGTCATACTATGGTTCTGATATGTGAACTACTTGCATTTATATAACAATTTTTACTTCCTTATGTGATACACAGCAGTTTTGTGAAATTAAACTTGACAACAATTTGAGGGCAAATGAACAACATTTGGTTAGAGAATAGATTTATGGGAGCCTACTTTAAGAGACTGGGTTGGGTGAGGGATGTAGTGGGTTGGGACCAATCAGCCTGGGGGAGAGAGGTTACAGAGACAAAGATGGCAGGAAGTGGTTTGAAAATAAAGATGATAGCTTTAAAATCATTGTGATGCTCAACTGGAATTCTATGTGGGAAGAGTGAACACAATGACATGATTTTGGATTTAATATTGATTTAACATCCAAATATTTAATATTATTTTGATTCAATTGGCTGCATAATTTTCCTAACATAAATAAAAATAAATACCAGGAGAAAAATATAATTGGCAACCAATCCAATACCACCAATTTTGTATTGCACCCCTAAAATCTATTCCCTAATGTAGATATACATATTTTAGAGTTCATTTAGTTGCGTACACACATTTCAATATGTTCTTATGCTATAGCAGTTTTAACCATTCCTTAGAATCATCTGTGCTACTTAACAACATTCTAATTATTTCTTATTAATTTGTCAGTAATATCCCACTCAGTCTCCAATCAACAAATAGAGTCTCTATATACTGACCCTCAGCACAATAAAGGAACATAAAATCCCACTTGATTTTTTTGTCAGTGACGAGGCATTGAATTGATATCTGATGGGATTCAAGGATTATCTGCCTTTCCCAGAGACTTTCACGATTCTGTTCAGGACTTTTTCAATAAATCTGCAAGTCAATCTGGCCAATTTATAATTGGTGCCTCGTGGTGTTATATGAGTCTATACTGTATGCTTGTAAGTCAAATGTGCATACACATTGTATACCATATTATTGCTAAGATCATAAATGCATGCAAACAGTATGGAAATATTGCTGTACTTGTACCTACATTCACATTTAGCACTTCCTTGTTGTAGTTTGATGTATATCAGCTTATGATAAACCCATTCACAATCCTGGTGTGTACTTATGCTGGGCTTCAGAGGATTGCATTTCTGGTGTGTGTTCTCGTATTGGGGATGGTATTACAGATTCAGTGCAAGCCCATGTTATTATCAGTCTTCTATTCTGGGCATCTATGTCAAGTCCCGTCATTTTCCTGGTTTATACATGCTGTACAGTTCAAATACAGCATTCTGGTATTACTGTTTAGAATTATGGCTTAAAGGTAGAATGATACATTTAATATTTGGGTTGCGGACGTGCTGGAATCCATCTGATAGCCTTATCATCCTACATGGAATGAGTACAAGTGGGTCATGTTGGATTCCTGATTCTTAGTCTGCACCCCAAAAATAAGAAAGAAGAAATAAAATGTTTTTTTTTATTATGTCAACAGACAGTGTGCATACATTACAAATGGAATAGGAAGAGACTTATGTGTAAGTATAAATGCCATAGAGAGTAAATGGGCCATTTTTTCTGTGTCCTTCTTTCAAAAAACATCAACACAAGATTTTTTCTGTGAAAGAATAAGAGAAAATTGTTTTGTTTTAAATGGACTGCATGGAATTGGTATGGTACTATTTGGGCCAGTGTAAAAATGGATGTAGCAAAACAGCACAGTGTCGTTGATCAGTGTTCAGCTCCAATAACGTTGATATTCTCAGTTGCAATTTTCTGAACGCGTGTGTTTCTTTTTCTTTTCAACTTTGTTGTTTTTCTGTTTACTTTTATCCCTATTTTTCAAATTTACTTCCATAGCCGCATTGATTGTTTTCACTGAACAACACCAAACAACACGGGGAAAATAATAAGAGATAACAATGAATTATTAATTTATTTGGAACCAAAAATAGGTTTCAAATGTGTGTCAAGATAATGGTAATAAATTAATAATGTGGAGCACAGGAAACGGACAAGAAGAGACAAGAGAGGAGGCAAAACATTTATCATTGCAAACTTTAACTATCGTCAACAAATTAGTTTTAATACAGCAATGAGGTAAATTCCACCACTTTGATGCTGACTTCAGATGTTAATTGTTGATCATTTGCTCAGGATGATGATTCCCCAAAAGATTTCCCGGTCAAAGTGACATCAGGGCTAAACGGCAGGTGTGCCGGTTTCTTGGTAAAAAAAAGAAACCCAGAGCATCTCAATAATCTTTTGAATAAATGATCACTGTTGGCAGAGAGACTGTTTACTCGGTAGTTAATTGTTGGTTGCTGTGCTTCTAGGATTTTTAACACCTTGAGCCAATGTTTCTTTTCACTAGGCATACTGAGACAGTCAGCTCAATGCTGTATGTGCACGTCAATCAAAGGCTCCACTTGTCACTGCGGTACAGAGACTGAATAAATGTAATGTTTGTGACGACTGTGTATTGTATGTGGCTGCAAACTGTAATACAGTGTTATAAAGGCTGTGCATATTAACATTGCATTTCAAATGTTAATAAATATTGCAATCACTTTGCCTGGGCATTACATTGTCGGGTGAGAGCTGTGTGTGCTAACATTAGGTAGAAACTATTATAACCGAATAAGGTATTATCATTGGATGTAGTTGAAACAAAGAACTGTAGATGTTGGTTAATACACAAAAGAACACAAAGTGGTGGAGTAACTCAGCAGATCAGGCAGCATGTGGGTGGCACGGTGGCCTTTTTTACAGTGTCAGATCGTTTCTGATTACGGGTACTATCTGTACGGAGTTTGTACATTCTCTCTGACACGGTGGGTTTCTTTGGTTGCTTCAGTTTCCTCCCACATTCTGAAGATGTACAGGTTTGTAGGTGAATTGGCTTTGAAATTGTACCTAGTGTGTAGAATAGCGCTAGTGGATGCAGATTGCTGGTCGGCGAGGACTCGGTGGGCCAAATGGCCTGTTTCATGCTGTATCTCTAAACTAAATTAATATCTAGAAAACATCCATCAGTCTGAACAGTCTCGACCCAAAACGTCACCTATCCATGTTCTCCAAGGATGCTGCCTGACCTGTTGAGTTACTTCAGCACGTGGTGTCCTTGTGTGCTAATATTGTATGTGAAAGCTGTGTGCTACCACTTTATAACTTCAACTGTTGCTAAACCAGATAGTCTTCCAAAATTAAGGTTGACTGTAAGACCCAAAGAAATGTGGATCACTTCCTATTTCTTGGGAGCCCCTTCTAACCGAAGGCCAACATTTATGATGAAATCTCACTATCACAGTCAATGCGTTAAGGGCCTGTCCCACTGCGGGGACCTAATTTGCGAGTTTAGAAGAGTTTGCGCTCAACACAAACTTGCAGCACGGTCGACACGTGGTCCTAGGAGGTCACTGTAACTCTCCTTCATGCTCGAGGGAAGTTCCCGCATACTAACGGTCTCAGTTTGGTCGAGGAAAACTTTTCAGCATGCTGAATACCTTCCTGTTCATCGCGGGTGTGAATTTCAGACATCGCTCCCCCGCTTTCCCTGACCCCTGCCTTTGCGGTGTGTGTGTGTGTGTGTGTGTGTGTGTGTGTGTGTATGTGTGCACTGATGGTCGATCCAGCTCGCAGCTTCATCGCTGACAGTCGATCCAGCTCAAGGCTTTTCAGGCGATTGCCCTCGAGCTTGAAGGTCGAAGACAGTTGGTGAAAAGTTGCGTTAGTGGGACAGGCCCTTTACAGTGCACCTTTTTAGTCAAATGATCAAAAGGGTATTTGAAATTCAAAAGGGTATTTGCCGGTCTTCAGACATGGCAAACACTGAGCTGGAGTGATCCCTGGCCTCCTATCTGCTTTTGTGACCTGAACTATCTGTACGAGTCATCTCAAGGCAAATGAAAAATACTGCCAATGCTCGTAGTAACATGTTAATCAGCATCACTGACCTTTCACCGCCCATATTCCCTGTATTAAAGTATTAATTACTCCCAGTCAGCTACGCTGAAACCGATGCTTAATTCCAAGTTCTAACATGGGTAGAGATTACAGGAAAAAAATTCAAGGACATGCTCATAGCATCCTTAAAAATGAAATAATCCCCCTACTCCTGCTTCATGACCCTTCAAAGTGGGGAATGACCATTATGAGAATTTCAATGTGTAACTTTGGAACAACACCCACCTTCCATTTAAATATTATTTTGCAGCAAACCTTACTTGGGAATTGAATGAACATTTAATTCTCTAATTTTAGGTGACCTCTAACAGCCCCTCCCTCTCCCCTTTCTCCCCAACACCCCCCAGTGCCTCATCTATTTCTCCCCCTCTCCCTCCTCCTCCACTACATTTCTTCCTCTGGCTTCACGATTTGCAACTCTTCAATCAGACTGCCAGACATTATCCTGCCTCTCCTCTCTCCCATCTTTCTTCCTCTGCACAAAGAGACAGAAAGTGCCGGAATAACTCAGCAGGTCATGGAGCATCCATGGAGAACATGCATCAGTCAGAAGAAGGGTTCTGGTCTGAAACGTCAACCATCCATGTTCTTCAGAGATGTTGCCTGACACACTTCAGCACTTTGTGTCCTTTAAGTCAATATAAGTTTGTTAATTCATAGCAACAATATGTTTTGACTGTAGTAAGCAAGGGAGTATTATGTCTGAACGCAGGGCTGACCATGTCATGGCTAGCCAAATCATGACAATCAACCAATGACTGAACGTAAAGAAAAAGAAAATGCTCCAGAAAACCACAGAAAACATGTCTAAATAACAAATGAGGAGGATAAGCAATGTGAGGAGTGTCATTTACATAACTACATGCCACATATAGTGATTAAAAACAGCAATTTCACAGTTAAAGTAATATTTAGCAGTCAAGACACTGATCAGAGTATTGATGCCATTGCAAACTGCTCCATTGTGGGAAGTGTGCAAATGGCCAAAGATTGGGGAAAATTCAATTCAAAGCAAGAAACACATCACAATTAAGAAAATATTTGGGAATTCCAGGACAAATGGAGTGTGTATCCCTTTCTACCACATGTGAGCAAAAGTAAGTCTGATTATGTAAAAAAATTATCTACCAAGGCATAATGAGATTGAGGATAGATGGGCAAAATATATTTTGTACAAATACATCAAAAGAATCATCAGTAACAATATGGCAACATGTTTGCAAACACTAGCATTAAAGGGCACCAAACGCATGGATGTATGTATCAAACCAAAATGTTGACCTAATCAATTATAAATCCAGCGCTGTGTTAAATGTCCAGGAGAAAAGTGAAATAAACTGGAGAAACATTGTTGGGCCTCGTCATGATTTCCAAAGCGGATAAAAGCTTTTGGTTTGGCAGAGATGATAGAGTGACTCTAACTAAAGTGGTGAATGATAGGCCAATACTACTTACTCAGAACAAATTTCTATGCTGAAATTGGCAGGGACAAACATTTTCATAAAATTAGACCTGCTTCAAGGCCACTTTAATATAGACACAGATGTTCAGCACTACTTGACAATTAATGTTCACAAAGCGTTCTGGACTTATGTAAAGATGCCATAGGGTTAAAACATCTCCAAAGATATTCCAGATATCTTTGGATACGATACTGCTAGTGATAAAGTTTTATTTGTGCAATCTGAGTTACATTCTAATTGCAACCATTAGTGAGGAGGAAATCCTTTACGGATTTGAGGAAGTATTCAGAAGATATCATCAACATAATGTAATCCCTATAAAAAGCAAAAGTGCCTTTGGAGTGATTTATTTAGGTCTGCATGAAGAGGAAAATGGACTGCTTCCAGATGAGGAAAAATTGTAGACGTCATCAGAGGTAATACATCTAAAATGTTACTAATCTCAGGTTAATTCTTGGAATGGCCCAGCATTATGTTATGTTTCTATCTGACCTTGTCGCAGGACATGTTACATTGCATCTCCTATTGGCCCACTACTTGCATTCGTCATCATCAGCGGCTCCCTTCACCTCAACTCTCTGGTCTTCGAGACCAAACTCAGCGGGTCTTTCTTCACGAGGAAAAATACTAACCTTTCTGTCAAGGGCCTCCTTTATTGCCAGAGTGTGGCCATACGCAAACTGAATTTTTTCATCAATATTCAATGTGTGTGTATGTCTGAAAGCTGTATGATCATGTTTGAAGTCAATTAATTTGATGGCTGTATGTATGATGACTGTACTTTTAAATGATCTGAATTTTAATATTTCCCAAATCTGAGTGAGCGCCAATGTGTTTGAAAGATTATGAAGAAGTTCAAATGGAAGCCCAATGTTCCCATATACATCAGCAAGTGAGCAGATGATGATATGAAGCTCACCCTCTTAAGGTAAGAATATGGAAATATAACTTCTGAACCACAGCTTGGTTGGGGTGGCTTTGGTCCTGGAATGGCAGCCATACAATTCCCATTCATCCTATAAATTACCTCCACTCCAGCAGAAAGCTTGTTGGAGATGATATAAAATATCACAGCGAGGAAGGTTGTGAAACATCTAGGAACGATGATACAGCCTTGCTTGAGCCTGAAATTGCACCGTTATTGGCTCTGTGATGGACTTTTTGATTCTAATCATGGCATGAATGTCATTATGTAACAGACATGGGGCAGGGGTGAATTTTTGCAAACAGCTACATTTGCAAAGGGTTTTTCACAGTCCATTTTGATCGTCCAAGTCGAAAGCTTTTGCAAAATTAAAAGGCTATACATCTGAATGCCGTTCCCTCCATTTTCCTTGAAGCTTATACACAGTGAAGATTGTGTCCACTGTGGCTTCCGACGCAAGGGATCCACCTCAAAGAGAAGATATTCAGCCACAGGGAGGAGAGAGTTAAGGAGAATTCTGGTGAGGGGCCTGGGGCAGAGACCAGGGAGTCTCCACTGTAGTTCTCAACATAGAATCTGCGTCTTTTCCTGAAGATGTTTACAATTATTCCATCCTGGCATTTACTTCTCTTCTCAGATGCAAATTTGTGACTGTTACCCTTCTTTGTCAATGTTTTGCAAAATAAGGCCCTCCATCAACATTCTCCAGTGCAGAAAATCACCTCCTCTCCCATAAACACCATCACAGAAAAGATCCATGTTTTGACCCTGGAAAACTTCCCATATCTTGGGAGCATCCTCTCAGTGAAGATCAACAGGAAGATGAAAGTAACAATTGCCTTCAATGCACTAGCACAGCCTTTTTCTGTTGAAGGAGCTTGGTGACCTCAAACCTGTCACAGAGCTCATGGTTTACCCGGCAGGAACAATCCCTACCCTCCTATATGCTCTGCAATATGGACTACATGCAGAGGACACCTCAACGTTCTGGGAAGGTGGCTTCAATGTTGTCTTCACAAAATCCTCCAAATCCACTGATAGGAAAGGGAGCACATTATCAGCTCCCAAAAACCAAATCCGCAGCAAATTAGGCCCCTCCGTGATCCCAACTATATCATAATTATTAATAGCTATCTGCACATTCAACTCATCCACCTTATTACAAATGCTCCTCGCATTGAGACACAAAGCCTTCAGGCTTGTTTTTACAACACTCTTGGCCCTTTTACAATTATGTTGAAAAGTGGCCCTTTTAGATTTTTGCCCTGGATTGTTTTCCTGCTACTATTCACCTCGCTACCTATTGCTCCTATCCTCATTTTACACCCCTCTGTCTCTCTGCTCACACATTTAAGAAATCCACCACTTCTTATTCTCCGTTTGTTATTTTTTTCTTCTTTCCTCCCTACGTGTTGCGTGTGACTGCTTCTCTTCTCTGCCTCCTGCCTCACAAACGGACTACTTGCCTTCTCTATTTGAGTCACTCCCCCCAACCGATCTAGTTTAAGGTCTCCCCAGTAGCCTTTGCAAATCTCCCCGCCAGGATATTGGTTCCCCTCGGGTTCAAGGCAACCCATCCTTTTTGTACAGGTCACACCTTCCCCAAAAGAGGTGCCAATGATCCAGAAACTTGAATCTCTGCGCTCTGCACCAGTCCTTTAGCCACGCATTTATCCTCCACCTTGCTCCATTCCTACTCTCACTGTCGCGTGGCACAGGCAGTAATCCTGAGATTGTTACCTTTGCGGTCCTTCTCCTTAACACTCTTCCTAACTCCCTAAATTCTCCTTTCAGGACCTCCTCTCTTTTTCTACCTATGTCATTGGCACCTATATGTACCACGACCTCTGGCTCCTCTCCCTCCCATTTCAAGATATCTTGGACACGTTCAGTCACATCCCGGACCCTGTCACCAGGGAGGCAAACTACCATCCGGGTCTCCTGACTGCATCCACAGAATCGCCTATCTGACCCCCTAACTATAGAGTCCCCTATTACTGCTGCCCTTCTCTTCTTTTCCTTACCCTTCTGAGCAACAGGGCCGGTCTTTGTACCGGAGGCCCGGTCGCTGTTGCTACCCCCAGGTAGGCTGTGCCCCCCATCAGTACTCAAACAGTACTTATTGCCAAGGTGCACAGCCACCGGGGCACTCTCTAGTCCCTGCCTCTGCCCCTTGCCTCTCCTAACCGTGACCCACTTTTCTGCCTCTTGTGGTTTTGGAGTGACCACCTGTCTGTAGCTCCTCTCTGTGGCTTCCTCACTCTCCCTGACCAGATGGAGGTCATCGAGCTGCTGCTCCAGGTACCGAATACGGTCCATTTGGAGCGCCATCTTGACGCACCTGGCGCAGATGTGGAAGTCTGGAGAGCTATCTGACTGCATGACCTCCCACATCTGACATCCAGAACAGTAAACTGCCCTGGCACTCATCCTCCCCCTTACCCTGGATACAATACAATACAATATACAATGCAATGCAAGGATTTTTGCTGAAAGAAATCAGCAGGGATCTGACTGCCAATCAGCTGCTCCCTCGAGTCGTCTTCCACCAATCAGCGGCTTCCTCAACTGCGAGCTGCGAATGGAACGTTACGGATTTGGGCTCCTCCCACTGCAACCGCTCCTGGGCCTCTGTCTATATATAATCTGTATTATATATATATATTTTTTTATTTTTAATTTTTATTAAACACAAAACGTTATCCTTTAAACTTTACTAATAAATACTGAACCCTTAACTCCCAGAATCCTTAACTCCCAGTTAATGTATTAATGAAATGTAAAAATGTAAACCCCGGGTTGCACCCAATCAGCTGCATCCTCTGGTCCTCTTCAACCAATCAGAGGCTTCCACCAGATTCCCTCTCTGGAAGATGGAACCAAAGATGGAACGTTGCAGATTTATACTCACAGCGCAGGTAACTCCACCCTCTCGCATCAACGGCTCCCCGGGCCTCTGTGAAAAGCAAGCCCCGCGCTAGATTTATACTCACAGCGCAGGTAACTCCACCCTCTCACACCAACGGCTCCCCGGGCCCTTACCTTCCAGGTAAGCTCAATACAGTGGCGGACACTAGGTCACGCAAATTCAATGACAACACCAAATGGATGTTGGACCACCAGGTATTTACTGACATTGTAGCTCGGTATGGAATGCCAGGTATTGACCCTCTTTGCCTCTAGACTTAATCACCAGATACCAACATATGTTGCATGTGAACCAGACTCTGGGGCAGCAGCGATGGACGCTTTCTCGCCACACTGGGGGGATCAGTCGGGTCTTGCGAAAAATTCATCAAGACTCCGCATCGGGTATTTTGGTTGTACCCGATTGACCTACTCAGCCATGTGGTACTCGACATGGTCTCAGAACCATGTATTCCAATCTCCACATGCCCGAGTTTGCTGGTACATCCTGTGACAGGGGAGAGTCGCCCGTGCCATGACCGAATTAACCTATTGATTTGCAGGATTTGAAAAGACCACTCCTGGAATTTGGACTGTTGGACCTAACTATGAACGTCATCACGGCATCATGCAGAGAGTCCACCTGGAAACAGTACCTCACCTATATACACAAATTGGAGGTATTTTGTACCAGGATAAACACTACTTACAACACAGCCACCATTACGGATGTGCTGGAGTTCTTGGCGAGTCTACATTTCGATGAAGGCTTGAGCTACAGTGCCATCAACTGTGCTAGAAGTGCCCTCTCTTCATACCTGGGACAGGGATTAGAACACCATGGAGTCGAATCTCACCCTCGGGTATTTTCAACTCGAATCCCCCCTGGCCTTGATATTCCCAGATCTGGGATATTGGCATTGTCCTAACCCTGCTCAGAGATTGGGCACCAGCTACGTCCCTTTCACTAAGTAAACTCACGTATAAAATGGTGATGCCGATGGCTCTTGTAACGGCGCAGCGGGTCCAGAGTCTGCACACACTAAGACTGGACGCCATGGTAACATCCAAAAATAAGGTAACCTTCCACATTTATGAGTTACTTAAACAGAACAGGCCTGGATCATCTGGCCGCAAATTGGAGTTCCTGGCTTACCCCATAGATAGTTGCCTATATATAGTGATCCACCTTCTACATTACGTGGAGGTCACCAAAAGTCTCAGGGGCACAGAAATGGCTCTATTGATAAGCCATAAATGGCCTCATCAAAGAGTAACCGTGCAGACCATCTCAAGATGGCTTAGGGTGGTATTAGGTGCAGCGGGAGTGGACACTGATGTTTTTATATCTCATTCCACCAGGGCAGCAGCTAGTACATCAGCAGCAAGGATGATCGAAGTTCCTATGGACCACATCCTTGCAATGGCGGATTGGTCTAATGAAAGAACCTGCCAGCGGTTTTATAACAAACCTGTGGCCACACCTGAGAAATTTACAGACACGATTTTGAGTTTTGTATTATAATTTTCCCCAAAGTTAGGGGTTATTATTATTATTATTATTATTATTTTTAATAAATACATTATTGTTTTTCAGCACTGTTTCATGTCTGAAATATGTTAACATACTTCCTCCATTGGTTATTATGGCAGTTTGTGAGCATGGACTCGTTTCCAGGGCATGAAATCACAGAGCTTTGAAGTCTTCATGTAGTCACTCATGTGACTCCGAAGTAAAATAGTAAGATTAAATGAGAACTTACCAGTTTGAAGTTTGATCCTTATTTTATGAGGAGTTACGATGAGGGATTCCATGCCCGCCGCTCCCAACCCTCTATTATTTAGTTCTCTTATCTTACTATCTTTAGTCAACTCTACTATCTGTGATTTCACACCGCTGCTTTGAAGAATGTCACGATTGCATGCTGGCGGGGTTTTCACGTAATCCCTCATCGCAACTCCTCATAAAATAAGGATCGAACTTCAAACTGGTAAGTTCTCATTTAATCTTACTATTAACTCTGTCAAGCATGTAGCTGTGTTGAATCTGCCTATGATTTTCCAAGTGCCACTTCCTTTGGCATTTTGCTAACGGATGTCAGGCTAATCAGTTTATAATTCTTTATTTTCTCTCTCCCTCCTTTCTTTAAAACTAGTATTGCTTCCTCTAGTTTCTAATCAGGATGGGCTGTTCTAGAATCTGGGGTATTGGAAAGATCATTGTTGTTGTTTTCCCTTGCTCTGCAGTACCTTCCATAAGACCTCTGTGATAAATATGGTATTGGATCCATATATTTATACTTTCTCACTATCTCACTATTCATTCTATTTAATTATTCGCTGCTGTTAAAACCTGTTGCTGTTGCGTATATTAGCTTCAGAATTTCTTGCTGGTTTTTTAATGGAATTAAAGCAGTGTTTTATTTTGTTCTAATGCTATTTTAAAGATGTTTGACATTTATGAGCTTCTCAGAATAGCATAGCCAGGTTGTCCTCTATAATACCCACTGTGTCAACTTTGATATATCATATTACATTGACCTATTGAAAGATTTTTTGTCTGCATAGACATTGTTTCTCGGAGAAGTCAGACTATATACACAAGTCCTGCAAACTGGGTGAATAAGATCGTGGCTGATGAGTGCTTCAATGAATCTTCCCACATTATCACTTTGGCCTCCATGATGCCAAAATATATAATTCATATCCATGCCAACCAGATAGAGTATGTTATGTGTATACCAATCTTCAAGTTGTAAAGAAAAACCATTGAATGTGCAGGTAAGTTTCACTCTTAAGTATAGGCAAAATGCATAGGGTGATGTGAAACACTTCGGCAAAGAATGCAGTTTGAATCCTGGTGTATTAAATAGTAGGGTTTCAGAGAAACAATGCAGAGAAAATAAGCTTGACAAAATTGCTGGAGAAACTCAGCGGGTGAGGCAGCATCTATGGAGCAAAGGAACATGATAATAAGCTTTGGCTGTTCTGCAAGGAAGCAACCACTGTAATTTTACTTTGGAGTCAAATGAGTGATTCCGTGAAGAACCCCGCCAGTCCTCATGCGCGTCATTACATCTGACGCATGGCGCAGCGACCTGCTGGGAGGCACATCGCTCCTCCAGCGGTAAGTTTAAAAACCCTCAGGTAAGTGTAAAACTTAGTCCGAGGTCGTTTTCTGCACTTGGTAATTCTTGTTTCAGGAGCAAGGTCGAGTATGGAGAAAGCGTCGAAGGTGAAGTCAAGGCGAGCCGCCGGGAGAGTAGCTGTGGATGACCGCGGGACGCGGGTAGCGGGTAGAGGGCGGTTGCCTATCTCACTTACCGGGTCGCTGGCGGTACGACCAGCGACAGCAGGCTTGGTGCCTGAGAGTACTGTGGCTGCACCATTGGGGTGGAAAGCCACTAAAAAGTCTGCACAACCCGTAGACTCTCATGAGTCGGGCCGGGAGGGTTCCCCTCCGATAATGGATAATGTCTTTGGACGGTTGTCCAGGATGGAACTCCTAATGGAGAGGATGCTCCACCAAGATACACTCCAACAGGAGGAGTTGTGTCAGCGCGGGTCTCCTTGGAGGCCCGCGCCAGCGGCACCTGTATCAGGGTTGCTTAATGTCTCCCTCTCGGAGGAGGAGAGAATGCGGGGTCAGCTTTATTCTGACGCCGAGTCCGTGGGTACAGCCGTGAAGATTACCCCAAGGGATGAAAGGCACGAGCCAGAGGTGCCAGGCCTGGCAGCAAGATTTGCTATCCCCACAGAAACAGGGGAACTGCTGGGTGCAGAGATGGCCGCAAGTATAAATTACCTGGCCTCACACCAGCTTCAAGAGCATACTATGGAGGAAACGTCCAAAAGATATGAGACCCCTGCCAACTGTGTCCTGCTCAAAGGGCCGGCAGTTAACCACGCCATTTGGGGTCACATGGACGTAGGTATCCGAGCTCATGATATGAGGCTTCAGAAGATACTGAAGCTGCTCGCTTCGGGCAATACAGCGTTCGCCAGGTTGGTAGATGGAGGGCACCTCTCTGATGTACAGCAGGATGCCCTGGCCCTCATGTGCAATGCATATTTTGAGATAAATTGCCTGAGAAAGACTGCCATCCACCCTACTATCAACCCTAAGTTCACGGCTGTGTGCAAGCCCAGTAATATCCAGCCACCGAATCTGCTGTTCTCTGCAGATCTCTGAAAAAGAGTCAAGGTGCTGGACGATGAGGCAAGAATGGTCGGACTCATCAAAGCACTGACGGCCAACAAAACCACGCTTCGGCGGCAATACCCCTACAAACGGCTCGCTGAAACCGGTTCAGGTCAAGGACCAAGCTGGCCATTCACAAATATGCGCAGCTGGCGCACTCCAACAGGGATACGGGTGAACATGACCTTACCCTCCAAAAACCGGGGACAGAGAATTCCACCAGTAACCATGGAGTTAGATGGGTCTGGTTCTTGTCGGAACATATTAAGTGGGGATCACCTACAAGTTGGGGGGAGGTTACACTTGTTCTTGAAGGAATGGTATGGGATAACAGCAGATTTGTTGATGCTGCACAGTATACAAGGGTTTCGAATTGAATTCCTTCCCAATTTGCGTCCACCCACACAGCATACACCATGTGTACATTGTTTTTTTCACAACAAGAGAATTTGGAGGTACAAGCTGAAATTGAAAAGTTATACAAAAAGGGGTAATTGAGAAGGCGGTTCACCAATCTCACCAATTCGTGTCTAATATTTTTCCTAGGCCAAAGAAGGATGGGGGATGTTGAATCGTCCTTCACTTAACGAGCCTTAATCCCTTTGTGCAGTATAAATATTTCAAAATTGAAACTTTTGTTACTGCCAAACAACTGTTTCCAGAGGAGGTTATATGGCATGTATGGATTTTAAAGATGCATATTATTCAGTGCCTGTTCATAAGGATCATCGGAGATATTTGAAATTTAGCTGGATAAGGCAATTATGGCAATTTAAAGCATTGCCTAATGGGTTAGCCTCGGCCCCTAGATTATTTACAAAACTGTTAAAACCAGGGCTGGGGCTACTCCGGGCTCAGAGTCATGTTGTAATGGCTTATTTGGATGATATCTTAATAATAGGAAAGACTCTGGAAGCAGCAGAATTATCTGTTTCAGCTGTTAAACTCATGTTTGAGAAATTGGGGTTTCTCATCCATACAGTTAAATCCAAATTGATACTAGTTAGAGTTATTGATTATTTGGGATTCACCATTAACTCAACTCACATTTCTGTGACTCTGCCCAGGGGCAAGAGATTAGACTTAATTGAAGGCTGTAACAAGCTCATGATGGAGCAGCAACCTTCAATTAGGCAGGTGGCCAGCATGATTGACAAATTAGTGGCTGACTTTCCAGCTGCACAGTTTGGACCTTTCATTTACCAAAATTTACAACATGCAAAGGTGCAGGCACTCAGGATACATGCAGGTCATTTTGACAGGCCCATGCAATTACCAGCTGAAGCCATTGCTGAAGTGCAGTGATGGATAGTGAACATTTCGAGTTGCTCCAGTAAAGTTCTGTTTGAGAAACATTCAGTTGTTTTACAGACTGATGTTAGGGCCCTAGGAAGGGTTGCTACTGATACCATCTCTAGCTTTGGAGGCAGATGGAATATGCATGAGGCATTTATTTTCCAATCATATGGGATTAACTATTTAGAACTGTTGGGAGCATTCTATGGTCTTAAGGCTTATTGTACTTGTATGCATCACTTGGCGTATGTTAATTACATGGGTGGAATCAAGTCGGAAACTTGTGATAGATTGGCTAACCTTATTTGGCACTGGTGTATTACAAGAAACATTTGGGTTTCAGCTATCTACCTACCAGGTAGATTCAACATGGTGGCGGACACCAGGTCACACAAATTCACTGACAACACAGAATCATGTTGAATCATGATGTATTTAATGATATTATTGCTCAGTATGGGATGCCAGATATTGATTTGTATGCATCCAGACTCAATCACCAGTTACCGAAGTGTTAAAGAAGGAACTGCAGCTGCTGGAAAATCGAGGGTACACAAAATGCTGGAGAAACTCAGCGGGTGCCGCAGCATCTATGGAGCGAAGGAGATAGGCAACGTTTCAGGCCGAAACACTTCTTCAGACTGAATAAGGGTTTTGGCCCGAAACGTTGCCTATCTCCTTCGCTCCAAAGATGCTGCTGCACCTGCTAGGTTTCTCCAGCATTTTGTGTACCCACCTGTTACCGAAGTTTGTTTCATGGCAACCAGACCCAGGGGCAGTAGTGGTAGATGCATTCTCGCTACACTGGGGTGGAATGTTTTTATATGCATTTCCTCCATTTTGCCTCATCAGTCGGCACTTGCTCAAGATCAAGCAGGACTCCGCCTCAGGAGTTTTGGTGGTACCCGACTGGCCTACACAGCCATGGTTCCCACTCATTTTGGGAATAATAACACAGCCTCTTATAACTGTCCCGAAATGTAGTTACCTACTGGTGCATCCTGTAACTGGGGAGCAACATCCATTACATGACCGTATTGATCTATTGATTTGCAGATTCTAAGGAGGCCATACCTAGGGCTTGGACTATCTGATCGTACCGTGGATGTGATCACTGCGGCCTGGAGGGATAGCACCAAAAAACAGTACATCTCTCATGTCAGGAAATGGGAGGTGTTCTGCTTACGGGGGAACATAACATACCACATGGCACGCATCTCAGATGTGCTACAGTTTCTGTCAACACTATATTTTGATGAAGGGTTGAGCTATAGTGCCATCAATAGTGCCAGGAGTGCCCTGTATCTTACTTATGGCTGGGGTCGGAACAACATTCTGTTGGATCTCACCCTTTAATATCCCAGTTTATGAAGGGTATTTTTAATTCCAATCCCCCCAGGCCCAGGTACTCTGAAATCTGGGATGTGAGCATGGTACTCACACTGCTTCACCAGTGGGCTCCAGCCACATCCCTGTCTTTGCCCAAAATCACCCTAAAGGTGGTCATGCTCATGGCACTGGTTTCAGCGCAACGGGTCCAGACGTTGCAGAAGCTGCGACTGGACAGGATGGTGTCATCTGGAAATAACATAACGTTTTACATTTATGATTTAATTAAACAGAGCAGACCAGGGGTGTCATGGTTCAAGCTTAATTTTTCAGCATACCCCACGGATTTACGATTGTGTATAGTTTCGCACTTGCAACATTACAGTGGCTTGCAAAGGTTTTCATACCCCTTGAACGTTTCCACATTTTGTCACGTTACAACCACAAATGTAAATGTATTTTATTGGGATTTTATGTGATGGACCAACACAAAGTGGCACATAATTGTGAAGTGGAAGGAAAATGATACATGGTTTTCAATTTTTTTTACAAATAAAAGACTGAAAATGTGGCGTGCAAAAGTATTCAGTCCCCTTTACTCTGATACCCCTAAATAAAATCCAGTGCAACCAATTGCTTTCAGAAGTCACCTAATTAGTAAATAGAGTCCACTTGTGTGTAATCTAATCTCAGTATAAATACTTTTCGCTCCTTAGAAACCGAAACGTCGCCTATCTCCTTCGCTCTTTAGAAAAGTGAGCAACACCGCAAGTTGGAGGAACAGCACCTCATATTCCGCTTGGGGAGTCTGCATCCTTTGGGCTTGAACATTGAATTTTCTCAATTCTGTTAACCCCTGCTGTCTCCTCCCCTTCCCACCTCTCCCTCAGCCCTCAGGCCCTGGCATTCCCTCTCTCTGTATCTCTCTCCCCCACCCTAGTCGCACTAGCTTCTCATTTTCACACCACAAACAGCTTACAATGGCTTGTTCCCTTTATCATCGATACTTTTTTGCATATCTTTCATTCATTGTTCTTTATCTCTCCACATCACCATCTATATCTCTCGTTTCCCTGATCCCTGACCAGTCTGAAGAAGGGTCTCGACCCGAAACGTCGCCTATCTCCTTCACTCCTTAGATGCTGCTGCACCCGCTGAGTTTCTCCAGCTTTTTGTGTAACCCTCAGTATAAATACAGCTGTTCTGTGAAGGCCTCAGAGGTTTGTTAGAGAACATTGGTGAACAAACAATGTCACGAAGCCCAAGGAACACACCAGACAGATCAGGGATGAAGTTGTGGAGAAGTTTAAAGCAGGGTTAGGTTATAAAAAAATATCCCAAGCTTTGAACATCTCACAGAGCACTGTTCAATCCATCATCCGAAAATGAAAAGAGTATGGCACAACTGCAAACCTACCAAGACATGGCCGTCCATTTAAACTGACAGGCGGACAAGGGGAGCATTGATCAGAGAAGAAGCCAAGAGGCCCATGGTAACTCTGCAGGAGCTGCAGAGATCCACAGCTCAGGTGGGAGAATCTGTCCACCGGACAACTATTAGTCGTGCACTCCACAAATCGGGCCTTTATGGAAGAGTGGCAAGAAGAAAGCCATTGTTGAAACAAAGCCATAAGAAGTCCCGTTTGCAGTTTGCCACAAGCCTTGTGGGGGACACAGCAAACATGTGGAGGAAGGTGTTCTGGTCTGATGAGACCAAAATTGAAGTTTTTGGCCTAAATGCAAAACGCTATGTGTGGCGGAAAACTAACAATTAGTAGGTTCAAGGGGTATGAAAACTTTTGCAAGCCACTGTATATCAAGGTCACCAAGAGCCTCAGAGGCTCGGAATCAGCATTAATTATCAGCCACAAAAAGTCGCATAAGAAAGTGTCGGTACAGACCATTTCGAGATGGTTAAAACAGGTTCTGGTTTGTGCAGGAGTGGACACTGACAATTTTAAATCTCACTCCACCAGGGCGGCATCAACGTCAGCAACGAGGGCAATGGACGTCCCTCTCGACCATATCCTCGCGGCCGCAGGATGGTCAAATGAACTGACTTTTCAAAGGTTCTATAACAAACCACTTACCGGACCGGGGGTATTCACACATTCTATTTTAGGTTCTGTTTCATAGCTTCCCCTGGGAGAGAGGGGTCGCTATTGTTTTTCTTTGTTAAATAAACCATTCACATGTTCAATCAATGCCATGGTTCAGTGCATCATTTATTATTCACTCATCCTGGGTCAATTGGTGCAGTGAGACGCCTGGATTCGTATCTACGGCATGAAATCACAGAGCTTTGAAATCTTCATGGAATTACTCACGTGACTCCGAAGTAAAATAGTAAGATTAAATGAGAACTTACCAGTTTGAAGTTTGATCTTTATTTTATGAGGCATTACGATGAACGATTACGTGCCCACTGCACCCAACCCTCATATCACAAAGGTCATCTGGTAGTTCTAGGTTTCTAATCTTACTATGTTACTTCAATTACTGTTACCTGTGATTTCACACCGCTACTTTGAAGATCGACGTGCATGCGGACTGGCGGGGTTCTTCACGTAATCGCTCATTGTAACTCCTCATAAAATAAAGATCAAACTGGTAAGTTCTCATTTAATCTTACTATTTTTAGTAAAACAAAAAGTGTTGGAGTAACTCAGTGTGTTTGGCAGCATCCCCGGAGCACATAATTAGGCAATGTTTTGGGGTGGGACCTTTCTTCACACTGAAGAAAAGTCCCAACTCAAAACGTCTCCTCTTCATGTCCTCCGGGGATGCTACCTGACTCGCTGAGTTACTCCAGCACTTTGTGTTTTCCCAAGATTCGAACATCTACAGTTCCTTGTGTTTCTGTTAATCTTGCATCATCATCTGAATCATTTGGAGACTGTTATCAAGATTAAGAAGTTGTTCCACTGGCGAGTCATGCCACACCCTGACTGTCATTTTCCCAGAATCATATCTTCAAACAACAGGTCAGACTCTTCCATCATAATCCTGTGGATATCTTAACCCACTAACAGGGACAAAGATAGCAAAGATGTGATGGACTGTTTATGGATCAGAAAGAGTGGTCCGCGATGTCTTCTGCTTGAATTCTAGACCCAATGAAGTCTAATGGTATGACAAATACTGGCAAGGGATCATTTGTCAACCACCTGTTGCCTTTTCTCAGCTGATGAATCACAGGTCCTCCATGTTGAACAACACTTGGACGATGGATTGAAAGTGCAAAGGCATTGAATGAAGACTGGGTGGGGAACCAAAAACGGCACAGTAGCACTTCAATTGGCAAGCAGTCTGAATCCAGATAGAAATAGCTGCCAGAATGAATCTGACATAGCAACAATCCCATCTATCTCAGCAATACTCATTCTCAGCAATGTACCAGTAGCAGATACATTAGAACATAACAGCTTTGGTAGAAGTGATGACCCGGCGTTCTTATGCAGTCTATGTCACATCTTCACGTTGTGCTGTATGTCTATCCTTCTTAGACAATAATTTGGCATTTAAGATGATGGCTTCCACTTGTGTTCTTTCAGTTTCAAGGAAGCTGATGAGGCCAATTTGAATCCACAGACCCTGCCGCAAGTGGAACAGCAGGTGGTGGATGCCAGGTGAGTAGTTGGGGAAGTGAGGTGCTCCTTCCACCATTTCCGCTGTGTTTTGTGTGTGCCAGATGCAGGGTTACACGATCTTCAGTGCTCTTACAGGTGTTTCTCATCTATTTTGATCTGTCACTTCATTGGAGTTGTAGTTTCCCCAGAAAGTTTGAAAATGTTCTTAAATTGGTCCTCTGCCTTCCTGATAGTCTATTGCCTTGATGGTGGCTGAGGCAGTGTGTCAGTTTGGTGAGTCTGATATTGGACATGAAAACAATGTTGCCTGCCCATCATGCAAAGTGGAATTGATTCCCAACAGACATGACAGATCAATATTGGGCATTCCTGGGGCAAAGTCAGTCATCATCAGCAGTAGGAATGTACAATGCAGTAATCTCTTGCCCCAGCAGATTCCTCATTCAGCTGTTGCAATCAAGGCAGGAGATTAACCCAAGTTCAGGCGGAACTGCAGGACAGGGGAGGGGGTGGCATGCTATGTGTAATACCAGGTTTACCAAAGAATGGCAACATTCCTGCTCCTAATGGACTCCCCATGTGGGTGTTCTACCCTCTCTGGACATTTTTTTTTGCAATAACATTGCAACATCAACCATCTTAACTTCACCAATCCACGTACACACTTCAATCTCACCCCTTCTGAATGCACAGCTCTCCTCTCAGTAACAACTCCAAGGAATTTGAAAGGTGAAAGATGAAAGATTTAATAGAAACCTGAGGAGCAATTTTTTACATGGATCGGAAAGGGTTGGAGGAATATGGGCCATACGCGGGCTGGTGGGACTAACGTAGCTAAGTGCTGAAGGGCCTGTTTCTGTGCTGTGTAACTCTACACGTGCATGATCTTTCTCATGGTTCTCCCGAGATCACTGCTGTTACAAAAGCCAGTCATCCGCCAATTTGATTCACTTCATGTGGCACCAAATTAGTTGACAGTACAGGATATATCAAAAGTTATGAGACCAGACACCATTCCACTACAGTCCTGAAGACATGCTACTTAAATCTAGGAATAAGGGATCTAGGAATAACTGTGCATAGTTCCCTGAAGGTGGAATCACATGTAGGTGGGCAAATTAATGGAAAGGATACTTAGAGATAATATATATAAGCATCTGGATAAACAGGGTCTGATCAGGAACAGTCAACATGGATTTGTGCCGGGAAGGTCATGTTTGACAAACCTTCTTGAATTTTTTGAAGCGGTAACTAGGGATATTGATGAGGGTAAAGCAGTGGATGTTGTCTATATGGATTTCAGTAAGGCCTTTGACAAGGTTCCCCATGGAAGGTTGGTTAAGAAGGTTCAATCTTTGGGTGTTAATGGTGGAGTAGCAAGATGGATTCAACAGTGGCTGAATGGGAGATGTCAGAGAGTAATGGTGGATGGCTGTTTGTCAGGTTGGAAGCCGGTGACCAGTGGGGTGCCTCAGGGATCTGTGTTGGGTCCACTGTTGTTTGTCATGTACATCAATGATCTGGATGATGGGGTGGAAAATTGGATAAGTAAGTATGCAGATGATACTAAGATAGGTGGAGTTGTGGATAATGAAGTAGATTTTCAAAGTCTACAGAGAGATTTGGGCCATTTGGAAAAGTGGGCTGAAAGATGGCAGATGGAGTTTAATGCTGATAAGTGTGAAGTGCTACATCTTGGCAGGACAAATCAAAATAGGACATACATGGTAAATGGAAGGGAATTGAGGAATGCTGTGGAACAGAGGTATCTAGGAATAACTGTGCATAGTTCCCTGAAGGTGGAATCGCATGTAGATAGGGTGGTAAAGAAAGCCTTTGGTGTGCTGGCCTTTATAAATCAGAGCATTGAATATAGGAGTAGGGAAGTAATGTTAAAATTGTACAAGGCATTGGTAAGACCAATTCTGGAGTATGGTGTACAATTTTGGTCGCCTAGTTATAGGAAGGATGTCAACAAAATAGAGAGAGTACAGAGGAGATTTACTAGAATGTTGCCAGGGTTCCAGCAACTATGTTACAGAGAAAGGTTGAACAAGTTAGGTCTTTATTCTTTGGAGCGCAGAAGGTTAAGGGGGGACTTGAGTGAGGTCTTTAAAATGACGAAAGGGATAGACAGAGTTGACGTGGATACGTTTTTCCCATTGAGGGTAGGGAAGATTCAAACAAGAGGGCATGACATGAGAATTAAGGGACAGAGGTTTCGGGGTAACGTGAGGGGGAACTTCTTTACTCAGAGGGTGGTGGCTGTGTGGAATCAGCTTCCAGCAAAAGTGGTGGAGGCAGGATCGATTTTAACATTTAAGAGTAAAGTGGATAGGTATATGGACGTGAAGGGAATGGAGGGGTATGGTCTGAGTGCAGGTAGATGGGACTAGGGGAAAACAAATGGTCGGCACGGACTGGAAGGGCCGAGAGGGCCTGTTTCCGTGCTGTAATTGTTATATGGTTATATGGTTATAAATAGTCATGTCTCTACTCAAGACATTTCAGTTCTTTTATAACATTAATATCTACCCAACATTGTGTAAATTGTCCTGTTCATAGAAGGAACAAATCCATTCTGGCTAATTACTGCCCAGTCAATCTACACTTAATAATCAGGGAAGGAATTGAAGGTATTGACAACTATTTTACCAACAAACTGCTCACTGGTGCCCAATCTATTTTTTAGCAAGGCCATTGATCAGAAGTTAGAGAAGCCCAGACCTGCATTATGCAAAATCTAGAAAACATTCAAATTTGGGTTGAGAAGTGGTAGCTATTATTTGCGTCACTGAAAAGCTAAGGCACATTATAATCATTTGAAGTGATGCCATTCCTAATATGTTAGGTAGCCAAAGATGGATTACATTTACCCTGGAGATTTTATTTTCAATGACATGCATATTTAAAACTTATGATATATTTTATATATTTGCCAATGTTTATTGTCTAACAAACCTTTTAATCTAATTTCCCAATGTAAAGAATCAATGTCTACCCTCTTTCTGATATAATTGTCTTCAATTTAAGACTCTGATTGCTGTCTCACATAGTGTAAATACCAAATTCTATCTTAATGTGATTATTTTACCACTTTATTAGAATGAGGACATTTGGCCCATCGTCTACTCCACCATTCAATCATGGCTGATCTATCTCTCCCTTCTAACCCCATTCTCCTGCCTTTTCCCCATATCCATCTGACACCTGTACTAGTCAAGAATCTATCTATCTCTGCCTTAAAAATATCCACTAAAAATATCCTCTGACTCCCTACAGCCTGTGTCAAAGAATTCCACAGATTCACCACATGCTGATTAAATAAATTTCTCCTCATCTGCTTCCTAAAAGAATGTCCTTTTATTCTGAGGCTATGACCTCTAGTCCTAGACTCTCCCACTAGTGGAAATATCCTCTCCACATCCATTCCTATCCTAGCCTTTCACTATTCTGTATGTTTCAATAAGGTCCCCCCTCATTCCTCTAAACACCCAAAGTACAAGCCCAGTGCTAACAATCGCTCATCATAGGTTAACCTACTCATTCCTGGGATCATTCTTGTAAACTTCCTCTGGGTCCTCTCCAGAGCCAGCAAATCCTTCCTCGGGTATGGTGTTCAAAATTGCTCACAATATTCCAAATATGGCCTTACCAGCACATTTTAGAGCCACAGCATTACATCCCTGTTTAGGATTAACAGGATAAAACAGGATAAAATTAGGATAAACTGTATCACATTTACAACAGGGGAAGGAACAATGCATTATTATTTGCATTTGTAATGTCTCCCATGATATATAATAAATAACCAAATGACTTATTTATCAGAATCACCTAACGGTTTTCCTAGGTTAGTCCCTTTAGTCACATGCACTCACTATCTGGTTCCCTATTTATCCTATTGCATCTTATGTTGCATTTAATGGGGTGCCCAAAGTAAATAATTCACAGGCAAATTAAATGATTATAATTTGTTTGTGCCACAGCAGTTCAGAGTGAAAACGAGCGAGAATGAACAGTAGTTCTCTTGTTATAAAAGAGTCCGTAGAACTCACTTGTACTAATTGACATTATATCGGCAGTGGGTCTGCTGACTATAATATTGTTGTTGTGATTCTCAAGTTGCTTTCATTGCTTATTTGCCTTCTTCAAGTTTCACAGCAATTTTAATCCATCCATGTTGGATAGATTTGGAGGATATGCAAAATGGATTGATTTGACAGTCTGCTTTTAAAAAAAAAACAGGTAAGTTAATTTAGATGCAAGAGTTGGCCATCAGAATAAAATGTTTGTCTCAGGGATCCAATGCAATCTCATCTCCGCCAACTGCTTGGTGCCAGCTGTTTGACACCACTCAACAATGGATTAGAAAGAACCCCAGGCAACAAAAATGCTGGAGAAACTCAGCGGGTGCAGCAGCATCTATGGAGGAAATGAAATAGGCCACGTTTCGGGCCGAAACCCTTCTTCAGACTGATGATTTATTTTAGAAAGAACCCCATTTGATAAAGAATCATTCAGATAACTGGGAACTGCACTTCTATACAATTCCTCCCCAATAGCAGGGTGCCATTCCTAAGAAATGTTGTAACCTGAGCAGTCGCCCGTGAGAAATGTGGCCTCCTGATTGGGACGAGCAACTATATATGGGAATACCTGGCCTTACCAGCCGATATATTTATTGGTCCACTTCAATTCCTGGCTATAACTGAGGGGCATTGATCAGGAGATTGTCCTTCGCCAGACAGCCCGCTACTGACCCATGCAGACTCCATCACTGCGTCAACTGACTCAAGTCATGGCTATTATCAAACGTAACAATTTTCCCCAATATTTCTTCTGGACACTACTATATACACCACCCTAATTGCCCTTTCTAAATATTCAAATTTGCCACCTGCTGCCTATGAGGTTCTAAAGAAGGATCCTGATCCATAACATCACCTGTCCATCTCCCTCCACAGATGCTTCCTGACCTGCTGAGTTCCTCCAGCAGATTGTTTTTGCTGCCAGGAAATAAGCTTCTACCCAATGTGCTCAATATGCACCTCACCATATCTGTGCATCTGACAATATAATAATGTCTACTTGACGAGAACAGTCAGAACTATGCAGCACTGTCTACCTTCCTTTGTATCTTGCCATAACAGACTAGACATGGCATCTTGAAGGGGCTAAAAGATAAGCCATGAGGTTTTCTCCCCGTTGAATTTTGTGTATTTAGTTGAATTCATTCAATAATATTCATCTACTTCTCCCCTAGTCTATAGCTTTTTAGCAATGCTACTCGATGACTTCCTGGGAAAGGGCTAACTTTTGGCCACCTGGCTGCATCCATCAACTTTGTTTCAGTTATAGTAAAAAAAATAAAACTAAATCTTCCATGCACAAGTGGCTGTGAAATATCAACATGCAAACTCTAGCAATATTACTGATTCAGTAATGTTGAACCATTGAAGAAGAGGTTAAGCGTAGCTGCTGGTTTACAAATAAAGTCATAAGTGCTGGGATAACTCAGCGGGTCAGGCAGCATCTCTGGAGAACATTGACGTTAGTTAGTTAATTTTAAGATGCAGGGAGGGTGGAAGAGGAATGAATAGGACCAAGGGAATATCGCTGATAGGGTGGGGCTAGACTTACCGCAGTATACACTGTTGGTGAAGTCATCTAGTTTATAGGTTAATGAGGGTCGTTAGAGAGAAGGAAGACAAACACATGTGCATGTAAAAGCTGTGACATACAGGACAGAGCTGTAGGGTATGCTTACTTGATCAAATACTGGCAAGGGGAGAGAAAAAAACTGAGACCCTTTGTCAGACTGATTGTGGATGGGAGGGTGGGAGGGTGGGGAGGAAAGCTGAAGGAGAGGAGGGGCAGGACAAAGTCTTGCAAGCAGAAGTTAAAGCATGATGAAACTTTGGAGCCTTTTGAATTATAACCCACACAGGGTTAGCTGCATCAATGTAGCTTGCAGTATGTTTGTACAACAAAGGAAATTAAAATAAAAAAGTGCTGGAATTCTGGAATAAAAACAGAAAATGCTGGAAACACTCAGCAGATAAGGCAGCAATGTTGTAAGAGAAACAAAGTTAATGTGTTAGGCCCACATTATTTTTCAGA
Organism: Okamejei kenojei; assembly: GCA_035221665.1. Classification (NCBI taxonomy): domain Eukaryota; kingdom Metazoa; phylum Chordata; class Chondrichthyes; order Rajiformes; family Rajidae; genus Okamejei; species Okamejei kenojei. The sequence goes on from CM069143.1 coordinate 41,989,128, forward strand.
ACTGGGAACTAGAGAGCAGGGAGGGTGGAAGATGAATGAATGGGACCAAGGGAATATCGCTGATAGGGTGGGGCTAGAGTTGCCGCAGTCATAAACTGTTGGTGAAGTCATCTAGTCATCTAGGGGAGAGAAACTGAGTTAATATGACGGGGGGATAACATACAGCAGAAATGGCAATTACTGGTGCAGAGAAAGTGAGCTACCTGAAAATGTTGAATGTAATATTGTTCACACGGTTGCAATGTGCTTGGACAGTGGGTGTGTGAAGTTAGGAGTCGGTTTATCATATACGAACATGATGTGTTAATGGTTACTGTAATGGCAGTAGGCAAGGGGTAAGTACATTTGCACTGAAAATGAAAAGGTAATGTGTACGCATGTGGAGAGCACTGAAGGTGTGAAGTGGTGGATGGAAATGTTCTGAGTGATTTTGTGGGCAAGAAGAGCACTTTTCAGATGTTACAGAAAGAGATGGAAAAACAAACTCCTTGCTCTTACTCGTAGAAGAAACAAAACTGAATTAATCGAACATTTTATAATCCAAAATCCATGCTGACTACAGCAATTATCAATTATGTGTTACCTTTTCTTACAATAAGTTCTTGCTCCTAAATTACTTTTTCAGGTTTTTCTCATACTGTCCCACTCCCCCAATGTGAAATAAGTATGCAAAGCATTTAACAATTAAGGAATCAACCCATCTGGTGTCCTTGGCAGGTGCCACACTGAGCAGTCAGCCTGGCAGAAGGGCCTGGCTACTGGTCTGGTGGGGAGGACTCTGAACCAGACGGCAGAAGCAGAAAATCCATTCCATTACCTAAACAAAATCCAGTCTCAAGGGAATATGATCCTTAATTCTTGGAAGGGTGTCTGGTTCCAGGCAGAGCCCAGGAATCTGAACCTCACTCTTGTGTCATTGTTTTACTGGCTAGCCACTAAAATATACAAAAAGGGTTCTTGTAAGATGCCTGTAAGATACATTATATAACTGTAAGTGACCAATTTTACATCTGGAATATTCCGGGAGCTGCTCGTTACTCTCCTTTGTACTGGGTGGTGGACAGGATGGAGACAGATATGGGATTGATGTTTACCCCATACCACTCATATTGGATCTTGAAATTCAAACCCATTGCCACCTATTTTCACCCTTGCAAACACCAAGTCTTGTACTTCTGTTTATTTGACCTGTGTCCTTCTCCACACATATTCCTGCAGGCATTCTTAGGCTGGGCATTTAAACAAGCACTACTCTCAATGCAGCCACACATCCAGGAACGGAAGAAGTTGTATGGTACGAGGCAATGGGTTTAAAATAAAACAAATGTAATTGGTCATCAGCATGCTATAAGGAATATCACACATTAGGTCCACATTCACTCCATAAAAATCGCCAAACTGAATCACCGAACACTCCCTTCAGTGGTCTGAAGATGCCACATTACAGAGAATGACATTGTATGCACAGTACAGAAACAAGTTTTCTCATGGTGTGTATATTCAACAAGCCTCGTCCCATCCATCATCTGTGCTTATCAACATAATCCCTCTATTTGTCTCGTTCACAGATGAAACTATTTATTCCTTCTAAATTGTGTGTTTGATTTCTTGACAATTATCTTATAATACTTGGCAATACTTGACTTGTTTATGAGGAAAATATTGATCACTATTCATTCTTTCCTTCACAACCTTTCAAAATGTTAAAGCCAGATTGTTTACACTCAGGTGTCTGTCATCGAGAGCAAATGCTATCCCAATTCCCCAGACGGTTATAACGGGATATAACCGTGGTTACAGCTATGTTGATGTTATGCTATATTCAATTTGCTGTAATATGGGTCCAAGAGAGGGAATATTTAATGTTTATTTTCAATTATCATCATTCCTCATGTGGTGACTAAAATCTACATATTCAATTTCATCCATTTCAATGTGCTACACCATTGATGAGTTTAGTACCAATGATATTGCAGGTCACCTGTAGAAATATGTGAATTTGGACCAAAGTATATTTGGAACAGCACTGGAGTGATTTATACGCAGAAAGACATACTAAAACATGGCGTGAACTTTCTCCAATAGAAGCTGTAGACACAAGAGACAGCAAATGCTGGAATCTTGAGCAAAACACAAAGTACTAGAGGAAATCACCAGGTTAGGCAGCATCTGTGGTGGGAAAGGACGGACAACGTTTTGGGTCAGGCCCCTTCTTCAAACTGGTGGTGCAGAGGTGAGAAAGTCGGAAAAGAGAGGTGGGGTGGGACAAAGCATGGCAATTGATAGGTGGATACAAGTGAGGGGGATGTTTGTCAGGTGGGTGGAGTTAGTGACAAAGGCCAGAGGTGAAAATAATTCAAAAGTGTGTCAGATAAGGAATGAGGTCGAGAATTGTAATGTGAAGCCAGGTGAGGGAAGGAGAAACAGGTGGGTTAAATGTATCTTTTCTTTTCCCCATTTCCCTTTTATCCACCCTCTTTCCTATCCTCATGAACCCTTCCACCAGATCTCTCCCTAAAACATTGCTTAATCCTCCTTTTCTAATCTGACATCTCTTTTTCTCCTTTTCACTTCTAGTCTCTGTCACTTATATCCACACAATTATCATTCACACCTGTCCTCACCTATCTGAAGAAGGGTTTCAGCCCGAAACGTTGCCTATCTCCTTCGCTCCATAGATGCTGCTGCACCCTCTGAGTTTCTCCAGCATTTTGTGTACCCTCCACCTAATACTTGCCAGGCTATGCCCAACTTTCACCTCTCTTTTTTTAGCTTCCTACTCCATGTCTGAAAAAGGATCCCAACCCAAAACTTCACCTGTCCATTCCCTCCACGGACGTGGCCTAATTCGCTGAGTTCCTTCGGCATTTTGTTTTTTCTAAATACAGGTTTCAGTATGTCATTGCTGCACGTTTACCAAGCTTTTGCCAGGAAAGTCATCAGACCTCAAAGGACCCAATTCCTTAGCAGCCATGGACAAGTTGCACAAAAGGCACGGAGGTGAGGAAAAATGAAGGGAAAGGAGATGTGAAAGTGATCTTCAATGTATCTGGTCATTCTCACATAATCCAATACCCCGATAGAGTCACGTGCCAAAAATGAACAATACCACTTGACTGGATGGAGCAAAGAAAAATGATCAGATTTTGACCATTGGAAAATGGTTCTCTCTGATTTCAGGATCAAAATATTCATCAGCTTAGAGATTCTAATGCACATCTCATTGGCGAGTCCAACATGTTGTGCACCTTGAAGAAGGGTCTCGACCCGAAACGTCGCCTATCTCCTTCGCTCCTTAGATGCTGCTGCACCCGCTGAGTTTCTCCAGCTTTTTGTGTAACCCTCGATTCTCCAGCATCTGCAGTTTCTTCATTAACATGTTGTTCACCTTGTTTATTTGTGACACTTATACAATGTTGGAAATTAAGTTTCAATTGCAAGGGAGTGAAAGGTGCACTGGTGATGATGTAATGTCTGATGGATAACATTGTAACTGAAATACTAGGCCCGATTTTGCAATTGGCACAGTTTCGCCCAGAAATTATCACTGTCATAATCGACTCTTGAGTGAAACAGATTTCCCAATGATAAAGAAGGGCAGGAATCAATCTGTTTGAAGCTTTAGTTTTAAGTTTCATAAAGCTCTTGTTCTGGGAGGTGCTGTTAGTGTGTAATATCCTGCTGCATTGTGGTGGGCTAATGAAATTAGTTAAAGTCACCAAGCAAACATGAAGTGGCTGAAGATGTGCCAGCTTCTTAAATTGTGCTATGGATTATCACTTGCTCCTGTTCAAACCTCTTTTTGGATGAGTGCTTCCCCTCTGGGGCTTGGCTGTCTTCCACAGCTCATTAACCCAGGAACTGCACTAAATCACAGCAAGTCCATGTGTGACTGAGGGAAGCATCCACCCCAGTCATACCATGATGTATAGATCCAAGGAGGTTAATAGTAAAGTATTGACAGAATGTGCTACTTAAGTCCACATTCACTGCTTCGTGTAATTAGACCCCCCTTAAAGGTGAGTGGGCTAGGCACAAGGGAGTATAGTGCAGACTCCCCACAAATCAGAAATCATCCCTTACAACCATAGCATTTAGAAGATATATTAATAGAAATTAAATTACTTGGATATCTTTTTAATAGCTTGGATCCAAACACAAGAACTTTAAAATTAAAATAAATCAGATGCTCATTTTCATAAAAGAGGCAATGTTTAAATATTAATTATGCATTAATTATTGTCAGACAAAGAATAAACACTTGTTAAAAATGTATGAAGAGCCTATAGTGAACATCAATTAAAGCCTCAAATCAGAAATTAACAGGAAGTTAACATCTATTAACATACACTTAGAAAAGGTCAAGGGCTGATTGGAGCATGGTACAGTGCACAATGGTTGATGGCTGGTTAATCAGTGGTTGTTGCAATTTGGAAGCTGAGTGGACAATAAAGTGCCTTTACTTATGTTAAGAATAGGAAGATTTAAAAAAATGTTCAATGCCTCTCTTGTATTCTGAACATGGGGGGTTAATCGTTAATTTATCCCAGGTAAGATGGAAACTGTACAAGAGATATGGAGAAACTCCACCCATGCAGAATATTCTCAGCTCTTGCGGGAAACTTGCTTTCTATACAGGACTCGACTTTTTTAAGGAATATGGCTCTCATAGGGGACATCTCGACAATGATCAAAGAGCTCTCAAATAAGAGACCACCCAATCTATCAAAATGGCACACTCATCACTCAAACAAGGTTACTGCTCCTCACATAGCAGCTACAACTCCAACATATACTCACATCTTACAAGTCACAAATAAAATGTACGCTGCTTAATACGTGCAGAAACTTCATGCAGGATTCACACTAATCATGCAGGTATTCACATTTGCATAGAAGACATGTATCCTCTGTAAAATATATGCACATTGTTGTAAAGGGCACACTGTTGTAAATGCCTGAGACATATTCTGTACAGGAATCACACTCTTCTCATACACAACTTTAAGGATGGCACAGCGGCAAGTTGCTGCCTTACAGCACCAGAGACCCGGATTCGATGCTGACTCCGGGCGCCGTTTGTATGGAGTTTGTACGTTCTCCCCATGGATTTTCTCCAGGTCCTCTGGTTTCCTCCCACATTCCAAAGACGAGCAGAATTGTAGGTTAATTGGCTTCTGTAAATTGTCCCTAATGTGCAGGATTGAACTAGTGTACGGTCAATGATCAATGGTCAGTATGGACTCGATGGGCCGTAGGGCCCGTTTTCATGCTGTATCTCTAAACTAAACTAAACTCATACCTCCTATACCTCCTATACCTCCTATACAGGATACATCTACCTTTCAGAACAGAATGATAATAGTAAAGTAGAAACAAGGAACTGAAGATGCAGGTTTATTCCAAAGATAGGCACAAAATGCTGGAGTAAATGGATAATAGTAAACGTTCTCTGTAAAAAATAGAAACAATGAACAAAAATTGAGACTGACGGATTGTAAGGATCCTTAGTGAAACATGATGTGCTCTTTCGTAAGCTTCTACAGATGCACCATAGAAATCATTTTTATCAGGATGCATCACAGCTTGGTTTGGGAACAGCTCCATCCAGGACTGTAAGAAATTGCAGCTCATTGTGAATGCAGCCCAAGCCTTCACCCAAACCAACCTCCCTTCTATTGACTCCATTTATACCTCATGCTGCGTCGCCAAGGCCAGCAGCATAATCAAGGACGAGACGCACCTTGGCCACTACCTCTTCTCCCCTCTCCCATCAGTAAAAAATATCGGTGTGAAAACGCACACCTCCAGATACAGGGACAGTTTCTTCCCAGCCGTTATCAGGCACCTGAATCATCCTACCACAACCAGAGAGCAGTGCTGAACTACTATCTACCTCTTTGATGCCCCTCGGACGATCCTTGACCGGACATTGCTGGCTTTACCTTGCAGTAAACATTATTCCCTTATGATGTATCTAGACATTGTAAATGGATTGATTGTAATCATGTATTGTCTTTCTGATGACTGGTTAGCACACAACAAAAATCTTTTCACTGTACCTCGGTACACATGACAATAAACTAAAATGAGCTAAGCTATAGGAGAGTGAAGAAGTAAAAAATAATAGTATAGTTAGATAGAATTATACTTGGGCCAAATTTAAGTGATATGTGTTTCCTCGTGAGTATTGATTGGAGGTTGACCACAAGTAAGCCATTTATCCCAGGTTTTTTTTTAATCACTTAAAAATAATCCATTAGCTAAACCAAGTGATGCTGCAACATGGCAAAAATAAAATACCAAACGCAGTAACTTCAATGTCTGACACATGAGCCCTGCTGAGGTTTGTCGTGCATGTTCATGTCACACGGAGAGTATGTTTGTGTTTTTTGCTGCTTTTTGCAATGCTGACAGTTTTCACCTCTCCAGGGTTTTCTTTAATAAATATCAGCTGCCTCTGCTACTGGGATGCCTTTGATCCTCTGTCATACCTCAGAGACCAGAAACCTTACCAGAGCAGAATCTAACAAAATAGTATTAGAGTACGTAGGTTGGCACAAGCCCGAGGGCATCAATGTACAAAGAGTCATGTAAGTTTCCCTTCATAAAAAGACAAAGATTCACTTTGAAACATTGCCTGAGCCTTACAAGGGTATCCACTTAATAGCCACATGGTGAATTGGTGTCACATTCATACATATTTCTACTTGCTATCTGCACAATAAACTCAGTCACCCTATGATCAGTGTCCATGCATGGTTATCTGAAACCAATCCTGCACAATTGTGTACTTACAAGGCACACCACAAGGTCAGTTCCAAACTCACATACTCATTTCCATCGTGGACTCAGTACTCATGGATTCATTGCGCATCAGGTTCAGCTTCACATTTATAGGGGTAACCATTCACTAGCCAGTCTGTATCAGCGTGCACTCACTGTCCATGAAGAATATAATCTTCTCTCTCCATAAAGGAAGTTTATTCTTACGTTTGTGCTCACCGGAACTCAATATCCTCAGAGCAGTTGGACACATGGCACAGAGGATTTCTGGTCACTTGGCTAGTTTGAAATCATCCAATTATTGGAGGCTAATATGCCTCTTGGTGCAACATTTTCATGCAGACATATATCGGCAAACTGCACAGAAATGGGCCCTACGGCTCACCTTGTTCATGCTGGCAACCAACTATCTATTTACACTGATGCTATTTACCAACGTAGTGTCCGTGGCCTCCCATGCCTTGGTGATTGAAGTGCTTGATGAGGTCATTTTTGAATGTTGTGGGAATATCTATATCCACAGCACACTCAGTCAGTGTGTTCCAGATTCCAGCCATCCTTTGGGTGAATAAATTCTTCCTCAGATCCTCTCTAAACTTCTAACCCTAAACCATAACCCTCTTGTTTTAGATACCTCTATTATAGTGAAATGTTTCTCACTATTTACTCTATCTGTGTCACTCACAATTTGTATACCTCTGTCGGGTCCCCTCTCAGCCACTGTCCAAAGAAAATAAACCCAGCCTCTCCAGTCTCTCCTCATAACCAAAACATTCCATCTGAGGACAGTGAATCCCTTTGGCATTCTTTCAAGTGCAATCATGTCCTTTCTATAGTGTGGTGACCAGAATTGTACACAATACTCCAGCTGTTGCACAACAAATGTTTTATGAAATAATACCATAACCTCCTTACTATTATTTATAGATCTACTTTAGAGATATAGTGTGGAAAAAGGCCCTTCGGCCCACTGAGCCTGCGCAGACCAGCAATCATCCCATACACTAACACTATCCTGCACAATAGGGGCCATGTATAATTTTACCGAAGCCAATTAACTTACAAACCTGTACATATTTGGAGTGTGGGAGGAAACCAGAGCACCTGGAGAAAACCCACATGGCCACAGAGAGAATGTACGCTCTGTACAGACACACTCGTAGTCACGATCAAACCCGTGTCTGGCGCTGTAAGGCAACAGCTCTCCCACTACGCAACTGTGCTGCCCATGTCCTAGGTAATAAAAGCAACTAGTTTTCTTCAGCGCCTTATCTACCTGTGCTGCTGCCTTCAGAGATGCCTGCATTTGTGCACTGAAGTCCTTCTGTTCCTCAGTAGGGCTGAGGATCTACCATTCATATGTCTAAATCTTATTTACCCTCCCAAAACGTATCACCTAATTTTTATCAGGATTAAATTCCACTTGCCATTGCTCTTCCCATTTTACCAATAAATAGTCTCAGCCTAAACTGGACATGTGAACTACTTTAGGGGAGGATCTGTGGTCAATTACAGGGCAGGAATGTGGCCTGGGACTTTTAATAACTCTCGATAGACACAAAATGCTGAAGTAACTTAATGGGACAGCCAGAATACACAAACATTAGCAGGGAGATTGCTGAATGTATTGTTAGGACGACAGCTGTGAACTTTCTGGTGATAATATTCATTTTAAGCATCTTAACCGTGGAAGATGGGCATTCTCCTGAGAGCTTCATCAGGGATTAGAGATTAGGCCTTTGGAATCCCATGAATGAATTTTTAAATTCAGGGATGGAAGATCAGGACTATAAAATTTGCTCCTTCCTATCTTATCGAAAGTGTCTGTGATCCAAGATAGCCTGATGCAGAAATGGAAAAAAAATGACCCCTATATCTGTCACAGTATATAGTCACTTAAATTCACTGCAGTGCCAGTTCACAGTCATCAGTAGTTTTTCTCCATCAATGTGTGAAATTGCCCTGGTTTGTCCTATTCACAAAAAGCCACATGTCCAATCTCACTAATTACTGCCAAGCCAATCTACTCTCCATCATCAGCAAGTTGCAGGAAGCTGTCACTGGCAGATATTAAACTACAGGGGTAAATTATATCTACACTGATGCGCAGTTTGGGTTCAAAAGGAAACTCTGGTTGCAGACTTCATTTGAAGCCCGTTCAAAATGGAAAACATCCAGATGTGTGACAGCATCTGACCAAAGGAATCAAGGAGATCTGGTAAAATTATTCAATGGGAATCGAAGAGAGAACACTCCACATATTGGCACCAGATTCTGCACAAAGAAGATAATTCTTCTTCTTTTCGTGTTCGTCTTGTTACAAATGTTGGCCTCGCAGTCATCGCCCGTCCTGAAAAGGACGCAAGCTTCCGGCAACAATTAGTGGGAGCCATCACTTGTCGCAATAGATGATGGTGGTAGCAGAATTAGCTTGGGATACTTCCAGTTTCCAGCCCCACGATGTGGACGCTTCTGCTATGGGGCCAAGAAGATAGTTGTGGATGTATGGAGAACCATTAGCCTCAGGGTAAGGATGATTCCCAGATCCTATTTAATTTGGATCATCCCAACCTCAAAATATTCATTCCCAGGCTGCAAGCACCCAGGTCAGCAATCATCCATTTGTCCTTTTAGGAACAGAACCAGTGGCCAGTTGTGAACCACCCACACCCACTGATAGCCACACAAGAGGTCACAAGGAATAATATTACCAATGTTCTTGCAGCAACTGGTTCCATACTGATGTGTAAGACCAGGGCCGGATTTATATATAGGCTTCATAGGTTGAAGCCTTGGGCCTCAAAATCTAGGGGGCCTCTGGCCAAGGTGTTTTTTTCCCCAGAGTAAAAAAAATCCAGAGAAAAAAAAAATTGGAGCGCTATCAATGTTTCCACTTTGACGGAAATTACCCGAAATACTGGTTTCGGCCCGCTGGAAGTTTTGGGGAAACAAATTGCGACCATCCGCGCCTGCGCAGTTGGGGGAAGCTGGTGATGCAGTACCGACGCAAAATTGTCTCTCCGCGCGTGCGCGGTGGGCCCGGGCGAGTTCAGATCTCCATTTGCACTCCACACAATCACCTCGATGCCTCGTGTCTACCAAAGATCCTAGGTGTCTACTCCAGGTATGTAGTGGAATATTGCGTTGCAGGAGTGCCCGTTTCTCCGGGACGGGTTTGGCCGGGCCAGAGAGGGGGGTCTGCGGTGTCTGTGGCGTGGAGTCGGAGCCTCGTTGCATGGGAGGGAGAGAGAGGGGGAGGGAGGGGAAGGGAGGGGGAGGGAGGGAGAGAGAGGGGGGTATGTGAGAGGGGGAAAAGGGTGGTTGAGAGAGGGTGGAGAGAGAGAGATGGGGAGGGAGAGAGAGGTGGAGGGAGGGGGAAGGAGGAGGGGGAGAGGGAAAGGGGGATTATCTTTAGTGAGATTGCAAATTTAAGGTAGATTTTAGAGCAATTATATTTTCTCCTCCATATGAATAATATCAAACAATGAGAACTACTTTATTTTCCTTGATAACAATACTGAAAAATATGAATTCCATAGTTTACGACTTTCATTTTGCATCATATTTTTAATGTGCACACACTAACACAGTCGAACAGTAACAGGCAATCAAATCAACACACAAAACATTTTCTAAAAAAAGGTTTAATTTACTGCAAAAACTTACAGTATTTTATTTGCAGTGTTTGCATGCTCCTTTATAACATTTTACACCACATTTTACAGTACAACTTGATTATTAAAACAAGGACAGCTTCAATTCTTGATTTAAAAAAATGTATACAACAATGACCCCAATCATCCCATTCCAACCACGCATTACTCTTGACTCAACTAAAATTATTTCTGAAATATTGGTCATAAATTTGGTGCAAAAATGCTCCAAAATAAGGCTCAGAATGCACCAGAGAGCATCTAAAACCCCAGTGCTTCCAGGACCCTCAAGCGGGCCCTGGACCCCGGCCACAAGGGTCTTTGAACTTCGCGCTTGTGATATGCGCTTATTTAACATACATTTTTTGTAATCCTGCCATGCCACCCCCGTTCTTGAAAAGCTTCATACAGGCCTGGTGTATAATATTTTTGACACTGTCATAGGCCTTTCTTATATACGCTGTCACAACGCACTGTATTCTTTCAACAACACTTCAATAATTTTCCTTGCCCTCCATTTCAGAATAATAGTGTTTTAAGCCTGATAACTCAACATTAGCACTGGCAATAAATAAAAAGTGCAGCTTTCCAGCCCTTATCTCATTGGCCACGCTCGGTTGCACATCTGTGTCAATCTGGTAGACTCTTCCATCTTTCTCTCATCGTGGGGGTGGGTGATTGGGAGGGGCCTCGCAAGTGGAATAGCCTAGGGCCTCTCTTCATCTAAATCCAGCCCTGTGTAAGATACTGCAACAGGGTTTCCCTATCACAAAACTATGCTGTGAGTCAGTTCAGAACAAAACCCAGCCACAGACATTGGAAAAAAAATATTGATGGCTGAATAAGCCATATACCTGATTTACATTGAACTTTCAAAGCGGTCAAAATTTCTCATACAAAAACTATTTAAAACTATTAAATAAGATTCAGTGTTTAAGTTACTAGAATTATTCAAACCATTAAAACAATTAGATGTTTTAATTTAAACATCTTAGACCATTAGATTTAGACCATTAAAACAATAAGACGTATTTCTATAATAACATTTAAATTACTTACCTCAAACTCAGACTTTCAAACAAGTGAAACAAAATCTAAATAACCTCCCTACTTATCAAGAAATCTTACAGTTCCCTTTCTTTAAAATTGTAGGAAAGCTCATGTTGTGCCGGATGCAGGATGTTTATGTGGATTTGCCACTGCAGGTGAAGAAGATTTACAGTAACCAAGCTTCTTTTGCCCTTCAGAGCTCAGAGGAGGAAGTTGAGGTTGGGATTATCCCAATGTTTAAAAAAGAGTTAGACAGGTACATGGATAGGACAGGTTTGGAGGGATATGGACCAAATTTGGGCAGGTGGGACTAGTGTAACTGGGATGTTGGCCGGTGTGGGCAATTTTTGCCGAAGAGCCTTTTTCGCTGTATCACTCTATGACTCTATGACTCTCTACATGAGGTGGTGACTGCGACAGCAGTTTTGCCAAGATTTGATGGCAAATTCTGGGCTACAATAATTGCAGCATTGGTTGCACAAATTCGGTAACTAAAACTGAGTGGACTCCGGCTCATGGTTAATGCCCGACCTAACTCGCAGGATGAACTTCAAAACTTCATGGCTGAGTTGCAAGCAAGATAGACAAACTTGTGCAAAATGTACATTGACCTTTCATTTAAAGCTGTAATTTGCCTTGGTTATATTAAGTTTCTGACGGCATGAACACATCTAAGATTTTTCAAATATTTTTATAACTACCAGAAGACTGCATCCAGTATCTCCTATTGCGAATCAGCTGATTATTCACCTACCACCATCCTTCAGTGAGGACCTAAGATTGTGATTGCACTCATGGCTGTCGGCTGGGGCTCTTTTCCTCCTTCCTGCCCCCAGGCTGGGGGAGGTGGGAGCCCAATACTGAGTCCCAGCCACCCCAGAGATCAGGGACCTCAATGGTGTAGGTTAACTCCCTGAATCTCCCTGGAGGCTGTTCCCCATATCAACTTTCTGAGGGTTGATGACCCCAGCTACAATCAATGTCCATTTCCAACACATAATCAGCCATTGTGTCTTCACCACCATCTCTCTGGCATCTTCTTCTCCCTGTCTGATTGAATATCTGATGAGCAGGTTTAGTGAGTGGGCAAGTGACCAGGTTGACACTCAGGAACATAGAATGCAAGAATATAGGAACAGAAATCTGCCACTTGGCCCCACAGTTCTGCCCTGCCATTCAATGTGATTGTGGCCAGTCTGCTCCAGAGCCGTTGAACATAACTTAATTAGCTGTTTTTTCAAAAATGATCTACCTTCCCTTCAATTATCAGCAATGCTTTAGCTTCCACACTCCCTAGGGTAGAGAATTCAGAGATGAATCCACACTCTGTGAGAAAATGTTCTGCTGCACCTCAGATTTTAATTACCCACCCAAATCTTGTTTATATGGCCTTTTATTCAAAAATCTGCCACAGTACTGCAGGTGTAGCCTAATACAAATGCCCTGCACAATGGTAACAATTAATTCCAAGCTCCAGCCCCCTCAAACAAAGGTTGTTATGTTATCACGAACCACCAATCTTCCAATATATTAATTGCTATCCTAACCACTTGATGCATCTGCCTGCTAACATTTTGCAACTCATATACAAGAACATCCAGATTCCTCCGTTCTCTGTATTTTTTCTCTATTTTGTTAATAGTCTGCCGAGAATTTCCTTTCATTGAAGTGCATGATCTCACACTTTACCATCTTAAACACCTTGTGAAGTGTTTGCCCCATGCTCTCAAACTATTTACATTCTGCAAAAGAGTCTAAATACCCTCATCACAACATGCCCTTTCATCTACGTTTGTGCATTGAACACCTTACGTTCTGCCCTCTCCACCAGTTAATGAATACAAGTAGTAAATAACCAAGTGCCAAGAATTCCATGATCCGCCCTTCCAGGCTGAAAAAGATCCATTTGTTCACACAAATTCATCTGTCCTCCTTGTAATAACCATCTTCAATCCATCCTAACACACTTCTCTCGATACTATGAGCTGTTGCCTATTTCATTGAACTTTGTCAACAGCCTTCTGGAAAATTGAATACACTCCATCTATTGGTCTCCTTCTATGGGCACTGCTTTTACATCCTCAGGGAGGTCTAACAATTTTTTCAACCATTATCCCTGAAATAGTTTCATGTTTCCCTGAAACCATGTTGGTGGTTTGATTACATTAACTTCCCTGATTGGAGACAGGGTGCCACAAATTGAGAAAAAATCTCAATGGTTGTATAAGGACTTTGGAAGGAATGTTTTCACAATTGAGGATTTGAGTTGCTTTTGGCTGCTGGTCGGTGAAAGATCAGAGGAGTGATTTGTCTAGTGTCTGGTGGTGAGGGTCTGATAAAGAACGATGGTGATATCATGGGTAATGGTACAAAATAAAGAATCAGGAAACATAAAGGGAATCAGCCTGTAGAAGGATGTACGTGCACAGTTCTGGTCAAGCGCGATCCTGTTAAAGTATGCTTAGGTATTGGCAATGCATGCACATAGGAATTTTACAAAGGTGGCATCAAAGATATATTTGACAATATTTGTTATTATTGCACAAGTTTGAATATTTGTACGTGTAAATACATTTTATGCACTGAAGACCTGAAATGGCATTTCTAGTAATAATGCAGGCCCTTTACATAGACCCATTTGAAAGAATTTCTCAGTGATGTGCTTTCTTTTCCATTGCTAGTGGTATGTGTTGTGAAACTTCTGACTTTACAGCTCAGGAGCTGCATGCACCTAATTTACATTGTGCTTCAGGGCCGCTGAGGAAAGCCTCCTACTAATAAAGGTTCCGGGTTCAATCACAATGCTCTGTAGAATTGTACTAATTGATTCTTCACACAGTAAGTTACTGAACAGAGCTTCCTGGAAGAAGAAACAAGCAGATGTGAGAACATCTTGCAAAAGAAGACATAAAACAAGACAATATTTCTACTGGACCCCAAGCTACCATCAGCAGAGGTTATGAACAAAGAACTTAAGATGCTGGTTTACAAAAAAAGACACAAAGTGCTGGAGTTTATGGATAGACTATCACCTCTACTTAGCCTACATTTCAGGTCGGGACCCTTCTGCAGACTGACTCAAATTTTTATCGAGGAGGAAGATTTGGTGCCAATTCGTACTGATCGTTGTGTGCTTATGAAGAAGTTGAGATTCCAATTTCTGCAAGTTTGATGATCAGTTTTGAAGGAATGATAGTGTTGAATGCCGAACTGTAGTCGATGAACAACAGTCTGCAGTACGTGCTCTTATTGTTCAAATGCTCCAGTACATCCTGCATTATAGTAATTGAATTGTAGTGGGTCCAGGCTTCACGAAAGCAGGAGTTGATACTGTATGTGTCATAATCAGCCTCTCAAAGCACTTCATCACCTTGGATGTTAATGCCACCGGTTGATAGTCATTGACGCATGTCACCTTTACTCTTCTTGGGCTCCAGTATTATGTCTGTCCTTTTAAAGCATACAGGGACTTCACCTCCTTAGTTTTGAGAGATTGAAAATGTCTACAAAAACTCCTACCAGTTGGTTTGTGCAGGTTTTAAGATCACAGCAAGCACACTATCAGGTCCAAGACTCTCTGAGTGTAACACACTTGGATATATTGCACTCTGTTGCAGCATCAAAAAACTAACTTGTTAAACATGATTTCCCTTTCATAAATCTATGTTGACTTTGCCCAAAGCTATTATTATTTGCTGAGCACCCTGCTGTTGCTTATTGAACAACAATCTGGCATTTTTCATAGAACTAATATCAGGTTACCATGTCTTTAGCTCTCTGTATTCTCTCTCTGTCAGTTGTTGAGTAGTAGAGTTACATATGCAACCATGTGTGGAATTTTAGAAAATGAGAGCGTGAACAAATATCTCGAGACCCAGTTGCAGTGAAAATAGTTCTCAAGCATTACAGCATGATCTTGATCATCTCTGCAAGTGGGCTGAGGAATGGCAAATGGAGTTTAATTCAGATGTTGCATTTTGCTAAATCAAACTAGGACAGTACATTCACAGTGAACAGTAGACCCCTAGGGACTATTGGAGAGAAGAGAGAACTAGGAGTACAAATACATTGTTCCCCTGAAACTGTTGTCACAGGTCGATAACATGGTGAAGAATGCATTTATCATGCTGGGTTTCATCAATCGGGGGGGTGGGAGGTTGCAACATTCACGTGGTCTGCCCTGTTTCGATGAATACAATCACTCTACCAAGGGCCACATCTAACTCCCTCTTAAATATAGCCAATGAACTGGCTTCAACTATCTTCTGTGGCAGAGAATTCCAGAGACTCACCACTCTCTGTGTGAAAAATGTTTTTCTCATCTCGGTCCTAAAATATTTTCCCCTTATCCTTAAACTGTGACCCCTTGTTCTGGACTTCCCCAACATCGGGAACAATCATCCTGCATCTAGCCTGTCCAACCCCTTAAGATTTTTGTAAGTCTCTATAAGATCCCCCCTCAGTCTTCTAAATTCCAGCGAGTACGAGTCTATCCAGTCTTTCTTCATATGAAACTCCTGACATCCCAGGAATCATTCTGGTGAACCTTCTCTGTACTCCCTCTATGCCAAGAATGTCTTTCCTCAGATTAGAAGACCAAAACTGTACACGATACTCCAGGTGTGGTCTCACCAAGACCCTGTACAACTGCAATAGAACCTCCCTGCTCCTATACTCAAATCCTTTTGCTATGAATGCTAACATACCATTCACTTTCTTCACTGCCTGCTGCACCTGCATGCCTACTTTCAATGACTGGTGTAGCATGACACCCAGGTCTTGTTGCATCTCCCCTTTTCCTAATTTGCCACCATTCAAATAATAGTCTACTTTCCTGTTTTTGCCACCAAAGTGGATAAGCTCACATTTATCCACATTGTACTGCATTTGCCATTCATTTGCCCACTCACCCAGCTTATCCAAGTCACCTTGCAGCCTCCTAGCACCCTCCTCGCATCTAACACTGCCCCCCAGCTTCGTGTCATCTGCAAACTTGGAGATGTTGCATTCAATTCCCTCGTCCACATCATTAATATATATTGTAAATAGCTGGAGTCCCAGCACTGAGCCTTGCGGTACTGCCTACCATTCTGAAAAGGACCCGTTTACTCCTATTCTTTGCATCCTGTCTGCCAGCCAGTTCTCTATCCACATCAATACTGAATACCCAATACCGTGTGCTTTAGGTTTGCATACTAATTTCTTATGTGGGACCTTGTCGAAAGCCTTCCGAATGTCCAGATATAACACATCCACTGGTTCTCCCTTATCCACTCTACTAGTTACATCCTCAAAAAATTCTATAAGATTCGTCAGATAAATCCATGCTGACTTTGTCCAATGATTTGACCACTTTCCAAATGTTCTTTAATAACTGACTCTAGCAGTTTCCCCACTACCGATGCTAGACTAACTGGTCTGCAATTCCCCGTTTTCTCCCTCCCTCCCTTTTTAAAAAGTGGGGTTACATTAGCTACCCTCCAATCCTCAGGAACTACTCCAGAATCTAAAAAGTTTTGAAAAATGATCACTAATGTATCCACAATTTCTGGGGCTACTTCCTTAAGTACTCTAGGATGCAGCCTACCTAGCCCTGGGGATTTATCGGCCTTTAATCCATTCAATTTACCTAACACCACTTCCCGGCTAACCTGGATTTCACTCAGTTCCTCCATCTCATTTGACCCCCAGTTCCCTGCTATTTCCGACAGATTATTTATGTCTTCCTTAGTGAAGACAGAACCAAGGTAGTTATTCAATTGGTCTGCCATGTCCTTGTTCCCCATGATCAATTCACCTGTTTCTGACTGCAAGGGACCTACATTTGTTTTAACTAATCTTTTTCTCTTCACATATCTATAAAAATGTTTGCAGACAGTTTTTATGTTCCCTGCCAGTTTCGTTCCCTTTCCTAATTAAGCCCTTTGTCCTCCTTTGCTAGACTCTGATTTCTCCCAGTCCTCTGGTAGGCTGCTTTTTCTGGCTAATTTGTATGCTTCATCTTTTGTTTTGACACTATCCCTGATTTCCCTTGTTATCCATGGAGGCACTACCTTCCCTGATTTATTCTTTTGCCATAGTTCATCCATGCAGTATTTAAATGTCTTCCATTGCATATCCACGGTCAACCCTTTAAGAATCAATTGCCAGTCTATCTTGGCCAATTCACGTCTCATACCCTCAAAGTTACCTTTCTTAAAGTTTAGAACCCTTGTTTCTGAATTAATTATGTCACTCTCCATCCTAATGAAGAACTCAACCATATTATGGTCACTCTTGCCCAAGGGGTCATGCACAACAAGACTGCTATCTAACCCTTCCTCATTATTCAATACCCAGTCTAGAATAGCCTGCTCTCTCGTTGGTTCCTCTGCATGTTGGTTTAGAAAACTATCCCGCATACATTCCAAGAATGTTCAAGGACAAGCTTTTCCAGTAAGTAAAACTGGGACATTCCACCATTGCCACCATGTTCAAGGGGGACCCGGACGTTGCGTCGAAGGATGAGAAGCCGAAGCAAGGAAATGGAAGCCAAATAACTGAAAGGAAATGAGGGGGGGAGGGGGGGAGAGGGCAGAGGGGAGGGGGGATGAGGGGGGGGGAAGGGGGGAAGGAGGGGAAGGCAGAAGAGGAGGGGAGGAGAGGGGGAGAGCAGGGGGGAGAGGAGGGGGGAGAGGAGAGGGAGAAGGGGGGGCAGTGGGTAGCAGCGGGGGGAGTGGGTTGCAGCGAGGAGGAGCTGTTAGCAGCGGGGGGGAGCGGGTAGCCGTGGGGAGGAGCGGTTAGCAGCAGGGGGAGTGGGGAGGAGCTGCTTGCGGCGAGGGGATTGGGTAGCAGCGGGGAGGAGCGTTTAGCAGTGGGGAGCGGGTGGGAGCAGCAGGGGGGAGCAGGGAGCAGGTAGCAGCAAGGGGGAACGGGTGGAGAGCGGGTAGCAGTGGAGGGGAGGGGAAGGGGAAGGGGAAGGGGTGTGGTGTGGGTAAGGGGGTGTGGTGTGGGGAGGGGGGGCTGGCACTCTGCTCACCCTGCACCTTCAGCTTTCGGCCTCATGCAGCAGATTCAGGTCCCAACCTGGCTTCACTCAGAGGCTTCCGGTTCAACTCACCAGCTTCCGGCTGATCGTGCTGGTCTCCGCAGAAGCAGCCCGCAGGTTGCACACTCTCCACAAGCTGCTCATCACACTGCGCCCCTTCAGCTTTTTTATTCTCCTCACCGCATTATTGACAGGGGGTTCCGGGAGGTGCGTTTTTTTACGATTTTCTTCATAACTTTTGTACTATTTCACCGATCGGAACAAAACTTATTTGACTTGCAGCAGAGGAGAATGGTGATTAAGGTGATGAAAATCGTAGCGCTATGGAGGATCATTTTTGTGCAAATGTAATTACAACGCAGACTGGAAGTGGTCAAGATGAGAGTTTTAGTAATAGGATAGATAGATAGATAGATAGATAGATAGATAGATAGATAGATAGATAGATAGATAGATAGATAGATAGATAGATAGATAGATAGATAGATAGATAGATAGATAGATAGATAGACAGACAGACAGAGGGAGGGGATAGAGAGAGGGAGGGAGAGAGAGATGGGGATAGATAGATAGATAGATAGACAGACAGACAGACAGACAGACAGACAGACAGACAGACAGACAGACAGACAGACAGACAGACAGACAGATAGATAGATAGATAGATAGATAGATAGATAGATAGATAGATAGATAGATAGATAGATAGATAGATAGATAGATAGATAGATAGATAGATAGATTTGGACAAGTTCATGGTTAAGACAGTTGGGGAAATATTGGCCAAACATGGACAAACAGGACTAGCTTAGATAGGGTTTCTTGGTTGGCATGGATGAAGGGCCTGTTTCTGTGATGTACGACTCCATGACAAATACCACTTTTATCCTAAACTCAGGGCACAAGTTATGAGGTCGTGGCCATTTATTAATTTCAAATTTTGTTTATTTCATTACTTTCTGCATTGCTAATTGTTCAAATTAATGTTAATTTCCTTCAGGTTTTCATTCATTCTGGTCCTGTTGCTGTCCACTATTTCCAAAAGGTTTTCTGTGTCTGCTTTAATTAAACACAAAATATTGGCTTAATTTCTTTCCCATCTCCTTGTACACCAAAATAACTTTTCAGTCTCATCTTGTTAGGAACGCAGATTAACTATTGCTCGTCTTTTTTTTTTAACATATCAATAGAAGGTTTAACAATATGTTTTTGTTTTCCTCTATATTACTCTTGGAGACAAAGATTAAAATAATGATCTAGTGCTGACAATAAGTTTGGTTCTGATCTGTTATAAACTTTTATAAGAACATTAATAACTGTTACTGCAAAAGTTTATTTTCAACCAGAGAAAAATGAGAATAGCTGTTTCAGAAGCAATGCCTTTTTCTTGAAGGTGCATTTCGTAAAATGTTCTATGCATATCATAAACTGGAATTTACCTTTAAACAAACATCACACTCCAAAATATTAACTAGAATGGAATGGAAAATAGCTAAAAGAATTCTGAATTTTTGAATGACAGGGAGGCCTAAACACCACAAAAATGGTGGGGGTGAGAGATCCATCTCATGAGGTCTTCAGAGCTGAAAGCACTTTCACCAAATTTAGAATGTGGGGATGCAGGGGATGTTACGATGGAGAAATGCATTGTAGCTCAAAGTCAGAGCATGTGTTGACAGGAGAAGTTGCAGAGTGAAAACGCTGCAAATTTACAAATAGATTAATAAACTAAGATTTTAGTTTTGAAAATATTATGCAGGGGCTCAGGGGAAAACATGTTTGCACCTCTATTATTGTCCTGTCGGTGGACTGATTAAATGTCTCCAAAAGTAAAAACAGCGCCCCTTCTCAGTTTCTGCACCTTAATCCAACCCCAGCTCTGGAGGGTGAGGGAGGTGGAGACTCTCTGCGACACTAACTGGAACCTCATGGGTTAACATGGCTTCCACTAATCTATGGAATGGTCGCTGCTAAGACAGCTGTCAATATAGAAAGAGTTTCAGGCGGCCACATTACACAGAGGTTAAACTCCTC
Organism: Okamejei kenojei; assembly: GCA_035221665.1. NCBI lineage: Eukaryota > Metazoa > Chordata > Chondrichthyes > Rajiformes > Rajidae > Okamejei > Okamejei kenojei. The sequence goes on from CM069143.1 coordinate 42,009,678, forward strand.
AGTCTTCAAACTTTTTGTTGTGGTAACAATGGCGACGAATAGCAGCAGCTTATTCCTTTCACCTCAGTGAAACCAGAGCCAACAGACTTGCGAGTGCAGGTTTTTACTGGGAGGTTAATTGTAGCAGTACATGCAGCATATGGTCTGGCAGGGAAGCCTGCTGCTGCACCAGCTGTGGACTGGGTGCTGGGGATCAGGCTGACATTAAAAGCTCTACTCTCCCAGATGAAGCAGTTATTCAGATGTTAGCGGTCTTAAAGGGGCACTCACTTTCCTTTTAACGGTGGCTACTTGCCCGAGGCTGAAATGTGCTTTCTAAATGGGATCTAGGTCCCTGACAACAGGAGATTCAGTGGGAGTAGGGGTCCAGGTGAATACTGATGGAAGGGAGTGATTTCATTCAGATGAGCATATCTCAATCAGTAGGAATAAATCATGTGCCTGGCAGAATACGTGTTACCACTTAGTGTGCATTTATCAAGGAATGGGAGCAACTTAGGTAGATCTCATTCAACAACGTCCATGACTGCAATAAAGGCATATTTGAGTGTTAAAACGGCAGCAGTACAGCTAACTGCCTGAGGCTCAAAACTAGACATGCCACAGCAGTGATGAATATGTGCACATTTATCTTGCATCTCATAACTTTTCAGATTAAAAAAAAAAGCCATACTCATCCCAGGGACGACAAACAGGATGCAGGTCCCAGGGGAATTCTACCTGTCCCACATTCAGCTTGAACAATGTCAAACAAACAGAAAACTTCACAACTTCACAAAGTCACAATTCGTTTCATCTCCACTGCAGTAGCCTTGATTATATTCTTTATGATATGATCCCAATGAATAATGTTGGCCTGGGGCTAAATACTGAAACACATCTGTGATCATTTTTTTTTCATTGTAATTCCTTGCTGTACTCATTAATAACAATCACCTGACTGAGGTTGCGTCCTAAAACGTCTGCTTTAATGTTTTGGTGCTAATAAGATGATGTTCCTCGTGCACATGGAGGGGTTTGATCACAGATAATGCCGAGCCATAGAGTGATCAGATGCAAATGCAGTCACCAATTTATCCTTGGTTAAAAAAAATGTTGGAAAGTCATTACTTCAGCATTTTGTCAGTCTCTTCAAATAACAGTAATTTGGTGTTTGCGCCTTTGTACTTTTGCCCATCCTTGTGAGGTTATGACTTTTAACCATGTATGCTCATGTGATGTTAGATTCTGTGCATATGTTCTACCCATATGAGCATATGCCAATTTTGTGAGGCTATGTTTTGCTCAGTCCTTGTTAAATTGTACTGTATGTTCGCAAATGTTCCTTTGAATTTATGCTGCTTGCCTGTGAGATAGTGCTGAGCCAATCTCTGTCATTTTGTTCCACAGGCTCTGTTTCTTAATGGGGTAAAGCTGTGAGGTTGTGCACTGTGCCGATCCCTCTAATTTGTGCAATATTTTAATCCTGATTTTACACTTGTTCTGTTTGAGGTGTAATGTGTCCCAGTTTTTTAATGAATATCTGTTGTGTACCTCAGCCTACCCTACTAGCTTGTGCCGAACAGTGTTATGTGCAAGACCCTTCAAACTATTTTGCCAGATCGTGGCCCTCTGAAGTTGACTTTGGCTGACCATGCAAAGTGTGGTACCAGGTGCTACCTCAATGTTCTGGTGTACATTGGATCACTCTCCTAGATAACAATGAACTTCACTATGCTTGGGCTGGTTGAGCTGGTGCTCACACTTACTGTTTTTCAAGCTATAGTTCCAATTAACTTCATTGAAGTTTGCCACAGTCAGCGAGGACATAATAGCATGGGCACTGATTACATTCAGGCAGCAGAGTCTAAAGCCCTGTACTGAGACAACCTGATTGCCTTTTGACACCTGACTGATGTGGGAAGTATTTGCAAGCTCTTTTTAAATGTCTTTGATAATCAGACATATTTTTTTTTATTACAATAGCTTAAGCTGTAGAAATTAATTAAAATTCATTCATTATAAAATGCAAGCAAGCCATATTTTTACACTTATTTTTGCAAGCATGGTCACCAACCCCATTTTAAAAAATGGAATCATATTTCATAACCAGACCTCCTGTGTCTGAGCAAAGCTCAGTATCTGGTTTGTATCTGCCATTCAGTTCAGTGTTCTGCCCCGAACAGGAGACAGATGCATTTGGTATCACCCCCAGCTTTCACATTGCAACAGGCAAGTGTGGAAATCAGGAATGAGTTGATCCATGTAGAGGATTTTGCCAGTGTTTCTGTGTGGAACCTCCAGCATACCATGAGTACATTGAAGCCAAAAATATATGGCATTCTGTACAATGTATAATCATGGACAATGATAAATTCTGTGACTCTTTTGGTGACATAAGATCAATGTGGCAAAACTCAGCTTAAAGAACAATGTGAGTGACAACATAGAAGAGGCAACAATAGCTCTATTTACACTGAACCTGATTACTCTGGACTGAAAAAATTAGCAGCATATATAACAGCAACAGTGCTGCCACCACCAGCTACTGAATAGCTACAACTTCTTCCATGTATGGCTACGATACAATCCGATACGATAGAACATCATAAAACACAACAAACAAGATACATGAAACATGAAATTAAAATGACGAGTGGAAAGTCCAGGATTTGGGAAGTGCAAAGAATGGGGTGTGGGGGGGGGGGGGGGGGGGTGGAGTGAAGGGGATTCGTATACCCTACTTCGCCCTGCTACCCAAGCACACGACAGTGAAGAAGATGGCATTGGCCATCACCGATTGGTAGAACATTTGCTGAATCTTTGTATCAGGTTGAACTTCATGAAATTACACCAGAATTAATTTTGTACTAAATATCATAAATATACATTAATTTGTACTAAATAGGTAAATACATGTAGTGAATTGATTTTCAAGCCAACTTGCCCTTCTTAGCATTTGAAGATGCTCTTTTTAGTAATAAATAAAGTTTACATTTAAGCACCAAACAATTTGCTCATGTCTCTGTTTTCTGAGCATCGTTCTACCTTTCTAAAATAATGAAACTCACTGATTCTGGAATTAAACATCACTTCAAAAGTTTTGTCCAATCAATGAATGTTTTCAACATGACTGTTCCACTGAAATGTTTGTAATTTGTTCTCTTGGGGATTTCCATTTGCTTCTTTTCTCAGATGACCGAAAGGATTTGGAAGGGCTCTGGAATCGAAACAATTTGATATCATGTGATTTTCCAATTTACTATCCATTTTACTCTCAGGTGCTCCTCAGAACTATGTTCATTCCGACAGATCTTCATCCCTAGGCCTTCCTCCAGTTGCCATTCAACTTTTTCAATCATGCTGAGAATTCAACTAGTTTTTCAACATGTATGTTTTATGCATCACGTAAGCCATACCTCTTCCAATACAATGGCTGTGGCAACCTGCCTTGATTACGTCTATGTTCGTTAATGGGACAATTAATCCTTAAAGTCGTGTTTCTTTTCTTTAATGGTTCCACTTTAAACTTGTAACATTTGTTGCTTTATTAACTTAGTGAATGAATTTCTTGCATGGAACTTCCAAAGCATGGAATGAAGCTCCTCAGGCTTTTTTTTTTAATGCCGAACAGTTCCCACCAGAAATGTTTTTTTCTGTCATACCCAGGAAGTTCCAAGAATTATTTTGCTGCCTCTATAAATTAATTTAAAAATGCATTGACATTCCTGGACAGAATTCAAGAAAAACATTGTCATCAGGTAGCAAATTCTCCTCTCATCATCCGTTTTCAACTCTCTCCTGTCTGTCACAGGTTTTCGACTACCTCTATATTTGATTGACACCACTCTGAATATTCCTCGCTACTTCCTACAATTTAAAATTATTCTAAGTCAATCGCAAATTATTAAAGGCTTTTCAAGCTGCTGTCTGTCAATATACCACATCTTCACTTTGTTGAAATCAAAGTATATTCCACCATCTCCTACAATGATTAGCCTGAATTTTGAAGGGAAATATTGACAGTTACCTATGCATTTGCTGGTATTTTACTGCAGACAACTAATTTGAAAAATCCCTGGTAATTATGTATGATTTTTTTTTTGGACCACTTACGTTATACAGTGTAGTGAGGGAGCTAGGTTACCAAGATTCTCCACCTCTTACAGCGGGGAACTTGTTCAAACAACCTGAATCAGATTGAACCTGCTATAAGAAACTCTCCTTCTTTGATATCCTTGAGAAGTATGGTTACAATGGACAAGTTGTATTTATTTTATTTTATTGCTTGGTTACTTAAATGGATTAGATGTTTCCAATATTTATATTTGTAAAGTGTTAATAATTATTATATGTTTGATTGTATTATGCATTTTTTTAAACATTTTTGAATGTTTCTGAATGTCTAAACCTCCATGCAGCCAGACAATGTACAGTATATAGCCTGAAAGGCCCATGACAGTGAGGCAGAACTCTATCCATTTAAGATTCAAGATTCAAGATTCAATTTAATTATCCCATGTACCAATTAATGTACAGTGAAATTTGAGTGGCAGAAGGCTAAACTGCTGCACAGCATTGAGGTGTTGAGAATTGCCCAGTTTTCACAGCAGCTTCCTGCCCAGCAAGCAGCAAGTAAAGGAGATAACTAAAGACATCAATAACAACATCAATAAATCAAAATAAACAAGTCAAACCACCCCTTATTTATGAAGTGAAGCTTGTATGGGGCCAAGCCAGATGCAACAGGAGTATGCCTTCATAGCCATCAGCTAAGTACTGTATATTTCAGAACTATTCAGGATGTATTATTGAGTGCAAGATGGTGTGGGAGTTCAGATCCACCCAGATTTGACCTATCTGACCTCCAGCCCTTTCCCGCTTCAGTGCTGCAGAGTGTTAATGCATTAGTCCAAAGTGCGTTGACTCATGCACTGTAGCTAGCTGGTGGTTCTCTCTGGAACAATTTGTAGCCTTCAGCATGGTTGAACCCATTAGTTTAGCTGGTTTTAATGTTTGCATCTATTCATGAAAGTCAGGATTACTTATACTTTCCCAATTGCTTTCCCGATCTATTTGCGCTGGGTACATGAGCACTCATGTTTTTCACTTCCTGGACCTGATATTGTAAATTGTACCAGTTTGCAAGCTTCCTCTCTATATTCTTCCCATCATAAGGTAGTGGCTGGCACTCTCCTAAGTGTGCCTAACTCTTCTAACAGCCTCACTATATGTTCTTAACATCTATTACAATTACTCCCTCTCAAATGAAAAAAATGAAAATATTTCTATATTCCCAAATCTAGATTTTTAGCAGAACGTTGTGGAGACAAGACCGGATTGAGTTTACTTTTGGAATTATAGTCTTGAAGAAACCCAAAGTATTGACAACCAATATTTCCAATTTATGTACATCTATTGGCATCTGTTCGTTGCTGCAATTTGGAGCTGGAGCCATGTAGTAAAATATGCTTGTGTCACATGATCACATGGAACTGTTTTGTTGGCTTGCTATTCCTATCATCACTTCTTATTCAGTAGTTGAATAATGATTCTTATGCAGTACTTGAGTGAATTATACTGCTAATATTGACATATCATATTCAGCTATGAGCTGGACAGGGGGAATTAACTCAAGCACATAGAACATTAAAAAGTACAGTGTATGAACTTTTGGGCCACCTTGCCTGTGCTGAAAGTAATGCCAAGATAAACTAATCTCATCTGCCGACATATAATTCGGTTGCTACACACTTTAACTCCCCCTCCCATTCCCACACTGACATTTCTGTCCTGGCCCTTGTGGCTAAGGGGATCAGAGGGTATGGAGAGAAGGCAGGTACGGGATACTGAGTTGGATGATCAGCCATGATCATATTGAATGGCGGTGCAGGCTCAAAGGGCCGAATGGCCTACTCCTGCACCTAATTTCTATGTTTCTATGTTTCTAGCACCTCAGATTTTGCTTGGATGGCTTATGCCCCAGAGGTAAGAATATTAACTTCTCTAACTTGCTTTTCATCTCTCTCCCTCCCTCCCCCTTCCCTGTTCCCCGACCAGTCTTACTGTCTCTAACTACACTTAATCTCCGTTTGCTGTCTTCTTCTTCTTCTTGCATATGGCGTGCACAGCCTAAAGTTGCAAGACATCTTGTTCTGTTTGATCTTCCGTTTCTGCACACCAGGTTGATTGCATTCGCCGAAACAGGGTGGACCATATGAAGGTTGCAGTCTCCCACCCCTTAGTTTGCTTTGTTGTTACCTTCTCCCAGGTAACAATGATCTAGTCTACATTTTCCTTGATCTCCATTATTTTTATCCTGTCTTCACAACTTACACTTCCTTATCTAAGTATCTCCCTCTCCCCTGACATCAGTCTGAAGAAGGGTCTCGACATGAAATGTTACCCATTCTCTCTCTCCAGAGATACTGCCTTTGCCGCTGAGTTACTCCAGCATTTTGTGTCTATCTTCAACACAAAATCCATTCTCCTCAAATCCCAGCAAATCCATGAGCCTATTTAAATATCTCTGAATCATCTCTATTGCATCTGCCCCCACCACCACTGCAGAATGTTCCAGGCACCCATCATCCACTGAGTAAAAACCTTCCCTGTACATCTCCTTTAAACGTTGCCCCCCCCCCCACCCCCCAATTAAAGCTATGCCCTCTAGACTTACATTTCCACCCTGGGCAAAAGGTTCTGACTGTCCACCCTATCTATGTCTCATAACTTTATATATTTCTATATATTTCTCCTCTCAACCTTTGGTGTTCCAACAAAAACAATCCATCTCTCCTTTTAGCTAATACTACCTCATCAAGGTAGCATTCTTATAACATCTGAGTCAGATTAATTTCAATTTAGCTAATTTGATTGTACAAATGAATGAATTATGAGGAATGGGCCACTTAGCTCCTTTATCCTGTCCAAGCATTTATTAGGATCGTGCATGTCTGATACACAACTCTGCACCATGCACCGGTGGGGGTACATTTTCACCCTCTTGCTGATCTACTCACCTGACTTTAAAATGTCCAAAGCTTGTTTTCACCTGTCTTTGAGGAAGGGAGTTCAAAAGTCTCACACCACTCTGAGAGAAAAATACAGTGTATGTCTTAAATTGGGTCTTAAATGGTGACTCCCTATTTCTGACAACTATCTGCATAAATTGATGCAACAACATAGAAGGTGCTTCAGTTCAGGGAAACGTGAAGGGAGAGTTACATAGATGTAACAATGCTGATAGAAAATAGACAAGGCAAGAATAAACATTTTAACATTAACTCTCCCAGCTAAGTGCCGATCGTACCACATCGAGAGGTTATTATTCACAAATGACCCTTATGGGTGATAAACTGTTTAACTGCAGGAAGATCTAATCTAACTATAATCATTTGTTCTATGGAATCTCATTCAAACAAAAATTAATGGATACTGAGCAAAAGCTGGAATCCTGTCCACTTCTACCACCAGAGTTTTGTGGCAAACAAGCATATTTAGTTTAGTTTAGTTTCTCATTGTTGTCACATTTACCGAGAATGTACAATGAATAGCTTTTTTGTTGCATTCTTTCTGTTCAGCGAAAAGACTATGTGTGATTATAATCAAACTGTCCACAGTGAAGGGAGATACAGGACAGAGGGTATAGCATAGTTAGTGTAAGAAATGCTGCCGTTGAAATAACGATTTAAAAGAGTGGAGGGATTGTAATATATGATAACATATCCACTTCTGGAACCAGCACGTAAAGAGCAGGCTGGCTTTGGCGCCTCATACACGAAGAAATGGGCTGGAAATTATTGCTGATAGAAGTTGCCTATTTGTAAATGATGCACTGATGTCCATAAAAGTTCATTGTCAGACACTAAGGTCATCTCACTGCATCTAATTATTCCCAGTACTAATCTACAGTCGATTTTATAACTATTGTGTTCAGGAAGGAGATGAAATACTGCAGAATATTTTCATTCTTATCTTTGTTGCACTTAGAAGTATTTTGTGGTGGTGTGGCATGCCAGGTATTCAGGCACATGGCAGGTTGCTTATCCCATGATAATGAAATAAAAACATATTCTAGCTGTTAATGAGACATATCCAAATTCTTAGAATGTGCTCAATATCAGCATTTCTAAAGATGAAAGGTTATATACGAGTAGGCTTCAGGCATTTTTTGAGAAGTCAGAGGAAAAAATGGAAACATTGCAATAAGAACTTGGAGGATAGTTAAATTGTGAGATATCTGTATAGGAGGAATAGATTTGAATGGTGAGTCAATGTGAGATAAGAGTTCATCTAATGAAACATTGTGGATCAAGTATGAATGGACAAGACACTGAAAGGTCAAGTTTCAACATGTGGCACACAGAAGGATCAAATTTGAGCTGTTGAAATAATGAAGGATAAGTTTTGAATTAGTGAAACTTTGAGAGATCAGATTTGAACTGATGAGGCATTGGAGAATCAAATGTGAACTGGTAGGACAAAATGTGAACTTGCCGTTTTAGGAACTAATTTGAACCGAGATAAATTAAGCGATCAGACTAGAAGTGTGAGATATTGAAGGATAAAATGTGAACTGCTGAGTTCCAGGTGGATCAAATTTGAACCGGGGATACTTTGGGGAACAGGATTTGAACCAATGTGACATTGGAGGATGAGATAGAACTGACAAAATACAAGAAGATCATTTTTATGCGCCCAGTCTTGACTTGTTGAGATATGGGTTTAAATTGTGAAATATTGAAGGATTAATCTGAATTTGTAAAACACCAAAATATCTGATTTTAACAGGTAAGATGACAGGCATTTGGATTCAGACTGGTGAGATACAGGAGAAACAGTTTTAAACTAGTGAGCCATCTTGGTAACAGAATGAAGATATTATTGTACTACACTGTATATTTCATCTGAAGATGGGGTCAGATTCAGATGATGAGACATAGAATGAATAGAAATGAAGTTGATGCCCTTCTGTCAGACAGTGCAATATTGTTTTACAGCTGACAAGATATGTTCAGAAATGTTCAGAAATGAAATTGTGGGACAAAAATTATCAGACATGAATTGGTGGGACTCAAGATGAGCAGATGTAGAGATCAGATTTATACCAAAAGATCAGATTTAAACTTGTTAGACTCTGGAAGGTCCGGTTTCAACAGGTAAAATATTGGAACATTAGGTATGAAATTGTGAAACAGTGGAGGATCAGATTTGGATAAATGAGAAATTAATAGAATTGGATTCATATTTTTGAGAGATTGAAAGTTCAGACTTGAATTGGTTAGATTCCAGATTTTGCAGGTTTTCCAGATTATATTTACCAGTAAGTAACTCAAACTTAACTGATCTCCTTCAAGGATAACTACTCTTCAACTGATATACAGCACAGAGTTATTGCAGTATAACTATAAACCTTGAGCAATAATCACTGATCAAATATATCAACAGTTAAATATTCCTGCATTTCAGGCATTAAAGTGCAATAAGTACTAGTTATATTCCACTATAAATACAATTTTCTTTGCATATTTATAGCCCTTCCAGTATTACAGCCCCTCATAGATTATATTCCCTCTCGTAAGTATACCTTATTTTAAATTCACCCTCTTCAGTATAATTAGAGTTCCTCAAATATTACAGTCCCTTCAGTAATTATATACCATTTTAAATACACCTACACTAGTATAATTACAATTTCACCTGCACTGCAACTCTTCCAGTTATTATAAATACAATCTTTCCAGTATTATTACAGTCCCATCAGTATTATATTTCATCCGATTACAGCCTCTTTGAAATAGTTGCAACATCCCATCTTTTCCCCAATATAATTAACCCCCGATGATAACTACTGCATGACTGCTTCTACCCCTTGACATTATAGACTCTTCAGTATAATAACAACCATTCTGGTATAACTGCATCCCCTCTGGCATAATTACAATTGAAAAATAAAGAGAATAATCCCAGGATAAATACACCCCTGAGTGCCCCGATATAAAAACAATTGTAGAATGACAGAATCACAGCCCTGCAGTGACCCTCAAGAAAACAGTTGCAAAGTGACAGTCATGTGTAAATAATCTTGAGTTATTCTGGTTTAAATGCAGCATGGAACTGACTTCCATGTATAAAGTAAGCCTCAGTGGATCCCACAATTATAGCTTTCACATTATATTCTCAGTTTTTCTCTGATTGTAGTTTCTCAATCAAAACATCTTTGTTGCACACTATGAAATATATTCATCGTATTTGTTTTATTTATCTCTTTCTGAAGAGATACATTGTTGGCTCTTAAGGAGTTAAGTTCTCTGACAGAATCTGGTTTATTGTTTACATCCTCATGCACCTGATTTTTATTTTTCAGATGCATTGTGATATAAAGTGATACTTTCTCTTTACTTTTCTAATTCTCACAGGATTCAGTGCTTTAGTGTTTGGCGAATATTGAGGGCTGTGCGGGGAGGTCTGGAGGCTGGGGATGCTGTCTGAGCACTGAGCTGCAGCAGGGAATTGCAATGAAGCAGCCGACACTGGCAGCAATTCCCTCCGTACACCAGAAAGCAGAGTTTAGCATTGCTTCAGGGAGCACAAATATGAGAAGAAAGGGAAAGATGATAAATTTATATTATCACTGCTGATCCCTTTGATCTTTGAGCCTATGGGAAGCTGGATGAGGAGGTGCAGCAAGCTCAGGAGCACCGCTGGGAGCCAGGCATCTGGCCACTGAATGCTGATTGGGTGAGCAAACCTCCAAGGGGTTGTAGAATAGCCAGAAGGTGATGCTTGTGAAGGAGTCCCTCATCAACAAATCCCTGCACTGTCATCTGAGAGCAGATAAACCTCACCAGTGTGAAGGAAGGCCCCTTTGCAAGGAACTACACCAGTGCTAATTATATACACAGAAGGTCCATTAGCACTAGAGCATCTGTAAACTACGGGGCATCAGACAAAGACATACACAGATGACAGGTAAGAATACGGAGCAATCCATATAAGATTGCAGGAAGAAATCTGCCCCTCCTCCATATAAATTCCTGATACATTAATACGTACATGAGAAACCAAGCCCACAGCAAAGCACCAACTAGTGGTTGACAGAGGTTTGTTCCAGAATTCTATGAATAAATTACACAGAGCTGATTATCAGCATAAAACATATAGCACCAGTATGGTGGTATAAAGAAGAAGTGAGTTCCATGCATTTTGTGACTATATCCTTTAGCTAAAGCATGCTATTCTTTTAAATAAAAGGCTCAATGTCACGATCAAATTAGCGGTCAAAAGGATTTGAAGCAAGTTAAGCTACATAATAACTTCAAGGTTCTAACACCATGCCTACATATCAAGCTTTCAAATATATATATTTTGTTCTTAGATAACTGACATGGTCCTCTGATGCTTCAGTTTTTATGAGTTAATGAGTGCATAATGCCACGGTAGGACCTGTAACATTTTTCTAAATATTTTCCTAAGCACAATATCTCTGAGAGCAGACGTTCTGAAACACCAACACATAATGTCTTTTCTTTCCTCACAGAGTGATTGTTTATCCTCATACCTGAATTAATTTTGGACAATAAGGAGAAAGTGCTGCATGCTTGGTGTTGTTGCTAACTTGGCCATACAGCAGGAGAAGAGCTGCCAAACATGTTCTATTTAGGGTGGCACGATGGCACAGCAGTAGAGTTGCTGCCTTGCAGCGCCAGAGACCTGGGTTCGATCCTGACTATGGGTGCTGTCTGTAAGGAGCTTGTACATCCACCCCATCTGCTGTGTGGGTTTTCTCCGGGATCTCTGGTTTTGATCAATTTACCTGCCAAACCCGCTTATGATCTTCACATAACAGGTCATTAAGAGGGAGAAGACAACATCGTTATTATCATATCTCTGGGTTTGTTCCTGGCATGTGATTCACAATCATGTACGCAACACAATCCCACAGCACCCAAAATGGCAGAGGCAGAAAATTGCACTGCTGGTCTGATCAAATATTTGCTAAATGTTTCCATCGGTTCCTGTTCCAGCTGTCAGACCCATAACTCTTGAAGCTCTCTGATAGCGCAGGGTTAAAATGTGCCTTTATAACCTTTGTAATATCCTCATCTGTGGATTGTGTCTGTAATAAATGCACCAAAGCATCATATGTTCCCAGCCCTACTACCAGTCATCACCTAATGCATTTGGCTGTATTGCTCTGTTCTGTGTCCTCCCCTGAGACATTAATGATATTGTTTGCCCTCAGGAACATTACCATTTGTTCCATATAGATGGCAAGTAGCTTAGTAGCTGTAATTCACGCCCACTGCCTACCATCATCCCAACTTTACTTAGACAACCCTGTTCTTTTTTAACTTGATGAGCAGTAGCATTTCAAACTCATCACTAATGCAGTGTCCATAAGCTTTTTGGTGTTGCAGCCTGCTGAGACAATAAAGGAGATCAAGCCACCAGCAAACATCATTTATTGAAGACATTTGATTGCCAACTACCCACAGTGACTGGTAAATATGTCAGGCCTGAGAAATGACCAACCCAAAAATATTTACTTGTATGTTATCACTATAAAATGAGATATATATAAAAAGTTTGAAAAAGTATAAAAAGATTACAATCTTCTAATGCATCATTGCGTTTCAGCCTGCACAAAGAATTCCACATGCCACAGTGTTTCTTCATGTTATCCATGCTTGGATTTTTCAGTGCATTGCCTGCCTTTACTCCATCCTTGATACTATCCCCCAACATTATTTCTCCTCATGATTGTGTGCTCAGTCCCCTGCTCTCCTCCTTGCATACGCATAACTGTATGATCAAGTACAATGCCAACTTGATCTATATATTTGTTAATGATACCACTGTTGTTGGCCTGATTATTAACAATGATGAGACAAAGTACAGGAAAGAGATCGAGAACCTCATTGCATGCTCTCAGGCCAAACTAGCCCTTCATCTCAGCAAGATCAAAGAGTTATTTGTTGAGCCAAGGAAGTGAGGGGTGAACACATCAGTGAAGTTCCTGTAGAGATGGTCCACAACTTTTCTTAGGCATTCATATCACCACCAAGCTAACTGGCCCCTTCACACTGATTCAGTGATCAAGAAAGTGCAGCAGCATATTAACTTTTTAGGCTCCTGAGAAGATTTTAATGTGTCCATAATGATTCCCTCAATCTTCTACAAATGCGCTATAGAATGTATTCTGAGGGGACGCAGTGCAGCCTGGTAGGGCAATCAGTCTGCACTGGACCACCTAAACATGAAGAGAACGGTGAACACAGACCATTCCATCGTGGCTTGACACTTCTTTCCAGCCAGTCCATGATATCCTTGATGATACTTCCAGCCTTCTTGATGCAAATTGAGATTTAAGAGTATTTAATCTTGTGGCCTTATATTAGTGGAAGGATGCTGCTCATTTCTGGATGACTAGCATTCACAAAAATGCTGAAGTGGTCCTGTGTTGCATTAATGCAGCCCAATGTACCAACAGCAGGCACATTTTTAAAACCATGAAACAGTAGCTAATTTCTCCTCAGCTTATTTAAGCAAAGGTCAGAAAAAAGAGGTCAATGTTGAGCCTTTCTTTGTTTCTGGTCAAGGGCTTGATGGCTTGCCACTAAAGATGTACACCAAGCGGCATCCACAAGCCCAAAGAGCTTGTCGTCAGTGATCAAGAGCGCACAACAAATTAGATAAGAAGCCAGTCAGAATCTCAATATGTGGGTGTGGTGGTAGTCAGAGATTCATATGTTACTCTCAGTGAAATACTGGCCCACTGGAAATTGCTAAATCTTGTAACCATGTTAAATTGTTTTCCATTTAGACAGCTGGATAGATGATACATAAGGAAATCCATCACTAAGGTTAAAGGAGTTTAAACCAGTGTGCAGGGAGATCTGCATAGAAATTGCTTCTGTTAGCCTGACATGTAGAGAATTATCTCTCCAGTTCACACACCCCATTTGTAAAAATACAAATACCTCATTGACAATATGTCTTAATACCTCTCCCCATCAAATATATGCATTGGTACTGACGATGTTTAATTGACTGAAACTATACAGCATAAAATCAAAAAGTTGCTGGTATGTTTCTGCATCTTGTAAATGTAGGACCAATTTATCGATTAGATATGGATTGCAGAGCTTGTTGAAGCCATGTGGAACCTTTGAACAGTTTGGCACCCTAGTTCCTATGGATGAGCCAGAACAACGGACAGTAAGACAATAGACAAAAGACAATAGACAATAAACAATAGGTGCTGGAGCAGACCATTTGGCCCTTCGAGCCAGCACCGCCAATCAATGTGATCATGGCTGATCATCCCCAATCAGTACCCCGTTCCTGCCTTCTCCCCATATCCCCTGACACCATTATTTTTAAGAGCCCTATCTTGAAAGCATCCAGAGAACCTGCCTCCACCGCCCTCTGTGGCAGAAAATTCCACAGACTCACCACTCTCTGTGAGAAAAAGTGTTTCCTCGTCTCCATTCTAAATGGCTTACTCCTTATTCTTAAACTGTGGCCCCTGGTTCTGGACACCCCCAACATTGGGAACATGTTTCCTGCCTCTAGCGTGTCTAATCCTTAACAATCTTATATGTTTCAATGAGATCCCCTGTCATCCTTCTAAACTCCAGAGTGTACAAGCCCAGCCGCTCCATTCTCTCAGCATATGACAGTTCCGCCATCCCGGGAATTAACCTTGTAAACCTACGCTGCACTCCCTCAATAGCAAGAATATCCTTCCTCAAATTAGGGGACCAAAACTGCACACAATACTCCAGGTGTGGTCTCACTAGGGCTCTGTACAACTGCAGAAGGACCTCTTTGCTCCTATATTCGATTCCTCTTGCTATAAAAGCCAACATGCCATTCGCTTTCTTCACTGCTGTTGTACCTGCATGCTTACTTTCATGCATCTTGTAAGCAGAAGAACCAAATCACATGCAATGTCAAATGTAACAGTTGCTAATATAGAGCTACTCTATATTAGGGTAGGACAGAATTATTTGAATGTAACGATGTGAGGTTATAGTAAGAGCACAATGGACAGGGGTGTTTGAGTGTTAGCACCATCTCTATAGAAGATCACACCATCAACCTGGGAATAATTGCACTGAATTAATAAGAATTAAGTTACATTTATTCCATTAAAGTTCTTACTCAAGTCAAATCAAGAGAGTTTATTGTCATGTGTCCCAGATAGGACAACGAAATTCTTGTTTGCTGCAGCACAACAGAATATTATAAGCATAAATACAGAACAGCAGTTCAATTCACTATACACATAAATAAACATATAAAGCGCAATAGGCTGTTACAGTTCAGAGTCTGTTTGTTGGTGAGCTTAATAACCTGATGGCTGTGGGGAAGCAGCTGTTCCTGAACCTGGATGTACCAGTTTTCGGGCTCCTGTACCTTCTTCCCGATGGTAGCGGAGAGATGAGTGTGTGGCCAGGATGGTGTGGGTCCTTGATGATGCTGACAGCCTTTCTGAGGCAGCGATTGCGATAGATCCCTTCAATGGTGGGGAGCTCAGAGCCGATGATGGACTGAGCAGTGGTCACAACTTTCTGCATTCTTTTCCGCTCCTGGATGCTCAAGTTGCCGAACCAAGCCACGATGCAACCATACCCTCTACTGTGCACCTGTAGAAGTTCGAGAGAGTCCTCTTTGACATACCGACTCTCCGTAATCTTCTCAGGAAGTAGAGGCACTGATGTGCTTTCTTTATAATTGCATCAGTGTGCTGGGACCAGGAAAGATCTTTGGAAAAGTGCATGGCCAGGAATTTGAAGTTTTTGACCCTTTCCACCATCATATTGATATAAACAGAATTGTGGGTCTCTATCCTACCCCTTCCAAATTCCACAATCAATTCCTTGGTTTTGCTGGAGTCGAGAGCCAGGTTATTGTGCTGGCACCATTTGGTCAATCGGTCGATCTCACTTCTGTACTCTGACTCGTCCCCATCAGCGATTCGTCTCACAACAGTGGTGTCGTCGGTGAACTTGATGATGAAGTTTGCACTATGTCCGGCTACGCAGTCATGAGTATAGAGTGAGTAAAGCAGAGGGCTGAGCATGCAGCCTTGAGGTGCTCCCTTGCCGATTGTTATCGAGGATGACACATTTCCACCAATACGGACAGACCAGGCACATGCCATGAGTGATTACTCAGGGTAGGCAGTCAGCCGCCTTCTTAAAAAAAATCTTAAACCGCGCATGCGCAGATTGTTCTCTCCATAAAAATAAAAATAAAGAAAGTAACAATTCAATTTGCCCAAGACTTCCAAATCTCCTTCAAATATGGTATTTAAAAACATATGGCACCAAGAAATGTACTTACCATATCATTTGTACATGAACTCCATTCTTCTCTCTTTGTTTCCTAAGATACACTTAAGATAATGGCAATCCATATTTGAAAAAACCCATCAAGAAACTTGCGCTGCGCATGCGCACTACTGCAAAGGCAGAATTTCAGCTGCCTTCAGCTCCCCTTGAAATTGACAGCTTGAAGCAGTGCTGACGGCACGTCAGCTGCACAGACCTTCACGTGTTGCAAGTACTGCGCATGAAAGGCACGGATAATTATGCCTACCTAAGAAATCTATCTCTTAGATAGGTATAATTCTCCCATGCCTTTACTATTTATATTTAATAATTACCATTTTATAATTTTAGTCAAGGTAGGCAATGCCGACCTTGCCTACCCTGACGGCATGTGCCTGGGACAGACTGTGGTCTGTTGGTGGGGAAGTCGAGGATCCAATTGCTGAGGGATGCGCAGAGACACAGATCTGATAGTTTGGAAACCAGCTTGAAGGGGATGATTGTATTAAATGCCGAGCTGTAGTCAATGAATAACAGCCTGACATATGAGTTTTGGTTGTCCAAGTTTGTCCAGAGAGGAGTGGAGAGCCAGTGAGATTGCATCCACCATTGATCGGTTTTGGCGGTAAGCGAACTGCAGTGGGTCGAGGTTCTTGGTGAGGTTGGAGTCAATAAGCGCCATAATCAACCTCTCAAAGCAGTTAATCACCACAAACGTTAGTGCCACTGGTCGATAGTCATTGAGGCACGTCACCTTGCTCTTCTTGGGCACCAGTATTATTGATGCCCTCTTAAAGCAGGTGGGAACTCAGAACTCAGAAGTGAGAGGTTGAAAATGTGCGTAAAAACTCCAGCCAGTTGGTTCGCACAGGTTTTTAGAACACGACCGGGTATGCCATCAGATCCAAGCGCTTTCCGAGGATTCACCCCTCTGAAGGATCTTCTGACGTTGGCCTCTGTGACTGTGACTGAAATACCGTCATGGTGAATAGGGGCTTGGGAAGGCACATCGGTGTTCTCCCTATCAAAGCGTGCGTACAATGCATTGAGTTCGTCAGGGAGTGATGCTTCGCTGACATTTGAGCTGCTTCCCGATTTTGCCTTGTAGGAGGTGATTGCATTCAAGCCCTGCCACAGTTGCCGATCATCCGTCTCATCCTCCAGCTTGGAGCAGAAGTCCCTTTTGACCTTTTTGATGGCCTTACCAAGGTCGTATCTGGAATTCTTGTAGACCTCTGTATCTCCAGACCTGAATGCCCGGGATCTGGACTTCAGAAGAGTGTGGATCTCATGGTTCATCCAAGGCTTCTGGTTAGGAAACACTGGGAAGATTTTTGCTGGAATGCAGTCCTCCGCACATTTCTTAAGTAAAGTAAAGTAAAGTATCCTTTATTGTCATTCAGACCTTTCAGTCTGAACGAAATTTCGTTCCTGGCAATCATACATTTAATAAATTAACAAAACACAATAAACACAAATTAACATCCACCACAGTGAGTTCACCAAGCACGTCCTCACTGTGGTGGAAGGCAAAGTCTTAAGTCTTTGTGTCTTCCCTCCTGGCTTTCCCTCTGCGCTGAGCCGATCCAGGCTTCCGATGTCGTGACCCCACCAGGTGATGCTAAGTAAGTCAGTCCCACAGCTGAATCCGAGCTCCGCGAACGGGCCGGTTCAAACTCCGCGGCCCGGGGTGGTTGAAGCTGCCGAAGCTGCCGCCCTCCAGTCCAGCGGACGAAGCTGTTGCCGTGGGAGCTCCGGAAAAACAGGTCACCAACCTGTGACCTGCGAGCTCCCAACGATGTTGTCTGCTGGCCACGTGGCCGAACCTCCGAGGTCGGGCCGCTGTACCGCCGGGACACCTCCTCAGTCCCGAGTCAGCCGTCGCCGCCGGAACACCTCGTCAGTCCCGAGTCGGCCCATTACCCCCACCGGAGCCCGCCACAGCCCCGAAGGTTGGCCAGCCTTCTGAAGTCCTGGCTGGCTCTGCCTCCGGAGTCTCGAGTCGGTCGCAGTTGGATGCTGCCAGCTCCACCATTAGGCCTCATCGAATACGACAAAAAAAAAGTTGCATCCCCCCTGAAGGAAGAGACTAAAAACAAGTCCCGTCCCGTCCCCCCCCCCCCCCCCCCACACACACACAAACTAACAACTCAAATTAACTAGCTAAAACAGGACAAGGACAACAAAAGAAAAGAAAAAACGGACGGACTGCAGGCGAGCCGCAGCTGCTAGGACAGCGGCGCCACTTAAGGAAGTCTGTAATGACTGTGGCGTATTAATTCAGGTCCATTGCCGAGTCCTTGAACATTGCCCAGTGTACAGATTCCAAACAGTCTTGGAGTTGTTTCTCTGCCCCCCCCACCCCCTACAACTAGCTGTTCTCACCTCTGGGGGTGCGCTCTTCAATTGCTGCCTGTAGGCAGGAAGATGCAACACCGCAGTATGGTCGGATTTACCAAAATGAGGGTGAGGTATAGAGCGATAGGCGTCTTTGATGGTCATGTAGCAGTGCTCGAGGGTGTTTGATCCTCTGGTGCTGCAGGAGACAAGTTGGTAGAAGTAAGGGAGCGATTTCTTCGGTTTGGCTTTGTTGAAGTCCCCGGTTATGGTGGTAACCGCCCCGGGGCAAGCCGTCTGGTGATTGTTAACCACAGCGTGCAGCTCCCCCAGTGCCAGATGGACATCAGCCTGGGGAGGGATGTGGACTGCAGTCAGGATGATGGATGTGAATTCCATCGGTAGGTAGATGGGACGGCACTTAACAGCCAGGTGTTCCAGGTGTGGTGAGCAGGAGTTGGATAGGACTGCCACATCTGAGCACCATGCAGAGTTGACCATGAGGCTGACACCCCCTCCACTCCATTTCCCAGATGCCAGTGTCCTGTCCATGCGATGGATGGAGAAACTTTCAGGCTGGGCTGCTGAGTCTGGGAAGCTGGGGTGAGCCATGTCTCTGTGAAACAGAACACAGAGCATTCACTCAGCTCCCTTTCGTAAAGCAGTCTTGCCCTTATTTCCTCCACTTTATTTTCAAGGGACTGTACATTGGCCAGTAGGATGGTAGGGAGAGGGGGTCGAAGTCCCCTGCGCTTCAGTCTGACCTGAAGTCCTGCCCGCCGGCCACGTTTCCGGACACAATGGAGACCTCTCCGTTGTTTCCAGGTACTGTGCTTACTGTACCTGCTGTTTCTGCGAACCTGCGCTGGAACGGGGATTCCCTCACAGTCGGCAGCTCCAGCTCCGTTGCTGTCGGGAAATCCTGCCCGTCAGCTCCAGAGGTCTTCCCGGTGTTTCTGCACCTTGTATCCTGTCAGCTTGAAGCATTCGATTCCTCAGCAATTTCTTGCTAGAATAGACAAAATGAAGGACAATTGCCCATGCAATTTGTTCTCTCTGTGTCGTCATTGCAGGGAGATTGACAACATCTAACATGCTTCGAGTGAAATCACCACTGATACAGAGGAGCAATAGTCAGCAAACTGATAGTGCCCAGATATATCCTCGACACCAAGAGCAGAATACATCAATTATAGCTAATTACAAGCCCAATCAGTCAACTCTAAATCATCAGATGTGGTACAAACACTTGATGACAGCATTATCAAACAGCATTTACTCACGAATAAACTGCACACTGATGCCCAGTTTGCATTTTGCCAGCACCACAATTCCAGAATTCATCACAGCCGTTGGTCCAAATATGTGCCGAGTTGAATTCCTAAATGAGGAATAGTGGCAAGGATATTTTATACAGCATGTGATTGACATCTTCTTCTTTCTATTATTTATAATGCACATGTGATGGGATACTCTCTCCATTTTTGTGGGTCAATGCAGTTTCAACAATATTCGAGAATGTCAATGCTGTACAATACAGAGCAACCCAGCTGATTGATGCCCATCCAAAACCCCAAACTTTCCTTCCCTCCACTTACATTGACCGATATTCCAAACCTCGGATCTCTAAGAATGAGAGAGACAACGATGCACAACCACAACCACATGCAAGGTTTCACCCAAGGTGACCATCCTGACTTGAAAATATATTGCCATTATTCATGTATAGAAGGAACTGAAGATAGACGCAAAGTGCAAGAGTAACTCAACACATCAGGCCGCATCTCTGGAGCGGCACATCTTTTTTATCCTGAGATATTGTCTGACCCGCTGAGTTACTCCAGAACTTTGTGTCTATCTTTGCCATCATTCATTGCTGCTTTGTCTCAAACTATGGAACCCCCTGCCTAGCAATACTGTGGAATATCTTCAGCAGATGGACTGCACCAGTTTATGAAGGCTTTTCCATGAACAATTGGAAATGGGCAATAAATATTTGTCTTCACAGTGTTTCTCACCAGCAGTAAAATTAATACATTTTAAAAAATAGGATTAGGAATTTTGCACTTTCGTGGAGAGAAAACCTATTGTGAGAAACATGTTGATAACTTTGTATTCTCGCACAATAAATTCCCTAATTTGTGGTGACAGGATGTTGAATATTACATGAAGGCTCCAAAGCAATTACATTTAAACAGGTATTTGTGCTCTCTTCCCTGGAGCATCCCTGCAGTGGGTAACATCCAAACAGAGCTGAAGCTAAAGCTAATGCTTTGAAATGTGCCATTGCTTCCCAAATCCAGAGCAGACGTATACACATAGTGTTGAAGGTGAAGGAAAACAATCAGGCATTGCAATGCATGTGCCATCTGGAAACTGCAGCAAGGATTTCCACCTTCACACATAATTTGTCTTATATTTGGATGAAAAATTAAACTGTTCCCTCTCAAGTCAATACAAAAGATCCCACATTTATGGAGATATATTGGGTACTGCCGATGTCTGAAATCTGAAATACAAACTAAAATACTGGGAACACTCACTGGACCTGACATCGTTGGGAGAAAAGGGAACAGTTAATGATTCAGATCAAAACTGAGGATTGGTCAGCAACCTAGCACAACACTTACTGAAGCACTCTGATTCATCGCAGCAGATAGGCTAGTGACAAATCCTCTCTTTTTCTAGATCTGTCTGGTGACAAATCATCCATCCCAACCATACAGAGTCCAACTATTATCCCAAGGAGTCTTCCTCTTCCTAAACCATGTTTTCCACTCTCCTATAATTTACTGAGCCCTTGACCACATCTCAATGATCTCCCACAACACTGCTCATACCCTCTCCCCCCTAGACAGAGCAACGATAAAGTTCCCCCAGTTCTCAGCTTCTGCTTTGCTAGTCTTTACACCCAAAGGGTCACCTTGCACAATTCCTACCATCTTCCACCACCACCCTTGTCTTTCCTTTCCCTCAACTTTGAACATTTTAAAAGGACACTTTATTTTACAATTTTTTGCTCCACTCTTCTGTTTCTGCCAACAACTCCCTTTGAATAGCACTTTCCAAACAAAGAAAGAACTGGCCCAGTAAATACATTACTAAAGTTCTGATGTATTTTCTCTAGGATTGAGAGTTTAGACATTGGGATACCACAGCATGAAATCAACCTATCTTCATAAATGGAGATGTCTCTTAAGAAGAATGTCAAGATTGACAATAACCTCATGTTGTCATAAAGTGCCAACAAAATATAATATTTTTGTTAATTCGTAGCCCCACAGAGATATCTTTAACTCATTCACTAATTTGTGAACAGCAATGCATATACAAATCTCAAATCTCCAGGTTAATAGACAAGACCTGGGCTTCAGATATATTGATGTGATCATATCTATACTTCTTTATAACATGGAATGAGGCCATTTGGCTTATCGTGACTATGCTGGCTCTTTGAACAATCCTGTTTGCACATGTATTTCCATATTGGTGTCAGAGGTGATATTGGATGGATCTCTTCAAATAAAATGATTACAATAGGTTTTAACAAATTAAAATGCCAATCTGAGAATATATAGTGGAAGATATCAATCAAAATGAAAGTAAGGAAATGAATCACTGTTTGCACTGTTGGGAAGTAAGAAAGAAACAAATGTATGGATATGGCTTCATTAATGTGGTAAGTACACTGCGCGATGAGCCTATTCATTTATTTATTTGTTTAAATCTTTATTTCGAACAGAATAAAAGAATAAAAAGCAAACCTAAATAGGGGAGAATGGAGAAGCAAGGAACTGCAAATGCTGGTTTAGACGCAAAGTGCTGGGGTGACTCAGGGGGTCAGGCAGCACCTCTGCAGAGAATGAATAGGTGATATTTCAGGTCAGGATCTTACTTCGGGGGAGAATGGAGTAGGTAAAGATATGGATAGATGGAAGGTGGTTGTGGAAGTTGAGAGTTTGAGGAAATTTGGCCATTGCTTATGCACAATTAGTGAAGACAGCAAGGTTACTTTCAAAAGTGTATTTTTTTTTAAAAGTCGATGATTCATTGTGGGGAAAAAAGAGTTTGGGGTTACCTGCACCAATAAATGCATGGTGGTAAAGTGAAATAAACACAGAAAATACAGGAGAAATATAGCAGCTCACTAGCAGCAATGGAACAAATTTAAGTTTCAGGTTGAAGACCTTTCTTTGATTTAAAATGTTAATCCTGTTTCTCTTTCTAAAAGATGCTGTTTTTCCAAATTGTTTTGTTTTTATTCCAGATTTCCAGCATCTGCACTGTGATTCCCACAGTGATTATCTAATTACAAAGGCCCGAATTGATGATTTACAGGCATAACTGGAATTACAAATTGAAACAGTAAAACTATTGGGCTATCGTAAAAGCCCTTTAACTTCTCTACGATATGTTCTATTTATAACATGCCTTCTGTGTGCCACTAAGATTTCAAACCATGTCACTATATAGCTAAATAAAAAGGGTTAGGATGGGAATTCTAGCCTTTAACATCTTGGTGGAGATGCGGGTGGATGTGGATAGTTTGGGGCATTAGACTCTCAGAGAACATAACAAATGGATAAGCTGGGTTATAGGGATGAAATAAAAATATCATCATTCAGATGTTAGGGCATGGTGATGATGCATTAATAGGACTCAGTTAAGTAAGATCACAAGCCTTAACTCTTTGGGTTACAGTAAAAAGGGAGATCAGTCGGATGTGCACTGAACATTGGTAACTCCATTAGTAAAAAAGGCATGTGATGATTTAAATGATGAATAGACGGAGATGAATGAAGATTAATGGAATGGGTAGTGGGTGATGGTAATAAGGAGAGGTTGGAAGACAGTGGTCAGAAGTTGAGGACAAATCAAGCAATGTTACAAAGGTAGAAATATGTGATCCTTGAAGAAGGACACAAAATGGTGGAATAACTCAACGGGCCGGGCAACATCTCTGGAGAGAAGGAATGGGTGATGTTTTTGGTCGAGTCTAAAGAAGGGTCTCAACATGAAACGTTACCCATTCCTTCTCTCCAGTGATGCTGCTTGTACCATTGAGTTACTCCAGCATTTTGTTTCTATCTTAGATAGAAGCAAAATCACATTTGATAAATTTGATAGAATTTAATAAGGAGCTAACAAGCAGTTGATAGAGAGGAACCTGTAAATACAACAGATAGGGGCTCCCTGTGTTACTGATGTTGTGGCCTTTGGAAATGTTATTTTATGCAAATTTGTTAATAAGGTATGTTTCAAGATAGTAATAATAATGAAGTGTTTTGTGGGTATTCATAATGACTGGTTAGAGTATATATTCCATGTATTTAATTATAGATAGTGAAAGGGTGAATATTTAATGAAATGAAAGATTCATAGCAAGTGCATGCGGAGAATACTGAAGAAAGTTTCTGACCAGAAACATCACCTATCCATGATCATCAGAGATGTTGTCTGACTGGCCGTGTTACTCCAGCACTTCATGTTTTTTGCAAGAACAATTTTATGTGGGTTACTGAAGAAAACTGTTGCTGAAGAAGACTACCTGTATTTGGATTTCAAGAAGGCATGGAATAGGACAACTATTATATGGTGTCACATAAAAGACAGATGCATCAGATAAGAGCACCTAGTATTGGGGAAAGTGTTTAACATGGATGGAAGGATAGTTATCATATAAAAGAAGAATCTTTTTTTTTCCTGATTGGTAATATGTAACTAGTAGATTGCCTAAAGCGCCAATTATTTATTATTTACATGCATAACATGGAGGAGGAGGTACGGACAAAACAATGGAAGGAAAGGTCCACCGTGATGAGGATATTTGGACTTTGCAATGTGATATAGATAGGATGAGTGAATGACCAAAAATTGACAAACGGAGTTTAATGATACATGATGTCATGCAAGTCATCAAAATGGAGCAAAATACTACATAGACATTTAAATATTCTTCTGCATGAAAAACAAACAAAGTTAGCATGCAGGTGAGCAAGTAATTAAGAAGGCAAGAAGTATATTGGCCTTTATTGTAGGGAGTTGGAAATGGAAAGTTTAAAAATAGAGAAATATTGTTTGCACTGCACAGGTTATTGATGGGATCACACCTGAATAGAATAGAATAGAATGCCTTTTATTGTCATTCAAACAGCTTGGTTTGAACAAAATTATATTTTCTACACTCTTAACAATTACAAAAAAAAACAAGACCCACACTTAACACACTTTACACAGACATCCATCACAGTGAATCTCCAACACCTCCTCACTGTGATGGAAGGCAAAAGTCTTATCTCTTCCCTTGTTCTTCTCCCGCGGTCCAGCAGTCCAGCTGCGACGCCGAGGCGACTGGGGCTCATAATGTTGAAGCCCCCGGTGGGCGATGGTAAGTCCCGCGGCCGTTAGGCCGTGCGGGGCAAAGTTAGTCCTTTCAACGGCGCGATTCCGGCGGGAGAAGTTGCCATTGCGGGAGCTCCGAAAAGCGGTCTCCCACCAGGGACTTGTTAGCTCCCGATGTTGCTGTCCACCGGGCCTGTAGCCGGAGCCTCCGAAGCTCCGAAGTCGGGTCACAGCCGCGCGCCACCACAGCTCTTCCCGCTCAGAAGTCGGCCAGCTCCGTGATGACAAGTCCGCAGGCTCCGTGACTGGAGCTCTCAGGTTGGTCCCGGCCGGAGGCCGCCGCCAGCTCCACGATGTTAGGCCCAACGACACCGGAGACCCGACGGTGAAAAGGTCGGGTCGCCGTATAGGGAAGAGATTAACGGTTTCCCCCACAGCCCCCCCCCCCACTCCCCACATATACACAGCTAAAAAATAATAAAACTAGAATCAACACATACATTTAACAAGACAATTGTTTTTTTTAAAGACAGACAGACTGCAGTCAAGCCGCTGCCGTTAGGCGCCACCACACCACACCCCGCCACGCCAACTTAATCTTCTGTCCCTCTCTCTGGGACTGGTATTTAACCCCCTGCCAGAGGTCCCCTTCTACTTGCTCTGGTAACTCATCATCCGTTTGTTCCAGTTCTTCTTCTTCCCAGTGCTCTGGTAGCTCTTCTTCAGTGTGAAGTGCTTCAGGATGATATTGCCTGCACTCATAACAAATTATAGGACTCTTACAGTGTCTCACCATGTGTCCTTTTTTCAAACATCCAAAACAGATTCCCTTCTCCTTCAAGAAATCCATCTTGTCTTCATATTCTTTCATCTTGAATCTTCAACACCATCTTATGGTGTGACGAACTTCATCACATAATTAACAAAATACTATTTGCTTGCTAGTCGACACATTTCTTTTTTATCATCTGTCTTTTCCACAGGTCTGGTCGTGATAGCAAAACTACTTCTCGTAGGTTCAGATCTTTCTTCAGTTTTGGAAAAGGTAGAACCTTTGTTAGTAGTTTGTGCTCTTCAATAGTCCAGTGTGGTTCTAAAATGTTCAGTACTTCTCTGTCCAAAAATTCCACCAGGTTACTTGGTTCCTCAGCCTCCAGCTTGATTTCTTCCCAAGCATGGGCCTTTTCCATGTAAGTGTTAGCAATCCTCTTTTCATCACCAAAATGTTCTTTAAATAGTCTTCTCGACTTTTTATCGCCATGGTTGCCTTGCTCCTTCTGACAACTTTCCACAAGCTCTTTCACACTTCCTCTTGTGTACTTCACCAGAAATCATAAGCACTCTTTCTCATCCATAACTTTCGTCTCTAATATTTCTTCTAATGCTTTATGAGGCTTTATACAACGAAGGCTTTATACTGCAAAGGATCTCCACCATACGTAGGAATTTCTACTGGTGGTAGAATGAGAGAAGTATTTTGTCAAGCTATGATCTCGTTGAATTCAGATTGCCAATTCAATATTGCCAATAATCCATCCTGATAACTCTGACTTGTTGATAAACAGGCCTTTGTGATTCAAACTGGCTTGCTCGTGCCTGTACTTCAAGCCTCAGAAAAGCGTGGTCCGCAATTGCTTTGTCTCAAGCATCAAAAGACGCTCCAATGGTAATTGGTTTCGATCTAGCACTCATTTGCTGAGATGAAGTTTCACCCATCTTCCTTTGTTCCAATGGGTTTTCAAAGCCTAGAAATTCAGTGGACATCGATTGTGGAATTGATTCAACTGCTAATTCACTTCGAGCAGTTTTCGTCTTGGTCCAGAACTCATCGTCCTCGATAATCTAGAGCTACATCTTGAACCATCACCTTTCAATAGCTCGTTCTTTGATCTAGCAACTGCCATCTTTGTGTCAATTTCCAGTTGTTCCTTTTGTCTTCTCAGCCTCTCATTCTGTAGCGTCATCTGTCATGTTATCTCTTCTTGTTGTCGTGTCACCTCTTCTTGTTGTTGCGTCATCTGTCGCTTCATCTCTTCTTGTTCTTCTTCAATCTCATGCTTCTTCTTGATGGCATCCGCCTCTATTGAGAGCGCAGCTAGCTCAGCTTTAACTTCCAATTGAGCAGAAGCCTTGAAACTGAACTGGCTGTTAAACCAGATCTGCTGCCTGAAGATACATTTGAGATAATATCCCCAGGTGCAAAAAAATGATGCTAATTCAAATGGAATGCGCTTATCAAGAGACTCAAAACAATCCAAGGTCGGTCTGGCTAGAATCTCCATGCAGACTAGAAAAACACTTTCTGAGTTCTGTACTCCTGGAGTATTGTGCGCTGTTTTGATCCCCAATGTTAGAGGCAGTTTGAAGAGATTCAACTGGTTAATTCTTTTGTTGAGAAAGTTGTTCTATAATGTTAAATGGCAGGGTAATGTAGAGGGGCCAGTTGGCCAATCAGGATGGACAGATGCATGGTCAAGATAACTATGGCAGTCTATGTTTTTATGATGGACATTGGTCACTAACCTACAACTGCATTGTGGTGATTCAGTTTATGGAATTCCAAGTCATTTTCATAGTTCTTCTTGGCAGAGAAATCTAGAGCTTTTCACAAATTATAATTATGGTGGAGCTAGTGCAGTTCAGATGCATGGGCAAGTTGTAGCTCCTATTGGTTGGGATTTGATAAGTTGTCTGATAAACTCTAACATTGACTTTTATGCACCTGATTTTCAGTTGTCACTAATGTTTTGGAGCATGCTAATAAACACAAAAAAGATGACTCGGCGATCAATCTAACAAACGTCTGCCCCTTCCATGACACAAGAAGTGTATACATCCTTAGTTATGATATAATGTAACAGGTACCAACCGTTGGATGGGGTAAGGGTCTCGTGCTTGTCTCTCTGATGAAGCAGGGTTTTGGTTTTGACAAGAATGTGCTCCAAGGGTTTTGTCAGTAGAAGAACCCCATTGGAGAACCCCATAGAAGAACCCCATTTCCCATTCCATGGTAATTGCATATTACCAGAGATTAAGTCTTGTCATTGGCTTGCATCTTTTCCCATCTTGCTACTGGCATTTGTCTCCCTGCAGGATGAAGGCTTGGCTTTTTCTGGGTTGGAGTAATAGTCCAACCTTCATCCAGAACTTTTGAGATTGCAAGATATGCAATGTTGACTTTAGCATATTGATTGTGAAAAATTGGGGCAAAGAATTTACAGGCATCTTGGATGGCCACAGTTTTATGCATAGTTGAGACACCTTCCCTGCTGAAACATCCAGATGGAAGACTAGGAAATTGGCTTTCATAGCCTGCAAGGTTTTCCATGAATAATGTCATGGAAGAAGGTTATTGATGTACATGAAAGTATGATGCACAAATATGTCATGTTTTACAGTACAGGTTTTCCTCAATTTACCAAATTTCCTGAAGAACATTTATTTAAGTGAAATTTTACAAATCAGGTAGCCTGGACACAATGTAATATAAGCATTTTGGTACAGTGGCTGCAAAATACTCTGGGCAAAGTGTGGAGCACTAAATATTGCAATAAAACATAGATAAGTAAATCAAATATACTTTAAAAGTCAATGGTGCTGTAGTGAACATTTGTAAAATAAAATGTTTGTAATTTGAGAAAAAATTACAGATCAGCATATGTATGTCTATCTTTCAATATATATGAGGTGACAGTAAGTATTGTTTCTTTGCCAAAGATTATTTACATTTTTGTCATGGATTGTTACTTTATTTCAGGTCATTACATTATTAATTGCCCATTGCCATGTAACTTTTTCACCGTGAATAAATTTAAAGCATCCCAAGTCAATTTAAAGAGATTTTAAACTTAATAAACTACAAGTTGGTTTTGGTCAGTGTTTCATTCATCAGATCAGGTAACCTGATTGAGTTTAATTGTTTATCATAAATTAAGCGGTAAAGAGCCAGTAGTCTAAAAAGATCTTATGATAATGTGGAATGCTGACCAAAGCTATGGTAATAGTCAAATTTAGCATTGGCATGTTCATCTTATGAACAGTATCCTCAATAACAGTGCAGACAAGCAGCATGTTTGACTGGCCATGTGATGTCATCTGTGTGTGGGCAACTTGCCCCAGGCAGGAAGCAGCAGCCTTATTGCACACAGACTGCACCCATCTGCTGCACAGAGTGACAACATGCTGTTTGTAAACAGCACTTACAATGTTTCTGTGGTGCATCATCAACTCAAACAATGGCAACATGGGGAAGGCAATCCATTTATTTCCTTTGGATTGAGGTAGATCAAATGCTTGTCAACATTCCAACGAGACACTCCAGAGACTTCTGCGAATGATCTACTCTGTTCATTATGCAAATTTTCCAGTCTATGTTGCATTAGTGCAAACACAATATGAGAAAGGACAGGTAAAGACCAGCTGGTCCATTAAGCCCACCCTTTATTTGGCATGCTGTAAATTCTACATTTCATCATCTCACTCCCCCTCACATCCACACTAAAATGTGCATCCCCAGGGTGAGACAAAAGACAAAGAAAAGCCTTTAGGCCAACTTGGGGAAATTGCTCTGAAATTTCATCCCAATCCCAAAAGGCAATTGAGCTCCAGTAGTGACTGTGGGAGATAAAGATTCATCCATCTTCAATGTTTATAATGTTAGCCTGTTTCATTCAGCACCTTGAACAGTGTGTTCACTTGGATGTGAGGATCGGGAGATCAGTGATTGATTTTTGGTCACAGAGTTGACAACTTCTTGCGTTCAAATCATTAGGCCAAGAAGGATATTAATCCCCCAACAGTCCAGTGCAGCACCTTGACCTCAAAACTGTTGGTGAGCATTAAACTGTTGGTGAGCATTCTTGTGCCCTAGCCTTTTGTTGAGTCAACTGACCCCAAAGAACATGTGGAATTTCAGCCTAAGCTCAGTAGTTGTAATCAGATGTTGGGTTACAGTGGATGTCAAGACCATATTTCAGCTGAAATACAGTCATTTTCTCCAAGGATTTTTCCTGCGTAAATTGACATCCATACCACCGTAAATTGTTTCTAGTGAGCTAGAACATGAGGCAAGTGAGAGGAATATAGAGAGAATAAAATGAAGGGTTGGATTAGCATAAATGGGTATTAGATAGTCAGTCAGCACACAGTTGGTGGGCTAAAGCACCTGATTATGTCTTGTACAACTGATTCTATAAACCTAATATATATTCATATGATATACAAGCTGTTTCCTGAACACAAAACAATGTAGGAAATGAGGGCAATATGTAGACTAAACTCTATTGATGCTCAGAGTCTTTGCAGCCACCATCTATATGTCCAATCCAGGAAATTGGACTTTATACATTCTTTGGTGTTGTGTTCCATGTTGTATAATGTAAACTGTTTGCTGAAGAACAGTATGGAGTCGACACAGGCAAATCTAATACTAACTTGAAAATGTAAAGAGACAATATGTATATGACTACCGAATATGTATCTTCACATCTAGTAAGTGAATTCACATGGACAGTTAAATGTTGAATACATAGCCAAAAATGTGAACTCCAGAAGAATAGACTGCTGTCTAACTTAGCAATATGGATTTTACGTAGGAATTGCTGTTCACTTAGAATTATACATTGTCAATCCAGACTATAAATACAAGTTTTGTGTATGGTTTGGGTAATAGCACTTATACATTAAAAAAAATTAAACAATACAGGAACAGTTAATTTAATGTTTATTCAATGTAGTACTTAATGGACTTCCAACACATGATTTGAATTCTGATTCTATATTTAGAGAGTAGGTGAAGTGTTGACAACAGGCACTCCACACACTATTAAAGTGTTCACATGCCAGTCTAAGTTAGTATATAGGCTTTCTACCAATGGCTGCTTGTGTACAGTAAGGCTCAGAGTTATTGACTACTCAGCCTGTGACAAATTCACCAGCTAGGTTCTGTAAATGTACAATATTAATATAACATCTATGTCTGCAGTCTGGTAACTGCACATTATATGTGAAGGTACATTAACTTTCACGGATAGTAAATCATAAATGTAGTACATGATTAAAAACTATTCACATAACAATTTTTTAATTTATTTTTTGTATTTGAAATAAAGTACCTGAATAAAAACATGAACTTATATATAAAAATATTCTTACATATATGAAATATTGCAAATTTAAAATCAGTTAGTAAAATAACACAACCATCCTGTACAAGAACTCATTAAACCTTTATGAAACTCATTATTATTTTAGTGATATGAAGGAGCCACAATCTGATTGGTGCTTGATTCAAGGTCCTTCAGAGAATTAGATTTAGCCAATGACATCAGAGTTTAAAACAAAAGCTCTCCACATGACTGTGTGAGCACTTTGTCTACAGGAAACATAATACTCCAATGAAGATTCATTGTGTCACCCTCAACATACTATATTTTAAGACAATCAGTCATCTGTCAACGTATCTAAAGATTCATGAAATTGGACGCAAGGCCTCTTGTTCAGGCAATCTAGACTGCAGGCACCATAACCTTTTTGCTCTATGAAAGCTGTTACAAACAAAACTACATTGAAAAACTAATGGCACACTTGCCTCAATGTATTTATTCTTTAGAAAATAAAAGTGGCAGATAAATATTAAAATAAGATATGGCGTTTCATTGGAAACAACGCAGAAGGAAATTAACCACAAATAGTAATCCTTTAAGATTATGGGAAGAATTTGGTAATTAAAAATGCCATTCACATTTCCATGAACTGAAATGGGAGTGAGATAAGCTTTCAGAATAAGATATTCTTTTTATCACAATGTTTTTATTCTTACATTTAAAAAGTGCCTTTAGCTCAGATTATTCAGGACCCACTTTGATACTGCTTGTAACAGGACCATCATCTGCCTAATCCTTTTACATAGTTTGTATAGCCTAATGCTTTCTATCCTACTCCACTGCACTTTTCACAAATCCATTTAACATATCAATTGACACAACATTTCTTGAATCATTTCTGACCAATGCATATAACTCCCATAACTGTATAATCTGACATGTTTAGATCAGGAGAAAAACTCATGCTGAACAAATCCTTCTAATCTTAGAAAAATGCCCTGTGATGCTATTTGAGGTAGTGCGAACAGTGGTTTGCTCACATTGTTTTGTAGAATTCCGGGCAATATTAATGTAGCCTATATCCTGTTTGTACAATACTTTTCTCCCACTCAAACTTGTTGGTTTACCATTTCAGGTAAATTAAATTTACATGCATACCTGCACACATATGCAAACTTATACAAACTTAAAGCATACAGCATTAGGGGTTCAGTATTAATGTGGATAGAGAACTGGCTGGCAAACAGGAAGCAAAGAGTAGGAGTAAACGGGTCCTTTTCACAATGGCAGGCAGTGACTAGTGGGGTACCGCAGGGCTCAGTGCTGGGACCCCAGCTATTTACAATATTTATTAATGATCTGGATGAGGGAATTAAAGGCAATATATCCAAGTTTGCGGATGACACTAAGCTGGGGGGCAGTGTTAGCTGTGAGGAGGATGCTAGGAGACCGCAAGGTGACTTGGATAGGCTGGGTGAGTGGGCAAATGTTTGGCAGATGCAGTATAATGTGGATAAATGTGAGGTTATCCACTTTGGTGGCAAAAACAGGAAAGCAGACTATTATTTAAATGGTGGCCGATTAGGAAAAGGGGAGATGCAGTGAGACCTGGGTGTCATGGTACACCAGTCATTGAAAGTAGGCATGCAGGTGCAGCAGGCAGTGAAAAAAGCGAATGGTATGTTAGCTTTCATAGCAAAAGGATTTGAGTATAGGAGCAGGGAGGTTCTACTTCAGTTGTACAGGGTCTTGGTGAGACCACACCTGGAGTATTGCGTACAGTTTTGGTCTCCAAATCTGAGGAAGGACATTATTGCCATGGAGGGAGTGCAGAGAAGGTTCACCAGACTGATTCCTGGGATGTCAGGACTGTCTTATGAAGAAAGACTGGATAGACTTGGTTTATACTCTCTAGAATTTAGGAGATTGAGAGGGGATCATATAGAAACTTACAAAATTCAGGAAGATTGTTCCCAATGTTGGGGAAGTCCAGGACAAGGGATCACAGCTTAAGGATAAGGGGGAAATCCTTTAAGACCGAGATGAGAAAGACTTTTTTCACACAGAGAGTGGTGAGTCTCTGGAACTCACTGCCACAGAGGGTAGTTGAGGCCAGTTCATTGGCTATATTTAAGAGGGAGTTAGATGTGGCCCTTGTGGCTAAGGGGATCAGAGGGTATAGAGAGAAGGCAGGTACGGGATACTGAGTTGGATGATCAGCCATGATCATATTGTATGGCGGTGCAGGCTCGAAGGGCCGAATGGCCTACTCCTGCACCTAATTTCTATGTTTCTATGTTTCTATATTTAGAATTGGTAAAGCTTAATATACATGCACCATTTGTTAATTTATTGTTAATAACCTTTGCATCTGTTCAAAAGTATTAAAAGTTAAATAATATTGAAACCAATGTTCAAAATTTCCAGAGAACTAGCAAGTAGACAGTTTTATAACCTAAAAAGAAAAATACAAATATTTCACAGGATTAGCTTTTCTCTCCTTCAGTTTATAATCAAAGGCATAGAGCTACTAAAACAACCCCTTTGGCTAAACTTGTCCATGCTGACTGGGATGCTCATCAATGCTAATACCATTTTGGGGCATTTCGCAGATATCCCTCTATTCCTTTCCTGTCCATGTAAAATGCTTTTTAACCTTGGGTGAACATACCTGTCTCTGGCAGTGTGTTCCATATATGCATGCATCATCCTCTGTATGAAAAACCTGCCATCAGATCTTCTTTAAATATTTCCCCTCTCACTTTAAACCTATGTCCTCTAGTTTTAGACTCTATGACACTTGGTAATAGATCGATTACCTACCCTATTTATGACCCTCATAATTGTATATACTTCTATAATGTCATTTTCTGGGAGCTATGAACTAGTACTCCAAGGTCCTTCAGTATATCAAAGTTTCTGAGGTCCCTACAGTTTAGTGTATATTTCTGGCAGGTATTAGATGACGCAAAATATTACACCTTACATTTATCTGGATTAAATTACATCTGCCACTCCTTTGCAGAAACTTTCCAGCTGATCGATGTTCCAGTGTATCTGTAGGTACCATCTTCGCTTTCTATTATCAGACCACTGATATTCTCATCCAAATCATTTGGATATCTGACATATAACAAAGGTCCCAGTACTAATCCCTGTGGTGCACCACCGGTTACAGACTTCCAGTTAGGAAAAACTACCGTCTCCCCGCCTATCAGCAAGCTAGCTTGGATCTAGTCTGCCAAAACACTTGGACCCCAATTGCCCCAACTCTCTGGATCAGCCTACCATGCAGGACCTTATCAAAAGCCTTGTTAAGGTCCATGTAAACCATATCTACCACCTTGTCATTGTCAATTTTCTTAGTACCTGCTTCAAAAACTCAATCAGATTTGTGAGGCAGCATTTCCCATGCACAAAACCATGCCAACATTACCAAAACAATGATATAAAGAGGGCATTCCTGCTGACATTAGTGATTCTTTATAAATGCAAATAAAATGATAGGATTTTAACATGGACATAAGCAAAGTTATAAAAACCTGTGTGGAAGGTGGAAAAATTAAAAAAACATTAAATGTGACAAGAGTACAGCCATACACACGTAATGCTTTACATTTTATGCTTCTGGTATCTGCTGGAATATAGAAATAATGTTCTTTGTGCTTTGGTAGTAATTATACATCAACAAAACTATGGGACACTGATGAAGCAGTCACATGCTTTCCCTTGCAAACTGTGCCATGTTGATGAGAAAAGAGTGATTGAGATCTGTAGTTACATGTTATAAGGCAATTCTAAATATGAAAAATTATTGAAAAGTGGAAGACTGCTAGATATGTCCAGGAGAGGAATATAGTTTAGTTTAGCTAAGTTTAGTTTAGTTTAGTTTAGTTTAGGTTAGTTAAATTTAGTGATACAGCATAGAAACATTTATGCTGTCTTTGGGATGTAGGAGAAAGCTGGAGCACCGTGAGGAACTCCACGTGTTCACAGGGAGAACAGGCAAACTCCACATGGACAATACCCTAGGTCAGCATTGACCCCGGGTCTCCAGCACTGTGAGGCAGCAGTTGTACCAGCTGTACCATGATGCTACTCTCATGCATGGAATTAAATTCAGTACAGCATGGTTCCCTGGTTAATTGCAAATTGTTGTAGCATTTCATTATGATAGAAGTTAAATAAAAAACATCTGAGGTGCTTCAGGTTTTGTACTATTGTTTATGCCATATCTTCTTTCAAAACGAGTTTCCTAATTATTAGAGACACCAAACACAGGCTGGATGGGCAATCTGCTGAATTCTTCCATTCAGTCTTGAAGAATTACTGTGATCTCCCATTTTCCTATCGCTTTAATTCTCCTTCCCACCCAATCTGACCAGCTTCCTGCACTCTCAATAAAGCTAACATAGACTGATGGAACAGGACCTTGCCCTCCAATAAGGCATGTCACATACTTTTGGACTTAACACTGAGACCAATAAATTCAGATAACCATTTCAGCCAGCGCTTGATGGGCCAAATGGCCTTATTCTGCTCCTAGAACATGAATTTATGGAAATATTTCAGATTTCCACCATTCACCATACTCTGGTAATCTCACATAATATTTTGCTTCATCCATTTACACCTTCTCTAGACGACCTTTTGTTCCCTTATTTGAACTATTATCATCACCTTGCACCATCATGCTTTTGCCATTTAATTGCTCTTGACTTCCAACCTCTCACCTTTGTTCCATCCTCCACTTACCCACTCTTACATCCTTTCTCTGCATCTTAAAGTGTGTTGGTCTCTCAATTTTTACCACTTCTGATTAAATATCATAACATGAATCAATTAATCTTTTATCTCCACAGATCCTGTCTGCACAGCAAAAACAATTCCAGCATTTCCTGGTTTATTTTGTTTTTATTTCAGGATCTCTTTCGCTAATAAAAGTTGGCCTTTTTGGTGACAATCAACTTGCCAGATCATTTGTTTTTACTCCAATATTTTAGAAATTCTTACATTTGTTTAGTTGCTGCACAGTTGCACAATGTGTACACATTATAGTTGAACAAATTGCCTCTCTTTTCACACAGCACCACTATTTACAATCAAATATAATTTTGAAGTATTTCCTGAGAAGTAAAATATGTAACAGAAATCACTATTCTCATGAAAGGCAAAGTAATAAAATCAGGAAAAATGTCATCAATGATTCTCCCAGTAGCTGCTTACTATGTTCCAATGTGGTTTGCTTTAATTGTCGGTGGTGTGCTGAAAGGTGACTGTACAAGAATTAAAATGTAGTTAATTCAGACAATATAACTTGGAGTCAAGGTAATATTTTCCCAGCACTTCATCTTGTCTTCTTCATCTTGGGCATAATTAACTTTTTCAGATATAGGCCAAGGTTTTTAAGTGCTTCCAGACACAGTAAGGTATGATTGGTTGCTAGATTAAGTTCCATCTACATTGCCTCAGCAACTACTTGCAGATAACGTACACATTATTCTATCAAGGACATAGTCATAAAAGATAATGCTTTCACTTCTTGTTGCTTCGCAGATGGAACAGGAATTCACTGAGAGTCTATCAAAAACATATTATTCATCTAGAGTGTATAAACAAAGAACTGCAGATGTTGGATTATACCAAAGGAAGACACAATGTGCTAGAGTAACTCAGTGGTACAGGCAGCATCTCTGGAGAGAAAGGGTGGGTGACGTTTCGGGTAGGGGACTTTCTTCATATTGTTCTATGGAGTATTATACTGGGATTTCCACATCATTTGGATCTATTTGTAATCAATAGATCCAAATTTCCACATCATTTGGATCTATTTTAAAATCAAGTAGCAGACTTGCTAAGCATGATGATCACATATCCCTTTTTTGGGTTGTGTTATGATGCCAACAATTATTGAGTCATAAGGCATTCCACAAAGGTTTTCCAGTGATCCAGTGATCTCAGATCTAACAAAATAGTTTGTAACACATTCCTGTTCACTATTAAATCCAGTGTAATTTTCAGCATGAATTCATCCACCTATTGTTTTCATTGACAAAATAGATCATACGTTGATACTACTAATGTCAGAATATGGGACAGGTTTTCAAAGGCCTGGAATATAATTCAGAGATATGAATTAGAACCCCATTATAGTAGCTGAAATTTTAAACTCAGTTCATTGTATTAATTTGGACTGATTTGAATTAATCCATTATCAATAATAGTAATCACGATATTCCAGAAGCTTACCCGAAGAATCCTGTCTGGTTCACTGATGCCTTTTTAGAAAGAAAAAATGCTACATTGATGTACATGTGATTCAATGTTGTTGACATTTAATTACTATCAAAGTGGTCTAACAAACAAAAGTATTTTCAAGAAAGTATCACCACTTTCTCAAAGGTAATTAATTCGGTGTGGGCAAATGATGCTGAGTTTGAATGTATTGCGCAAAAAATACCAGTGGAAAATTGGGTTGATTTCAATGTTCGCACTTTTTAGACTTCAAAACAAGGAAATGAAATGATTGGTCAATATTTCACGGTGATAATCTGCTTCTTGGTGGAAACTTGTTAACTGCTCTATTGCATATTAGCTCTAAGTGCTTGGAGATGAAATACTTATTGATCAGATAATTATAAATAGACCTTGTCAGGGAGTTACTTTGGAAAGCTTTAAGGGGCTCTGTGGAAAAGAGAATTCTGAGAAACACATGCAGCTACCGTTCAAAGCGGAAACAAATTGCATTTACATAGCACCTCATCGGATCTCTCAGCAAATCCCAAAGTATCTCACTAAACTTCAGGAAGGTTAATGGTTTTAAGATACTATCCCTGTTACTTAATCAATGAAATGAACAAGATGAACGACCAGTTTATCTACTTTTGGTCCAGTGATTTTGCCAGGTACTAGATTCCTTATCATTTTACCACGATGTGAACTTCACTGATAAGCGCGGCATTTATTGACCATAAACACAAAATGCTGGAGTAATTTAGCAAGTCAGGCAGCATATCTGAAGAAAAGGAATAAGTGGTTTCTTAGTATTTGCTCTCCTTCTATCCTACTGTCCCTTTCTCCAGAGATGCTCCTATATGTTGGATCCATTTTGGTGTAAATCTGCCGTTCCTTCCTACATACACATCTATTGTCCATCCCCAGTTCCCCGGAACCGGACAGCAGCTAATCGTCAACCACTTTGCTGTGGGTTTGATGTCGTAGATAGCACAGGGTAGATTAACGAGTAGATTCGCCGAAGAACATCAGAAGGGCATTGACAACTATCCACCTATTTCACTGTCGCCATTAGCAAATATTCCTTTCAGGTTTATATATATGAAGAGAATTTAAATTCTCCTCTCGTTATTTTTAGGATATATAACCTCTATAATATAATCTATGTTTCTAACCCATAATGTCTGTGGATGATGGAACTGTTAACTGCCGCCTGAATCTCTAAAGCAACCATAAAGGATGATAATATCGAATCGAAAGGATGAAAAAATTCCCATACTGCTCTCAGCTATTAACATATTAACGTTGCTCAACAATATGCACCAAATTCCCTAACATCCATGGATTGACTTCTAAATCTTCATCAGTGCTATCCACGCTTTTACCCAACCCCATCTATTCACCTGATCCTGCACATATCTGCCTGCACGCCTCAGTTCCTTTGAATGTGACCCTTGTGTGCATTCCCTCCCTTCCCTCCCTTTCCTCCTAGACTGGTGGAAGAGGCTTTAGCCACAGAAACGGGAGCTCCCTCGCCAACCATGACTGTCGCTGTTGTGCTCTCTCGTCGCCCACCCTTTTCACTTTTCCCATCCCAGGTTTTCAAAACATTCATTGACTTCCTCTTAACTACAATTCATGGCATGCCAACAGATGGGTTTTTTTTTAAATCTTACACGTGCATGTGATTGTTGAACTCTAACAAATTCCATATTAATATTATCACTCTCTCAGATAGAGTCGCAATGGTTATTGTACTCCCATCCAGGTCCATTTGAAAAAAAAAATACGAACAATTACTAAATATCTCTATCAACACGGCTGGGTCGCGAACAATGGCCTCTGACTGGTCAATTTTCACCTGAGGAGATCGCGGATGTTGTTCTTCTTATGCCCGTGTTCAAATGTAAAGATTCAGAAATTTGTTATTTCCTGACATTGAGAAGATAATAAGAATTAAGGCACTTTAGCATCACAGAATAAGGTTTCATCGATGTATGGATTTGAATACTTCTCAGTTAAGGCAAGTTCTATGAATGTTTAAATACTTTTTCCTTAGTGTACAGCGCCCACAGACGTTACAGAGTGCTTGAAATAAACTGCGATAAGTTTCAGTAACAAATTCTCAGCGAAACCTTGAGCAGGGTTTTGCTAATCCCTCTGTCAAAACTGACATTCGTCATTTTCACCTAGGAGCAAGAAATCGTTGGAAGACGGAACCCACACCAGCCTGAACCAATGGTGGGACTGCATGGGAGGGTCCAGCCGACCGCCTGCCGATCGGAGCTCCGAGTACCAATGATCGGGGCGAGGGGCGGCCCGGGTGGCGTGTCCAGCAGCTGGCGCGGGTATAACTTAGTGACAAGCGGATGGAGTGTGATCGAGACAGCGCCAGTTCAGCGCTCACCTGCACATGACCCGCTTGCAAACATGATGTCCATGAATAGCAAGCAGCCTTTCGGCATGCACCCCATCCTGCATGAGCCCAAATACGCCACCTTGCATTCGAGCTCCGAGGCCATCCGGAGAGCCTGCATGCCCAACCCCCCGGTAAGTACCAGCCGCTTCTCCCACCACAACAGAAAATGTCTTGTTCAAAAAACGAACTACGCTAGTTTGGAAATAATGTTTGAATTGATTGCATTGCCTCTGTTAATTAGCCGGGGCATTTGAAGTATATCCTGTGTTTTTGTCATTTATCAAGAGGCGATTACTGATGGGTTCGTGGGATTGGTACAATTTCTTTTTTTGTTGGCTCCCTATGGCAAACCCCAAAGTGGGAGGCCAGGTGTCCGAAATGCGCGATCAGAGAAGTTATTTGAACCAAGATTATTTGGAATCATTCGGTGCGTGTCTAGCTAAACGTCCATTTACTGTGTGGAGCTAAGGGTTCAGGCTGTTTCATTAGCTTTTATCATGTTGCGATTTGCATTAAATATCCTTGTCCACGCATTGGTTCTGAGTCTTAAATAAATGCGGCCACTTCCTCTCGCCGAGATCAGTGACTTTCCTTTCATTAGTGTGCGTGTGTGAGTGTGCGAGTGTGTATGTGTGTGTGTGTAATTGATTAAATGTTGCCGCTGTCGCTGAATCCGTCAACTGCAGAACGTCATGAAAGCAGGGGTAATGATCTACGCTCAAACTACTTCGCTAGAACTCCTGAGCTACGAGTCAGGTGTCAATTCCGCTGGCCAGTTCTCAAAGACTCGGGTACCACGATTACGTTTCCGTATTGTTCTCACTGCAGACTGGGCCCTGATAATAACACGATCTTTTGCTTTTCATTTGTAGTTGCAAAGCAATATTTTCGCCGGGCTTGATGAAACTTTGCTGTCCCGAGCCGAAGCCCTGGCAGCCGTGGATATTGTATCGCAGAAAAACCACCCCTTCAAGCCAGATGTCACCTACCATACAATGAGCAGCGTGTCCTGCACTCCGACCTCCGCTTCTGTACATCTACCCCACCCGTCGGTCCTGACTACACACCCGCACCACCACCACCATCATCACCACCAGGCGGCCCAGGGCCTGGAAAGTGATCTCCTGGACCACCTGAACTCCGGCCTATCCCTGAGCGGGCTGACGGGACCTGAGGTGGGATCCACGCCATCACATCCACACGCACACATGCCTGGCATGAACCACATGTCACATCACCCACATCACCATCATCAGCACATTAACATTTCCCATTCACACGCTCTGTCGGCCCACATCGGCCTGGGAGGTAACGAGGGCGAAGCAGATCCAAGGGAGCTCGAGTCCTTCGCAGAGAGATTCAAGCAGAGGAGGATCAAACTTGGAGTGACACAAGCCGACGTTGGGTCAGCCTTGGCCAACCTGAAGATC
The DNA here is from genome assembly GCA_035221665.1 of Okamejei kenojei. NCBI lineage: Eukaryota > Metazoa > Chordata > Chondrichthyes > Rajiformes > Rajidae > Okamejei > Okamejei kenojei. Next base: position 42,050,866 of record CM069143.1, read on the forward strand.
CCAGGTGTGGGTTGTTTAAGTCAAAGCACTATCTGTAGGTTTGAATCCTTGACTCTGTCGCATAATAACATGATTGCGCTCAAGCCCATTCTGGAGGCCTGGCTAGATGAAGCCGAGAGGGCTCAAAGGGAGAAAATGACCAAACCCGAGCTCTTTAACGGAGGGGACAGGAAGCGTAAACGCACTTCTATCGCTGCGCCGGAAAAACGGTCCCTAGAAGCTTATTTCGCCGTTCAACCTCGTCCTTCGTCCGAGAAGATCGCAGCAATCGCAGAGAAATTGGACCTGAAAAAGAATGTGGTCAGAGTGTGGTTTTGCAATCAGAGACAGAAACAAAAAAGAATGAAATTTTCCGCCACACATTAAGACAATCTACACACTGCTCTATCCAACTGAGCCGACATGGACCAGGATTTAATAACATTTGATTCTTTGGATAAACTTTGCCCAACAAATTGAAGCGATGGCAGGGACATCAAGCCGGAAGTATATCTCCGACGAATGAGTTTGAATTGTGTATATTTTGTACGGGTTTGAGAGAAGCAAGCTTTATGTCTTGGTTTAGATGAGACTTCGTGGATTTATCTGGCAATCATATTGTAACAAAATAATCTCAACGAGACTTGAATAATGTTTAATCACATTCTTGTGAAAAATATCCTGTTTGCTTTTCTATTGTAAAAGGCTGTACAAAGTCTGTGAATGAATTGTGCGTTTAACCTTTATTCACGAACTGGTGTCGTTCATTGATCCGGAGATGTACAACTGCCGCTGAACTGGGCACGGTACTGGGGCTAGGTTATGAAATATACCGCTGTCGATTTCATTCAGTAACAAAACAGCAGAAAGAACCAGATCTGTGAGAACAGGTCACATTAATTCTATTGTACCTCCTGTATGGTCCACAAAGTCTGTCTCTGCATGATTTGTACATCATTTCAGTTTAGTGAATGTCGCTATCACCATATTAATAACAAAAATAAAAAATAATAATAAATAAGTTTTAAATGTTTTGCAATAACTGTTTACGAATGGTTTCCTACCTCATCCACCCTGGAGGTTTTCATGGCGTTCTCTCTCTCCTCCCCGAACTCTATTTATCTCAATCATAAGTGTATTTATTTTCAACGTAAATGGGAGGGGATCACAATGCATTGACAATCAAAGTTACTTTAAAACTACGTGCAGTGGTCAATAGAATCGCTTGAAACGATTGGGAATTGTTACATGTAGAAAGTTATAAATGAGAAGCCAGGTGCAGTGAGTACGAGTGCAGTCACTGACTGCCAGAGCTTTTCATTGCCTTTTGCTGCTTATATTTCATTTGATGTGAAAATCCAGTCTCTAATCTTAGTTAGTCGCAGGAATGTGCGTGTGAAAGCGAGTGAGGCCAGAGCCTCTCGCTGTCCAGGTCTTTCCCTCGTCGCGTGTGTAGGCGGCCGAGTGTGCACTTTGTGTGCAAGCTGGTGGACTCGTCTATTTGCACCTACGTCTCACTGTTCACACTTTCCCCAGGTTTGGCCCCGATCTCAAATGTTATTTATTTTACTTTATTGATTGTACGTGTGATTTTTAACCAGATGTGACTGCGAAGTTTTCAATAAAACCACGCACGCTGCAAAACGAAAGCATGGCGTTCTGAATTGTATGTTGTGTAAAGTATATTTGCAGCATGAACTCTTTACAAACATGTTCGTTATTAGAATACAAACTGCAATCAACTTAAACAGCATGTTGTATTAAACACTGTTATCCTACGTTGCCCCTCATGTTCTCCTTTTACGGAATAAAATAATGTAAGGAAGTGAAGTCTATTTAAGGTGGTGTATCCGTTCAATTTTTTAGCTGTTCTTTTAAAATCATTTGGTGTCATCAGATTTGAGGTCTGGTTATTTGCGAGATGGCGAGCTATGGAATAATCCTCCCCATATAAATTGCACCTGATCAGTATATAAGAACATACTTCTGAAACAAATTGTCCCTCGATTCTATCACGACACTGTTAGCTATGGCCGCATACTGGCAGGAAGATTAATTTTTCAGGGAGAAATTGTCCCTCTGTCGGTTTTCGGAAATAAACCTGGGAGATTAAATTGCTATTAATTTACATTAAGAGAGGTTATAACCATCATTTGTCTATCAACGTGCCAGCCTCTACAGAGGTGGGATGACATAGAACTAGTGTGAATGGGCGATGATGAACGCGGTGGGCCGAATGGCCCGTTTCCAAGCTGTATCTTTCAATCAATTCAATTAATCAATTGGAGAGTATTGGAGCTGGTTAGAAGTGGGAGAGGCCGGGTGGCACGTGTGCCTTCTCTGCAGGCGTGGTCCAAAATCCTCCTTAAACCAACTATACCATTTGGCTAATAAAGACCGATCATTGGGAATCTCTATTACAATTGTCGCGTCTTTACACCCATGGCGCTACGGAATTTTGCTTGGGCAATGAGAATATCAATAAGAACAAATCTGTACTAGTTTGGATAAGTTTTGAAATGACATCTGCGAGCTATTGATTACCATTAAGGCACTGCAGTAAGTGACTGAATAATGACTGTCGTTTCCCTGCCCCTGGATCACCTTTGACTCTTTATGAAACCTGATGAATTAAGGTCAGAATATCATTAAAAATCTGCAAAGGAGTTAACGTTTCGTTTTGTTTTGCGTTTTGTTAAAATAAGCATGTTTTGCTTCCTCGTCAAATTTCCAGAATGATACAAATGCTATCTCCTTTAACAACAGTCCCCAAATTGTAAACTGGTCATTAAACCAATGAGAAACGAACCCGAGGGGTCTAGAGCAGCTGGAGATTTCTAGGTTCTGGAGCGGACGGACGCTGACCGCAGGTGTCAGGTGCAGCCAACAGACGGGCATAGACCAAAGCTCGTCTAATTGAACTGGAACCCCTTATATCGATACATTTTTCTTTAAAGTCTATTGATATCCATTAACCGAAAGCCAATACAACGACAGCCAAAGCCTGGGCAAAAATAAATGAAATAAAGAAAAACGAACATCACTACAGTGGTCAGAAAATGCAAGAAACGTTTTCACTTGGCATCAAGGCGCTGAACTGCGCTTCAAATAACAGGTGTCAACTCTTTCAATATATCAGCACTTTACCTTGATGTGCGATTACTTAAATGTGATATGTAACCGTTGGAGAGGGAGAAAGACCCAGTTTAAATCTTCTAAGTGAGAATTGGAATGAGAGGGGGTGATGATGGTTGGTGGGAATCATCTTGTATCATTGTTAGAATGTTTTATATCTTTGGGCCAACGATACTTGTAAGGTTATGGATTTTTTGTTAGCATCTACAGTGTGTCATCTTTACAGGCTCTATCGAGCTATATTCAATTTATCAACTAACACTTGTTGGCTAGTTGGTTTCATCTTGTAAAACCTATCATAAATGAATAATGAATTCTGGCTGTTATGATACTATCGATTTTTGGTAAACGGAACGATAATAACCCCTCGTGGATCATCGTATCAAGTAACTGTGGATGAACCCAAAGCTTTAGTTAAAGCGCCACTTTAAACTTCGCTGTGAATGGTTCAGTCGGTTTTATTTCTGTTTGTTGGGTCTGGGTGAATTTGTTTTGACAGCGAGAGTTGACGCGCCGAACTCCGACTGCACGTCTGAACCACAACGATGTTCAGTAATAATAATTAGCCTGTCGCGAATCATAGGATCCGATGAGAATCCTTCAGGTTACGTGTTAGTCCCCAATATTCCTCACTGATAATTATATACCCACATTTGCTGCTTGAAAACGCGATATAACTGTATTGATATATATTATTAATATTCTTGCAATCTTACGCAAAGCTTCGGACCCCATAAATCACTGGAGGTTTAATTTTGCTATTCCAACTCCCCCTCTTCTCCCGTAACCATTGGAAATGAAATGCGAGGTCAATCATTTTAAAACACTTTATCTCCATTGATAAACATTTTCATCCTTTCCTAATTTGTTTTCATACACTAGGTTCGCACACGTGTCGGCACAATTTTGGACCATCACCGTTTAAAGAAAGGATGGCCTCCCTGTAAAACAGTCCAAGAATATATAAAACGATGCCTACCATGTAGCCCTCCCGGGATGTTTTTATATCTGAAATATGGTTTTAGATCGTTTTAATATTTCATTTGCCAGATTTTCTATTCCGGTTTAAAGTGGCCCAGCTCGAAACACTTGACTTCATCCGACAGAAAAAAAGTGGCAGACAGCTGATAATGGCAATGACTACACATCATACGTGGGGGTGCATTTCACTTCATGGGCTTTTCCAAATAAAATCTCTGTTGAGGTAGAACGAAAAGATGCTTTCACTAGAGGGTCCGTTTCAGCTCACTGCACGTCAGAGCGAGAAACTCAAACATTCTAAAATACTGTTTAGAAGATACAGGGAATAAGGTCATTTAGATCACATCGATGCTTGCTCCAAATAGCTACACAATACTATATTTTTATTTTTCCATTACCCTCCTTTTGAACTACTTTATGCAGACTCAGCAATGTGTGAGGATTTAAACTCTACGAAAGTGTTCACCGTCGAAGTTACTAATCTACCGGACCGCCGGGATTAAGTACGTGGACAGTTCCTATTATCAACTTAATCCTTCTGTTTACTGCTTCTCCATCTTGAATTACTAACAAGGTACCCAAGGAGCCGTGGCACGGCGCTGATCAGCAGCGTAACAATATTCGGAATTATTTTACCCCTGCCCACTTTTGTAAATCATTAATGGGGGTAAAATGTCGGAAATTAATAGATTGCGCAGCGGAAAATGACAGGCGGCTAATTAGACTTATATAATTAAGATTATTTTTTGCTATTCATGAAGGAGATTGAAACAGGGAATCTCTGAGGGAATACAAATTCACTCCTGTTCAGTTCCCAGTCATTGCCCTCGTCGCTAATGTCTGTGCAGCTCCCCAGTGCTGCGAGAGCCGCCGCGACCGCCTAGCCAGGGACATGTTTGCAAACATGACGGCAAGAAAGACCCAGCTAATGCTTTTGTCTGTCTTTAAATTATACATGCGAGCTCAGTTGTATAAAAATCGCATAACATTCCACCTTGTTCACACGCTTTCCGCCTAAACCATCTTTCTGAAGGAACATGTTTTTTTTATCATTCCCATATATCTAGCAGACTGAGCATCCATTCATGGTTAATCCGCACGGAAATACAAAGTCTAAGAGCCCAATTCGACCCTTACTCATTTAAAATGGCGTACTGCCCGCTGGTGTGCATTTCATGACGAGGGGTGCATTTGGGTAACATTTAACATTTTGTCAATATTTAAAATATTCTAAATCCGGTTATTATGGTACTATTAATATGAAAACATAGCCTCAAAATAAACTAACTCGGCCAATGTGGCCGCTTTAACTTAACATGTATATATTCCATGGCCACCTGTATTGACTTGCATAGAAGGCTCTTAAAAACAGATTATTTTCATTTAAAGAAACAAGCTAAAACCTTCCATTGCTCGCTCGTTTCTGCTGACTGTTTTTTTTCCATGAAGCGGAAAGCACATTTTCATAAATAGACCTTGGTGAAGTGATGACTATAAAAAATTAATGAAGTCTGAGTCCTGAGTGGAGCCTCGGGGCCATCTGAGAATAATTTAACCACTACATTATCATCGCTTTTTCCACAACCCCGGACTGGTGCTTTGTGTCTCTGAATTAGGCACAAGAAGCTAAAAAAAAAGTCGTATGCTATTACCAGAAAATATGTTTTGTTTTAAAAGAATAGGGGAACAAAGACAAACAAAAAACTGAAAAGTTTCTGATTAATAATCAACCATCTCGGCCGCACATGCACACACAAAACATCTCGCTTCATTACTTTTAAAACTTTTAAATGCACCCAATGCAATATTAATCAACTGCGTTATTATAAGTTTAGGCTGTATATGGAGCACAGCCCGCGCAGGCCATCAGAGCGCGCACATGCAGTCTCCGTATCCTCCCCCCCCCCAACAACGCATTTCCAAGCCGATTTTGTGACTGCATAACGAGGACTCAATATAGGAAGAGCCAGTGTTTCATTCCAGCTCACAAACGGTCCGATGCTGCCGCGCTTATTCGGTTTTAACACTAAATACTACCCGGTGCTTCAATCTGAGCATTGATTTTACCCTGTGATAATTAGCAGACGAATAATATAATGATTCTTCCAAATATCTCGTGTGTCTAGATTAGACCATTATTAAGAGATAATTGTTTAAATGACAACAAAATGAAACAGCGAATTATCTGTGCTCAGGGAGACTATTCAAGGTGGGGAACTTAATCTATCATCTGGAAATCCGTTGTCTGGCTATGCACTGCCCCTTTATCAAGATAGCAAAGGGTCTGCCTGGAGGACAATAGCTACAATTCCTTGATGTGCAAGTGTTGGGATGCACTGCAGTTCAAATTGATAGTTAACTTGTTGCGTTCTGGTGGAAAATGAACAGTGACCGGAATCACTCCCATTGTGTTTAAAGCAAGCCATGGTTCCTTTCCGGAATTTGTGACGCAAAACTCTCCAGCTAAATGCAATACCGTCACACGAGAAAGAAGAGAAAAGCCTTTCATCTTCTCGAGATCTGAAACCTTTGCAGAAATATTGGCAAATTGAAAGTTCACTTTGAGGATTGAAAGCTCAAACTGCGGCGGTTAAAGAGATTACAATTCGTAATATTGAGCCTCTTTCGCAATATGATTGTGTTCTATTCCATTTTTTTTTGTGGTGGGGGGGGGGGGGGGGGGGATATATCCAGTGCAGATATATTGTATTCGAAGTGTTCCACTTAATATGCAGTGAATATAAACAGCAAAGAGTAAATACAAGACGGGTAACTGTCCAACCAATCTACTATTTTCTCTCGGTAATTCTCCGCTCCCAACTCAAAAACATTCAAATTTCAATCTAGGGCATTTAAAAGTCTGCGACAAAACTAGTAACTTCAGATTTGATCCGAAGTCAACACTTCACAATTTATCCCAGGCGCGGGAAGTATTCCTCGTTATATGCAACTTCCCAATGCGGAACATTACAAACATTGTAATGCAATTGAACTCTACTCACACAACGCATCCCCTCCCTTGAACCTAATGTATTATTTATGCCTGTATTTATTTTTAATCCGGAAGCCTTCGGCCGATGATTTCAACAAAAATTGTAATTGCCGAAAATCTCTATCATTATAGATGTAACGTGTTTTCAGTTTTAACGTCTTCGGATTCGATTTTAATCGCGCATTTGTTCCATCATACTCACAGATCTATCAGGACCGCGCATGAAATAATTCACGACAGCCGCACGTGACTCAACACCTTGCTATCGTGGTTGGCAATTAGGAAGCTCTGACATATTTCACAAAATAAAACTTACAGGTTAATTCTTCTGTCATGAACTAGAATTTCTGGGGGAAAAACTTATTGAATGTCTGCTTTTCAGAAGCGGGAGTTGTCCAATGACCAGCAATGGTACTTTATGGTGAATGATTACTTACGCCAGAGTATTGTTAGTCGGAACAGCAAAATGCAAAGTGCTGGCATGTCTATATTCTGGTATCTTGTTCATGTAAAATCAAGGGCAGTCCTGGCTTGCTGTGAAGTTTAGGGGCAGGAGAAGGTGCCTTTTTAATCTCTGCAATTTAGTGTCAACTTGTGTTAAATGGAATTCAATTGTATAACCTATAATATCCGAATTTAATATTGCAGCAAGACATTCATCCAGGAGCATGTCATAGCAGTCAGCAAAAAAAAGTAGAGCAACTACCAATTAGCTTTCCTCACCCCAACCTCTCCACTCCAGTTAAATATCCAACTTTTTTTCTCGTCGAGATCAATGTCATTAGCATAGAACGTGACATTATTTCAGTCATTGATAAGGGCAGGTCAGACTCAAGACATCAGGGCAGTAAAGAGATAATTCGGCTGCCAGCGTACTCACTCTTAAAGAAGGGTCAAGGTGCCTCAATCCAGTGCCTTAAACTGCTGCGAAGGGAAGGTTGTAGTCTGTTGACAGGTCATTGGGCAGCCTATTGCTGAAAGGAAATGGGGCCCTCCAATCCTGGCCCCATACAGTTCATTCTTCGATCCAGTACGTCGGACAGCTCATCTTTCAGAAACGCCCCTCGGCTACTAGTGCTGATTGTAAAAGTACAATTCATAGCAAGACTGGAAAAAAAAAACGTTTTTTTCTTTTCAAAATCTTATGAAAGTTTTACACGTGTTTAGTAATGGTACTTATAAATAAAATTACATAGGGCCTTTGGCTTCACTATTATAAATGTACACCAATCTTTTTAAATACAGCAGCCACAATCATAACATATCAGATCAAACCTTCATTGATATCAAATAACAAAATGCATGCAATCAATTACATTAAATTTTAGCAAAGTGAAGGTATCCTCAGTTTTATAATAACTGATTTACATTCAATTTGACCTGTTTTTAATACGGTGCATTTTTCCATAGTGCACATCCATTTAATACTGATTTTTAATTTACTTTCGTCAAATGTTTGATATGAGAAATTTTAACTGAAAAAAAAAACTGTTCTGCTCCAGTGGCGATTGATATGGTGAAGAAATGTCAGACATTAAATGTCATAGCAGATCCCCAAAATCCAGAATCATTTCAATATCTTATTTACTCATCAATCTCCGGCAGGGGAGCCAAAGTTGTTGACTTTCAGGCGGTCTGAGATTTTGTTGATTTAGCATAAAAATTTAATGGACGAGTTTCGAGTCCTCTGGCATACTCATTTCTTAAATAAATCCGCCATTTAGAAAGATAAATATTCGGCTGCTTGAAGATGACCTCCTCCCACCCGCAGACTACGGGACTCCTATCATCGCAGTCCTCAGTAGGCGAGAGTGATGGTACAGTCGCTTCCAGCAGCTGAAGAAACACGAATTTAACTACACACTTACATCACCAGTATGGGAATTTGGCGCTACAATTAAATCTCAATAAATCGATGCTCTAACACTGCTCCAGTGTGCGACCGAATTATGATGTGATTCTTTTTTTTTACAGAACCACATAAATGTGAGCAGAGTTCAAAAGAACGCCAGGCTGGGATCATTCCACTCCCAAAGACACTAGATTAACATAAGATAAAGATTGGACCGTTTCTCGCCACTCCGCAATTAATTTACACGCTTTGGGCAGGAATCTGCAAAGTGGCAATTGTTTAAACTAGTGATTAGTCTGATTTGAGCAGCGGAGGATCGAACAGTACCTGCTGGTATCTCACAGCTGCCCTGATTTCCATTCTTGTGATAGAAAATAATTAAAAAGCAGCGAAAATGTTGATTCCTTTATTAACCTTTTTTTAACCTGCGCTGTTCAGTCAGTGAAGCCGAGTGAGGATTCTCATTTACGATTTCTGCTTTTTTTTTTAATGTATTAGGTTTAATATTCATTGGAATGGATGATAGCGCCACGAACGGCTACGGTTTATTTCATGGCATCTGATGAAAGTTACACTTTGGCAGCAATATTTGGGCTATGTGATTGGGTAGTGAATTTCTAAATTCAACAGAACCCCGGCTGACATGGTGATCGTTCACGTATTTAGTTTCTGTGTCGGCAAGATTTACATCCTCATCTACTGGCAGAGTTAACTTGTGGATCAATGTGCATAAGGATTCATTATTATGCCACTACTGCCATATATATTTTGTTTTATTCGAAGTCCACCACCCTGTAACTCAATTAGCCATTTAATCAGAATATAATGTTGAATTACAAAGTATTATCCTACCTCCCACTTATGACGAGATCGACCATAAAAGTGTGGGAACTCACACGGCTTCTTGTGTCCCTAGATGTTCATTTATTCCTCCTACAATCATCCCCAAACCCCAACCTATCAACCACAACCAACCCTCTTCCACCTCCACCAACTTTCATCAGAACTACAAAAAGTTAGAAGATGAGTATTTATTTAAATGTTGCTGATGAGAGAAACAAGTTCCCAGTAAAAGACTAAAACAAAACTGAAGGCCACAGATAGTGTTGGTGTCAGCTAATTAAAGGGAGAGAGGTAGCAAATCTTCTTGATCAAAGTTAAACGTTCGGGTGGACATGTAGAGGGAAGCTCCCAACCACTTCCACTAAAGCACCATTGATGCTGATTTGAAAATACACTGCAATTTGCTTCCTGAAGTTGATAACTAGTTCCTTCATCTTGCTGACATTAAGAGAGATTGGGTATTAACCTGACATCATGTTACTAAGTGCCCTAGATCCTTTCTGTACTTTGTTGCATCATTGTTTGTGATCTGGCTGACCACAGTTGTGTCATCTGCAAACTTGTAGATGGAGTTAGAGTCGAGATTGGCTGTATAGATGTGAGTATATAGGAGTATAGTTGTGGACTGAGAATGGATATTTGCAGGGCACCAATGCTGAGAATTATTGTGGAGGAGGTGTTGTCACAAATCGTCACTGACTGTGGTCTGTAAATCAAGAAGTTGAGGATCCAGTGGCAGCAGGGAGTGCGGATTCCTAGGTCCAGGAGTTTGGAGATGAGTTTGGATGAGACTATGGTGTTGAAGGCAGAGCTATAGTTAACAAATAGAAGTATAACACCGGAGTCCTTGCTTTCTAGGTGTTCCAGAGATGACTATAGGACCAGGGAAATGGTGTCTGCTGTGGACCTGTTGTGAGGGGAAGCAATATGCTGTAGATCAAGACCAGAGTCTGGAGTTAATTTGCTCCATCACCAGTCTTTTGAAGCATTTCATGATGGTGGATGTCAGGTAGTCATTAAGGTATGCTACCATACTTTTTTATTGGACCCTACCTTATACAATTATCCAGCTAAATTCATTTCTAACATCCACCTACAAGTTTACAGACAACACCAGTAGTAGGCAGATCTCAAACGATGGTGAGATGGAGAGCTAGTAACACAGTGTCAAGCCAATAACCTCTCCCTCAACGTCAGCAAGATGAAGGAACTAGTTATTGACTACAGGAAACATGGTAGTATAGATGCCCCAATCAGCATCTGTGGTACCAAAGTGAAAATGGTTGAGGGTTTCCAGTTCCGCAGCGTAAATATCACCAACAATGTGTCCTGGACCAATCATAGCTACGGCCAAAAAAAACACATAAACGGCTCAATTTCCTCAGGAGGCTAAGGAAGTTCAGCATAAGTCATAGTGATTCTATAGATGCACTGTAGAAAACCTACTAATGAGTTACATCACAGCATGCTTTTGGAACAGCTGTGTCCAAAACAGAAAGAAATTGCAGAGAGTTGGGGATGTAACCCAGTCCTTCACTAAGACCAACCCTTCTCTCACCATTGGCACAGAGGTGGCACAATGGCGCAGCGGGGCACCAAATACCTCAACACCAGAGGCCCATGACGACATGTGCTCTCTGTGCAGAGTTAGCATGTTCCTGCTGTGACTGCGTGAGTATCCTCCGGGTGCTCCGGTTTCCTCCAACATTCCAAAGATGAGCAGCTTTGTAGGTTAACTGGATTTTGGAAATTATCCCTAGTTTGTAGGATAGAAAAATGGGCAAACATAAAAGTGGTATACAGGTGATCAAGGTTGGTGTAAACTCGGGCTTGTTTCCACACTGTACAGTATCTCTAAACTAAGCTAAACATCAACTTCATCTACAGTGCACATTGCTTCTGGAAATCAGCCAAAATAATCAAGGACCATTTTCACTTCAGTCACTCCCTCTTCTTTTGTCTCCAATGGGCAGCAGATACAAAAGCTGGAAACCATGTACTATCAGACTCAGGGACTGTTTCTTCCTTTCTGCTATCATACTACTGAACAATCCTCCCATAAGCTACGACGTTGTCCCAATCTAAAACCTACCTCATTGCAGACTTTGCACATTTTCTGTGGCACAGTAATGCTACAATGATGCTATACTACATTCTGCACTCTGGTGTTTTTCTCTTTGCTTTAGCTGTTGTACTTGTGTGTGGTTCAACTTTTCTCAGGTATTGTATTATCTGAATTAATTGGATGGCACACAAACAAAAGCTTTTCACTGTATCTTGGTACACGTGACAATAAAAAAACAATACTAAAATCAAAAAAATGAATGCTGGAAATGACCAGCAGGCCAAGCAGCATCCATGGGGAGAACAAATCTAAGTTAATATTACGCCAACATTTTCAGAGTTAGCAAAGGCATTTCAGGCTGAATGGTTTCTACTAGTGTTAAACAGTTGAAACTTCTAACAGGTTCCAGTCAGTAAAGTTAAAGGAGCACAGTATCAGCTAACTTCCTTCCACAGTGGGTTTAATTTTGTTTCTTCCCACTCTGATATAACTTAAGGGATTCACCAAACAAATGCAACTAAGCCATCAGATTTTTCTGGTTTTGCATAATTTATCCATTTTGGGTAAGCAGTGGAATTAGTCCATGCCTGGCATAGAGTGAATGGTGCACTGGGAGACTGAATTCAGGTATTTAAGTTTTCATAAACATCATTTGAAGAGAAGTTCCATCTTCAGGGTTACAGGTTTACATGATGCAAAATTAATGACATGCTTTTAAGCAAATGAAGTGATCTAATGCACAGCTCTACTCTGTCAGGATTGTATATTGCTTCTGTCCATTTCAGCTGAGACATTCCTGACTCAACGAGTTTCTGCAAACTATTCTCTTTTATTTTCAGTTTCACCAGTTTTTGCTCTCTGATGCCAAACATCCATGGCAGAAGTGGCATATGAATTAAACTGATGTGTTGTAATTGTGCTTTTAGAGACTGGAAATGCAATGCACATTTCATCAGCAATCCTACAGTACTGGAATCTAGTTCTGGTAAGTTGGCATGTATGGCAATAATCATTTGAATCCCTATATTGAGCTTGCAATCACGATATCATTGATGTAGAATAGGTATCTGTACATTTTGTCATTGACAAAAAATAAACTAAGCTATTAAAAAGACCTATAATTTTGAAAATCATGTGGGGGAAAGAACTTTGTTTTTGCAAATTTGACACTCTCTAGCCTCATATTCCCTTTTTCCTATCCACACAATTGTTTTTAGAACGTAATCTTCTATAAGATGAGACTTCTTAGGAATACAAAAATCCTGATGCCGCTGCACTACCAATGTGTTTCCATTCTGTAATCAATGAATAAGAGCAGGGAGGTTCTACTGCAGTTGTACAGGATCTTGGTGAGGCCACACCTAGAGTATTGCGTACAGTTTGGTCTCCTAATCTGAGGAAAGACATTCTTGCCATAGAGAGAGTACAGAGAAGGTTCACCAGACTGATTCCTGGGATGGCAGGACTTTCATATGAAGAAACACTGGTACTCGCTAGAATTTAGAAGATTGAGGGGGGATCTTATAGAGACTTACAAAATTCTTAAGGGGTTGGACAGGCTAGATGCAGGAAGATTGTTCCCGATATTGGGGAAGTCCAGAGCAAGGGGTCACAGTTTAAGGTTAAGGAGGAAGTCTTTTAGGGCCGAGATGAGAAAATCATTTTTCACACAGAGTGGTGAATCTGTGGAATTTTCTGCCACAGAAGGTAGTTGAGGACAGTTCATTGGCTATATTTAAGAGGGAGTTAATTGTGGCCCTTGTGGCTAAAGGGATCAGGGGGTATGGAGAGAAGGCAGATACAGGATGCTGAGGGATGATCAGCCATGATCATATTGAATGGCGGTGCAGGCTCGAAGGGCCGAATGGCCTACTCCTGCACCTAATTTCTATGTTTCTATGTTTCTATGTAACATTCCCTACATATGTGACATTAAGCTATTGCTGAAAGTTTCCATGTCTGGAACCAATGGCTTGAAGAGCAGAAACGTTTTAAATGTACAGCATTCTTAGTTCTACCCTTCCTTCTATGGTTCAGCTGGATATAAGATGTATCAAGACTTTTTAACTGAAAAACAGAGTTGCTAATCAATAGCCTTCACTCAACAAACACCAGCAAAAATAGATAAACTGAATAGACTAGGCAACAATGAAGTATTTTGCATTTGCCTATATCATAACATATTTTAAAAACTAACTAATCCTTTGAAATAGCTCTTGGATTTGAAAACGCAAATATAACAAAAATGATTTTTTTAAATAAACATTGAATCATCTTAAGGTTCCTTAATTGCTGACCATAAAATAAATCTAAATAATATGTATTGGAAAGAACTGCAGTTGCTGGTTTAAATCAAAGATAGGCAAAACTCAGAGGGACAGGCAGCATCTCTGGAGAGGAGTGGATGATGTTTCGGGTCGAGACCCTTCTTATTTCTGTTGGGTGCTCCTGCAAACTACATACATAAAAGTGGTCACCAGATACCTCCAGATTCAGGGACAGTTTCTTCCCAGCTGTCATCAGGCAACTGCACCATCCTATCACCAACTAGAGAGCAGTCCTGACCTACCATCTACCTCACTGGAGACCCTTGGTCTATCTTTTATCAGACTTTACTGGACTTTATCTCGCACTAAGTGTTGTTCGCTTTATCCTTGTACATGTACACTGTGGACGTAGTAGTCTATAGTCTTTTTGCTGACTGGATAGCAAGCAACAAAAATGCTTTTCACTGTATCCCTGTACAGGTGACAATAAACAAAACTATATGCTGGTGTCACTCTATATTTGAAAATCAGTCTGGTCAGATTGTCAACTTGGTCTTTTATAGAAAGGATTTGTATCTGTAATTGGTTGGGTTAAGGTAATCTACTCAGGACTGGGAGGAAACCTGAAGTAGGTGTGGAGATGTCCAGGTGTTGTGACCCACATACGAACCACTCATAGATAGAACTAAGAAGGAAGCTTTGTTGGAAGTATAATAGAAGCTGGGGTCTAAATTAACAAGTAGAACCACAAAGACAGTAATCACCATTTTTCACCATTTTACCACCTGAGCCATGTGCAACTTAGCCTTGCAGATCAAATAATTGAAAGAACGGCTCAAAGTGGTGTGGAAGAAATGGGTCTTAATTCCTGGGCCACTGGTACTACTACTGGCCAACAAGCAAATTGATCCTTTGTAACAGCTTTACTTGAATTGGCCCAAGATCAGAATGACAAGAAGCAGAAAACACAAAGTTCATAGGCCTACTAAAGTAAGCTACCCATAGTCCAAGTATACACAAAAATAGCCATACTGTTGGGCAGAAATAATTTGACTTTTAACAAAAGTTATGGACTAATCTTTGGGGATTATACCTATCCTATAAATTGGGCAAATCAAATTGGTAAAACTATTATTAAGCACATTTATGGGATATACTTTAGATAATTTCCGAGAACAATATCTGTGGACCCAATCTGCAATCAGGCTATTTTAGATTAATCACATATAATGAGACAGTATAAATTAGCATCCTAGTATGATACAACTTTTGATTCATTTTCAGTCTGATAAATTTACTGTAAATCCATAAATAGAGCCATAAATGGAAGCAAAAGCAATAATTAAAGATAAACTGCAAGTTAATTAAAGTCAATTGAAAACTTAATATATAAGCAGCAGCAGTCATCTAAACAAATGTTTTATAATTTTCAAAAAATATGCATCTATTGAAAAGTAAGTTCATGGGAAAGGTGATTAATCTACATCAATATAAAGAAGCACAGAAAGGTACTCATTGAAAAAACAATGTACAAGTTGCAGAGAATAGTAGTAGTAGATGATCACAAAGAGTCTGGAAAGAGATAGAAGCAAATGCAATAGTGGCTGCAAGGGTGGGTGGAGTACAAAAGTAAGGAAGGTTTACTACCACCATAGAATTTTGATGAAGTTATGCAGCATGATGAAATCATGCTTATAATTATTCTCTTTAGCTTTGGAGAATCCGATCTCATTGACGCATAACAGATTTTGATAGGGATTGAGGAATAGATGCTGGATGGATTTTTCTTCCACATTCGTGGAATCTAGAAGCAGGAGGCATAGTTTCAAGATGAAGATGGAGACGTATGACTGGGAAGAAGAGGAACTTTATATTTCTGAATTTTTGGACTTCTCTATGCCAGAGAGTGTGGGCGCAAAATTGTTGAGTATATTCAAAACTGTGATACATAGGACGGAGACTAGGAGGGGGCATGCGATTTTATGAATTTGAGCATAAATTATTAAAGCCAAAACTCAGATCATTATTGAGAAGTGAACTAGGTACCGTTATTTTTTTCTTACCTTCCAATATTTAATTTTAATACTGTCTTTAATCAGCCAAGTAACTAATTTCTAACCTGCAGTCTTCTAGAAGACTCAGGCTTCTTAGGGGTTTAATACTGAAAATCAGGGTGCATCTAATAGCACAGTAGTAGATTAATTTTTAAACTTATTTTATTTCCACATATTTTTGAAGAAGTATAAATGAATAGTGAAAGGCTTGGATAGATTGGATGTGGAGAGGATGTTTCCACTAGTGGGAGTGTCTAGGACTAGAGGTCAGAATTAAAGGAAGGAGATGAGGAGAAATCTCTTTAGTCAGATGAATTTGTGGAATACCCACAGAAGGCTGTGGAGGCCAAGTCAATGGATATTTTTAAAGCAGAGATAGATATATTCTTGGGTACACAAAAAGCTGGAGAAACTCAGCGGGTGCAGCAGCATCTAAGGAGCGAAGGAGATAGGCGACGTTTCGGGTCGAGACCCTTCTTCAGACTGGTCAGGGATCAGGGAAACGAGAGATATAGACGGTGATGTGGAGGGATAAGGAACAATGAATGAAAGATATGCAAAAAAGTATCGATGATAAAGGGAACAAGCCATTGTAAGCTGTTTGTGGTGTGAAAATGAGAAGCTGGTGCGACTGGGGTGGGGGAGGAAGATAGAGATAGAGGGAATGCCAGGGCCCGAGGGCTGAGGGAGAGGTGGGAAGGGGAGGGAAGGGGAGGAGACAGCAAGGGTTAACAGAATTGAGAAAATTCAATGTTCAAGCCCAAAGGATGCAGACTCCCCAAGCGGAATATGAGGTGCTGTTCCTCCAGCTTGCGGTGTTGCTCACTCTGGCCGTGGAGAAGGCCCAGGACCGAGAGGTCGGATGCGGTCCACTACAAACCCACTGGGGCCCTTGATATATTCTTGATTAGTACAGGTGTCAGGGGTCATGGGCAGGAGAATAGGGTTATGCGGAAGAGATAGATCATCCGTGATTAAAGACGGAGTAGACGTTGGGCGGAATGGCCTAATTCTGCTCCTATCACGTATGACCTTATGATATTATCAGAGCGCAGGAAGTGTTGCTCAGCCTATCCAGGCTCTTATTTCCTTTGTTCTGATTGTATTCTAGTTTAGTCAGCTTGAGAGTTTAAAGCCAGCAGATCTTAAACTGAGCTCGAGGCCACCACATTTAGTCATACATGAATTTATTTTTTATTTCTTCAAGGATCTATGCTTTGTTTGTAGTGTATAACAGGAATGGGATTTTGTGTTATATATTTTACTGACAATTCAGTGAGGATTGTAATGAATTAAAATACACTAATGGATGAATGTTAATTCCCATTCATAGAAACATGGAAACGTAGAAAATAGATGCAGGAGTAGGCCATTCGGCCCTTTGAGCCAGCACCATTCAATATGATCATGGCTGATCATCCAAAATCAGTACCCCGTTCCTGCTCTCGCCCCATATCCCTTGATTCCATTAGCCCTAAGGGCTATATCTAACTCTCTCTTCAACGGCTACCGGAGCTTCGATCACCCTGACGGAAAGTTTGACTGCTCCGACCACGGGAGAAGTAAAGAGGAAGATGTTTGGACTTCTTTGCCTTCCATTCACAGTAAGGAAAGTGGGGAATTCGCTGTGGTGGTTGGTTATGTTAACTTTTATGTAGCTGTGTGGCTGTAGCTGTTTTTTTCGTATGGCTGTATGGTGATTCGCATATCACTGTTCCTTAATTGGTACATGTGACAATAAAATACCTTTGAAGCCTTTGAAACCTTTGAATACATCTAGTGAATTGGCCTCCACTGCCTTCTGTGGCAGAGAATTCCACAGATTTACCTTCAGTGTCAAATCAATTTACAAGTTTGTGCACTTGCAATATTTGATACTGATTCTCAGTCTGATATAGACAAACACCATTCAATCCTCCTACAAAGGGTATAGCAATAGCATGGGAGTGTTTGTATTCTTTAAAGTTACAATGTAGGGGTAGGATCGCTCTCATTCTTTTGACATCTTCCTACAGTTAACTTTATATGTAGGAAGATAAAGAGAATATCTGGTCAACACTGTTGGCATCTGCTCAGAGGAGTAAAAAGCTTTTTATGTTTATTCTTTTTTCCTACAATTCATATGAACATTTGAAC
The DNA here is from genome assembly GCA_035221665.1 of Okamejei kenojei. Lineage (NCBI taxonomy): Eukaryota > Metazoa > Chordata > Chondrichthyes > Rajiformes > Rajidae > Okamejei > Okamejei kenojei. The sequence goes on from CM069143.1 coordinate 42,069,170, forward strand.
ATGGAGCCTGCACTCCTGGGTTAATAATTGGGTCTGAAGAATGGTTCCAATCTAAAACATCACTTATCCATTTCTGCAGAGATGCTGCCTGACCCACTGAGTCACTCCAACACTTTGTATCTATCTTTACTAACTACAGATATTGTTTTTTCAATCATTGAAATAGTTGGAGGATTTACCAAGTGCCAATCAGACATACAATTAGCTTTTTTGATTTTTGGCTGAGTATTAATAATAATGACCAGTAGAAGATAAGTACATACATACTTATTGGGGTTTGAACAATCAAATCAATTGATAATCTAAAAAAAACATGCCTATGCTTCCACATATCAAATGCCAAATGTACTATTATTCAACAACTTTGTGAGGGCACACAACAATGTACAGTTAACTCAGGGCCTTAAATAATAATCACAAATACTTCAAAAATAAACGAAAGGTGGCACTTTGCTGATTCAATTCTTTGGTCAGGTGTGGTGATAATTAATTGGCCATAATTTAAGTAATATAGGCCAGACACCCACAATCATTCATCACAGCCACTTCACAGCAAATCTGGGATGGCTGTGGAAGGTCTGTATGCTTGCCTGGAGAATCCCAGAGTCCTGAATCAAGGCACTACACAATGAGGAAGTGTTGTCCCAAAACTTTACTGGTCGCCTTGGCCGCCAGCAAAGCCTCATCCCCAGCTCTGCTGGCTGTTAAATCTGTATGATTTTTGACAAAGTGTAATATCTCTGTTATCCAGAAACATTTCAAACCCATTAAGAATGAAAAAAGAATAACATTTCAAAAATGAACATTTTTTTCCAAAACATGACTGATCACAAAATCTTAAATTTACAATGTGCTAGTTAAGATGGTCAGATCAGCACTATGGCCAGAGATCCTGCTGAGTTCAATGGGGTGCCCAGCACCCCAGCAGAAGTCTAATTGAGAGCACAATGGCTTTCAAGTCATTTTCTACTTTCTGTGGGAATGAATGAATGAATGTCTAAAACCACTTGACTATCTTCTGATAAGAATAGCCAGCCATTATAGGAAATGCCAATTTACAAAACCCACATAATGTTAAATAATGCATTGCATCCTCATACCAGCTGTGCCACAAACATACAATGTAAATTAGCATAGTGTTACCCCCACACTATGTTGTTGCACATTACATTAATAACAAAGGGCTTTAATACCACTCTGACAATTATGTGCTTTGATATATAGTACAGTGCTGCCCCAAGTCACACTGCAAGTAATAAACTGTTAACTTTCACAGTTATGTTAATCCACCATATCAACTGGGGAATACAATAAGTACAGTGTATTACACTACTTTGCCAGCTCCACATTACATCAACTGGTATAGAGTGCCAGTTCTAAGGTATGTTAACTTCTAAATTATTTCTCTTGTAGCAGGATATGTTTAAATAAATTCTTTCAACGTTAAATCTATGTTGTTAAAAAGGTAAGAGAAAAGAAGAAAATGTTTCAGAAGGTGGAAAAACAGGAATATAAATGCAAAAAAATAAACCTGAGATTGATAGGTTGCTTTTTTATAGGAAAATTCTAATTAAGCTTATGGTCGTAGACTGCTTTCTACCACTGCTAAAATATTGTAGAACTGTCAAAAAAGGCATCGAACTTCTGGCACAGATTTCCCATCCAAAATCATTGCCACCATCACCACACACCTGCAGATACCTGGTCTTATAATGTTGTATCTCCACATTGTCATCCAATGGCAGGTATGCCTGAGTAAAACACAAACTGCTGTAGTAACTCAGTGGGTCAGGCAGCAGCATCTGTGGAGGGAATGGACAGGCAATATTTCGGGTCAGAATTCTTTGTCAGTCTGAAGAAAGGTCCCGAGCCCAAATGTCGCCCATCCATTGCCTACACAGATGCTGCTGCCTGACCTGCTGAGTTACTCCAGCACTTTTATCTTTTGCTTAAGATTCCAGCATCTGTGGGTCCTTGTATCTCTAGCAGGATTACTTAGGTAGAATCAGTGGGGAGCATCAGGAAGTTCTTTTAATTTTAAATATCTGTGTGAATTTTGCCACTAATTTCAAATAGAATCTAAAGCCACTTAATATGTTGTTGTGATTTATTTATGCACAAAGGTGCACAGAATAGTAAGATTAAACGAGAACTTACCAGTTCGAAGTTTGATCGTTATTTTATGAGGAGTAACGATGAGGGATTACGTGAAGAAGCCCCGCCTGGCGCTGGAACGGCATACTTCAAAGCAGCGGCATGAAAAACACAGAACATAATAGCCGGAGTAAGATAGTAAGGCTCAACATAGATTTAGAACTACCAGATGATCATTTATTTTATGAGGGTCGGGAGTGGAGGGCACGTAATCCCTCATCGTTACTCCTCATAAAATAACGATCAAACTTCGAACTGGTAAGTTCTCGTTTAATCTTACTATTTTACTTCGGAGTCACGTGAGTGACTACGTGAAGAGTTTGAAGCTTCTGTGTTTTTCATGTCGTAGAATTTATTCCATACGACAGTCCGGCTCATTCAACACAGTAACGAGCGAATAACACATTTTTCCCCAAACATTGCCAAAAGTTATGTGATAAATTATTTCACATTATAAAGAATAAAAGTAATGCCCTTTCCATTGAAAGGCAAGTTTATCACAAAATATCAATTTTGATGGTATGTATATTTTGATGGTATATTTTGATGGTATGAACAAAGCAACAATTATAGAGAACCCAACACTCCGTGTCCAAACCTGACACCATGACTGGTTCCTTTTATTTAACATTTAATTTACACCCTCCTGCGGCCTTGCATCTTTGCTCGAGCGGCTCATCCTGTGCCATTCCTGTGAATGTATCTACCTCATTAACAGAGTGATTTTCCACATTTCAGTGTCTAGTTCCACTGAGTGTTATTTAATTTCTAACCATCTAGAATACATTCCTCTAGAACCATCAGTTTTTACTGAAACCTAATGTGGTTATTTGTGTGTAATAAGTAGTGCTATCTCATCACCAGAGACTCTTACCTACTTCAACATATTTTATCAATGTTCACACACACACACAACTTAAGGCCGACAGGATATGCTTATAGGTTTACCTTGGTTTCAGCTCTTCTTGGTGTGCTTTGTTTGGTAAATTCATAAACATATATGATAATGTAATCTGTATCCACATGCAATTATAACGTAATATTTGCAATGTTTGCACTCTTATGTTGATACTAAAGTCATCAGCATTATTACTTTTAATGTTAACTTTTTTGAATCATTGATAGAATTTAGAGTCCATTGCCTAAGGCAATTCAGGACTATTGATCTCCTGACTTATGTATTACAATTTTGAACACATTATATATACATATATATATTTATATTTATATCTACATATATATCCCTTTCCATATCGGGATATTACGAATGCACCCGATAACTTCTTGGTTAGTATATTGTCCGTTAATAGGACGATAACACTCTGAGCCCTATTATTGGCTCTATCAATTAGATACTCAGAAAAATGCAATCCACAAGGAACTCGCATATAACTAATATGACAAAATAACTTTACTGTATACACAGACTTCCAATTTCTTATAACAAAATATTGTTTTTTAAAACTTATTTCTGCAAATTGCAGGTATAACACTTTTTTTATACATAATTATTTTATTGTTATGTTGTTATATTAGTTAAACATTCCTAGACTTCTTTGACCATCAAACTGTTGTAATGGTCTGGTCAACCTGCAGATAGTCAAATTCATATTTTCATGTCATGGATGCCTTTGTACAACAATAAATCACTGCAGAGTTACACAAAAACTGAAGAACCCAGCGGGTGCAGCAGCATCCAAAGAGTGAAGGAGACAGGCGACGCCCCGGGTCGAGACCCCTCCTCAGACTTTAATAAATTACTGCAACTATGAATCATCACAAGTGGTTCAACATCACTCAATATTTATGAAAACCATGAAGGATCCGTTTTGGGCCACCAAAATGCCTCTGGCAGTATCCTGCTACATTTTCATCAGACACTGTCCTATCAAACAAAAATGAGGAACATAAAAGAACATCTTTCCTCATGTAATTGAAAGAAAAGCATCCATCTTTCCTGTTCTTGGTTTACCCACGAGAACATTTGAAAGATCGGTGATTTAATCTGTATGTAACCAGATTAATCGTAAGTAATCCATATTAATGACAATGTGTTTTCCTCCCTTAATTTGTTGTCTCCGATACCATTGTCTCTTCCTTAGAGATATGCCACATCTGTTTACTCAGATAATCCCATGATTATTATTTTACTTATCTTGTGTGTTTTAACATATGCCACAGCCGTGGTATTGTTCACCTTGATATGACATGGACACTTCCATAATAGAACAATCGATAATTAATCCATAACTCCTTATACTTCAATAATTAATACAAATGTTTGGAGAAATTTCTTAGGACAATCCATTTATGCTCACCTGGTATTATTGTCCGTAGTCCCAACAAGAGACGTATCAATTATTTTTATATGAATAGATAATATTCTTATCTTTACCCAAATATTCACAGAAGCTGTCCATCATCTGTAACACTTGCTTCAGTTTGCAACAGCTGCTAAGCTTATAGTTGAAGCAGCTTGTGAACTTTTTTTTTTTTTTTTCATTACTTTAATAATGATAACATATCATTTGATATTTGCATAAGCCTCTCACAAAGGCATACATATTCTTATAAGCTTCTGTATTCCTTCTTTTGGAGCTTTATTTACTCCTTTCCTAATGGAGAAACAAAGTATGTCAACAAAACAATGAGACATATTTGTATCATGGAACAATTTTCCCCCTCTTATGGTGCTGAATTACTCCTAAATTCAGAATAGTAATTTATGAATATTTTATTAATGCCTAAGCATACGCTTTATGTGATGGGTCAGGTCCTTGCCTGCCAACAGGTTTGTAATTGCAGCACTAATTTGCAGCTGACTCTTTATAACCTTCCAATTTAAATGTGATCAAGATAACCCATGACCATGTCCTCATTAGTGCAAGTGCTGATCTTTTTATCAGCACAATTGTTCTTCCAGTATTCTGTTTAACAGCCTTGAACTGGTTTTAATCCTTTAGACAATGTTTTAACTTGCACAGCTTGACCCATTTTAATTAATTTCAAGCACCTGTAATATTGATTAACAATTTGTTAATAACAACTGTATTTCAATGTTCAAGATGTTTCCATTTTAATAAAATGTTCTTACACTGTGAAAGTGTATACAAAATGATGTTTTGTATGGTTTATACCATCAAATCTTTACACTGAGGTAATTTTATAACATATATATATATATATATATATATATATATATATATATATACGTACCCATTCTTTATTGGAATTACTTTTGGATGCAAACCTAAAATCAATTTTTAAGGTTTTCTTATGCAGGTGAACCAATCCTTTCTTAGTTATATTAAATTAATGATCATGATACACCTGTAATCCCCCACAATTGGAGATTTAATGAACTTATTTTATAACAAGTTGTTTGCACCTCTTCAACGTACTTCAAGCCTTCTTTTTCCAATTATATGGGTTTGGATAAGGTTATGTTGGATTATACCATATTTTCTGCCTTTGTTTTGATCCATTATCAAATCTTTCATTGGATCATAGTTTTTCCCCCAAAGTTTAAAGATCAGTAGTCTGTTCTTTTGTAATCAATATTTTTGATTTATCATAAGGCAGGTTTTATTCCATAATAATCAGGAGTTTAATATAACCTGATTTGTAATGATCTGCAAATCTAGAGTGCAGATTTGGTAAATTAATATTATATATTTCTTCCCATTGAGCTCCACAAACTGATGGCAATTTATTTTATTTTAAATGTATTGGTTATTTGCACAATATTTTATTTGTTTTCCATTGAATGGAAATGCCATGCACATGCACCAGTTTGAAATACTTTTAAAATCGTATTTCATTATATCTCATCTAATTGAGACATGGATATCATAACCGGATTCACCGTTGATATCTTTATAAACTTAAAAGTTTTATCATATTCTGCTGTTTCACCATAACAGCTTTGGTGAGGCCAATTAATTTTTTTTTTCCATATTTACTTTTCATGGCCTCACTCATACATTCAGGTATCAAACCTAGTACACTTCTATATACATTTTGTGCTGAAGTGTACTTAAATAAAACATAAAAAGTTTTATTATTATTCTGCTGTTTTAATCATAACAGCTTTAGTGAGAGACCAATTAATTTTGGTTTCCGTGGTTATTTTCCTTGGCCTCACTTCTTATTCAGGTGTTGTACTTACACCTGTATATATATAGTGTATATATATTACTGGTGCTGTGGTGGGTACTTCATGACCAGCCACCACTATCGGTGCATTTTTAGGGTCAGTTTTCCATTTTGCTGCCCTTGTTACTCCTGAGTTTTTCCTCAAGGAGACTACCTTCAAATATATCTGAGGTAGATAGTCCCACCATATTTCATCATATATATTAATATGTGAACCCCCTTTAGGGTAGGTTAGGGAATGTTTTTGGGCCATTTAACCCTTTTTGGCTTGAATTCTTTATTTACTTTATTTTTATTTTTTGGAATCTTTTTTCCATTATTTTTCCAAGCCATTAAACTTTTTTAGTCTGAAGACCTTTTATTAAATTTTTTAAATTATGGCCTTTCTGACTTTATAAAATTCCCCCCCCCCCCCCCTGCCAAAAGTTTGTGGAGCGACTAAAAAATCTTTCTAACGTAATTGTAACGGTCACCAGTATCGGAACCGGCTCCGTAATTAATCTCCCGTCCCGATCGCTGGGTATTCCCCCGGGACGTTCTTTTTTAAACTCCGTTGTTTTATACAGAGTATTTTTGTTCTATTTTAACTTTTATTTATTTTTTGTTTTTAAATTCATTTTAACACCTGGTTCAATGCACCAGGCACGGAGTTTCCAGACCCTAAAAGTTTTTCAACTGCACTTACCTGCCGGTTCCGTACCTACCGCTTTCGAGGAGCTAGCCTCTGCAGCTCTTGCTTCTGCCGTCAGCGTCGACGTAATGCCGTTCCAGCGCCAGGCGGGGCTTCTTCACGTAGTCACTCACGTGACTCCGAAGTAAAATTGGCATTGAAGTGTTACTCTATTTTTATTCCAAATGCTTAGAGTATATACATCAGGTTTAAATAAAGACAAACAGTTTGCACAAAGAAATTAGACATAGTAGAATCCCAACAGCGGCATAAAGACCATGCCTGCCCCACCATTTCAGCAAGGAACAACAAAGACTTGATTTGTCCATCTACGCTTCATGCTGCCCCGAGAAGGCCACCAGCATAATCAAGGATCAGTCTCATTAGTCACTTCCTCTTATCCCCTCTCCTATCAATCAAGAGGTACAGATGTTTGAAAACGCATTCAGGGACAGTTTCTTCCCAGATGTTATCAGCAAATGAATAGCCCTCTCATCAGCTTGAGTGCACTCCTGGTCTCCCATTTACCTCATTGGAGACCTTTAACCTATCTTAAATCGGACTTTATTGGACTTCAATGTTATATCTAACACTAAATGTTGTACCCTTTATCCTTTATCTCCCCAAGTGCCAGCATAACAACCTGGCTCTCAATATCAGTAAAACCAATGAACTGATTGGGGACTTTGGAAGCGGAAGGATGAGGACTCACAATCCTGATTATATCAATGAGACAATAGTGGAGAGATTCAAAAACTTCAAATTCCTGGGCGTGCATTTTCCAAAGATCTTTCCTGGACCCAGCACACTGATGCAATTAGAAAATAAAGCACATCAACACCACTACTTCCTGAGAAGGTTAAGGAAATTCAGTATGTCAAAGAGAATTCACCTGAACTTCTACAGGTGTACAGTAGAGAGCATACTGGCTGGCTGTATCGTGGCCTGGTTTGGCAACTTGAACATCCAGGAGCGGAAAAGACTGCAAAAAATTGTGAACACTGCCCAGTCCATCATCAGCTCTGACCTCCCCACCATCGAACCGATTTATCAAAATCGCTGCCTCAAAAAGGCAGCCAGCATCATCAGAGGCCCACACTATCCTGGCCACACACTAATTTCGCCACTGTCATCGGGAAGAAAGTACAGAAGTCTGAAAACTGTAACGTCCAGGTTCAGGTACAGCTTCTTCCCTACAGCCATCAGGCTATTAAACACTACAGCCTCAAATAAGCTGATATGTACGCACTGAACTTTTTTTCTCTCTCGTTTATCATATTGTATACAGTGTACTACTGTATGTTTACATATTCTATTGTGCTTCAGCAATTAAAAATTTCATTGTTCTATCTGGGACATATGACAATAAAACACGAGGGTACACAAAAAGCTGGAGAAACTCAGCGGGTGCAGCAGCATCTAAGGAGCGAAGGAGATAGGCGACATTTCGGGTCGAGACCCTTCTTCACTCCTTCGCTCCTTAGATGCTGCTGCACCCGCTGAGTTTCTCCAGCTTTTTGTGTACCCTCGATTCTCCAGCATCTGCAGTTCCTTCTTTAAAAAAATGACAATAAAACACTCTTGACTCTTGCTTGATTATATTCATATATGGTCTTTTCTTTGACTGAATAGTATGCAGCCAAAAGCTTTTCGCTATATTTGGTACACGTGATAACAATAAACTAAACTAAATGAAAACTATACATTGACATTTTAGTTCAAGGATATAGATTGTAGTTCAAACAGAACTCAAGTAAATACACAAGCCAATGCATTTCACTTCTAAGTGTGAGTTTCTTTGTGAAGTTACAAGTTATCATGGTAGTTGGCATATTTAGTTCCCTATGAACTTGAAATTTCATACAATAGCGGTACGGTTGATTCGTTTAAAATGAAACAAATTGAGGCTAAAGCTGACATCTCACATACAATTCTTTTCCTGTTGTTTAACATGACTTTCACAATATCCTTTCCATATAAACAAATGAATTGTTACTAAGGGTCTTGACAAAACAAGTGCCTTATCATTTAGCAAAGGCCTGCTTTCTAGTTCAAAGATCTTTGCCCTTTGGAGTGGTAGATTGTTGCATTTCCTGATTTGCATTCAATACAGTTATTAATATACACATAAGGATTGTATTGTCAACACTCCTATTTAAACCAAGCTAAGCATGAGATGCATATAGAGAAAGATACAAAGCTGGAACTAGTGTTCTGGCATTTGTTTTCACATAAACATAGAGAGGTGAACATGTGTTCAGCATCAGGCAAGCATCCCATCAATACTTTTTTGAGAATCAACTATTTATAGAATAGGTACTGATTGATTTTGACTGGCCACTGCAATAATTCTATGAGGACAAGATACCAGAAATTAAATGTGACCGATATCTACTGTATATTTCTGTCATGCCTTCCAGTACAATGCTCAAGGTGTTAAAGGATTTTGTCTTAAAATGAAACCTGCACAAATCAGTTTCTCCCTGATGTGACTGCATTACCCGGTATATCCTTTGCTGCAGCGCAACTTGGAGAAGCGTTGATGATATATGTAGTAAGGCAAGCATATGGAAGAAGAAAGAGGAGAGGAAGATTATCTTAGTAGGAGGCCACATTCAGTGCTCCTTTCTTTGCAAATAAAGATGTGAGAGGCATCTGCATTTCTGTGAGGGTGGACTTACTGAAATAGTACCTGCACCAGACCCAGCAAGTGAGTACTGCTTTATCAAGAGCTGTCAAGGTTAGTCAGGCAATAATTTTTATGTGCCCAGTTCCTTTAGACTGGAGATACCTGTGAAATATTGTTGGATTATATTTCAAGAGATCTAATATTTTATTATTTCTAGCTGAAGACCAGCAGGCTTACTTAGACTCTGCTTCAAGAGAATTTAGGTCTTCTCCTTGGAGCAGAATTGAAAGACTTGTCTTTGGTAATGGCCATGAATATCATGGGAATTTGGTTAATCTTCCTTTGTTTTTAAGTTTGATGGCTAATTAATATGACACACAACAAGAGGAATAACTTAAAGGTAAAAAAGATGTACTGAAACAGCAGCCTTCATCAATTCAAAACATCTCAATTAACACCCAGAGTGATACACCTGAAATTATATCACTGTCGTAGATAACAGACAGCTCACTTAAAGAACTTGACAATGGCGCAGTAATCCGTTTCAGTGATATTTACTGAGTGAGAAATGTTGGCTTGGACACCAGGTATCACATTCCTGTGTTTGTTCAAGTAGTCCCATGGGATGTTATACATCCACCGAGGAGATTTCTTGAAGCCTCCTTTTAACATTTTCCCTCCAACTACTGCAGCACTCCCTCCCTCAGAGCAGCTGTCCAGATGTTTATTATTAAGTCTATCAAGTAAGGCTTGAATTCCAAATCATCCAACTCAGAGTGAATGGAAGCATGGAAGACTGTACAAATAAAATTCTTTACCATTCTGTGTCAGACGGTGTCTGTATGAAAACTTATGTTCACTTCAGTTTAGAGAATGTGATATAACTGGGACAACAAGCCTCATAAAATGTTAATGATGAAGATGGTTCTCTTTAGATATTTCTAAGTGGGTATGCCCTCTGAAAATTTAACTCAAGGGATGAGACAAAATGAGCACTACATTCACATTTATCTATATTGCCTCTGCATGAACTCTTTTTCGAACATAACTTGCATTTACGTGGCAAAATAGCCCAGGGAACTTCACAAGAGAGTTTTACAAATACCATTTTAAACCAAGCCAGATAGGGAAAGTAGGGCAGATCAGATGTTGGATTTGTGAAGGGTTTTAAAGAAACAAAGAGAATGGATGAGGCAAGAAGGCTTTAAAAAGAAATCCCAGAGTTTAAGGCAAATCCACTAAGATGTTGAGATTAAAATTAAAGATGTTTGAATGGAGGTTTGCGAGAATGTACTTTCTGATGGATGGAGGATTGCAGACAGGGAAAGATAAGGGCGTGAAGTGAATTGAAACCAAAGATGGGAATTTTAAAATGCACCTAAATCCATAATTGCATTGGAAACAATGACTGAATTCCTATGCTTAATACTGCGACCACAGCAATGAAAACAATAGTGGTATGTTATTCAAAAGTAAAATTAAAAACTCTAAAAGTCAAAGTCAAATTCAAACTGATTTAAGGCACAGTACACAATGGATTCATCAGTCTGCTGATCAACAGTACTTAGTTTAGTTTGAGTTTAGGTTAGAGATATAGTGCGGAAACAGGTCTGGCGTTCTCTGCACCGACTAGTAATCACCCATAAACTAGATCTATCCTACACACTAGGGACAATTTACAGAAGCCAATTAACCTAAAAAACCCGCACATGTTTGAAATGTGGGAGGAAACTAGACCACCCACAGAAAACTCATGCGATCATAGGGAGAACATGCAAACTCTGTAAAGACAGCACCATAATCAGCATCGAACCTGGGTCACTGGCACGGTAAGGCAGCAACTTTGCCGTTCTAGGGTTTGTGGGAAAACAATTTATCGCAATCAATCATTGATTTGAATTATATTTATAGCACATTATGCCATAATATCTTTGGTAACCATTGGTACTCAATTATAATATCCGATTGAAATTTACATTGCTCAATGGTTAATCACAAGCATACACAAATGAATAGGCTAATCTGTGGCCTTATTGTATACACATAGTAAGTTGTATTACATGGGCAAAATCTCCATTAATATTGAACATTACAAAGAAAGGAATTTTAAGTTTACAATGTGGTATGCAATGAATAAAACCATTTTCAAAGTGAATTATATTATAAATATACAGTACAGATGTCAAAGGTTATGGGGAGAAGGCAGGAGAATGGGGTTAGGAGGGAGAGATAGATCACCATGATTGAATGGCGGAGTCGATTTGATGGGCCTAAATGGCCTAATTCTACTCTTATTCTTCATGACATTAAATGGTGTGCAGTACACGATAGGTTAATTTTTCTTCATATTGTGTGAAATGTTTAACCTCAGATGGGAAATACCACGATTTATAACTTACCTGTTGATATCATGAAGCTTTCAGTTTATTCATCTCTTACTAATGATGTGCAGCACTCAATGTGTTACAATATAATATCTCGTCAATGAGTTGATCTCTATTGTTCATCGATATTATTTAATGGGTTAATCTTTTTATAGATAATGCATGCGTAAAAATTTATATCCATGGACTAAAGTTAATTTATTTTGTGTTATACTCCTTGTCAATCCAATATTAATCCAATACTCAATGAAATGTTGTATTCATGGAGAAAGGAAAAATTGTTACCTTTGTGATTTACAGTCCTGTTGTACAATAAGTTAATTTTTCACATCATTTTTATCTCTTGAAATGGGTTAGTTTAACTATACGTTCGCCCTCAATGAGCACATAACAGAACCAGTTCTGACAAAGAGTAATACTGAAATATTAACATTGTTTCTCTCCACAGATCATGACTTACTGAAAATTACGGCATTGTCTGTGTAATGTCTGCTGTAAGATCCTGTTGTGACTAACACAATTAATGCTCATCCGACATCTTTTAAGATAAGTTTATTAATTCAACAACCAAACAGAAACTACGAGAAGGTCACTTGTCTTCAGTCAATGGCACAGGAACGCTCCTCAGCTTGTACTCCTGGCCTCAAGAGGGCACTGGCATTTGCACATTGATGACGAGTACAAATGTTTCAAGATGGCACTAGCATTTACATCACATCTCCCCCTTCAAACTATTTTCAATACTAATAAATTTAAACTTTAATCAATTTAATGTGGATATTAAACACAGTGCTCTTTATACTTCGAACATTATACAACAAAACTATAAAATCATTGCCTAACTATTTTACATAACGTCGAGTTGGCGGTATTGACAATCGCCCACTTCTCGTGCGAGTCGTATTTCCAACACGTTCTGTGTTGTATTTCTGTTGTGTGAGTGTGGCTTGGCACGCTGCGAGCAGGTTCCCCCACCACATTACCTTGTGATGCGGCCTGTGATTGTTCTCTTGAGTCTGGGAGACTTGCTCCGTCTGGGAGAGGGGCTCCTCCGTCTGGGAGAGTTTTCGTGCTCTTTTGCTGCGTGTTGCCAGGGCATGGCTCAGCTGCTTCGTGCGTAGGTCATATGTCTTTCCTGTTTCTGCGGTAATCAGTAACACTCGGTGTCGAAATGGAGCAGCTCCGAGGGACCAGGTTTTCTCGTGCAATCTGGCCATGTTGCCACTCGGTTGGTTTGGCACCAAACCACACCTGTTGTTGTCGCTCCAGGCACGGCAGCGGCTCGACGCTTGCCTTCTTATTGAAGTGTGCTGCCTGTTTTTCTTGCCGGACGGCTAGTTGCGGTTTGCACACAGCGCTCCACCTGCCCATTGCTCTGTGGATATATGGGACTTGCAGTGACATGGCCAAATTCCCATTGATCCTTGAACTTGCGAAACTCAACACAGTCAAATTGTCTCACGTTGTCAGTCATCACCAAGTCAGGAATGCCATTCTGGGCAAACGTGCCCTTCATCTCTCGTATCACCGAATGTGACATCATGTCTGGCAGTTGCGCTATTTCTGGGTACTTGTAGTAATAGTTCACTACAAGTAAATGGTCAACTCCATCCAGATGGAAAATATCTGCCCCGACTTTAGATCAAGGTCTGCTGGGGATGAAGTGCGGTTGTAGCGGCTCGCTTGCTTGTGCTTTCCTTGTCGCCTGACATATCGAGCAAGTTCCCACTGTGTCACCGATCTGTGCATTCATTCCTGGCCACACAAATAAATTGCGGGCTCGTTGTTTCAGTTTCACTAAAACGTGTTCAGCCTCTGCAGGCGCCTGCTTTGGGGGACTACGATTCGGTTTTCACTTAAGACTAAACCATCTACTTCAACCAGCTCGTCATGGTATGCATGAAATGGAATCAAGTCTGAGGGTAGACCACGCCTGTTACTAGGCCAACCCTTTCTTATGTACTCGCACAGCAGTGTTAGGGTTTGATCTTTTTCTGTTTCAGCTTTGAACTGCGCAAGGCGCTCGTCTGACATGTGTAGTATGGCCTACTGCATGTATCACGGTTGGCAGTGTGATGTGCTCTTCCGCAAGTGTGTTTGCACTGGGCAGCTGGCTCAGGGCATCAGGGACAAACGTTTCACGTCCCGGCTTCCACCGTATCTCCAGGTCATACCGTAGCAGGTGCATTCGCAAGTGCTGGAATCTGGGGCTTGTGATCAGTAAGGATTTCTTTGCGCTGACCAACAATGAAGTCATGGAACTTTCTGCATGCGTACAATATGGAGCACAGCTCCTTCTCTATAGTCGCATAGTTGCGCTCGGCCAGGTTCACACGTCGTGATGCGTAGGCAACAGGTCTCTCGTCTTGCATTAGGACCGCTCCAAATCCACTGTTGGAAGCGTCTGTTGCAATTGAAACGGGCGCGTTCACATCGTACAATTTGAGTACGGGTGGCGATGTGAGAAGACATTTCAGCTTGTCTACTGCATGTCTGTGCTTCTGCTCAAAATGCCACGCTACACCCTTTTCTGTTAGCTGTCTAAGTGGGGCGGTGATCTCCGAAAGGTTCGGAATAATCGTGGCCATTTATGTCACCATCCCCAAGAACATTTGCACTTCAGCCTTGTTTGTCGGGCATGGCATTTGCCGCACACTGCTGACACGAGATGTGCTTGGTGAAACGCCTGCTTGTGAGATGTCGTGTCCCACATGTTCAATCTCGTTTGAGCGCATTACCGATTTTCTAGGATTGAGCTTTAGGCCGGACTCTTTCACAGGCGCGAGTAGGGCTTTCACCCTTGTGTCATGCTGGGCTGCCATCTCTCCCCAAACGAGAATGTCGTCAATGACTATCTCCACCCCTTCTAAATCACCAAACTCTTCCTGCATCGCCCGCTGCCAAATCTCACTTGCGGATGAGATTCCAAATGGAAGCACGAGGTATCGGTATCTCCCAAAGGGAGTATTAAATGTGGTCAGGCGCAAGCTGGTGTCGCTCACTGGGAACTGCCAGTACCCACTTGTAGCGTCAAATTTCGAGAACCATTTTGCCTTTGGCATGCGGGCTGCAATGTTCTCGATCGTCGGCATCAGAAATGCTCCCTGCGAATGGCCGCATTGAGGTCACGCGGGTCAAGGCATATGCGGACTTCGCCATTAGGCTTGCTAACAACAGTCACTGAATTCACCCAATCCGTCGGTTCGCTCACGGGCTTTATGACTCCCAAGCTTTCCATGCGCTCTAATTCGGCTTTGACCTTATCCCTGAGCTTATAGGGGATAGTGCGGGGAGGGGGTGGTTTGCTTAGGTTGCACGTTCTCTTGCAGTGCTATGTTGTACTCATGTTTTTATAACCTTCCCAGCCCTTGGAAAATCTTGCAGTTTTCCTCACTGATTATCACAGTGTTTGATGAGCTCGCCTCATTTTGCACAAGATGCCCTTACTTCTCACACGTCAGTCTCCCAAATATGGGTTTCACATCCCACTTCACTATTTGAAACACAACACTATATTCCTTCTTACCTAATTTAACGTTCCCCTTTGCCTGTCCCTGAGGCTTCATTGTATGTCCAGAGTATTACCTTCGTGTTCATTAAGGCAAGACCAGCCTTTCTGAACAAGTTCTCGGCAGGATGTCAACTTGAGCTCCAGAGTCAAGTTTCAACTCAATGCCCACATTGTTAATGCTGCACAGCTGTCCCCATTCACACGTCAAATCAATCACGGTGTCAATCACGGTGTCAATCACGGCGTCAATCACGGTGTCAATCACGGTGTCAATCACGGCGTCAATGTAGAATACATCAAAGTCGTCGTTCACTGGCTCAGGCAGCGGTGAAGTGGACATCTGGAACTCAATGTCCCGGACGTCACGGCTCCTGTCCCCGGCCTTTTGTCTGATTAGCCCATCATGTTGTCGGGAACGTGGTTGGCTGTTGGGTGGTCTATTTACCGGGCAGTCGGGGGATCTGGAAAAATGTCCGATTTCTCCGCAGGTGTGACATCTCATGTACTGAGCGGAGCAGTAGTTGGTTTTATGCACGTGGGTGCATCATTACCATAATTACGGATTTCTGTGTGTGGTTGTCTGGGTCGCGAATCCCTGTCTCGGCCCCATGGCCGACTGGCACTGTCCCGTTTCAAGTAATCAACTGTCTCTTCAGTGGCGATGGCAGTTGGGTCGATCTGTTTCGCGTGCTCGGTTGATGCTTTGGCGATCATACGCATGTCACTGCGTTAAGTCATCGCATTGGAGAAGTTTCTCCTCGAGCGGCTGGCTGGTGATGCCACAGAATATTCTGTCTTGAAGCAACGAGTATGCAGACTGTCAAATCCGCAATCATTAGCTTAAGACTTCAGTGCAGTCAGGTAGCTGGAGAAGGTCTCCCCTCGCCGCTGATTATGTGTATTAAAGATGTATCTTGTGACAGTTAAGTTCTTTTTTAGTTCACAGTACTTCTGGAACTTCTTCTTCAGCGGTTGTATTTTGTCACATTCCTCCGGGGCGAACTGAAAGGTCTCATAAATCTGCAGAGCGGCCGGCCCCGCCTCGTGGAGCAATGTTGCACACAGAATCCTATGCTTACTCGTCAGCTCTGTCGCCATCTTGTACAGTCCTTATAATTCTTGGCTAAGTTCCCTTGCATGGAGAATGGTCCCGGTGGCTTGAGTCCTGCCATTTGTTTTTACTCTGACACCATGTAATGTCTGCTGTATGATCCTGTTGTGACCAGCACAATTAATACAGCCTGATTTGGACTCAGATTTCTAGTCTTTACCATATTTTCTTTGCTGAGGGGATTAAATTTTGTTCACACCTTGCAGTTTTCAATTGATCATTCATGCATCTCACAGTAGGAAACACCAGCAAGGGGCAATCTCATGACAAAATGGTGGCGGTGTTTAATATAGTGCAGCTAATGTCAAACATTGGTTTTGTTGTGGTTCAACACAATGAATTGTGGTCTTACAATGACAACATTTAGAACAGTTTATCCAGGTCATACTGGGTTTACCTCGACAGAGATGCGATTTTTTTTCCGTATCGTATCTCCATCTGCACTGCGGCCTAACATCAAGCAGTTAGCGGCCTCTGCGGGTGACCGACTTTTGAGAGCTCCACCATGGAAGCCTGCGGGACTTTATCATCGCGGAACCTTTGATCCCTTTGCCGGGGATCAACCTCGGAGCTCCAACCATGGGTGCCTGCGGACTTAACATCACGGAGCCCGCAATCACCCTGATGTGGGAGCTTCGACCGTAGACTGCGGGTGCTTTGATCACCCCAATGGATGGTTCGACTGCCCCGACCGCGGAAGAATAAGGAGGAAGAAGATTGGACTTTTTTGCTCTCCATCACAGTGAGGAATGTGGGAATCCGCTGTGGTGGATGTTTATGTTAACTTTTATGTATTTGTATGTTTTATTGGTTTTTTTTGTATGGCTGTATGGTAATTCGCATATCACTGTACCTTAATTGGTACATGTGACAATAAAAGACCTTTGAAACCTTTGAAACCTTTGAGTTAATTGCAATATAGTGATGCCCACTTTTAACATACAAATGTGCTTAACCCCAATCATCACAAGGAGAATTCACCCATAACAATGTTTTCAATTCTAGGTCAATGTATTGCACTAAATTACAGTAAAAGCTAAAAGGACAATCTCATGTCCATTGAAAACCGGATGAGAAAACCCACATTTCTCTCAAGACACCTTGCTGAAAGAATCTCATTATTGCTGCTATCTGGCCAGAGTTTGAAACTTAAATCCTAGAGGTAAAAGGAACACAGTCCTATCAGAAAAAAGAGACATTCATCCATTCATTTTGGGATGACAAACCCCCAAGGTGCTTGTGTCATCCCCAAGGACAGCATTTAATGCACTAATGTCACTGGTGATAATGCAATGAGCCAGTAATGGAAGAAAGACAATGAAATTTGCAAAACAAGACATACAATTCCTGGCTGTAATGTAATTAAAATTTCAGTTTAATACAATGTAGAAAAGTGATTATTTGAAAAATAAGACATTCCTTTATTTGCTGTATCTTGCTGCAAACTTGCTGCTCTGAAAAACAGCAACAAACTACCATTAACACAACAGCAATCCCAAGGTATACGGAATTTGGATAATAGAGGAAAGTTACTCTCTAGTCAACCTACTGATATGTAAATTGGGTCTAATTAGTAGATTTTGTTAATGTATTCTCCCTCTTAGCATAATAAAATATTCCCTCCCAGTTAAATAATAGTAAAACTAATTGTCTTTTTAAGTTTTGGAAGCACATTATATAATTAATCTAATATACATATGCAAACACGTTCTAATTACTTTGATGTATTTTACTTTAAGCACTTGTGATGAAATACCACTATGAGTTTTTCCTGGCATGATGAGAACGTGAAACCATTTGCAGGTCTAGTTTTCTAATAAGACCATGGGGGACAGACATTTCTCAGCAATATAGGTGAAATAGATCTTATATTCAGTTACCTGTTATTGATGTAAAAGTAACTGTCCCAGAAAGATCAACTTCAGAGCAGCTACAGTTAGATTCAGTACCATTGTAAAGCAGAAATGCAATTAATGGGTCGGGTCAACCAACCTTTCACTTGATTACTATTTTCTGCATATAATGCTCCAGACTCCTTTACCAGAATCCTTCGATACGTATTGTCCATCGGCAGGAAAACCTCGCCAGAGGTGGCTGCATAGTTGTACATAAGCCTGGGAGAGTGTTCTTAGTAGTCTTTGACATTGACACCAGCCCACATAAAGTATCATAGCACCTACCAAGTAAGAAAAGGAAACCTCCTCCTGATTTTCACCTACAGTTCTTCCTTAGCTGATGACCCAGTGCCATGCCATACTGAACAATGCTTGGAGGAAGCATTTCAAGTTCCAAGGTCACAGAACGCATTAAGTGGGGAACTTCAATTTCCTTCACCAAGAATGGTTTAATAACATTACTACCACGCAAGTTGGCTGAGACCTGAAGGACATTGCTACCAGACTAGATTGGTGACAAAAACTAAGTGAACTACGATTCGATCAGTGGATATTAAGTCGCATCGTCAACTGAAGATACTTTTCATTGAATTGTGTAGCACTATAAATCTGATAAATGGGTGGTCTGATAAAAGGTCTGTCAGTTCAAAGATGAGTATTTGCGCAATGCTATGGACCTCCAGAAGCAATACGTTTCTGCAAATGAATGAAGTACAGACAGATCTATGTGATCCAGTGTATCAATTACAAAAGATTCAGCAGGGCAGTCCAATAACCAAATGCCGATTTTAGCCTCTGGTACAAAAGGATTGGAATTTTATAATAAGATTGGGGTACCACCATCAATATCCCCATGAATACGTTAGCTACAGGTTAGGCATAGGCTGGTCACTCCGGTTTGTTAGTGACTCATCTCCTGACATCGTAAAAATTTTTCCACCATCTACCTGGCACAGATCAAAATATTTTCCGGCAAAATATTTTAAAGCAAGCAATCTTTTTAGATATCTTCAAATCTGCGATTATGTGAAAACATACACACAAGACTGTCCTTTTATGGGATACCTTGCGTGGCTCAGCACTTCAACTCCCCCCCCATTCCATATCCGACCCCTCTGTCCTGGGCCTCCTCCACAGCCAGAGTGAGCAACACTGGAAATTGGAGGAACAGCACCTCATATTCCGCTTGGGGAGTCTGCATCCTGGTGGCATGAACATTGATTTCTCACAATTCTGTTAACCCTTGCTGTCTCCTCCCCTTCCTACCTCTCCCTCAGCCCTTGGGCTCCTCCTCCTTATTTTTCCTTTCTTCTCCCCACCTCCCCCCACCCCCTATCAGTCTGAAGAAGGGTTTCGGCCCGAAACGTTGCCTATTTCCTTCGCTCCGTAGATGCTGCTGCACCCGTTGAGTTTCTCCATTATTTTTGTGTACCTGTCCTTTTATGGGTCCAGATATATTAGACGATTGTTTGAATAGACATACTGACACAAGTAAGTAGATATCTTATATTTATAACACTCTCTGTTGATACCCCAACTTCTAAGATGTATAGGCGAGCATGGGAAGATGAGTTGGGTTTATCAATTTCAAAAAATATATGGGAGGAAAGCCTACTATACATACATTACTGTTCTTTCAATGTCAGGCATCCTCTGATACAATTCAAAATACAGAATTGGCTATACAACTCAAAGACTAAATTGAATAAGATCTTCCCAACTGTCTCCCCTATCTGTGATAAATGTCACCTCCAAGAAGCTACCTTGACCCATTCCTTTGCATCCTGTATAAAGATACAAAACTTCTGATTGGGACTATTCAATATCTTCTCTAAAACACTTAAAATTAAACTGTAATCAGATACAAAACTAAAAATTTTAGGAATGTCAGAGGCCTGCTCTAAGTTAACGATATTTCAAAGACGTTTCCTTGACTACGGTTTAATAACTGCAAAAAAACTCATACACAAATTCTGGAAATGTGGAGATGTACATAAGCCTAGGAAAAGTGACAATGTGGATTACAGAAATGTCCGAGACACTATATTTAGGAAAAAATAGGCTTCTTTTGGCTGATAAAGTAGACCAATTCCCCAAAACATGGTCTCCTGTCACTGAATTTCATCATCAACAGAATAGTTGAACACAAATCTAAAATCGATGCTTGGGATGGGTGAGCGGGGGGGGTGGAAGGAAAGTGGTGCATATCTCTGTTTCTTTCTTTTTTTCTCTCTTCTTTCTTCTTTCTCTTTTTTTTTCTCGTACTTCATTGGTAGTTCAGGGGTCTTTTCTTCTCTCTCTTTTGCATCTTTCTTTTTCTTCATGCTTTCCTTTTTTCTCTTTTTCTCGATTTATGTATCAATTTATAAAATGTTAAAAATGAAGCTGTACAAAAAATGTACAATTGCTTCTAATAAACTAAAATAAATTTAAAAAATATATATTTATATATATTTATATATATTTTCTGGAATCCTTACATCAATGTAATACCAACAACTCTGAAGAACCTTAACACCATCCAGGACAAATCAGCCCACTTGATTGAAACCAGTCAACACCCTAAACATTCTGTTCCTCCACCATTGGTGCACAGTGGGCTGCAGTGTTCATCATCTCTAAAGTGCACAGTTGTTGTTTGCCCAAACTACTCTGATCACACCTCCCAAACCCAAACCTTTACCATAAAAAACTCAATATCAGGCCATGTATTAATCCAGATTTATGTTAAGGCACTTGGATGAGAAATTAATCCTTTGCTACTGCTGAGGATTGTTGAAACAATGATGAAACAAATTCAAGTCAAAAGATGTGGCAGTGAAATTATAAAATAATTTTGAACTCTTGTCAATATCGTGGTACTAATGAAAATAAGTCTGAGAATATAACTATTCCCTTGTCTGTCTGTTATGTTCATATTGCTGCCTCTCTTGGTCTCTTTGGTATTTGAAATTATCTGAGGATTATTACAGGATATATGCAGAAAGTCTCCTAAGAATTTTTTATAAATAGGTATATAAATATCTTTATAGGTGGAGTGGATAATGTAGGTTGACACATTTTTACACAGAGATGAATTCTGTAATAGACAAGCCCTTAAAACTACAAACATGATAAAATATCTTCGGCTGATGGAAATTTGAAATCAAACAGAAAATATAAAACTAAAAGAACCGGAAAAAGCTTGCAAGGTGCTCTGGAAAAATAAGACAGTTGCATAAGCATGGGAAAACAGTAGGTGTACTGAGGAAAATCAATGAATGAAAGAAATAGCGACGTATACAGACTGTGGAAGAGAGGTGAAATATTGCGGGAAGAATCGCCCAGACAGTATGTATGAAAATATCAAAAATTAACAGATTTGAACAATATTGAAGCACAGTGGCAGAAAAATCTTGTTGACATCAAAATCTTGCAGATTCCATTCGTCCAAATCTCTACCCTTAATCCACTCCCTCCATGTTATCCCCAAACACTCAGCTTCCAACAGTCCATAACAGCAGCATTTCCTAAGAAAGAGATTAAGATCTGAAATTATTATAATTGATATTAGCATTACAAAGAGCTGCAATGTGCCTCATTGAAAAGTATTATGTTGACTAGTGGGAATCAGATGTTCTCTGTGCCCAGGGAGCTGGAAAGTTTCAATTTGAACACTGGAATCTGTAAGATTTATTGGTAATTGCACTCTCGTTTTGAAAGAGAGAGCAATCCAGTCGGTAAGTTTGAGGCCGGCTATTTTTAGGGCACCTTTTCTTGCCCTTTGCTCAAATGGGGTGAGCAGATTGGATCCCAAAGATGACTGCTATGTCATGGGTGCAGCTGCCGAAGGGCTCTTCTGCCTCGTTCCAAGAGTCCAGCGACTGAATCTAGCACCCACTGCCTGATGTGTCATCTCATGACTAGGGGCATCCAGATCTCACAATCCTGCCCCCGCTACCACTTGCTGATCATCATAGGACTCATTTCAGGGTGTTAGGGTGGATTCCCTATATGGAGGATGCCTGTGCGTGACATGGGGAGACTGGTGCACAGGCAGCCACCGCACGGTTCGTGACAGATCTGGGTCAGAATCCAGTGGCATGGAGTCCAAGACGACCGGAGACCCTTTTTCTGCTGCAGCCTTCATCCGCTTTCCCAGCCGTTGTCACGCTCCACTAAAGTGTGCCATCATCCTCCGCCTGTACCACCATTGAGGTCTTGGTCAGATTGCTTCTTTGTCAGAGACCTCCCCCTTGACCTTACTGCCATGGTTGGCCCTACCAGGAGCATAGCTCCAGACGGCCTCGCTCTCAGGATCTCAGGGCCACACAAGCTTCTCCACCACGTCAAGGTAGCAATCCACGGAGAAGTAATGCAGATACAGCCTAACGTACCAACTGTTTCCACTTAATTGCTTTTTGTTCAACTTTAGTTTCTTTTACCACTTAGTTTTGTACTGGATATGGTGGATCCTTTATGAAATACTTGCTTTACTTCTACCTATATTTAGGATAATCTGATGTAAACTATCATTTTCCATTTAGTTTAAGTGTTTTCATAGTTTCTTTACATTTTGGCACCATGCATGATTAAAAGAGGTCAGTAATTAGAATCAACAGCAAAGCAGAGGGGAACCCATCATTTCTATTTGATCGCACATAAACATATTGGAGCCCTCAAAACAAATTTGCATTTCATGGTTCTGTCAGGTTTTGGTGATAAACATCACCATGGCCTCTCATGTAATCTGACTCTGCCTGAGGCTAGAATCCATGCTGCTTATTACTGTGATGTTTACTAACCAGTGAAGAAAAGAATAAACCAGCAAAGCAGCCTTAATAAAATGTCATCACTTGTCTGGCTTTGCTTTGTAGATCCAGCTCTTCCTCAAATATTCAATTTTCAACAACCTAAAACACAACATCCTCTTTCAAACCTGTGTGAGTTATAAAATATGAATGATAACACACCTCCAACATGCCTTTGTGCTTTATAGCATTCATACACTGCAGTGATGGAACACTCAGAGAGTGGGAGCAGATATTTAGGAAAGAATTATTGGTTTTATTAGGAGCAATATAAATGCATAGTGAGTTTTAGCTTGTTAGACATAAATGCATTTTAGCTCTTTTTCTCAATAGCATGCCCCACTGAAAATTAGACATTCCTCCTCAGCTGCTAAAACATTGCTCTGCACCCAGTTACCCTTCTGAATTCTCACTGTGTTGAAACAAAAACCTGCATTAATTCATCTTCTCCCAGAACTTCTAAACAATGGAATTCCTTTTCTCAATGCTCTTCTTGCATCTTTAGTACCTAAAGGCTTCTAAAATCTTTGTTCTGCAAGAAGAACCAATAAATTCTAATTTCTTGTTCTTTTTCAAATTTGTTAATGCCTCATACTATATACTAAATCATTTCACATCTACCTTGCTTACAATTAAGGATGTGAATTTGGGTAAGGTATATGACAGTTACATAAAGTTAATAGTGTAGTGATGCCAATGTAAGAAGTAATAACTTCAAATACTGTATGCTACTACTGCAAATCTATATCTTTTTAGAGAAATATCATATTTTAGCGGTGCAGAGCCGACGACCAGTTCATTTAAACAGATTTTATTACGAAATCTTGGTCAACATGTCGACACACATGCGACTGGCCACCATGATGGTCATTCGATCAACTGCCACGCCAAAGCGAAACCGCGTGAAAAACATGGCCCCTCTCGAGTCATGTGACCACGGCTTCCGAACGCCAGGTTCGATACCTGCGTGCACCAGCAGGTGCCGCTACAATATTCCTATTCTTCGCTCAAGGCTTGACAGTTTCAAATAATGAGAAGTCAACAATAAACCACATAAAAACACCATTGGTATAATGAAATGTAATGGCACAGCTGAATATAAACCAAGGTCGTAATCACTCATTTATGCAATTGCTTTATTTCAGGTGAAATACAACTTTTACGATTTTTGTAACAACTGACCCAAACATCAACCACCCACCCCTCCTATTTCCAGACAGAAAGCTGCCCTATCGAGCTAATTACATTTATGGATATAAGCCACTTCCAAAGGTTCCAGTGCAACCTACACTGAAATTAAAAGAAAACAAAGACCAACAGAATTTGTACTATTAGACCCAGCAGACTCCTAGAACAAACACCAATTTACAAATTAGTTAATAAACTGGCAAGGAGAGTTGGCGAAACTGTACTTTCAACTTAATCTCATTATCACATTTATCAGTCATTGTCCCGTCAGACAACTCCCTTCAATAAAACAGATTATCCACTGTACCTCTCTCAGATATTGATCAGATTGTGAACATTCTGGAGGTGAGGTTTTGAAGTATGAAGAGTGTAGGAATGCTATTGATTCAAAAAAGAGATCTAAGGATCCCATTTGAAGACCCATGCGAATACACATGCTGATCTCGGTGATTGAATGTTCCATCAGCTAGATTTCTGCTTGTGTTCCTAGAACCTACAGGGGATTTTGACAAAACTAACACAGGCAGAATTTAATTGATTATCCAGGTTTACTTCATCGCTTGAGCGGGGTGGAAATATGGCTTTAAATAATTCAGAATGCAAACAGACAAAGAAGAAATCAATTCAGGTAATTCAGGTATTGAGTACTGATAAAGGTAGAGGCAAGGTGGAACCCACATATGCCCAAGGCTGTGGTGCTTCTGTGAATTTAAAGAATTTGAAACTGGCAACAAAACTGAAATTGAACTCTATGTTCAAAATCTCGCCCAATACAACAATCTTTCAAAATCGTGTTCAGTGTTGATTTCTGTGTTAAAGCACACAGATGTAGAACACTGCCAAAGTTAAAGAGAATAAAGAATTACCATCTATAGTTGTTATTGTATTGCCTGGATTTTAAAAGCCTCTTGGTGGCAAAAAGATGGAAAGAGAGAGAAGAGAAAAATAATTATATTGTTTTGAAGTTCGAGAGGTTGAATTAATGCATTGATTTTAAGGAAGAGGGTAAGAAGGTGCCAATCAATGTTTAAGCAGTTGAAGATAAACATGTAGAAAGTAAAGTGCAACATATCTTTGTGATTTTATTAAAGATAGTTCCTTGTGATTATATATGATAACTAGACTAAGAGGGACCCGTTGGGTCCCAGCATCACACAAGAGGGCTGGTCCCCCAACGCAATATTCCACCTCTCCACCAATTCCAGTGGTGGCCAGTGGAGTGGGGGGGGGGGGGGCTTTCTGGAGCACTAGTATGGGTGTTGTGGGCTGAAGGGACTGGTTTCCAGAGGGCTAGTATGGACATTGTGATTCAAATGGATTCTTGGGCTGGCGACTCAGTCACTGAAGCCTGTTGTGCTGGCAGCTCACTCACTCATGGCTGGTGGGCTGGCAGTTGACTCACGGCTATTCCTTGAAATTCCATTTCAAGCAGGGTACAAGGCTACCAAATTCAAGTGAAGTTTCTTACCACTTCAAGCAGGTTGCAAGGCCACCAAATTCAAGTGCAGTTTCTTACCATTTCAGCAGGGTGCAAGGTCCCTAAAGGCAGCAAGTTGTGACCTCTCCCTCCTGCATCTTGCAGAGACTGAGCCATGCCCACACTTCTGGGTTTATAGTCCCTCCCCCCTCCCAACAAAAGGGGGTGGCCTTCATGGCATGATTGACAGGAGAGAGAATCTCAAGATTTTTAAAACACTAATAACTCTTTTATTTTTCATCGATGGGAAATATTCTTGGCACCTGATGAACGGAGGGGGACTGAGTAAGATGGCTAAAAATCACAGCCGTACGTGGTAGCGTTTTTTCTAAAATCAATATTAAGCGCAAACAGGAAGTGATCAAGATTAGACTCTTAATTATATAGAAGACAAGGCAACTTTAATTAGGCAAGGCAACTTTAATTAGGCAAGGCAACTTTCCAAACCAAAGACAACACAGCTTTAGCATTTCCAAACCAAAGGCAACACAGCTTTAGCATTTCCAAACCAAAGGCAACACAGCTTTAGCATTTCCAAACCAAAGGCAACACAGCTTTAGCATTTCCAAACCAAAGGCAACACAGCTTTAGCATTTCCAAACTATATTTTCAAACCACATTAAGGGCACTGACAGGTCAATAAAACCACTCACAGTTTAGTAGACATGTGTTTAGTGTTATTCACAGCTCAGATTGAGATACATGACCCTCTCGCTCTCCCATCTTGCAGAGACTGACTGAGGCACTCAACACCTCCGGGTTTTATAGTCCCTCCGGGTTTTATAGTCCCGCCTTCAGAAGAGAGAATCTCAACATTTTTTAAACACTAATAACTAATCTTTTATTTTTCGCCGATGGGAAAAATCCTCTGGTCCTGCACAGCGGATGGGGACTCTGAGTAAGATGGCCAAAAATCACAGCCATAAGTGGCAGTGTATTTTCTAAAATCAATATACAGAACAACAGGAAGTGGTCAAGATCAGACTTTTAGTAATGTAGATATATGTGTAACCTTTCTGACATGCATTGATCTTTTATATGAAGAGTAAAATGTAATTTATTGTGAGTAGTTAAAATATTAAAGTTATATGGGTTGCTGGAACCGCATGGGCTGATCAAAGTCTATTGACAATTGCAGCAGTTATTTTTAATGCAACATAGAAAGAATTTGGAATGATTCTGGAGCTTAAATGATAGATTTTTTAGTAAAATCAAAAACTGTAGGTGGGGAATGGGAGAAGAAATGGTAAATGCAATGAAAGAAATGGGCAACAAGAAATAATAGGGCCCTTGTGTATTTTGGGCTGAGGTCTTGCTTCTGCTCTCAGTACAGCATAGGTTTTCACATAGGCATTGAATAGACTCTTAATGTAATGTTGTACATTTGTTTCTAAATGTTGATATTTTCCAAAAAGAATTATGTAACTGTTTAACCACTCATCTAAGAATGTTAGAAAACAGTATGTTGGAAGTACATCTCCAAAAAACTATGCTTGCAGTTCCCTTTATATTACAGGCTACTTGTGGATCTGCTTTGTGAGTGCAAAATAAATTCACTTCCGCAAAGACCTGAAACATTACCTATCCATGTCCTCCGGAGATGCTGCCTGACCCAGAGTTGCTCCCGCACTTTGTGCCTTTTTTATAAATCAGCATTTGCATTTCTTTTTGTCTACAAAGTTGGTTTACTGTTTTGATGGTATTCCTAATGCTCATTTTTGCTTTTATCTGAATTAATAGATTTTCATTTGTGACCACAGATTGTGGTTGAAGTATTTTTTAAACTTCTGTGGTGTAATCCTATAATTCCTTCTCCTTACATAGTGATGGAAATTTGTTTTATCGTTGAGTAATCCTAAATAAGAATTTACAAAAAGTTATCTTTATATTTACGTTATAATCTCCATCCCATCATTGACCTTATATTTGCTCACCATCAACTGTTCAGTATCTTTAATAACACTACTACCACCCACGCACTCACTCCACACTTCCATTCAAACTTCTGACTCTTCCGAGATGACATTTCAAATCCAACAATGAATTAATCCTCACAAGGCAATTATTATACTGTGCTGATCGGCTCCTCAACACACAATTTTAGGAATTTATAGCATAGGAAGGTGTTATTTTGTTTCTGTTGGGTCTTTGCTCTGGAAATTCAAAATCAATTGTAATACCTTCTATTTGCAGCCCCATATGTTCCTCTGGTTTAAAAACCAGTAGTTATTTAGCTGTCCTTTAAAAATGCAATGATAAAAAGCAAAGAAGGAAATAAATCAAATCTCTTACAGCATGCATTATTAAGATATATCTTCAAATCCTCTGCTTGTTCCTTTTAGAAATCTGAAATGTTGGACCCATTTTCATTGGCACCTCAAACAAAAAAAATAATACTTCATTATTCAACCCCAACGAATCATTAATTCCCCAAAGATGTTTATTGAAGCTCCTCTTAGCCTTTTTCTGCTCCACTGGCAATCACTCCACTTTCTTAGTAGATGTGTTGTTATTGTAGATGTGTCATTATTTATTTTCCGTTCAATTTTCTCAATGATTCTTTCCTGTAAATACTTTCAGAATTTAATATTACCTCCTAATGGAGTACCCAAATATGCTTTCAATCCTCCAGCAGTGGTCAAATATTACCTTACACATTTTTTTCATAATCTCTTAGGTTTGATACTCTATCTCATTATCTTAAAAAAATTACCGACTATCCCCCAGTACTTTTAGAACCAGGGAATGTTATATTATATTGTGCGGTTACTCTGTTCTTCCACATCTAGTAATGTTTATCAATTAAGTGCATGCTTTCATTTCTTATTTCCACTTCAAAGTGAATAATGATGCCTATATTCATCAGACCAATAATTTTTCTAATTCAATGGAAATTGAGTTCATCGGCAATACTTTCTCTCTCACCAATATATTTTATCCTTGTGGTGATCAGACATGAAAAGATACATCTCACCAGTTCCTTCCTAAGCAGAATAACTGTGAATAGCCTAATACTGTATAGACAGTTGTCGATCCTGCCAATCAAAAGATTAAGATCAATACTTGCACTGCACTTTATACAATCATAATGAAGTCAGCAATTGATACTTTAGCCTATCATCTTTTAAAAGTACTTTCAACGAAATAGATAATTTATTGAAAGAATATTGCCCAAAAAAAGTTGTATCTGGATTAATAAGAGTAAAACACATTTAAATAAAACAATGTTAAGGCTCAGAGAATTAGATAAAAAATAATAAAATAATAATAGATGATTAAAGGAATAATTAAAAATCCCATCTAAAAAGAAGATACAGAAAAAGGGGAGAAAGTCTGATGGTGGATCCTTTGTGGCTCACTTAATGATGCAACGATAGAGTTGCTGCCTTACATTGCCAGAGACCCGGGCTCTATCCTGACTACAGGTGCTGTCGGTATGAAGTTTGTACGTTCTCCCTGTGAGTGCATGGGTTTTCGCAGGAGGGCTCTAGTTTCCTCCCACATACCAGGTTTGTAGATTAATTGGCTTCGGTAAAATTGTAAAAATTGTCCCTAGTGCAATGAATAGTGTTAGTGTACGGGGTGATCAATCGTCGGTGCAGACTTGGTGCGCCAAAGCGGCTGATTCCACACTGTATCTATAAAGTCTAAAGGCTGAGAACCAACTTTTATTTAATGGCCTTCACGTCAGATACCTTGGGCCATATAGTTATGTTAAAAGCCCTGCATTAATATGAGTTGATATTCTTATTCTGATCAGTTTATTACAAGGATCTGCCTCTCCACATATTTATAGTTTACGAACAAAAGGGACTTGATTAGATGGGGCATCTTGGTCGACAGGGACAAGCGGTGCTGAAGAGCCTAGTTTTGGGCTGTATGACTGCGACTCTAAATATAAGGTATGGTAAGTGTCTTTGTTTGAAGACCTGGTTTGCATCTGAGGATGTAGGAAGGAATTGCAGATGCTCCAAAATGCTGGAACAACTCAGCAGGACAGGCAGCATCACTGGAGAGAATTGGGATGTTTCAGATTGAAGAAGGGTGTCGACCCCTTAGCATCACCCATTCTTTCTCTCCAATGTGACATCTGAGGGTTTTGTGTGCATGCATACGTGCGTGCATGTGTGCTTGTATATCTGTAGGTGTCTGTCAGTCACTCTATGTTTGGGAGTTGGGGTAGAAATGAACCAGACTGGTGGGAAATCAATATTGAATAGGATGAAAGTGTATGCAATAAGATTGTTCATGGTCATTTCTGGGTTAAATCATGTTACTGGGTTAAGTCATGTCAAACTCTGAGTAAATCATAATGACAATGGCTAAATGAATCAAAATTATCTATCAACCCTGCAAACCAATTCAGAATTATTCATATGTTTGTACTTTTCAAATGTGTTACACATGAATAAGTCCTGCGACAAATTGTCACACAATATCATTTTACAGACATTTATTCTCCTCTGGCACTGAAGGACATTGGATAATTACATCCATTTCACTTATTTCTATCTAAAAGGAAAATAAAACAATGCATTTATTTTATCAATAAAGACATTTGCTTGTATAATATGGTAAAATGTCGGACTGGTCGGTACATATTAATGAAAAACTAAATGCAGGCCACTCATACCCATGGTGGCTTATCATGATGATTCTTGCTTCACCTGCATTGCCATTGGCAGCACAGTGCTGGACCATGTACTGAGATGAAGTAGGATCTCAAGTTTTGATTATAATTCTGTCTAGCCTCCAGTATCCCAATTTTTTTTTAACTTGCCATTATCTAGCAACCCTGACAACCCAATTCAGAATCATTCATATGTTTGTACTTTCCAAATGTGTTACACATGAATTAGTGCTTAATAAAAAAAATCCCTTGCTTTAGACGGGCATCATTCTGATATATATCTCTTTCGAACCCGCCGCAGTATATGGAACGGCACAGTCATCAATCGCAATGCACCCTGACCAAAATCAGGTGGAAATAGACAATTGTGATAAATAGCACTGTGTCTGAATCCTTATTAATTAGTGCATCAGGATTCATTCTAGATGCATTAGTATGAGTGAATTTTTTAATTAAATATTTATCATGCAAAATTTTGTAAATGTAGGTGCTTATGAATATTTTATTCATAATTATTCATTTTTGTGTATTGCCTCTACTTTGAATATTCTGACAAAGCATTAAAACAAACATTGTTGAGGTATGTTGCATGTAACATAGATATTTTTTTAAGGTAATAAACCTTGTTAGAAAGAATTGGAAAAGGGACTGAAGATTTATCATGGTAAATTAGGATTAGCTAGGTTATAATGCAGTGGAATATCTTCCCATTGATTGTCACGCTAAACTGGTACTATTGCCTGCAAATAAAACCCACCACAATTTCTTCTCAACATTATCGTGGCCATGCAGGGAGGTTTGGCAGCCAATAAAATAGCCTAATCTGTGGGAGGGAGAGAGGAAACTCTATTTCTGACACTGCTATTGAATAAGTGCATTCCTCTTATCAGTATAATTGAAGGAACAACAAGATCAAGGATAACAACAGCGGAAGGTCCTCTGCATCATGGAGGATCTGCTAAGATAATTGAGGGTCAAAAGGACTTTTGGTTGAGAGCAAAATTTAGAAGATCCCCAAAAAGAATGAGGATATTTTAGGAAGAAGTCCAGGTACAGTTGTTATATACAGATTTTAGATAGTAACCAAGATTTTAAAAAGTCTTAAAGAAGGAACTGCAGATGCTGGAGAATCGAGGGTACACAAAAGGCTGGAGAAACTCAGCGGGTGCAGCAGCATCTAAGGAGCGAAGGAGATAGGCAACGTTTCGGGTCGAGACCCTTCCTCAGACTGCTACGTTTAGGGTCGAAGGGTCTCGATCCGAAACGTCGCCTATCTCCTTCGCTCCTTAGATGCTGCTGCACCCACTGAGTTTCTCCAGCCTTTTGTGTACCCTTTTAAAAAGTCTTAACATTTAACCCAGAAGCATAGCTTTCTTAATAAAAAAATTTGCATGAAAGCAAGTTAATCTGGGAGAGGTTGTGGATCCAATTATTTCCAAGTGAAATTTTACCCATTGACAAATTGGCCCAAGCCTTTCCATGTGCAATTCTCCCTCACACATCAGGCACATTCCCGAATCAGCCATACACCTAATGGCATCTCTAGCTGGGCACCAATGTTTCCTTCATTACTGACATAAATTGAACCATCTGGTACAAGCTACAATTTTTAGACTTTAGAAATTAAACTTTAGAGATACAGGGTGGATACAGTCCCTTTGGCCCACTGAGTCCACACTGACTGGTAATCACCTCACACACTAACACTATGCTACACTCCAGGGACAGTTTTACAACTTACTGAAGCCAATTAACTTACACATCTTTGGAGTGTGAGAGGAATCAGAGAAAACCGATGCGGCCACAGAGAGAACGTACAAACTCTTCACAGAGTAGTCACAAGAAAACTAGGAGGACATTGCATTAAAGGTCTTCCATGCAAAATTAATTAAATACTCTCCTTTCCGGCACTGAATTCAGCCACACACAAAATCTAACAACTTAAGTTTTCAATGCTCAGGGTATCTGAACTTTCATCACTGATTATTTCATCACAAATATCTTTTAGCATATTGTTACATTGCAATATCTGTGAAAAGCTCATTCTAAGCTTCCCCCCAGTCTAGTTTCAGTCAAAAACCACTGAGTCAAGCACTTGCGCAAATAAACTTTTGTAACATTTTGTAAAAAGCACAATAACAGTTCCCACTTCTATACCTAACCACCGTGGGTTCGATCCTCGTATCTGCCCGGCCAAGCCCTCTTAGCCTCATTCAAGCAGAGACACTCCAGAAGGTCACGCAGTCCCAAGCGTTCTCCCAGAAGGTCAACACTGAATCTCGTGGGAGCAGCTTTTTATACGTCCCCGAACCTTGAGGGGCTGAACCACATGGGGGTGGTCACTTTACAGTCCAATAACAGATATCGATTAACACAGTACATGATAGACATTTCCCCAACCCAATAATACAATGTATCTGACAAAGTCTGTAGATGCAACTTAACCGAGATGAATTATGCAACATGTGCCTTGATAGTCAGGAAACCCAGACAAGGCTCAACACATAATCCAATCAACATCTAGCAATGTCAAGCTTTGCAACATTATTTACAATGTGTATGTCCGGTTAGCATTTATCCAATCCGTTCCATGCAATTTGCACCTAATTGTCAGAATCTGCAGATGTTCCATTCTCTTTCTGCAGCTCTTATCTAGGCTCTAGACAAACTGGCACCATTCTGCAGCTTCTCCCATTTCTGCAGAATTTAAGTTGACCAAGGCCTAGCAGCCCAGAAGTCTTTACTGAATTTTAATGTCCCGGCCTCTCCAATTTGGCCAGAATTAACATTCCTTCCTTTTATCATATATGATAAACCATCATTAATGATAACCAAGAAAATCAAATAATCAGATAACCATATATATATATATATATATATATATATATATATATATATATGTCTATTACATTCTCCATCTATTAACAACCACAAGATGATGATGTTTCTTCCCAGAATCTAGTCTTCACCTCCCTAGTTTTTGTGGGAGCGAATTCCATCCATCCATGTTGTTGCCCATTCTTCCATCCCTTTCCATAGTCAAACTTATAACTTATAATTCTTGAAAAACATAGGACAAAGCAAGTTACTATTCATGCACTAGTGCTTTCCCATACATTCACTGTAAATCCGCAATACTATCCCTTTTCCATTTCACTATCACTATCTCTATTATATTCTGCACTATCACTGTATTCCTATAACTATTCTGTTCCAAGAATCAACACTAATCTGCCCTCTTCGTAACATGTATATCTGATGATGGTTTCTCATATAAATTTCAGCTGGGTTGAGTCCAGATTTCCCTAAAGGCGTGACTCTTATTTAAAGCAAACCATGTCAAATGTTTCAATTCAACCAAATTCGGTCTCAGCCTTCAATTTACTATTTTGTTTCAGTGCCCATCTCATCCTTCTCATTCCATAGTTTTGTGATCGATAACACAATTCCATTCCAATTCCTGTGGAATTCCCAGCTGTTCAAATTTAATCAGTCAATTTCCATATGTTGTCAATTTAATCATAAACCCAATTAAGAATTCCATATCTAGGGACAATTTCTTCCCACCTTGATAATAGAAGCCACTTTACTATCAAGGGTTTACAATTTGGATCCACTGGTCAAATACATCGACTCTGATATCGCAACACCCTTTTCTTTATTTCTCCTTCTAATTCAATAGACTTCTCCTCCAGTACTTCTTCCTTAGTATGTTGGCTCGGCTCTCAGTCAATAGGGGTTCCTCCTCATAACTAATTTCCTTTTATCACTGAGTAATTTTCTAGTTTGTTCTCTTAAATGGAAGTCTTGCTGTTCACAGTTCCTCTTTTTACTATTTCCAGTTCCAACTCTCATGTTCTCTGAATAATTTCCATGTTACCAGATCTTCCCAAGTTCCATCCTTCTTGATGTTCTGAATATTCTTACCCATCTTTGGCTGCCTGACTGGGGATGAGACAATAACAATACCAATTAATAATCAAACTAAATAGTCTAAGCCAAATCTCACAAGTCAGTTCCAAAATTTCTCCAATTCATTACCATATAATTTAGAGACTGTAGGTATGTTACAAAACTTACCTTCAGCGGCGCTGCAGTTCTGTCACTGGCCGTGTGCGCAACTTAGGCGCCTTTGAGAGGCGGGCGGGTTTAAAATACGATTTTTCTCCAGCCTGTTCAAATCGATTTTGAACAGGCTGTTTAGCTGCTGAAGAATAATCGCTCGGACATCGGTTTTATTAATTTTTTTAAAAACTGCACTGGACAATTTAATCGCTGGAGTAAATTAAAAAGTATCTTCTACAGCCGTCAACGCCGACAACGGGGACGGATTTCACGTATGGGACAGGTAAAAGAAAGCCGTTTATTTTACATATAAACTTGCGTCTTAGGATGCCTTTAATCAAAATTTCACGTTGCGAAAAGGTGATTATCTAAATATACGAACCGGCAGTATTTTTCCTGCCGATATGGGGTTTAAATTCCAAACGATCGCGTTCCACAAAATCTCACTCGCAAGATGATTTAAATGGCCATTAATTTATGGGAATTAAACACTAAATTCCTTCCATTTGGCCTATAAATGCATGACAATGAGATTTTAAAATCATGTTAGATTGTGAATTATTGTGTGAATGTTATTTGGACACTTAGGCTATTTAAAAATGTTAACCTTTTCTTAAGAAATTGATAGATGTTTAGATCTAGTAATTGAATTTTGTAATTAGCTACAATTTGGTAACTAACTAATTATATGCTTTAATTTCAGGTCATCCAAGTAAGATTCTGTTATATTTGTTTCAGAATGCTTCAATCTATAATAACTGAAAATTTAATTCAGTTCTCTTAATTTTTTAGAAAATTATGGGCTTTTGACTCTCCTTGAACACAGCTTTTGAGTTAAGTCAATTAAAAAGCAACAGGGAACAAGATGCTAATTTCCGAGTATGAAAATGGCCATACCTTTTTTAATACTGAAGATATGAAAGTGAATTAGGTGTCAAATTAAACTTTTTTATGCTTTATCTGATGGGATAAATTGCAGACTTGATTTTTTAAATCTCAAAATTTTGTAACATTGCTAGAGACTGAATTCAAATTGTTATCAATTTATTTCTAATAAGCATCATTTAGACACAAAGTAGGTGTTTTACCCCAACCCACAGAGGAATGTCTATTTTCAAGTTCTTCAAAGTAGAGCTCGCCCCAATAGTCGTCATAGGTTGTCCGTGTTGTTTCTTGGGAAAGATTGGATGGTGTTACTTTCCTTTCCTTCACTGGTGTCAAGAGCTAGATGATGTTAAAGTTGGGCACTAGGGTAGATATCTTCTTCTTCTTCCTTGATGTTAGTTTCAAAGGAGTAGGGATACTGAGGAGCAGCCTTCTCTATCTGTTGGCCTTCCCAGAATTGTCTTAAAGCGACAGGAAAGTATAATTTCCTCCTTGATGTTGGTTCCTGTTTCTGGGGAGATACATTACCTGAGCTGTATTCTGACCGTTCTCAAGGGATCTGCATATTCTTTACCTCACTACCCAGATAGTATGTTGTCGATTATACTGTCCTGCAGGCATAAACCTAGTAACAAGTTAGTACAATAGCTCCTTTCCCCACTCCCATACCTCCTGCATGATTAGAGTTCCCCTGGTCCTCACCTTTCACCCCACCAGCCGGCAAATACAACACATAGTCTTCCGCCAGTTTCGCCACCTCCAACGTGACCCCTCCACTCGCCACATCTTCCCATCTCCCCCCCTGTCTGCCTTCCGCAAAGACCGCTCCCTCCGCAACTCCCTTGTCAATTCTTCCCTTCCCTCCCGCTCTACCCCTTCCCCGGGCACTTTCCCTTGCAACTGCAAGAAATGCTACACTTGTCCCTTCACCTCCCCCCTCCACTCCTTTCAGGGACCCAAGCAGTCCATCCAGGTCCAACAGAGGTTCACCTGCACCTCCTCCAACCTCATCTACTGCATCCGCTGCTCCAGATGCCAGATGATCTGTATCGGTGAGACCAAGCGGAGGCTTGGCGATCGTTTCGCCGAACACCTCCGCTCGGTCCGCATTAACCAACCCGACCTCCCGGTGGCTCAGCACTTCAACTCCCCCTCCCATTCCGTATCCGACCTCTCGGTCCTGGGCCTCCTCCACGGCCAGAGTGAGCAACACCGCAAGTTGGAGGAACAGCACCTCATATTCCGCTTGGGGAGTCTGCATCCTCTGGGCGTGAACATTGAATTTTCTCAATTCTGTTAACCCTTGCTGTCTCCTCCCCTTCCCACCTCTCCCTCAGCCCTCGGGCCCTGGCATTCCCTCTCTCTCTATCTCCCTCCCCCACCCTAGTCGCACCAGCTTCTCATTTTCACACTACAAACAGCTTACAATGGCTTGTTCCCTTTATCATTGATACTTTTTTGCATATCTTTCATTCATTGTTCTTTATCTCTCCACATCACCGTCTATATCTCTCGTTTCCCTGATCCCTGACCAGTCTGAAGAAGGGTCTCGACCCGAAACGTCGCCTATCTCCTTCGCTCCTTAGATGCTGCTGCACCCGCTGAGTTTCTCCAGCCTTTTGTATACCCTCCTGCATAATAAGTTTGTTTCTTCTCTCCCTAGTGCCATTTCAGTTCTCCTTAGTTCTCATTCTCATTGTCACCAGTTACTATGTTTCCCTTTTCATAGTCCTTCCATTTAGTGAGGTTTCTCGATCCCAATTAGATTATTTGTGTCTCTCCTCCTAGGATTCGGAAGGGGGTGATGTTCTTTCTGGCTCTTCTAATTTATTATTATTTTTGGGCCACGTGAGGATGCCCTCAGATTTCATATTTTGTCTTAGCTGGCCGGTCAGGGCTACCGGAATGGATTTGGTTGCCAGAATGTCCCTGCCCCTTGATCTCCTGGCCAGTGTCCTCATCCTCTAACTTCGGGGTCCCAAGTGTCCCTGTAACCTCTCGGGATCCATTGATTTTGTAAACCCCGTGGCCCTCTTCTTTGTCCCCTTCCTTCTGGGTATTCCCTCACAGGGCATGATCGGCTCCAATGTCCTGATTCCCCACAGTTGTAGCATTGATCAGGTCTAACAGCTCTATACCCTCTCCAACCAAACCGAGGGAAAGTCGGCTCTCGGAATGGCATGTCTATCCCCGCTTTAAGATCCTCCTCCTCCTTATCTCCCTTCGAAGTTAATTCCCATTTCTGGGTTCTTAGATTCTTTGCAGCTAAATCTCTGAAAGGACATAGCTGCCGTTGAACCAGGTTGCATTGACGTGTGGACGTCTGCAGCCCTGGGATCATTTACACCTACTGCGGGATCTAATTCCTAAGGTGGAGTAGGCAGCTTCCTACAAGGGAGTTGCCTACAGGGAATCCGTTCTATACCCACATCATCGGGAATTTGCTCCGATCTAATAATACTATCAATGTCAGGATCAGCCTCTTCATATCCTCCTGCTCTCTCACCCTCAAAAAAGCTACTCGTTCTGCTTTTCTCTGTACTTTAGGAAGGATTCTTTCACTTTCCAACGATTTCCTAATTAGTTTTGGTACCCACTTCGGCGGAACCTTCCCTTTAGCTCCTTGATCCCCCATACTATCCTCTGCTGATGGAGCAATCAGAGGAGCTAGAGTATCCTTTCCCGATTTTTCCACTTTCGATTTGAAATTGGTGGGTGGAGTCGAAGATACCGCTTTGACTCCTCCCGGGCACCCAGCTCGCAAGCTGCGCATGGTGTCACCGAACTGAGAACACGAGAGTGCTGTGAGGAATGCTGTGGCTCCACTCCAAAAAATTCTACCCACCCTGGCATATAGTGAGCTTCTCTCTCTTCGAGGTCCACAGATACTGCGGCACTCTTACTAAATTTATTAAGTTTGATTTTAGTTGGCACCTCCCCTTTAAGAGGCATCTCAGTTATTTATCTTTTAGAAGCTGGTGTTCTCTCCTGCTCCTGCTTCTGCTTTTGGCTTCCACTATCTTCCTTCCCCTGTTCCTGAATGTCCAAAGAAGGACCTGTTCTCTTTTGTTCCCCTCTAATCCTTAACCTGAATGCTGCCATTCTTAAAGTAGAAAGCAGAACGATCTCTTTATTTATTTTTCTTTCAGTGAAGAACATTCTCAATATTTCAATAAGCTCATTCCCTTTTTCACTGTTTTCATATCGTCTAACAATTGTCTCTATGTAGGTTATTCCTACTACAGATTTTAGTCCACCCATCGGCCAAGGTTCGTTCCTCAAAATTCTAAATAGAGTTTTCCAGATAATCCTCTTAATCTTTCTGCTTCATGTGGAAGTTTCTCACAAATTATTCTTATCTGTCTTTCGGGTCTATTTGATAGGTCCTTCTCTGAGACATTCCTCATTTTTCTGCACAATAGACACAAAACAAAATAAAATTCCAGGCACTCACACCTATTCAATACTCTCTCCTTCCTTTCAGACTCCAAGGTCACTGGAATCGCTCCCACACAATGACTAATCATCTCCCAGATTCACACTTTTCACACAATTGTTCCCTTCCAACTGTTATTCAATCACCCACTCAATCGCTCCTATTCAATTATTCAAATCAATCGCTCGTATTCAATCGCTCTCCCAACTTTCTTATCAGCTAGATCACAATCACTTCATTCAACTCTCAGCCTTCAAACAAAGAATCTCCGGTTGCCCAAACTAAGACTCCAACTCTTAATCACAATCTCTCCCAAGCAGCAATCTCTCCCACTCAAACCACTTTAAGTTCGCACAGACAAACAAATCCGAACCACGACAGGAAGACTGATAATGGCACGTTTCTAAGCTACCCCCAGTCTAGTTTCAGTAAAAACACTGAATCAAGCACTTGAATCAACTAAATTTTATTTTACCAAAAGCGCGTCACAGTTCAACTACTGTACCTATCTCACTGCAGGTTCGATCCTCGTGTCTGCCTGTTCAAGCCCTCTAGGCCTCACTCAGAAAGAGACACCACAGAAGTTCACACAGTCCAAAGTGCTCTTCCAGAAGATCGATGCTGAGCCTTGTGACCTCAGACTTTTATACTTTAGACTTTGGTGCCTTCCCTCACGGTGGGAAATTTTTATCCTGCTGTGTGGGGATATTTTATGTTGAATTGTATCTACTCTATGTTGTGTTCTTTATTTTTACTGTATGGCTGTATGGTGATTTTCATTTCACTGTGCCAATTGGCACACATGACAAATACATTTATCTTGTATCTTGTATCTTATATGTCCCGGGACCTCGAGGGGCCGAACCACACGGGGGTGGTCTCTTAATAACCCAATTACAGATATCGATTAACCCCATACATAACAGGCATTTCCCTAACCCAATAATACAACCGCTTATACATTGTACAAGATAGAAAGCTCTCGAAGGAAGCTAACAAGAACATGTGCCCTGGGAATCAAACAATTTCTCCCAGGCTCAACAGTTCGACCAATCATCAATTAACAGGATGACCATCTTGCAACATTATTTATACTATTTACAAGGCTTTTGCAATGATCCAATAAAAATGATGCATTTAAAGGTAGCTTGCAAAACCGCTGTACATGTTATCAAATTAAGAGAAACATGGAGACCCCATATCAGTTTGAGTCTAGACTGGCTGGCACCAATCAAAGCATGTAAAGTTTAGCAGACAAGGGTTAAGCTATTCAGACATGTGCAGGTATCCTCCATTTTATGGTGCCTTTAATTTAGCCAATATTAACATTCCCCCGTTTTATCATTCATGATAACCCTCATCATAAATGATAACTCCAGAATACAATGATGATTGTTATACTTTAACAATGTTCTAACAAGAAGATGTTGATGTAGCTTCCCAGAAACTTGTCAAGCATCCCAAGTTTTCATGGGCATAACTTCACAAGCTCTGCCAAAGGAGTATTCACCTCCCGAGTTTTCATGGGTGCGAATTCCCTCCATCCGTCTTGATATTCAATTGATCCTTGAATTGGAATTCCTAAGAAAACCTGGGAGAAAACAAGTTAACTACTGAAACGTTTACTAATACTTTTACAATGATGAAGATGCACCCAGGCTTCTTCCTTCTACCTTTATTGAGGTCGCAGTCATTAAAAGAACTTGGTACGGTCTTTCCCAATTAACTTCTGATCCTTTCCTTACCCAATTCTTCACTAAGACATAGTCTCCAGGTTTTACTTTAAGAGGAGTTATTGTGAAGGCATATCCTCATAGGCTACTCTCAATCTACAATGTAAATCCCTTAAGGCTCTTGTCAAGGCTAAGATATAGTCGGTCATCACTGCAGTCATATAGTGTAAATTAACTATTTTCACTGCATTCTGATTCCAAGGGGTTTCCAGGGGTCTACCATAAATAATTTCAGCTGGGTTTAATCTAGATTTTCCTGCAGGCGTGAGTCTCATCTGAAATAATGCTCTTAGGAGTAATTTAATCCATTCAAGTCCAGACTCCGCCTTTAATTTGACTAATTTGGTTTTAAGGGTCTGATTTGCCCTTTCTACAAGTCTGGCAGCCTGTGGTCGATAAGCACAGTGTAAATGCTGCTGGATCCCCAGCTGTTCACAAAATTCTTTATTGAGTTGTCCAATAAAGTGTGGACCATTATCTGTTATCTGAGCTAAGTCGAATCGGAATGCTGAATCTAAGGTCAATTTCTCTCATTAGCACCTTGACAACAGTAGCCGCTTTATTGTCAAGGGTTGGGTATGCTTCGATCCACCTGCTGAATAGATTGACTATGACAAGAATGTATTTGTATCCGTGGCATCTTTCTAATTCAATATAGTCCATTTGCAATGTCTCAGAAGAACCCAGAGGCAATGGTGTTTTCCCTGCTTCACATCCTGTTCCTTTCCCTGGATTGTATTGCTGGCAGACCAGGCAATTACTGCTTACATTTTGAGCAAATGATTGTAATTTTGGATGCCACCAAGTAGCTAATAGAGTGTCCCCTACTGCTCTTGCACCACAATGGGTTGCACAGTGCATACATTCGATAACCCATATGGCCAATGAGTCTGTCATGCAAGTTTGCCCTGCTGGAGTGGTCCATAGCCCAGTCATACAATCCAGTACACATCCCAGCTGTTTCCATCTCTCCTTATCTCCTTCATTAGCCTCATCTTGTAATCAAACGATTTCTTGGAAGGTCGCATCAGTTTCTCCATGGGGGACTTGCTAGTTACACTTTTAGTCTGCCTCATGATTCTCACCTTATGTTCCCATTATACTTTTTTAGCTACTAAATCGGCATTACGATTTCTAATGTCTATAGGGGTCTGTCCTTTAGTATGGGCACTACATTTTATTACAGAAATTTGTCAGGTAGCATTAAGGCCTTCAATAAATTTGTCACCAATTGTTTGTGTGATATTTGGGTTCATGCAGAAGTTAGAAATCCCCTATTTTTCCATAATTGTCCGAAATCATGCACCACCCCAAATGCATACCGAGATTCAGTGTAAATGTTTACTTTTAGATCTTCCCCAATAATACAAGCCCGAATTAAAGCAAATAATTCAGCTTGTTGTGCTGAATAGGGTGATTCAAATGCAGCTGCTTCTACAGTTTCCGTCTTTTCATTAATAATTGTGTACCCAGACAACCTCTCACCCCGCGGTCCAATGGATGCACTACCGTCCACATATAACATGATGTCAGGGTCTTCCATGGATACATCCCTCAAGTCCTCTCTCACTGATATTTTCTCCTCTATAACAAATAGACCGTCGTGTCCTGCTTCTGCTTGCTCTTCTGGGGGTGAAATAAGAAGAGGCTGGATTAATTAATGTACAGTGTTTAAACTACAATTTTGGATTGTTTAGCAGGTAGATCTCATACTTATTTTGACGGGCCATTGTCAAATGCTGGGTTTGAAGCTGCCGCAACAATGCCGATACTGAATGTGAAATGTACACTACAATTCCCTGTTGGAGTGTCAAATTAGCAACCGATTGTAAACTATTGGAGATTGCAGTTAAGATTTGAGTGCAAAGCAGATGTCCCCTAGCTACTGGATCTAATTTGGAGGAGTAATATGCAGCTGGTTTATGTCTATCCCCATGCTTTTGCGTTAATACGGAAGTGGCACAATCAGATAGAATTGTACAATGCAGCTGGAAGGGACAATCATTATAATGGCCTTCCCAATGCCAGGGCTCACATCAAAGATCTTTTCAAGTTTTCCAATGCTTCCTGTACCTCTTTTGTTAGTTTAACCCTCCTTGCTGGTATAGGGTGTTAGTTCCTTTGTTTCCAGAGCAATATTTGGAATCCAACGTCTGCAATAATTGACCATGCCAATCCATTGCCTCATTTGTTTGGCTTCTTTTGGGACCGGAAATTCGCAAATAGGTTAGAGACTGCTCTTCTCAAGACTTGTTTCGGTGGCCAAAATTATAATCCCTAGAAATTCTACTTTCTCCTGAGCTACCAGTACTTTTGATGGGGAAACCACATATCCTAGATCAGTTAGATGATTTAGTAATTGTGCAGTGTCTTCCCAATTACTAGATTCATCTTTACTAGCCACCAATAGGTCATCAACATACTGAACTAATGTTGAATTCATTTTAGACTTTAAAGTACTTAGCTGATCCTGGAAAATATAGTAGGTGAGTTGATAAATCCTTGAGGCAACCTGGTCCAGGTATATTGTTGTCCCTTAAAGGTGAAGGCAAACAAATATTGGCTGTCTTCATGAAGAGGGAGAGAGAAGAATGCATTTGGGAAGTCGACTATTGAAAAGGCTTTGGCTTCAGCTGGTATTTGGGCTAGGATATGGCCAGGATTTGGCACTAGGGCATGAAGTGGTTCTACAACAGAGTTGATTTCCCTTAAGTCTTGTACAAGTCTATATTGACCCTGCTTCACTGGTTTCGGAACGGCAACAGATAGATTAGCACTTCACCAATATTCCTTGTTCTAGCAAACCCCTAATTAATTTGTCTATGCTGCTGATAGCCAGTAGTTTCAATGGATATTGTTGGATTGAAGGAAGTGTTACCCCTTTCTGGAGAGCTACACGGATGGGATTGATGTTCACGCATCCTACCTGAGCAGTGTCCTCCCTCCATCCGTACTTGAGGATTTCACCTTCAACCAGTAGAGACAACATAGGTTCCTCATCAGACTTGCATCCAGTCACTACCAGGTTTGCTAATCATAGGCGTGTAAATGGGTTACTCTGAGAAAAGGGGATTTGTCCCCTTGGCTCCTGATTGTCCTGCCAGTTTCCTTTGTGCTCTCTAGGATCCCGTTGAGCCCTCCATTCTCTTTGATCTTGGAGATTTCTTCTGTGACCCCCCTCTGTCCATCTTTTCTTTATTTGGGCACCCCCTACTCCAGTGACCTACCCCTGTGCAATAATAACACTGGCTCATTCCTGGTGGCTGGCCTGTCCTTAACCCTGGTCTTTGGAGGACTGGCTC
Source organism: Okamejei kenojei (assembly GCA_035221665.1). Lineage (NCBI taxonomy): Eukaryota > Metazoa > Chordata > Chondrichthyes > Rajiformes > Rajidae > Okamejei > Okamejei kenojei. Next base: position 42,113,185 of record CM069143.1, read on the forward strand.
TAGGGCAGATGCTTCCCTTTCACATCGGTCTGGATATTCCGGAACTCTAACTTCTCCCAGTCCATAGTTTGCTGGTACTCTAGGGATCCATGATTCAGTCAAATGTTGTTATTTCTTTTCTAATCACATATTCAGTTCTTGGTTTTACTGCAGGCAGGCTATTTTTCTTCCTTATTTCCTTCCAATGATATCTTAGCCATTTGACTGGCACTATTTTCTGTCCAGTCCATGTTTTTAGTCTTAATGGCTTCTGCTACGTTGGTGGGGAGACAATTCAGTAGGATGGCACAATATTGAGGGGAATTTACTCAATTTCTGTAATTTAAATCACCCGATTGATCCATATATAACTTGGAACATCTGCTCCCTCTTCCCTTTTTGGTCTAATATTCTGGCCAAATTGATTGGTTTCTGAAGGGTGTTGGCAAGAGCTGTTAAAACAGCATCTTCCCCTGCACCATTGTCCGCTATTATATTTGCAAGAGCTTCATGCCACGGATGTCGTAAATTCATTAGGAATCTGGCACGCTCACTTAGGGTAATTATTGGCTGGATCACTGCCCATACATCCCGGGAATCAGTGTGATAAACACACATTGGAATTCTTAAGTGATCCACATAAGAAGCGGGTGATTTTCTACGATCGGGTATTTGACTCAAAATAGCCATCATCTCCTTAGGCTTCCATGGGGAATAGATTCTAATTGTATGGGGATTATTTACACTTACAGCATTGGCTGGATGAAAAGAAGGATTAGGCACTTCCCTTACAGGGAAATGTCAAAAGGTTGTTTGTTTAGCTTCAGGATCTACCTCAGCCTCTTCAATTATAGTCTCACACCCAGATGTATCTTCCCCTTCACCAGGGGGTTCACGATACTTTCTAAAGGATTTCCTTCCTTCCTTAACTGCTCATTCAATTTGTCTAGGGGTATGCTCTTCTTTTTCCATAACTAATTTAGTCTTTTTCTTAGTTTGGCTTCTGGTACTGTGAACTCTAGGACTGTCTGTAATGGACAGAGTGGTCGGGGTTAAGGAAGTTTGTACCCTGGGATTTGATTGTCCATTCCTATTACAAACTCCGCAATGTGCATTTGAGGTATTGGGATCGATAGATGAATAAGGTGGTGGCCCTGAATTTCTAGTTCTAACACTCTCCAAGTCTTCTAAATAATCATTGTCATCTCCCTCGTAACCAGTGCCAACCATCGGGTCCTCGCGCTTAAGACTTATGGATGATAATCTTTCTGTGAAGGATTTTCTTTTCCTTTTATCTTTAACACTCTCAGGTTCTTCCCTTAGGCTACCCGGAGGTTCAAATGCTTCAGTATCTTCTAATACTATCCCCCATTTCAGAGTTGCTTCCTTCCAACTTGCCATTCTTTCCTCTGTTCTACTCGCTTTCTGTTCCTCGTAATAATTTCTCCACAATTCATTTTTAATTCCTGTGCCTCTGTATTATCGCTGCACTGCAATTTAATCTGCTCAATGTATTTTAATCCCATTACTGTATCTATGCCCCCTCGGGGCCATAATTCGTTCCCTAATTCTTTATTAAGCGATCCGGAAAGGATCCTCAATCGATCAGCTTTTTGTGGAAATTCACTGCATATTTCGTGCAGAGCCAGCAGTCATATCTTTATTGGCGTGGTTTCCCATTCTGTTGGATAAGGAAGCAACTCTAAACTACTTGCACCTCTTAACAATTTCCTTTTTTAATTTTGAAATTAACAAAGTCGTTTTAGACAGTTTTCAAATCAAAGGAAACAACCAATCACACTCACATATGTTCTCGCAGCCCGTCTCCTATCCCCGATCTTAATCTGAACGCATGCAAATTAACTCTAAACACGTCAAAAAATAAATTAGTCCTCTTATCAGAAATATACCTAACCACACTCCTGCATAAATCAAAAACATTAACTTATTACAAATCGCGCAATAAAAAAAATCCTCCTCATGGCGCAATCAATCAGCGGGATGACTCCTCCCCCAATGCAGCGATGGAAGGAGTACAACCCCTGATCGAACCACCCCGATTCACATCTTGGCAATACGATCCAAACAAATACAAATATCTAACTTAAAAACAATCTCACTTCAAGTTTTTAAATCTGTAAACACTCACACAAGCAACAACACAAATGACAGTCCGTGGACTTAACACGATCTAAATCTTAATTTTTAATTCTTACTATACTCTAAGTTTATTTACATACAAAGAATATTTACAAAATCCGGATCCTATAACAATACGGAAAGCTAGACTTTTACAATTTACAAAATAATTTAAAGCACTAGCGCACAATTCACGAACACTCGATCTCGACGCCGCGTCACGCTGTTATCGTGCAGTGAACCTCTCCCTCTGATACCAAAGTTTTTTCCCTTCCTAGTATACTCTTTGCTGAGGGATACTATTTCTTAAATTATTACTTTTCCTCCCGAATGTTACAATCCCTCTGCTAAGACTGGACTTCTATTGGGTGACCTCTATCCCTCCTCTCTAAGTTCGACAGAATTAGGGGTACCCTTCGCTATTTGGATTTCTTTTCGTCATGTAACGAGGCTCCCATCTCTCAGGTACTCTTCGCTATCAGGTACCAGTCAACAATCGACCAGATTGTTACTATTCACTGTTGATCAGCGGCTAATCGGAATCGATCACAGACATGCACCGACTTCGAAGTACAGGAATTCGAATTCCACCTTCCTGGCAGAACTTCAATATGAAATCCAGTATTTAAAAATTTGGCTGTAAATATAGAAACACTCGAACTCGATCTCCTAATTTTTAGTGTGTATCTTTTCTACTACGGGGGCTCTCGAATCAACTAAAATTGCCCAGTTAAATTCTTGAACGAACTGGAGTATTCCAACCAATCTATACTCTGTCCGTCCAAGCTCGGTACTTTCTCGAGGCTCCCCGCCCGCCACTTCAGTGAGAGACTCAGATACCTACCCACAGACACACCTTTCTGCTAAGTACCAAGGATCCAGCGCCTAGCTGCTTCACGCTGTGAATTATTGATACCGTTTTGCAAAGTGCACCTTTTCAATTTGCGCTCCCTGCAATGATCCGATCGAAGGCGAGACCTGTATTTTAATACCCCATCAATTCGGATACCAAGTTTCACCCTGGGTCGCTCCTCGCCCGATGAAGCACGTTTGGCTCTTGTTAAAAGCAGCTGCAGTCTGCCCAACTATGACCAGTTTTGGGCCCCTAACCCAGGAAAAGGCCTTTAACCCAACCCCACCAGGGCCTCTAACCCCAGCCTGGTTTTATGGGCCTCCAACCCAAAGGCGTGCTAACCACTCCCCCATGCTTGCCAGACCCTGTTTTACTGATCTTGTTTAGACCCTTTCCCAAGCCCGCGAATGATCGATCTGCTCCGACTCATGAAGTGCCGAAAATCAATGCGAAACTGCACCTTGGGGCCCGATTTCTGCACTCGCGATCGAAACAGCTCAACACCTTTGATCGCAAACTTGTGTTTGGGGGTCTTTTGAGATCCCGGACGAGCCCCCAATGATAATTGCTCATTTCTAAGCTTCCCCCCAGTCTAGTTTCAGTAAAAACACTGAATCAAGCACTTGAATCAAGTAAATTTTATTTTACCAAAAGCGTGTCACTGTTCAACTACTGTACCTATCCCACCGCGGGTTCGATCCTCGTATCTGCCTGTTCAAGCCCTCTAGACCTCGCTCAGACACTCCAGAAGTTCACGCAGTCCAAAGTGCTCTCCTAGAAGATCGACGCTGAGCCTCGTGATCGCGGACTTTTATATGTCCCGGGACCTCGAGGGTCCAAACCACACGGCGGTGATCTATTAATAACCCAATTACAGGTATTGATTAACCCCATACATAACAGGTAGTTCCGTAACCCAATAATACAACAGCTTATACATTGTATAAGAAAGAAAGCTCTCAAAGGAAGCTAACAAGAACAAACATTTAAACATGTGCCCTGGGAATCAAACAATTTCTCCCAGGCTCAAAAGTTTGACCAATTATCAATGAACAGGATGACCATCTTGCAACATTATTTATATTATTTACAAGGCTTTTGCAACAATCCAATAGAAATGGTGCATTTAAGGTTAGCTTGCAAAACCGCTCTACATTTATCAATGTAAGAGAAACATGAAAAACACCTGGACCCCTTACCATCCTGCATATCAGTCTGAGCCTAGACTGGCTGGCGCCAATCAAAGCCTGTAAAGTTCAGCTGACAGGGGTTAAGCAAGTGCAGGGATCTTCCATTTTATGGGGTCTTTAATTTAGCCAATATGAACAAGACTATAATCAAACCAGAATGTATCCCCTCCGATTATAAGTAACCCCAGACACACCCCAATATAAACTACAAGCATCCACTTATATGTCGATAAATCACATTCTAATAAATCCTCCTCGTGGCATACTCGGTCAACGGAACGACTCAGCGATCGAAAGAATACGAACCCCCACGAATCGGATTCTAAAAATACTACAATCCCGATTTAAACAAATACAAATATTTATTTCAAACGCACTTTTACTTCAATTATCTAACACCCAAAATTCCTTAAGCACTCATACAGGCAATACAAGTAGCGGTCCGCGAACTTAACACACTCTAAATCTTAACTTTCTAAATCTTGATACACTCTAAATCTTTTTACATACACAAAGTATTTATACAATTCAGATCCACTAAAGATGTTAAAAAAGATGATGCTGGATTTCTACAATTTACAATAATAATTTAACCCACTAGCGCACAGTGTTAAAACACTCGATCTCAATACCGCGTCACGCTGTTATCAATCAGTGAACTTTCCGCCTGATACCGAAGTGTTTCCCCTTCCTAGGGTACTATTTGCTGAGGGTTCTACTTTTCAAATGGACTACTTTTCCTCCTAAATGTTACTTTCCCCTGCTAAGACTGGACTTCTATAGAGTGACCTCTATCCCTCCTTTCCAGGTTCTACAGAATTAGGGGTAACTTTTGCAACCCGGTACTTTTCACCAAGTAAACCAGGTTCCCGTCTCTCAGTTACTCTTCGCTATCAGGTCTAATCAACAATCAATCAGAGGGTGACTATTCACTGTTGATCAGCCGCTATTCGGAATCGATCTCAAACATGCACAAACTCCAAAGTTCTATCTACACAGAATTTGAATTCTACTGTACAGGCAGAACTTCAATGTGAAATTCTGTATTTGGAAATTTGATTCTGCAAATCTAAATTTGTTCTCAGACCAACTAGTTTTGGCGCGTATCTCTCGAATTCAAATTGCCCAATGAAATCTCGAATGGTCTAGAGTATTCCCAGCTAATCTATACTCTAGCCACAGAGCCCAGTGCCTTTACAAGATTCCTCATCCGTCACTTCAGGGAGGGACTCAGATATCTTCACACAGACACCCCTCTCTGTTTGGCACCGGGGGTCAGCGTCTAGCCTCTTCGCGCTGGCAGACGATGCCGATTTTCGGAATGCACCTTTCCAATTAGCGTTCCGAGCAATGACAGATCAATACTTAAACCAGGCCCGTACGAAGCTTTCCCAAAAGGGGGGTGGCATGACAGGATTACAAAAAAAATAATGTGAAATAATGTGCGCGCTGCGAACATCACAAGCGCGAAGCATGAAGTCCCTCGATGCCAGGGTCCAGGGCCCTGGAAGCTCTGGGGTTTTAATGCTCTCTGATGAATTCTGAGCCTTATTTTGGAGCATTTTTGCACCAAATTTATGACCAATATTTCTGAAGTTAACATGAAACTGAGAGGTAGCTTTTTCACACAAAGGATGGTAGGTGTATAGAACGAGCTGCCAGAGGAGGTAGTTAAGGCTGGGACTATCCTAATGTTTAAGAGACATTTGGACACGTACATGGATAGTATAGATTTAGATCGATATGGGCCAAACATGTGTGAATGGGACTAGTTTAGATGAGACATGTTGGTCGGTGTGGGCAAGTTGGGCTGAAGGGCCTGTTTCCACACTGCATCATTCTATGACTAAAAAGTTAAGAAGAAAATTGCATGTAGATAAGTAGAGCAGATTTGAAAGAGGAGTGAAATGTAAAGGCAGAGAGAGGTTTATGGGTGGAAAGGAACATTGGAAAGGAGGGGGAGAGTGGGCTTGGGCAGATGGGTGAAGGGGAAATAGATACAAAGTTCTGGAGTAACTCAGTGGGTCAGGCAGCATCTGCGGGGAATATGAATAGGCGACGTTTCACAGAATGCTGGAGTAACTCAGCGGGTCAGGCAGCATCTCTGGAGAACATGGATAGATGACATGTCACAGAGTGCAGGAGTAACTCAGTAAGTCAGGCAGCATCTCTGGAGAAAAGGTATAGATTATATTTCGGGTCAAGACAGTTCTTCAGTAATCTTCACGATGTGACATACATAGACATTCCTGAATGTTACCCAAACCATCGTGAGCTACTTTGTTACGGTGCTTGCCCTCTCCTATAACGTGTCTGCTGCCTTGGGTGATGCAGGACAGGACACAAGCTTTTGGACACGGTGTGAAGCTGTTGCCGTCTGTCCCAGCCTGGCGAAAAATCTGGATGGAGGGGATGTGGAGAGGATGTTTCCACTAGTGGGAGAGTCTAGGACCAGTCGCCACAGCCTCGGAATTAAAATACATTCCTTTAGGAAGGAGATGAGCAGGAATTTCTTACGTCAGAGAGAGGTGAACTGTGGAATTCATTGCCACAGACAGCTGTGGAGGTCAAGTCAATGGACATTTTTCAGGAGGAGATTGATAGAGGTGTCAGAGGTAATGGGGAGAAGGCAGGAGAATGGGTTTGAGAGGGAAAGATACAGTGTGGAAACAGGCCCTTCAGCCCAGCATGTTCCATCTGCACTAGCCCCACCTGCCCACGTTTGATCCATGTCTCTTTGAACGTGTCCTATCCATGTACCTGTCTAACTGTTTCTTAACTGTTGCGATAATCCCCTCCTCAACTACCTCCTCTGGCAGCTTGTTCCATATATCTACCGCCCTTTGTGTGAAAAACATACCCCTCAGATTCCTATTAAATCTTTTGCCCTTCACCTTAAACTTATGTCCTCTGCTCCTCGATTCATCTACTCTGGGCAAAAGACTCAACCATATCTATTCAAATCATGATTTTATACACGTCTATTAGATCATCCCTCATCCTCCTGTGCTCCATGAAATAGATTCCCAGCCTCCTCAATCTCTCCCTATAGCTCTGGCCCTCTAGTCCTGGCAACATCCTCGTAAATCTTCACTGTACCCTTTCCAGTTTGATGACATCTTTCCAATAATATGGTGCCCAAAACTGAACACAATACTCTGAATGCAGCCTCACCACCTTCTTATGCAACTGCAACATGACCTTCCAACCTCTATACTCAGCCTGACCCACTGAGTTACTCCAGCACTCTGTGAAACGTCACAGAACAGGGCAAGATTAGCAAGTTTGCTGATGATACAGAAGTGAGTGGTTTTGCATATAGTGAAGATGGTTGTGAAAGATTGCAGCAGGATCTGGATCAATTAGCCAGGTGGGCAGAGGAATGGTTGATGGTTGCATGGTTCCTTGAAGGTCTTGTCGCAGGTATATCAGGTGGTCAAAACGTATTTTGGCGCTTTGGCCTTCATCAGTCAGAGTATTAAGTAATAAAGTTGGGAGGTCATGTTGCAGTTGTATAAGACGTTGGTGAGACCGCATTTAGAATATTGTGTTCAGTTCTGGGCCCCATGTTATAGGAAAGATGTCAAACTGAAAAGAGTACAGAGATCCCCATCCTGGATCAGTCCAATCAGGGTTGTGTCATCCGCAAACTAGAGAAGCTTGACAGAGGTGTCTGTGGAGGTGCAGTCATTGGTGTGGCGAGAGTAGAGGAGAGGGGACAGTACGCATCTTGCGGTGCTCCTATGCTGAGCATTTGTGGGTCCGAAATATGCTTTCCCGTCTCACATGCTGCTTCCTGTCTGTCAGAAAGCTGGTGATCCACCGACAGAGGGGTTCAGGCACAGTCAATTCAGAAAGTTTGGAGCGTAGTAGCTCTGGCACCTGGCGGTCTAGGTGCTGGAGGATGAAGTGTAGGTCCAGGTTGACTGCATCATCCACAGATTTATTGGCCCAATATGCAAAATGCAGAGGGTCCAGCAGAGGGATTGTGGTATAGAGGTCAGTGCGACAAGCCTGTAGTCATTAAGACCAGTAATCCTTACCTTTTTGGATACAGGGACAATGGTGGAGACTTTGAAGCAGGCAGGAACAGTGCATCTTTGCAGGGACTGGTTAAAAATAAGTAATTGGTCGTGAAGTGTTAGTTGGGGTGGGAAAGGTTCCAGCCTTTTCATACTGGAGTCTTGCCTGTAAGTAGGTGTGAAGTGGTGAATGGGAAGAAGAGAGTGCAGGGTCCATTCTTTGCAGACTGGTGTCTGGCTGTGTTTGTTGGGGAGGGGGTACCAGGATTACTTTTTGATTTTCAAACCTGCAGTAAAACTCATTCAGGTTGTTCGTCAGCTGACGATTGTCCAAAGAGCGGGGGCTTTCCTCTTATAGCTGGTGATTTCTTGCATGCCCTTCCATGTTGAAGAAGAGTCACTAGATGAGAACTTGCTCCTCAACTTCTCAGAGTACCTTTCCTTGGCAGCTCTGATTCCTCTTCTCAGCTCTTTATCGATTAGGCTATCTTTTAACTCTTTAACGATTAGGCTATTGGCTTGACACATATTTGCCCCACCCGCCTGATCTCGAAATGGAAATGTTACATCTGAATATAATGATCGAGGAAAAGACAGCAGTTCCAATTGTTCAAAATTATTCATATGGAGGAGAAAATATAATAATAGCTCTAAAACCTACCTTAATTTTGCTATCTCACTAAAGATAATCCCCCTTTCCCTCTTCCCTCCCCCATCTCTCTCTCCCCTCCCCCTCTCTCTCTCTCTCTCACCTCCCTTCCCCTCTCTCTCTCCCCCTCCCACATCCCCCCCCCCTCTTTCTGGCGGGGGGGCAAAGATGAAGGTGGCACAGGCCCAGCAGGGGCCCAGCGGGCGGGGGGGCGATGAAGGTGGCGTGGGCCCAGCGGGGGTGATGTGGGTGGAATATGGCTTGGGCCCCGGTTGCGGGGGGAGGCGAGGGGAGCGGGCCCCACCACAGCGGCGTCTGGTGTTGGGGTTACAGCCGCTGGGTTCAGATTCAGCCACTCCCGCCCGGCGACGGGAGAACGGTCTCCTGGTCGCCAGGCTGGCCGTTGGTGAGGCTCCGACACCGTGGATGGAGAACCTGGACTGGGCGGGCAGACACCGCACCCAGCACCCCCCCCCCCCCCCCCCCCCCCCCCACCCCAGGCCCCGGAGAAATGGGCACTCTCTTATCTCGCGGGCCAGATAAGACCCTCTAATGGGTAATTTGAACTGAGGATAAAAAAAAAACTCCCCCTCCTCCAATGCAATATTCCACTACTGACCTGGAGTAGACGACACGAGGCATCGAGCTCAATGTGTGGAGTGCAAATGGCAGTCTGATCCCGCCCGGGCCCACTGCGCATCTGCAGGCGCGGATGGTCGCATTTTCTTCTCCCAAATCATCCGGTGGCTGGAACCAGAATTCTGGGCGCTAAAAATCTTTTTTTTTCAGATTTTTTTTTCCGAAATTTTTTTTTTCAGATTTTTTTTCTTTTTTTTCGGGATTTTTTCTCACACTGGGGGAAAAAAGGGGGGGTGTGGTCGCACCCAACGCACCCCCCCTTCGGACGGCCATGCTTAAACCACACTTGTGTTTCAATACTCCACCAATTGGATACCAAATCTGGAACAATGGGCCACTCCTCGCCCTCGAAGCGCATCAGGCTCTCGTTAAGCAGCTGCAGTCTTCCAACTATGACCAAGTTTTGGGCCACACCTCGCCCTGTTTTATGGGCCTCTAACCCAAAGGAATGCTATCCATCCCCCATGCTTGCTAGACTCTGTTCTATGATCTCGTCGGGACCCTTTCCTAAGCCCGTGAATGAGCGATCCGCTCCGACTAGCGAAGTGACGAAAATCAATGCATAAACGGCACAGTGGACCCGAATTCTGCACTCGCGATCGAAACAGCTCAACTTCCTTGTTTGGGGGTCAGTTGAGATCACGGACGAGCCCCCAATGTAAATAGCTCGTTCTAAGCTTCCCCCCAGTCTAGTATCAGTCAAAAATCACTGAGTCAAGCACTTGCGCAACTAAACTTTATTTTGTAAAAAGCACAATAACAGTTCCCACTACGATGCCTAACCACCGCGGGTTCGATCCTCGTATCTGTCTGGGCAAGCCCTCTTAGCGTCGTTCAAGCAGAGACACTCCAGAAGGTCACCCAGTCCCAAGCGTTCTCCCAGAAGATCGACACAGGTCCTCGTGGGAGCAGTCTTTTATAGGTCCCTGAACCTTGAGGGGCTGCACCACATGGGGTGGTCTCTTTACGTTCCAATAACAGGTATCGACTAACACAGTACATGATAGACATTTCCCCAAGCTAATAATACAGTGACTAATACAAAGTATCTGACGTAGTCTCTAGATGCAACTTTACCAAAATGAATTATGCAACATGTGCCTTGATAGTCAGGAAACCCAGACAAGGCTCAACACTTAATCCAATCAACATCTCACAAAGTAAAGCTTTGAAACATTAGTTACAATGTGTATGTCCGGTTTGCATTCATCCAATCCGTTCCATACAATTTGCACCTAATTGTCAGAATCTGCAAATGTTCCATTCTCTTTCTGCAGTTCTTATCGAGGCTCTAGACAAACTGGCACCATTCTGCAGCTTGTCCCATTTCTGCAGAAGGCACATTTAAATTGACCAAATGGCCTAGCAGCCCAGAAGCCTTTACTCAATTTTAGTGTCCTGCCATCTCCAATTTGGCCAGAATTCACATATCTACCTTGTTTATCATTCTGTACCTTTCCCCACTGCTATGAAGTCCCTTCCAGTGACTGATCAGTGCAGCCTATTCTATGAGGAACATTCATTTGCACAGATGGTCTGTGTCCCCCTCCACCTGGATCTTCCTCATCTCCACAGTGCCCTTTTCTGAATCTGATCTATGACTGCCATTGGGGAAGCTTCATTGAGGTCCTATACCCTTCCCAGAAAAAGAATGGCAAAAGCAGTACTGTTAACCAATGACAAAATATTAACAGATAAAATTTCTGAACAATGTGATTGAGACAGATAGCAAATCCATGTATTTGTGATCTTCTGAAGAGAAATACATCAAAAGGAGTGAATCCCATTCTATGTTGATAAAAAAAATGAATTAAAAAAAACAAATGTTCCAAAGGATGAATACCTGTCCAACCTAACACCTTGGCACTAAAGGAAGAGCAAAATAAAGCAGGTCATCATCGAGAAATTAGTGTAATACCAAACATGCTTAAACTCTTTCAGCGCTTCTTCTGCAAACCTGATATAGAATCATTGTTAAATAACCATACCATTTACAATTTCCACAATTGTTATGTCTATCTTTGTTCTCATTTTTATTTTCTAGAGGTCTTGCTACTTTCACCAAAATTATCTGCAATTACTTTTCAAATGTCGTTTGAGTTATTCCAAACTTAATTTTCACCTCCCCTTTACAGTTATTGCACACTCATGATTGCTAGGCCTAGTTTTATCTGAAGAAGGGTCCCAACCCAAAACATCACCTATCCTTTTGCTCCAGAGATGCTGGTATAAACCAGCATCTGCGGTTCTTTGTTTCTAGTTTTATCTTGACCCTCTCTTTGTAAATTTCATTTTAATGTTAATCACTAATTATCCACAGACCTCTGGCTTTTATCACAGCATAAATATATTTTGTAAACTTCTGATCTTCCATTTGAAGAGTCTTGTTAATAAACTTTAATAAAATTTGAAGAGTCTTGTTAATAAACTTTACTGCCAAGTTAATTTTGGTCAATTTCATTTTTATTAAACATTGCATATTTCCAGTTGAGCAGCCTTATCTTAGTCTATTGGTATCTTTGCTCACAATAAGCTCACACATGTGGTTGCTATTTCAAAATAACGTATACTGCTATGCTACATCAGAATCCAATAATTAGAATCACCTTCAACCCAGCAGAATCCCATTACACCATATGAAGCGGATTCTCATCATACAGCAGCCGATAAAATCTCACTGCACAGTTTGCATAGCTTCGAGTAGATCTCATTAGTTTCAACCAGAATGCCATTCCAGAGCTTCCACTAGAATTTCCTCACATTTTGTACCACACCATCAAAAAGCATCCAGCATGCTCCTACCATACAGTCCAACTGTGTGGCCTCTTGTGTAGGGCAAACTCTCCGTGACTCTTAGTGCATTCAGAGCATGTTTAACGAAAGTACACAAAAATTCAATTATTTGGAAATGTCACATTCTGAAGCTCTTCAAGGGACAGTGCCTTTCCAAGAGAGTTCAATTTAAATGCATTTCATTAAAGGATAAATAATATTTTACATATTTATGAATGTAATCTTTTAGGTTTAGCTATCCTCTCCAGGGGCTGTATTTTGAGATTCCCATGTGGAAGAATGCATTTGGCAGTGTGAGGAATAACAAAGCTCCATTTTCTAATTTATCAAGTTTTAACTTAATTCCAGCAGTAAGTTTAAAGAATTGGAATTTGTTTAAAAGAATCTTCCCAGATCTGTCTATAAAATGCCACAGATTTTAATGATTTGGGGACTACCTTTCTCTTACCTGTAGTGCTGTGGCATATCTTATATTTCGCAAGGTCCTGAACATTCCATAAAAGTTCCACAATCTCCCCGGTATTACACCTTTGAATATGACTACCAGCTGATCTGGAGATATTGAAACTCAGCAGACATCTTGACCCAGAGCATGCAATTCCATGTCAATTCCCTTTCTGATGTACTGATACTTCTACAGAGAATAGAGCAGTTCTAAGGTACAGGCAACTTCTCCTTGTATCTCGTTTGTGAAACAGTAGAGGACACAATGACAAACAATCCAGCTTTGATAAGTTTTATAACTAAATAATGCTTGATAAATCACAAAATTATGTATTTGCATTGTTTGTTTTGCCTTTTTAATCCTGTTTCTTCTTTATCAAATAGAAATTGATTGAAATTATAAATTTATATTCTAAGGATGACTCATGACTTTATGAACTCATATATGTTAGGTTATTCCTCCAAAGCATTCTTTCAAAGTTAGAGAAGCCTTTCTTTTAGCTGCATAAATTACTGCTATACCTAGCAATGTTACAAAATTTTGAGATTTTAAAAATCAAGTCTGCAATTTATCCCATCAGATAAAGCATAAAAATAAGTTTAATTTGACACCTAATTCACTTTCATATCTTCAGTATTAAAAACGTTATGGCCATTTTCATACTCAGAAATTAGCATCTTGTTCCCTATTGCTATTCCATTGATTTAACGCAAAATCTGTGATCAAGGACAGTCAAAAGCCCATAACTTTCTTAAAAATTAAGAGAACAGAATGAAATGTTCAGTTATTGTTGATTGAAGCATTCTGAAACAAATGTGAAACAATCCTACTTGGATGATCTGAAATTAAAGCATATAATTAGTAAGTTACCTAATTGTAGCTAATTACAAAATTTAATTGCTAGATCTAAACATCTATCCATTTCTTAAGAAAAGGTTAACATTTTTAAAAAGCCTAAAAAGCCTAAGTGTCCAAATAACATTCACACCAGAATTCACAATATAACATGATTTTGAAATCTCATTGTCATGAATTTATAGGCCAAATTGAAGGAATTTAGAGTTTAATTCCTGTAAATTAATGGCCATTTAAATCAACTTGCGAGTGGGTTTTTGTGGAACGCGATCGTTTGGAACGTTGCGGTTTGCGGTGAATTTAACCCCCAGTCGGCAGGAAAAATACTGCCGGTTTGTATATATTTTTTGTCACCTTTTCGCAAAAAGAAATTTTGATTAAAGGCATCCTAAGAAGCACGTTTTTATTAAAAAATAAACTGTGTACATTATTTTGTCCCCTACGTAAGATCCGTCCCGTTGTCGGCGTTCACGGCTTTACAAGATGATTTTTAATTTACTCCTGCTAATACATTATCCAGCGTAGTTTAAAAATACCTTCATAAAACAAATGTCGGAGTGATTTCTCTTCAGCAACGAAATCCCCTGAGATTAATCGATTTGAATGGTCTGGAGTAAGTGGCATTTTAAACCCGCCCCCCCTCTCAAAGGCACCAAAGTCGCGCACACAGGCCGTGGCAGAACTGCAGCGCCGCTAAAGGTAAGTTTTGTAACATACCTACTATACCTTGACAATGCACAAAAACCTGATATTGATATAAGTAAACTTCCTGGTTCCTTTAACCTATCTTCGCAGATTCTCAACAAATTGCAAGACTTCCTTCTATGACCAAAAGGGCACAAAGAACTGGAGTAACATAATAGGACAAGCAGCATCTCTGGAGAACATGGATAGGAAATATCACCTATCCATGTTCTCCAGATATGCTGCCTGACCTGCTGAGTTACTTTTTCAGAAGGGTCTCAACCCGAAACTTCACCCATTCCTTCAATCCAGAGATGCTGCCTGTCCCGCTCAGTTACTCCAGCATTTTGTATCTTTCTTTGGTGTAAACCAGCATCTGCAGTTCCTTCTTACACTCAGCATTTTGTGTCCTTTTGTGTATTAACCAACATCTGCAATTCTTTGCTTCAACATTCTTCCTTCATGACCAAACTTCTTTGAGAATTGAACCCAAAATTAGAATGGTTTGGTTCAGTAAAGAAATACAACTGTAAAATAAGTCTCCAACTCAAACCCAATGCAACATGGACATTCCAGTTTTAACAGAGATGCTGGGATGGGATTATGGGTCAGTGGTTAGGCTACCAACCTGCTCTGAGGAGGCTTTTTCTGTATTGAACATTTTAATGGTTTCACTTTTGATTTGTTTTTGATATCCCCTGGTGAACTAAGAATTCTGACTCCCGAGAAACATGACACAGGAGGTGAGGACCACGCATGGAAAAGGCAAATGTTTTCCAGCACATTCTGGGAATGCCATAATTTACATTTCTCACTAAAAAACACATCATGTCTACTTGATTTTCAACACCATCCATGATCTTCTTGCCCTCAGCCATGACACTCTAGGTCCCAGCTGTAGTCATCCCACTTCACCTTGGGGTGGGAGATTGTAACCTTCACACGGTCCACTCTGTTTCGACTAATGCAATCAACCCGACGTGCACAAACAAATAGATGTAATTTTTCATGTCACTTGATCTACAACTTTAGGCTGTGCACACCATACACAAGAAGAAAACTTCACCTTCATTCATAATGAACTTTCTTTCATAAAATTGCCAGAGATCTTCACCAACCTCTTATTTCTAGAATCGTCTTCATGTTTATGAAGTAAATAGATTGCTTATTGATTTCTGTTTTTGGAAAGCATCTTATACAAAATGTACATATCACATTAACAACAGGCTATGAATTTCCAAAAGTGATTCTTCTATTTCTAGATAGAAATAGATGGAAAGCCAATACTTAAAAAAACACTATTGACTATTCCACGGTATCTCCCCGTGGGATACAGTGGAATAAGTCGCTGCCTCACATCTCCAGTGGGCAGGTTCAATTCTGATCTCCGATGCTGACTGTGTGGAGTTTGCACCTTTTCCCCATAAATATCTGTGTTTGCGCTGAGTGTTCTAAAGACATGCTGATTGGTAGTGTGCCCAGAGTGTAGATCAGTGATATAATCGAGACAAGTGTTGATGGAAATGTAGGGACAATGGATTTGGGTAGGATTAGTGTAACTGAGTGCTTTATTGTCAGTGTGGAATCAAGAGGCCAAAGCCTCTGTTTTTTGTCCTTTATTATTCTGTTGGAGGCAACAGGTAATTTCATTGATGAGTCACATGTAAAAGGGAACTTTGAAACAAAGGATCTGGAATTATTACAAGAGTACCATGAAATAACAGCGAGACTTTGAAAATGTGGTAAGAATCTGCCTTTCAAGATGTGGCATACAAGTCAATACGTTTTTCCAAGTTCATTTATAATGCTTCTAATCAAGTCATATGTTGTCCAAACTGTTTTAACAAGTAATTTATTTTGCTAAATACTAAACTCAACTATCAACTAAACAAAACAAACTAAACTCAAAACATTCCCATTGCCCATTAACATTTTTGTCTTCCATAGCTTTGTGCTAGACCAGTCTTGTTTTGTATAATTCTCACTATTTCTTGAATCTTCTTTGATAACTCACCCTCTGTCTCTCTCTCGCTCTCTTTCTCAGCCTTTGTTTCAATTTTTATTAATTAGGTCATGCAGCATTCAGGTACCTTGCCATGTTGTTCATTTTTTTTTAAACTTTAAATACTGCAAATGCCAACATTACCTAATTGTGTATTCAGAACATTACAATCATATAATGAATGCAAACAAGTATTCTACACACATTTGCCTACATAACAACACAGAAGAGATCATTTATATTAGTTGATGATGAATAATAATGTTTCAGAAGGGATTAAACATTTATTTTATATTGTAAATTCAGCTATATTTAAAAAAAAATAAAACCCATTAGTTCAAGTCTTTGGACTGTGATGTTTGGATGGATTGTGACTCACTGAGCTCCTTGGATGAAAAGATTTAATGCGACAAAAGTGGCAAACTAGTAAATTTAATGTGATCTTCAACGATAATACCCTAGATTTTTAATCACTATCTGTAAGCATTTACAACAGTATTAAATGCACATACAAAGTGATGGTAATATCCTTAAAATGAAAAAAAGGCTTTCAACTATACAGAGCCTTCCATATTGCTTTCAGGGTGTACCAATGCACTTTATAGTCAATAAATGATCTCCAATTCCACCCATTTCCCTTCTGGCTTCTGAAAATTGTCTTGTGTATAGGGAGTGCTTGTAAAAGTGAGTAAACATAGCAATAGTGTGAATGGTTGTTTGATGGTCAGCGTGGACTTGGTGGGCCGAAGGACCTGTTTCCGTGTTGTGTCTTGTAATACATTCAAGCTTTTCCTCTCCACAGATGGTACCAGAATTGGTGTGTACTTCCAGCCCTTTCCATTATAATTCAGATCTGAAGTACTTACCGATTCTGCATTTTTGTAGGATAATAACACATATCTTTACTCTCAGTTCCATCTGATAGAAGGGTATAATGTCAGAATTGACTTCTATGACCCACCAAATGGAAGAAAAAATGAAGGCAAAGTAAGCAGTGTTTAACTCCATTAGGGCATTCTTCCAATCTAGTTTATATCATTCTATCAGCCTATCTTTCACTTCTAATCATTTCAGCCAAACTTACCAGCCCTCTCTTAAGTGCTTTTTTGCTACTTGGATCAACTCCAACTTACAATAAATGTACTTTTTAATCGCTCTCACGGAAAAAAAAACTTTTCTCCTGAGTTCCTAATTGGATTTACCAGTAACCAAATTATATTTGTGATCCCTAGTACTGGTTCTTTCTCAATATCTACCATGTCATATCCATATCTACTAATTCTTCAACAACTCCTTTTATTGCTTATGCATAATTGGGCAGTAACACAAAATGGTCTAAAATCCTCAAATCAAAGAGGGTAAGGAGGACATAAAAAGTTAAAATAAAAACCAAATTCAAATGTATTAAAACGTTAGTGGGCTGGAGTACTGCTTCCTCCAGAAGGGAGTTCAAGTGGTTGACTGACAACTTGCACTGACTGGCAGGTTGGTAGTCCCAGAGGGAGGTGCAATCCATTTTGGAGGTCAAGCCTCATTAGCATCGTGACATGGGATGGGGGTCAGTGATCGACGCTCCAGGTCGGGCATTTACCAAGGGATGAGTGTCCTATTCAGAAATGTATCATTTAAGGGGTGCCATTAATCCTAATGTGGAGATGGCAACGTTATGCTGGGTACATAAAAGAGAAACAGCTGTTCTGTCATATTATGAAAAGGGAAGCATGGCACAGATTCTAGTTTTTAGTCAGATTAAAAACATCCAGTGTTAGGTTTTAATGTTGGCGGAAATCCCTTAACTTCCTATTATTCATTGGTTCCTGGAGTTCTTTGTCAAAAATATCAACATTCATTCAACATTGGAATAACATTGTGGATGTATTTCCTAAAAAGATAATCATTCCTGTCAGGATGTAGGAGACCTATTAGGAATTACAATAAACATCCATAGGCCTTATTTTATGCCTAAATAATTAAATAATAAAGAATGTTCTTAAGGCTTGTGTTAATGTCCATTGATCTGCTATGAATGCATTAACAGTGCCTCTAGGCAGTCAAAGTCATCAATATCCTTTTATTTGTTAGCCATTTTGTTACATACTTTCCCTATAACAAGTACTGTTTAGGGCAAAACCTGTTTCAAAGAGATTGTGCTTGATGCGAAATGTTACAAATTTCCTCAGAGTAGTCCATCTTTGAGGTAGAAACAATGAACTGCATATGCTGGCTTACAAAAAGGATACAAAATGCTGGAGTAATGCTGGAGTAATGCGGGTCAGGCAGCATCCCTGAAGAACATGGATAGGTGACGTTTCAAGTCGGGACCCTTCTTCAGAACTTGATGTGAAGTAGGAAAGTGGAAGCAGCCCCTCTAATATTCACAACCATGTTTAAGATACACAAATTGCACAAATGGAAGTGTGTTGGGAGTCTCCCACTGAATGAAGGTAATTGGTCTAAATTACATCTTGGATTCATCCAGTTACAATTTAATCAAATCACTTATTACTGGACCATCTAACAGGGGTATATTAAGTGTCTGTTATTACATTGTGATCAACAGTATTTAGCAGCACAAAAAAACTATTCCACAAAGTTGACATTCCAGCAAATCTTTCTCACACTCTTGGTAATATCGTCCCATGAATCTGCCATTCTATTCCCTTTTCCATTGTAGTTACCTAGCTTCTCTTTAAATGCATTTATGCTAGTCCTCCCAACCACTCACCATCACACTCATTTACACACAATAACCATTCCAAAAGTGGAGAGGTTTCTCTTGAGTTACTTGCTGTCTTGATTGGACGTTATCTGATATTTATTGCCACCCTAGTTCTGGTCACTCTGCAAGTGGAAGCAGCTGTCTGAAAGTTCCTCCTCAGTAGGTAGTGCTGACGTACTGGTATTAGGATAAGGCAGTCTACTTCTGAAATACATGTCACTGATTAAATGAATTTCAGATGCAGAGTCCATCACACTGATACTGCTGTTTTACGCTGCCAACTGGCATACATTTCTAATTGTATCCACATCTACCCCATGAAATCTTTCATAGACTTAACAAATTCTATTTGATTATTTATTTGTCTTTTTTTGGGGGGGGGGGACAGCTCAATTCTTCCCAATTATATTGAATAGGTCCAATCGTTCTGCTCTCTTACCATGAGAGTAAATCAATCTTACACCTTAGGTGTTCCTGCATTCTTTTTAACATATATGGATCTGAACTATTTTTATTATTCCATATGTGATCTACTCAGGCATTGCTTCCAAATGTCGTGTATCAGGCCCAAATTATATTCAATTTGGAAATATATAAATCCAAAATTAATTCCAATTTATTTACATATTATCATCAAATTGTAAAGATAGATGCAACTTATTAATGAAAGTTCATCTTATATATATCTGATTTCCAACGTTTCTTTGAAACACACCCAACAGAAAAAAATAATTCTGACTAAAATTTGATGCAATAATACTGGTGTGATTTGGATATAATCAAGATAAATAGATAGAAACATTTGGCACAAGAATTTGCCTCTCAATAGATAACATATATTCTAGGAAGAATGATATCAAAGGTGACAATTTAAAATTTCTTTATAATCCCTGAGGGCAATCAAGTAAAAAATTGAAAGATATTAATCTACCATTAGACTCTACATTATTCAGGCATGGTCACTCATTCATTTAAACAGTTCCTCATTAACACAATCACCAGCTAACAATGCCATCACTGGCATGTCAGTTTTACTCAATTGACAGAATTTCTGCCTCAGGGTCAAAGATTGTAGGTTGAAGCCACACTCCCAGACCAGAGCAGAGAAATCCAGATTGATTAGACAATGCAGCGTTCAGGGAACATAGCACTTTCATGGCATTTGAGCTTCTCTGGAGGTACAGGGCTTTGGATATTTAAGGCTATTTACTGCACTATTAATTACTGAAGCATATGGAAGAGTACCCTGTCAATTGAAACATTCTTGGGAATAGTTGGTGTCATAGTTTCATAGGTGCTTTCCTTCGGATAGGTCACTTAACCATGGCTCTATCTATTTCTGTTAAGGGCATTGAAGGCAAAATCAAAAGAAGTATGTTTCCCAGTGTCCAAATAATATTTGTTCCCCAAACACCATCATTAGTCCTTTTTTTCTCATGTGTGCTTGTGAGATCATTAGTTATGAAATAACATTGAAAAATACCAGGATTAGGTAAATTCTGAATATTGGTTGAATGCTTTGATCATTGGTAATGATGAAGAGTTATTACCTGTACCAACTCTTCATCTTTCATACATCATAAAAATTGACATGTTTTATGATGTATGAAAGATGAAGAGTTGGTATAGGTAGTGTGGACTAATATCATTTGGATACTGGTAGATCGGGCGACAATTCTGCCAACATGTTGGACGACGACAGAAGCCAACAGTGAGCTACATCGCCTGACACGCGAACGAACGAATGATACTGGTAGATGTTCTTTTGTAAATAGTGCCCAAATCCTCAGGTATTGGTCTTTAACATGGTCTTTAACAGATAGCTTGAACTGATTCCTTCCTACTGGGAGCTGAGTCTGTTGAAATCCCTTTTTTTTTTGTGTGTGTACATACCCAGATATAAGCTCATAAGTTCTAAGAGCAGAATTAGGCCATTCTGCCCATCAAGACTATCTTTTCCACTTAGCCCTATTCTCCTGCCTTCTCCCCACAACCCCTGACACCCTTACTAATCAAGAATTTATATTGATTAATGCCATAATCAAGGATATACAACATCAAAAAGTTTTTATTTTCATACAACCAAGTAGCGTTGAGCACTGATTAGTGAAACTATTGTTTTTGTGAATTATTTTGATCACATCAGGATTTATGTCCCTCACATCAGCCTTTTGTAGAAGATAACACAGTTGTTGGTGCGTGAGGGGGAATAAGGATCAAAATGCTTAAATATTGCCTGGAGTGGGCCAGTTGGTACTGCTTGTCTTTTCTATCTATCAGGGTGGATGATGTATGGATGTCAAGTTGTCAGGCTGGTTTGAATGGCTGTGCACAATGCCCACAATAACCATCTGAGTCGTACTGAAGACAATGCTGCTGAATTTCCCCAATGTGTTGAACTGAAACTAGCCTAAAACAATAAGCTCAAATCCAAACTCTAATTTAAATTATTTTGCTTATAAACAAGGGACCAGGTGCAATTTATCACTGCATGTTCAGTTTTGAATCCTCAGTGTTGCTAAGAAAAGGATTGGGGGTGGGGGGAGGAAATCGCTGATTTTTGTTTTCATCGGAACATTGAACGCTGATAAACGGCATGAACTGTACAGTAGAGTTTTTAAATTTCATTTACATTATTACATGTTGACTAAACTGTGACCTAATTTGTGTGATCATTCCTCACTAATATGTTTTAACAAGCACTAATATATTCATGAGATATAATACAAAATTATAAGGTACACAATTATTCTCTCCATGCACACTTTTCCATCCCTCTTTGAAGAATGTTGATTCAATCCTATAGGAATTTTTCCTTTACAACTGATGCATTCTCCTAGTTGGTGGAGGCACAGCATTGATGTCATTATTATCAATGTGAAATCTGTTTTTTTTCTGAAAACCTCACGGGAATGTTGGTCGTGTCAGACAAAACAAGGTGCCGAAACCAAATTAATCTCATCACTCTGACAGGAGGGAAGTTGGGTTTAAAACAGTCCCATCTCTCTGAGAAACAAGCCTTCTTTTAGCTCAGCCACGTTTGAATAATTAATTACCAATATCATTATGTAGTCATTACATGTCATAACAATATATCTGAGAGGTGAAACTTAATATTCTGAACTGAGCAAGGAGGAAGGCTGCACAGAAAATGCCAATTAAATATTGATACAGACTAATTGGGCACAGGATTTATGACACATATTGCCTTTGTTCTGCTTTTCAATATGTGAACTCGTCAAAGTACAAAGTCCTCCTATATCAGCTCTCACAGACTCATTGTGCTTGTACATTTAACCCTTAAAAATATGACAGGCAAGCAGAGTTTTAAGAAGCTGAACAAATGATGGCTATAAAAAATGATCAATAGCTTTGTTTCCCCAACTTTATTGTGGCCCCCAGGATTTAGGATGTTTTGAATGTTGAAGATAGGCAGATAGGTCATGATTTGTGATTAGATACCTAATATATCTGCAACCACTTTGCAAACTCACCACCTATTCTCGTATTTCTAACCACTTGGTCAATGAGGTTGTGCATCACTGTATATCAATAATACACACAAGGATGGAAAATAGTCCAGATTGCACAGACACAAATAGGAAAGCTAAATGAAATGTATATATGTGAAAAGCAAAGGCAAAATGTGTAAAGCGTGACAAAGTTTAAACTAAATCAGAACCACTTACAAAACTCAAAGGCAAGACCCAAGAGCAAAGTGATTACTTGAAAATCAATGATAATTCACACAAACATGAGAAATAAGAAATGTTAATCATCAAGAGTCAAGTCAAGAATGACAGGAATTAAGAGTTTTTAATTGTCATATGTCCCAACATCAGAGCAAGGAAATTCTTACCTGCTGCACTTTATTAATACATGTAATACTCGATAACCATAAGTGTTAAATGAAAGACCATAATGCACCCAAAAACTTAATGCAGAGAAGATCATAGTGAAATTAGTGTTGTGTTTTGGTAATGGGGAGAGATTAGATAGGCTGGGTTTGTTTACCAATTAGCAAAGAATGCTGAGGGGCTTGACAGAGTTACACAAAATAATGAAGAGGTAGAGACAGGGTAGATAGTCAAAATCATTTCCCCATGGTACAGGTATCAAAAGCAAAAGGGCATAGGTTTAAGGTGAGAGGAAAGAGTTTTAATGGGAATTTGAGGGGAAGTATTTTTACATATCTGGATATCTCGCTACCAATTAAGGTGGTGGAGTCAGGTACAATTACTACATTTAAATGACATTCAGATAGGCACTTCAATAAGCTAGGGATGGAATGACAATGCAGGCAAATGGGATTAGTGTAGATTTTGCAAAAAGATCGGCCTGGCATGATAGGTCAAAGTACCCGTTTCTGTGCTGTACTGTGATGCGATAACCTCTGATGGGAAATAAGGAATAGGAGTAGAATTAGGCCTTTCGGCCCATCAAGTCTACTCTGCCGTTCAATCATGACTGATTGATCTCTCCCTCCTAACCCCATTATTCTGCATCTCTCCATAACCTCTGACATCCAT
The DNA here is from genome assembly GCA_035221665.1 of Okamejei kenojei. Taxonomy (NCBI): domain Eukaryota; kingdom Metazoa; phylum Chordata; class Chondrichthyes; order Rajiformes; family Rajidae; genus Okamejei; species Okamejei kenojei. The sequence goes on from CM069143.1 coordinate 42,136,683, forward strand.
ACTAATCAAGAATCTATCTATCTCTGCCTTAAAATATCCACTGGTGGCCTCCACAGCCTTGTGTGGCCAAGAATTCCACAGATTCACCACCGTCTGACTAAATAAATTCCTCCTCATCTCCTTCCTAAAAGAATGTCCTATAATTATGAGGCTATGACCTCTAGTCCTAGACTCTCCCACTGGTGGAAACATCCTCTCCACATCCACTCTATCCAAGCCTATCACTATTCTGCATGTTTCAATGAGGTCCCCCTTCATTCTTCTGAATTCCAGCGAGTACAGGCCCAGTGCTGACAATCGCTCATCATAGGTTAACCTACTCATTCCTGGTATCATTCTTGTAAACCTCCTCGGTGCTCTCTCCAGAGCCAGCACATCCTTCCTCAGATATGGTGCCCAAAATTGCTCACAATATTCCAAATGCGGCTTTACCAGCAAATTAGAGCCTCAACATTACATCCCTGTTTTAGTATACAGGCCCTCTTGAAATGTACGAGAGCCAGCCTCAGTGAAGGGGTGTACAAGCCTCCACCTACCAATGTTTGATGACAATATCATTCAGTGTGTAATGCTGATTTGATGCTAGTTGTACCGTATTCAAATACCACGCAATGGCTTTATTCAACCATGTACAGCTAAACTGAATGTTTCATGCCATGAAGGATCTCTGACAGAGTCACTTAAAAGTTCACAAATTTACACAGGATAGTTGCCATGATTTCTTCTGGTGGATGGTTAATTTTTTTTTAAATTTCCATGTACTTAACCAAAGTTTAAATCATCTATTAGGTGTGATCTGATTTAGTAATACAAAGGCTATGCCTGAACAGGTTACTGTCAAATGTGTGTGACCTTACAAACATTTGCCTTGGAATTGAATGAGACTGGGAGAATTATAATCTTAGTTTATTGTAAACATTTGCAAGGTTTATAATAATGCTATACAATATATTATTGCTATAGTTATTATTATGTGACTACTAATTGTATTGTTATTATTAATTTGTAGGATCTTGGTTAGTCAGTCTCACCCCACATTATTTTTAGTTCCTACTGGCGATTATTGTAATGGGGACTTATTTTGTGTAGAGCTGGAAGTCCCTGGGAGGTCAAGTGGAGACTGCATGTAAAATTAAGGACCTGTCCTACTTGGGCGTCATTTGCGCGACATTAACGCGACATCCTAAAAATTGGTTGGCGGGTCGTGACGCGCGAGTGGCGGGTGGTGAGGCGTGGTGGCAGGGACGCATGGTGACGCGCGGTGCTTTCATATCGCCCCATGGTTTTGGAATGATCAAATTCCTCGTGCACCACCTGCATGACATATCCCTTGCGCACGCTGGCGTACTGATGCCACACACTGACGTACTGATGGTATACGTGTAGCGCGTAGAGATGCATGGTTACGCACGGTGATGCATGAACATTGCCTATGCTCATTTATTATGCGTCACCATGCGTCACCGTCCATAACCATGCGTCACCGCATACGCCGTCGGCATGCCATTTGCGCGTCATTTGAGCGCCGCACCCCGTGATCACCCGGGTATAAAGCGCGCCGAGTTTTGACATTTTTTCACTGGGAAAATCCTTGCCACGGAGATCAGACTAAAATAACAGTACAGTACAAACAACATCGCAACGGCTCCCAAAAGAAGCAGGGCCCTCAAGACAAAGCGCGCGACTGTCGTACTGCTAGACGGTTTTCGTGCGACAGTCACTGCTGGCGTGTCGCGTAAATGACATTCAAATGACGCCCAAGTGGGACAGGCCCTTTACCTGCAACGGTGATTGCCTGTGATGAAAGAAATGTAAAGAACCTGACTGTAGCCCGATTATTGCCCACAGTCCAGAGCGAGTGAAATAATAAAACACGGGCTGTTTAAACCAGGACAAAGTGCAAAATAAATGGGAAGGAGAGTGAAAAAAAAATTCACACCTAGCTAGATTGTTTAAGGGGTAATTCTTTTACCTAGCTCCATCAATGAACATTGATTCATAAATATATGTTCTGATAAAGAGGTTGCGACTCATATCTGCCATTTGCTGCTACTAAAAATGCAGTCTCAGGGCCTGGTTATGCCATTGTTCACCGTGTCCTTGTTCTCTTTATTGCTGCTGCCTTTTTTCCAAGCTGCCACTGCAAACATGAGGAATATTTCATAATTTGCTGCACATTGCTGCAACGGAAAGCTCTCTCTATCAAAGGAAGTGTTATATTTCATTATCTCTTGCCAGGCTCAAGTATGTTGAGGGAGCACCAAGATTTGCTCAGACTGAAGACATGCGCATAGTGACGTCATATTCACTGCGCTGCATGCTCTCCATTTGAACTCTGCATTTTCATTCATCAGAAAAGTTGCCACTCCATCAATGTGTAACTGCGATAATAGGCAGCTCTTCAAGCAGATTGATGGTTATTATACTGTCTAGTTGCATGGCTCCTTCATGTTCAACAATCATTTCTGTGCTGCATTTGGCCAACATAACAAAGATTGGCTCCCTGACGACAAAGGTAATCTATGCAGATTGTCAGCTTGTATCTGATGCAGAATCTCTAGTTCCCCTGTGGCAGAGAGCAAGGAAAGTCATCTGCAGTTACCACAGTCAGACCTATCTCTTTTCTTGAAGATGGCTGCAATGGCAATATCTCCAAGGTCTCCTGGTATGTTCTTCTCTTCCCAAAATTAGCTTATGGAATTACACTGAATCTGTTCTTTACTATGAAAAGAAAAATAAGCAGATTATGCATCAATAATCCCATCCGCAGCGATCGTGGCCTTGAATGAGTAGCACCCTCGCTTATGAACATCCTCCACAGGAGTTAACCAGATCCATGTGTTTCTCCAGCTCTTTCATGCTCTTGTCTGAGACATTCTCCTGCAATAAGTAGAGAGGGTGTTAATGTGTGTCACACTACATATTTGGATATTGTAGCAGTCATAATAGAATACCTGCCAGCGTGTGCAAGTTGTGAAGTTTGGGCAAGATGCTTGTATCTAAGAGAATATGAATGAGATAAAAGGTATAACTGGTTGCATTAAATCACTATGGATGGAGATTGTTGGAAGATGAGTGATGAGCATATTAAATCCTGTAAGAAGTACATCTGGTAAGTTGTGCCACTTATAAATGAAACTTAAAATCACTTTTGGATTTCATCTAAATTCATTATATATCTTGCTCCACTGCATCCATATTAAGCAGAACATTCCATAGGCCTCTGCTGTTATTGCTTCTCACTTTCTCCTATTTATCTGAAAGGCCACCATTACCCTATAGACACAGAATATTTTATCTCCATTCCACGTCTACGAGATAGTATTCAGATTATGATTACATCACAGTTTTAGATTTAGTTTTAGTTTTAGAAATACAGCATGGAAATAAGCCCTTTGGCTCCCCGGCCAGTGACTCCCATTCACTAATCCGATTTTACACAATTTACAGAGGCCAATTAACCTACAACCCTGCACGTGGAATGTTGGAGGAAATCAGAGCACCCGTAGAAAACCCACACGGTCACAGAGAGAACATACAAACTCCATACAGACAGGATCGAACCCAGGACTCCGCGGCTATGGCAGCAACTTGACCACTGCGCCACTGTGCCGCCCGAGAGTTCACCCTCTCTTTCAGCCTTTCTTCTCTCTTATATAGACAGATTGGACTGACTCACAAATGTACCACACCCACAGAAGTCTTCTCTGAAATGTACAGATTGAATTTAAATGGTATTAGGTCTCCATACAGCAATTTGTTAAAACAGTAGACACATACATTTGTCATGCAGCTTGCTGTGCAGTGAAGTGGGACTAGTTAATTGCACATTATAACTCCTTCAAAGCCAGAGTTTCAATAACAGTTTAGTTGATAATCTAACCCAATGACAGAAGAATAGCATTACATCAGACAAGTTGGACCAGTGGAGATCTGATATTGTTGAGACCACAAAATCAGTTTGTTTGAGCAACTTAACCTGCTCCCGGCACATAATGAGACCACTGATGATCCATGGGTGTGATCGCCCAAGGGATGAACAACAAAGGTACTGGCTTTCTATATATGCCTCTCATAATTTTAAATACTCTATCGGGTCTCTGACGTTCCAGAGAAAGTAAACGCTCTGTCCCAGAAAGCAATCCTAGTTTGTCGAAGCTCTCCTTACAGCAAGTGCCCTCAAATCCAGGCAGCATTCTGCTTCCACATTATTCCTGTAATGGGGCAACCAGGAATGCAGATAATACTCCAAATGCAGTCAAACAAAAGTACCATAGAGCAGCAATACAATTTCTTGAGTCTTATACTCAATGCCTTGACCCGTGAAGGCAAGCATACCATGTGCCCTCTTTACCTTTCTATCTACTCGTGTTGCCACTTTCATCTCCAACTTGCTCTCCAATAGGAAAGGTAAAGTTGCGGTTCACATTGTAGAAACAAAGCACTGCAGATGCTGGTTAATACACAAAAGGACATAAAGTGCTGGAGAACTCAGCAGATCAGATAGCATCTCTGGAGAACATGGATAAGTGATGTTTTGGGTCGAGTCCCTTCTTCAGATTGTTTGCAGCGGGAGAGGGAGAAGAGAAGAAAGCCGGGAAAGGGAAGAGACAGGACTAAGGGTAGCAGGTAATAGGTGGGCATAGGCAATAGGGTTCTTTGATAGGCAGATGGTTGGCACAAAGGCAAGAGGAAAGAGCAGAAGGTGTCAGACAGGTTTGAAGAATTAGAGCTTGAGAAGCCAGATGGAGGCAAGTTGCAGAGAGGTGGGGGGAGTGGAGGGAGAAATAGGTGGGAGTCCAGGGGGAAAGGAAGTGGGGGGGGGTGGAGGATTGAGGAGGGGGTGGGGGGGGGGGGGTACGTGAGTGGTTATCTAAAATGGAAAAATTCAATGTTCATACCATTTTGTTGTAAGCTACCCAAGCAGTGTATGAGGTGCTGTTCCTCCAGTTTTGTGTTTGGCAATGGAGGAGGCACAAGACGGAAAGGTCATTGTGGGAATGGGAATGGTTAGCAACCGGGAGATCCAGCAGGCCTTGGCAGACCTCTAGCCACATCCGCTGCATCCAGTGTTCCCGATGTAGCCTTCTGTACATCGGCGAGACCAGGCGTAGATTTGGCAACCATTTCGCTGAACACTTCCGCTCGATCCGCCAAGGCCGACTGGATCTCCTGGTTGCTAACCATTTTAACTCCCCACTTGGACTCGCACCGATTTCTCCTCTCAACCACCCCCCACTTACTTTCCACCCTCTAGCTTCACAGTCTGCAACTCTCAAACTTGACACACCTTCTGCTCTTACTTCTGATCTTCGTTCCAACCATCCGCCTATCAACCCTTGCCTACGTCCAGGTAAAACCTGCAACATTTTATCCTGCCTCAGCCCTTTCCAGCTTACTTCTTTCCACCCTCTCTCCCTTACAATCTGTCTGAATAAGGGTCTCGACACAAAATGTCACATACAGTATCCATGTTCACCAGAGATGTTGCCTGACCTGCTGTGTTACTCCAGCACTTTTGTCAGTTGATAAACATGTAATTGGCATTTTGGCTGATTTGGAGCTAGTGGCCTGGAATAAGATAGGAGTAGATCACTGGATGATAGTGACAGCTTGGTTGCCAATTGCAGAGTAGTACCAATGTTGCAGCTGTGGTTCAAGTAATAGAAAACCCTGTACATATCCTTCCCGGCTGACACACACTCAACTTATGCACAGCCCATATATATGAACGAGTGCTTGAGAGACTGGGAGGATGGCTTTGCTGGCTGATGTGAGGCTGCAGACATCCTTTGCCACCTGGAAATTCAGCTTGTGGCAGCATTTCCAATTTGCATGTTTCCTGGTCCACGTCATGTTGTGAAACATCAAGGGGAGTGGAGTTCATGTTGAGGACTCCGAGGGACAACCCTCTTGCTTACATTGCTAAATCTGACAATGATGAGCAAAGGCTAGTTAAATTAATAATTATTTAATAACCACTGGGCATGATTATATTGAAATATATTTATCTCAATGTAATGGGCAATTACAACATCAATCTTTCTAGTAGCTACAAGTAAGAAATGGAGATATCTATCAGGACAGTCTGGTCAAAATATTTATAGTGCACCCACATTGTTAGTTTTGCAGCCCCTTTGCAACATTTAAGGTTGCAATGAAAATCTCACTAATAATTCAAAGTTGTTTTTCCAAAATATAATTCAAATATTCCTATACAACCACAATTCTTCTCTTCATATGAACCTGCTACTAGAAGGATATAAACATTGCTCATGAGTCATTCTGATAATCAGTGGCAATGAAATCTGCATCAATAAACTGACAATAAATTGTTAATTCAGTGGCCAGTCTGCACAACTTAAATTCCCGGCACAATTTCTACCAACACTTCACTTGGTGTGGACAGATTCTTTACAGTGGGTTGTCCTTATAGTTTATAAAAAAACACCTTGTTCTTGTATGAGATTAATTTCCAGCAAGAACACATGAAATGTAAAAAAATAATTTATCGTTAAATATTTTTTTCATCAGTGTTCGATAGGCTGTTTCTAATAATAAAACACTGGATTACAGTATTTAATTAACATTCTGAAAACTTCCTTTAACTGAATCAGTGCTGCACTCAAACTATTTGTCTTTCTTCATACTCTAAACATTATTCATGAATATTAATTACATACCTAATGATTAACTTTGTGCATATAAAATTTATGCCCGCTGCCTTGGAGCCTGGAGGCTTAAAAGCTTGTTCACTGGTATAAAAAACATGGTCATTAACTACAGCAATTAAAGTGAATTAAATATGCTAATGATTAATCACTGCTCTGCCAGCATAAGTCATATATCATCACAGCAGCCTATGGCAATGTAAATGTACCACATATCATGCCACCACTCTGTTTACACTATAAATTGTAGCTTAAAGCTAACCCTTGTGCGATTCCATATGCAGTCTACCGAATATGCTATTTCCCCTCCTGCCTTTCTTTTCAATTTTCACTTTGGAGTCTTCCTAACCTAAATATGCCCTGATTCTATTTGATGACCAAATTATTCAGTTCTTGCACAACAAGATTGATGAATCGGTATCATGATCTAATCTGCTTGTGCTATCTGGGGCATGTTGAACAGTATGAAATTCATCTCGGAGAAAATATATAATCCCAAACCTTCACTATCCTACTAGTGCTCGCAACCCCAATGGTTGCTGCTGCCTCTGAAGTATTCATTGCCCAGCTGAATTTTATTTTGATTCCTAGAAGGATATGCTTAAGCAATGGGGAACTGGTTTTGCTTACCAAGATGAAATTAAAGAAGATTTATAACACAGAAAACTCATCCTATCCACACTAGTTGAAAAGCAATTCGTAGCCTAATCTCAACACTCGATTCATGTAGGTTATGGATGTGATGAATAATTCTGCATTTACCACTTTTCCAAGGAATGGCTAGTAGACCTTCACCACTCTCCGCATCATTCCGCATGAAAGGCTTCTGCTAATTTCCTCTAATTCTCACAACAATTATTTTATAATCAACAATCTGCATCATTGGCGGTGGAGGCCGGTTCTCTGGATACTTTCAAGAGAGAGCTAGATAGGGCTCTTAAAGATAGTGGAATCAGAGGATATGGGGAGAAGGCAGGAACGGGGTACTGATTGGGGATGATCAGCCATGATCACATTGAATGGTGGTGCTGGCTTGAAAGGCGGAATGGCCTACTCTTGCACCTATTGGCTATCATTGGTTTTTGATCTGCTCTGGGAAGCGAGTCCTTCCTACTTATTCATTTCAGGGCCCTCATAATTTTATCTACATAGCCTCCTCTGTTACAAAGAAAACAACCACAGCCCATTGAACCTTTCATCGTGGTTACCGCAGTGTAAATGAGCTCTGCCGTCACAGCTTTTCTGCAATATGATGATCAGAACTGTACAGGCTATTCAACCTGGTCAAGCTAGTGCAGTATCTTATGATCATCCTCTGCTTACACTATACTTTAGGTTATTAAAGCAAAGCAAATAATTAGCTTTTTTCTTACCATCTTATGGACTTACTGATATCTTTAAGGATCTGTGGATATGTATTCCAAAATCATTTTGTTCCTTCAAACCATTAATCTGTCAATTAATGAGTATCATCTTGCTTTGTTGCATTTCCCAAATATGCTATCACATAAATGGCTAGATTAACTTATATTTGTCACTTCTATGTCTAATTCACCATCTTCCTGTCATTCAACACTTTCAAAAAACGTACATAGAAGAAAAAAAGAACAAGCCTCTTGGCCCACAATGTCTGTGCCAAATATGATGCCAAGACCAACTAATATCTGCCTGTACATAATCCATATCCCTCCAATTCCTGCATATCCATATGTCTATCCAAAAGCCTCTTAAATGTCACCATCATATCTGCGTCAACCAACATCGAACATGCGTGTTCCAGGCACTGACCACCCTCTGTGTCAAAAACTAGCCCTGCACACCTTCTTTAAACTTTGTCCCTCTTACCTTAAAGCTACACTTCTAGTATTGATTTTTACGTCCTGGTAAAAGGGTTCTGACTGTCTACCCTAATAATGCCTCTCATAATTTCATATACCTCTATCTGGTGTGCCCCCAACCTCTGGCATTCCAGAGAAAGCAATCCAAGTCTGTCCAACTTCTCCCTGTAGGTAATAAACCCTTAATCCAGGATCATTCTAGTAAACCTGCTCTGCACCCTTTTCAAAGTCTCAACATCCTTCCTGTAATTGAGCAGCCAGCCTAACCAAAGTCATATAGCCTGCGTTATGACTTCCCGACTCTTTTCAGACTCCCAACGCTGGTTTATATCAAAAATAAACACAAATTGCTGCAGAAGCTCAGCGAGTCAGGCAGCATCCCTGGAGAACATGGATAGGCAATGTTTCAGATTGAATCCTTCTTTTATTTCCAACTGCTTATGTGACATCAACCCTTGACTTATTTACTCCCATTCCTCACTCCAATCACACCTCCTCTGAACGCATACCTCTACAATGACTCTGCAACAATCCCAACATTGTCATTAAACACGCTGACAAGGGGGGAGTCATTGTAATCTGAGTGCCTGACATCTACCGTGCTGTGGTCAGGCGGCAGCTCTCAGATATCTCCTCACACCTACTCTTTGACCATGACCCCACAGATGAACACAAGGCCATCATCTCCCAGACTGTTTCTGATCTATGGTGATCAGCCCTCCACAGCCTGCAACCTTATCATTTCCCAGTCCTGCATGGCCCGTTTCAAACTCCTTCCCAAAATCCACAAACATAACTGCCCTGGAAATCCCATTGTTTCTGCTTGCTCATGCCCCACTAAATTTATTTCCACATACCTTGATTCTATCCCATTCCCCTTTGTCTAATCCCATCTAATATACATCCAAGACACCTTACACACCCTTCAGCTATTTAATAACTTTCCATTTCTAGGCCTCCATTCACTCATCTCAACATGGACATCCTGTTCCTTTACACCTCCATCTTCCACCAAGAAGGTTTCAAGGCTTTCCGTTCCTTCCTTGATTAGAGTCTCAAACAATTTCCCTCTACTAACACACTCCTTCACCAAGCAGAACTTGTCCTCACCCTCAACAACTCCTCTTTCAATTTCTCTCACATTTTCCAAGTTAAAGGTGTAGCCATGAGTCTGAAGAAGGGCTCTGACCTGAAATGTCACCCAAATGTACCCTAGGGATGCTGCCTGACCTGATTAGTTACTCCTGCAGTTTGTATATACCATATGCCTTTTTTACCACTCTATCTACTTGTATTGCCACTTTTCTGAGTTATGGACCTGGACTCCAAGATACTAAATCAGCTCATTTTTGTAGTACCACCAACTTTTTTTTATTGTGCCCCTATATTAAAGTCAAATTCATTAATATGTACAAAAAAAGAGAAAAAAGGCTGATCATAGGCATATGTGCTGCTCTACTCAGCATTTGATGTCATGAATTTCAATGAATTATGGAATATATATAGTTCACAGTGAAAAACACAATGCACTGGATTATTCTGCCAAACATCAGGAAGTTTCATCCACATGCCTTTATTAATGTGGGTTGTTCTACATCTTATGGTGAGGAAGAGAGCTTCTGTGAATGATTTATTTGCATTGCCTCACCATTATCCTCAGAAAAAAACAGATGCACCATTGATCCATCAACATGTGAGAGGAAATGTCTAAATAATGGGACAAGCTGTTGAATACCTGTTCCAACAAATTCAAGGCTAATATCCACAACACTGAACAAATTGTCATGCACAAAATATCTGCAGAGATTGTGCATGAAGAACATCTTGTATGCTTTATAATTAACACGTATGTTATATAACACACAACAAAGGCACAGCACAATGGAAATGGCACAAGCATTTTATGTCCGTGATATAGTGTAACTCATTAAGCATAAAAGATGGATGTAGGCTTAGTAGCATTCGGTAATCAATTTATTGTGCAAAACATATCTAGCTCAGAACACAGTATAAAACAGCATACTATTATACATAGAGCACAATACACACATACAATGAAAAGAACTCACACTTCCAGGTGTCACAATTTGTTAATTCTTACTCCCAATGTGGAATCTGTCACTCTATATAATCTCCTTCCCAAAGGAAGTCATTCATTTTAATCACATTATTATTCCCAGGCTAAAATGTATTTCTATCAGTGCAATTTTACCATCTATATAACAGTTCAGTCATCACTTTGTTACCCGAGACTAAATGGAAGATTTTTAAAATATTTCAATTAATAGATTTAGTATCATTTCTGTCTCTCTTAGAGACTTCCTGACAAATGAATACATAAAAATAAATAATGATTTGTGTAATCAGATTTTTATGCTGCATGGGACACACTCACATAATTAAGTTGACAGATGTAGTGCAAATGAAAGGGAGACTGACTCCATTTCTACCTCTGCCGGCTTTTTTCCCGACTCTCTAGCTGTCTGCTGCCCTGATTGGAAATGACATACACACCTGCCATTCTGAACTGCTGGCAATTAGAGCTTCTGTGCACTGCTCCTGGAGTCCACAGTCAAACCCACTAACTTGCTCTTAAGCATATTCTCAATGTCATTAATAGGGAGCATTCAAAGGCCTTATGGGAGCATCAGTCAAACTATTGTGTTCTGCTTCCATTGTTTTCCTTGTGAATGAAGAGAATCCAGTGAAGAATCCAAATGAGCTATCAGCTTAATATCATTTAATCCACTTACATTATATATACATGGACAAAGTATTCAGATTACCTAATATTTAATGCAACAGTGTTTATCTGCATGCTAAAACATTTGAAACCCTTCTCTTCTACAATAGTTTTTTTTTGCCGGTGAATACAGTCAAATGAACATTTCTATCAAGAATAAATAATTAGCAAGTTCAGAATTAATGCCTAGAAAATCCATTAAATCTCCAACAGAACTGTCAAAAGGAGAACAGTCATATTCTCAACACGGGGATGATGCTAGATCGGCAAGGGTTACTGGTTGGATTTGTAGAGTGTAAAAAGGAACTGCAGATGCTGGTTTATACCAAAGATTGACACAATGGAACTATCTTCTGAAGAAGGGTCCTGACGCGAAACGTCACCAATTCTTTTTCTCCAGAGATGTTGCCTGATCCAATGAGTTACTCCACCATTTTATAACTATCTTGCAATTTGTGGAGTGATGGAAATGGTTGTTTCCACCTTCCACTCTAGAAAAAAAAATGTTTTGGTTACATGATTCTGAAAAAAACAGTGTTACAGGATTGAATTTCTGTCCTGCTGTACTTAACTAATGATATTTTTGTGGATTAATTCGTAATTCATCTTCTTTCTTTTGTTTCTTTGTTTTGAATGATTGCCTTCAGTAAGACATAGCTATCACTTGGCATTTTAAGCAGTATAAGCTAAGCATGTTAAATGTGCTGCAATAACTATCCACATTCTATCTGAAAAAATCTATTGCAACTATATCTTTCTTATAAAATAACCCATTCTTGTTTCAGATGGCGTGGCTAATCTACTCAAAATTTCTCATCAGGAAAGGACTTGTTTGTTGACTATCCTTTTGTGGGTGTGTGATATGGACTGACATTGAGATTTGGTCTGTAAAGAATTAAGACAGTTGAATTTCAGGATTCCCAAGCACCAAGACCACCATGATTATATCTTATTCCAGTATTGCAGAACTTTCATCCCATGTGGTCTGTGAAGAAATACATCTGAGCTTCTGCAAAAGAGCTGCAAGTGTAGAACCTGCTGGGAAATTGTAACAGCCCCAAGGCTAACAGTTGATATCACCCAGGATTCCAGGGACTCACAGACATGCACATTCTAAAGTTACTGGGAACTTTACGCAGGGGTTTTTCCACCTGTGGTCGGACACTAGAGTGCGACAATAGAGCACAAAAGTAGTAATTCCTCAGCACATATGGTGAGTACTCAACCAGATAAACCTGCCTGAAAAAAATATCTCCTTTTTCTTTAATTATTTTATTGATTTGTATCAGAATTCTTGGAGACTCATCATCCCCAGTAAGAAGCTTGTAGTTTCAAATGACATCCTCCTACCTTGCAACTATGTCCTCTCATTCAAGATTTTCCTTCCTCTGGAAAGGCCTTAATGTCTACCTTACCTAGTTTTTATATATTTCAATATCTTTTCTTAATTAAAGTGACCAAAACTGTGCACAGTATTCCAAGTGAGGCCTCACAAATATCCTGTACAATTGTGACAATACTTCCCTATTTTTAACCCCAATCCTGCTGCAATAAACAATCTGATGGAGGAACTCAGCATCTGTGGGTGAAAGCAATTGTCCATATTTTGGATTGAATCCTGCGTCAGAAAGAAGTAATGGAGAGGGAAAATAGCTGGTATTAAGGGGAGAGGGGGAAAGGTGATTGATGGACTGAGGAAGGATGAAGTAAGATAGATCAAGGCGGAGAGGGGAGATGGAAGAGTGTAATTACTGTAAAAGACAATGGCAAGTGGGTGATAAATGGAAACAGATTTTTTAAAAGGTAGAAAGAGGAAGGTGAGGGAAGGAGTGTGAAGATGGAGACAACTAGGTGGGTTATAAGCAAGGTACTGCTCAGCAACCAAGCTCATTGCTCAAAGTCCTTGTTGGAACCCAGAATCTACTTCCTAGTGAAATGTATTTTCTTTGTGTCAGCTTTCCCAGGTGGAAATATTTGCAGATTCTACAAATAGATCCTTGAATCCATGATCCATCGTGGTAGAGGTCACAAAGATGGATACGAGAAAATGTAGATAACGGAAGTTGGACGGTTACTTCCTCAACTCCCTTTGCTTCAGATCACTTGGCCATTTTTTGTAACAAAGTTAATGATGATCTTTCAGCCTTAAGGATATCTTACTGTACCAATAAATGTTTACCTCATTGCTTCAGTTGGAGCAATTACCTACAGTATGAAGCTCCATCATGAACTGCTTCGAGAGACTGACGATGGTGCAGATTAACTCCAACCTTGACCTACTGCAGTTTGTTGATCGTCTCAACAGGTCCACAAACTCATCTCTGGAACACCTAGGCAACAAGCACTCTGATGTTAAACTCCTATTTATTGGCTATAGTTCTGCCTTCAACAACATAATCACATCCAAACTCATCTCCAGCCTCGGGGACGTACAAATCAGCTCCCAGCTCTGCCACTGGATTCCCGACCGTTTGACCCACATACCTAAATCAGTGAGGATAGGTGACAACACCTCCTCCACAATAACTCTCAATACTGATGTCCTACAAACATAGATGCATTATCAGTTCCCTACTATACTCTCTTTACATTCATGACTGTATGGCTAAATTCAGCTCCACTTCCATCTATGTTTGCGGACCACGCCACCAAGGTGGCCCAAATCATGAACAAACACAAGACGGAATACAAGAAGTGGATAGAAAACTTTGTGCATTGTACCAGGACAATAACCTCTCCCTCAATGTCAGCACGACAAAAGAGCTAGTTATTGACTTCAGGAAGCATGGTGAATGCCCTAATTAGCATCATTGGTGCAGATGCAGAAATGATTGAGAGTTTTCAGTTCCTTGCCGTCAATATTACCTATTGTGGACTGACTACATTGATGCAACAGCCAAAGAGGCACACCAAGCCTTCACTTCCTTCAGAGACTGAGGAAAGTCGACATACATTCAGAGACTCTTACAAACCTTTAAAAATGCACCAGATAAAGCAATGTCTCAGGTTGCATCACAGCTTGGTTTGGGAACGGCTCTGCCCAAGACCACAAGAACTTGCAGAGAGTTGTAGATGAAGCCCAGTCCCAGTCAAACACCAGACATCCCGGCATTGACTCCATCTACACTTCATGCTGTCTTGGAGAAGCAGCCAACATAATCATAAAGGGTACACAAAAGGCTGGAGAAACTCAGCGGGTGCAGCAGCATCTAAGGAGCGAAGGAGATAGGCGACGTTTCGGGTCGAGACCCTTCTTCAGACTGGTCAGGGATCAGGGAAACGAGAGACATAGACGGTGATGTGGAGAGATAAAGAACAATGAATGAAAGATAGGCAAAAAAGTATCGATGATAAAGGGAACAAGCCATTGTAAGCAGTGTGTGGTGTGAAAATGAGAAGCTAGTGCGACTAGGGTGGGGGAGAGAGAGTGAGATAGAGAGAGAGGGAATGCCAGGGCCCGAGGGCTGAGGGAGAGGTGGGGAGGGGAGGAGACAGCAAGGGTTAACAGAATTGAGAAAATTCAATGTTCAAGCGGAATATGAGGTGCTGTTCCACCAACTTGCGGTGTTGCTCACTCTGGCCGTGGAGGAGGCCCAGGACCGAGAGGTCGGATACGGAATGGGAGGGGGAGTTGAAGTGCTGAGCCACCGGGAGGTCGGCTTGGTTATTGCGGACCGAGCGAAGGTGTTCGGCGAAACGATCGCCAAGCCTCCGCTTGGTCTCACCGATATAGATCATCTGGCATCTGGAGCAGCGGATGCAGTAGATGAGGTTGGAGGAGGTGTAGGTGAACCTCTGTCAGACCTGGAAGGACTGCTTGGGTCCCTGAAAGGAGTGGAGGGGGGAGGTGAAGGGACAAGTGTAGCATTTCTTGCGGTTGTAAGGGAAAGTGCCCGGAGAAGGGGTAGAGCGAGAGGGAAGGGAAGAATTGACAAGGGAGTTGCGGAGGGAGCGGTCTTTGCGGAAGGCAGACGGGGGGGAGATGGGATGATGTGGCGAGTGGAGGGGTCACGTTGGAGGTGGCGAAACTGGCGGAAGACTATGTGTTGTATTTGCCGGCTGGTGGGGTGAAAGGTGAGGACCAGGGGGACTCTGCCCTTGTTGCGAGTGGGGGAATGGGGAAAGAGGGTATCATAAACTTGTCCCTCCCCAATCATTCCTTCTTCTCCCTGCTCCCAGCCTGCAGAAGGTATAGAAACTTGAAAGTGCACACCACCAGACTCAGAAACAACTTATTCCCCTCTGTAATCAGGCTTCTGAACAGTCATTTCTTAATATAGGGTGCTGTATGATTCACTTCTACGCCATTGAGGACATTGGACTTTGTCTAAAGTACTGATATGCTCAATGTGCTACAAAGCCGAGTACAATCATCTGGAGTACACAAAAAGCTGGAGAAACTCAGCGGGTGCAGCAGCATCTAAGGAGCGAAGGAGATAGGCGACGTTTCGGGTCGAGACCCTTCTTCAGTCTGAAGAAGGGTCTCGACCCGAAACGTCGCCTATCTCCTTCGCTCCTTAGATGCTGCTGCACCCGCTGAGTTTCTCCAGCTTTTTGTGTACCCTCGATTCTCCAGCATCTGCAGTTCCTTCTTTAAAACTACAATCATCTGGAGTCGGTATCTTCCCCTTTTACTCCGTCTGATTGTATCTTGTTTAGTTTGTCTGATCTGTTTGGATAGCATGCAAAACAAAGCTTTTCACTGCACCTCAGTACAAATGACAATAATAAACCTAAACCTAAAATCAGTCTTTAATCCAATTTTTAAAGATCTATAATATCCTTTATACATGACACAGAATCAGAACTGTAAAATATTTCCTTGGATGAGATAACTGAAAGTATTCCAGATAGCTTATTTTGGTCCTTGAGTCTAAAGCATATTATTTTGTGAATATTTGTGGGAAATGTATTGAGAGGAAAGTACAACACAGACGTTTGTCTGGCACACTCTATTAAAGAAAAATAACTCACATTTGATCCTCTTGGATACTACCAATCAGTGCAAAACTAAGAAGGGAAACACTTTCTACAATGTATTTGATTATATTAAAGTGTTGAATGGACTGTGTATTAGATCAAACAATCACTATTATGATATTACTTGTTGGTTTTTAATACTGCACATAGATAAGGAACCTTCCCACAGTCTCTCTGCTTGAATTAATTCACACAGAATTAGCTCTCCTTACCTCCTTGGTTAATGCTGACTCACTGTTTCTTTTGTTAGAGGCCCTATGATTACTTCAGAGGACAAGATGATCCCTTGTTTTTGCAATAGGTTCATATGAAACAAATGGGAGCACATATGCAAAATCACCACTGAGAATGAATTCACCATTCTTTTCATGGGAAATACTGATATTTGGTCAGTTTCAGTGTGTATGAGGGTTGGAGATGGAAGCAAGTACAGTCTGGTGTAATTCCTAATGGCTAGTGCAAAATGGTCACGGATGGGAGGAGCTGTAATACATGGTTGGCTGACTTCATGAAATAGTAATCGGATGATAATTACAAAGATCAAAGAGTTGTGTAATCATTCTGTGAGGAACAAAATTGAAAAAGCTGCTTTTAACCCAATGAAGACCAATGCACAAGGACACATTTTCCTCAATAATCATCATTGGAACAGGAATCTTGGAAATAAAAGGTACAAAGGGCTGGGACTAGAATGAAACCTAGTTAAGAAGAGTATTGCCCAATAGAAACTGTGGATTAATCACACATGTAGTGGTAGAAGTACAGAAGACACTTACATACTGGAATTAGTAATCAGGAAAATGCTGGAATCCATTATTTAGGAAATGATTAGAGAGCACTTGAAAAATAACAATTGGAATGGGGATAGTGAACAACGATTTATGAAAGCAAAATTATATTTTACAAACTTTTTGCAATGTTTACGGTTGTACCTAGCAAGGGTAAACCAGACATATTGTGTATTTGGACTTTCAGAAGGCCATTGATAAGGTGCCACATACATTATTAAACACATTTCATAATGCACAGTACTAGGGGTAATATATTGGCAAGGATGGTGGATTGGTTAAGGGATTAAAAGGAGAGAAAAGCAATAAACAAATCACTTTCAAGTTGGGAGACTGTGGCCACTTAAATGCCACATAGTTTTTGGTGTTGGACTTCTACTAGTTCATATACTATATCAATAATTATATAAGGCAATACGTGTAATGTAACCATGTTTGCAGATCATATTAATCTTGATGGCAGATTAGATTTGAGAGAGAATGCTGAGAAAGTTCAGATGGATATATGGTTAGACAAAGTGAATAGGCAAGTATGCAGCAGATGGAATATAACTCAGAAAATTGTAAAATCATCCACTTTAGTTAAAAAAAAGGACATTTAAATGGTCTGAGATTGAAATCTGCGGGTTTTCGGAAAAAACGGATATCCTTATCACTAAAAGTTAACTTGCTGTTGGCAAGTAATGAGGACGGCAAATGATATCTTGGCCTTCACTGCTGGAGATTTGAGTGTAAAATTGGAGATGCTTTGTTCCAATTATATAGAACCCTAATGAGATCACATCCAGAATATTGTATAAAGGTCAGGTCTCCTGATTTATGGAAGGATTCACTGCCAGGGTGAAGCCCAACCCAAACAAGATGAACCCAAGTAGTGTACAATGCAATGGCATGAACAATTAATATTTCAATTTTTTGAGATCCTTGCCCTTGGGGTGATTTCCCCTCTCTCTCTCTTTTCAATTACTCCCCATGACTCCTATGTTTTGTGCCCTTACCCAGTCACCAACCAGCCCCACCTGCCCTCCCCCCTCCTCTCCCTGCTCTCCGTCACCAATTTTCATCCCGCACCTCCTCCTGGTTTCTTCCACATACACATTTCCATTACCCCCACTACTATCTAGCTCTGGTTCCATTTACCCTTCACCTCTGCCTTCATGATTCCCATTACCACCTTTCATACCAGATTCTAGCACTGGTAGCCTTTGTGCTCCTGCTCATCACCTTCCAGCAGTGTCTCCACCCTAACCCACCTGTCCCGACACCTAGCTCCATCAGCCTCTTTTTTACTTTTATTTCTTTTTTTTCTTCTCTCCATCGCCAGCCATCATCTAAATGCCACTGCCTCCCAACTGCACCCCTCCTTCTCCCTTACCTGTCGCCATATGCCCATCATCCTTCACCCCTCCTGGGTCGACCATTTGTTTCTGTTTCACCACTCCCCCTTCCTTCTTTATACTAGCTTTGTCTCACTCTCACTCCTGATCAAGGTTTCAAACCATAATGTCAACTATTCCTTTCCATCCACAGATGCTGTTCGGCCCACTGGGTTCCTGTAGATTATATTTTGCTACAAATTCCATTATCGGCAGTCTCTTGTGTCGCTGATCATTTTCACTATCTGTCACCTTATACACTTAATCTCATACACTTAATCTTATACACTTTAATTAAAATGTTCCCTAAGCCTTCTTTGTTACAAAGGAGAACAGTGCAAATCTAGCCAATCAAAGCTGTGGTTCTCCAGTCCCAGTGATATGCTCATTGCCCTCAACTGAACCCTCTCTGGGCTATCTCATCCTTCCTGCAATGTTGTGGCTGGAACTAAGTGGCTGATAGATTAAGTAACGCTAATTTAGAAGGACTCAGAATGAACTTGAATCATACCTTGAGGGCTTCATATTAATTTTCCAATTATATAAACAGCTGATGGTATGATAAGGGTGAGAGGATAGTATTTAATGACTATAGCATTAGCGTTATATATACAATGCAGGAAATTTGCTTCAGTGAGAAAATTAGGTGAAAATCATTTCCCCAGTTTGTAATCTTTAATATGCTGCTCTCACTTTTGAAGTTTCACACAGTCAGCTCAGTCTATACTGGTTTCAGTGAGAAATGTCAGAGTCAGTGCAGTAACAGCTGCCAGTTCCTTGCAATTCTGACACTAATGCATTTTGTCTTTCTTACACTGAGATTTATGCAATGCAACAGCTGCCAGAATGAACACATCAAAGATGAGAAGTTTCCAAAAGAGAATCTGGATATTTTTGACAACTAAACATACTTAAATGTTTTAAAAACAAAATAAACAACCTACAGTCACCGATTTTTGTTTAAAGTACTGGGAAACTGCTGCAAATATTCAGCAGATCAGGCAGCATCTATGGAGTATGGAAAAGAGATGATGTTGAAAGTTGACGACCTCCTTTAAAACTGGTTAGAAATTAGAAAGGCACATTTACATTTTTGAGCAGGTAAAAGAATGGTGAGAATAGAGAGGTTCTACGATAGGGTGGTGACCCAGGGTAAACTGATAGCATGGATTGATGTGGACTGGGAGAGGGGAGTGAAGGTTTGTTAATGGGTGCTACCAGATAGATGTTGCAGCTGATTTGTCTGGTGGAGGTGTAAAGGGAAAACAGATGGTGAAAAAAACTGGAAATATGATATGCAGACCATAGCAGTTGCATAGCAGTAGCATAGCAGTTATCTGAAGTAAAAGAGAATGCTGAGTCAGGCAACATCTGTGAAGAGAAGAACTGAGCTACATTACATCTGGTGGAGAGTTAAAAGCAAAGTAAATTGCAGATGCTGGCAATCTGACACAAAAATAGAAAATGCCGGGAACACTCGACTGACAAGGCAGCATCCGTGGAAAGAGAAAATGAGCAATGCCCAAGGCCAAAAACCACCACCAAGAGAGGTCATTGACTTGCCCATTGCCCCACAGAACACTGTCTAACTTGCTAAGCATCTCCCACATCCACTAACGGCCACATCTGGCACGTGTTGCAAAGTTATCTAAATATGTTGAAATTACTGTTGCGCTCCAAGACCGGGAGAATGCTGTGGCGGAAGATGAAATAGAAGCTGCTACTTGAGGTTACATTGGAACAGAGTAACAAGCCAATGGCCAGTGGGAGTGGGATGGAGAATTAAAGCTGTTGGCAACTAATTGAAAGCTTGCGATGATGATTGCGGAATTAACAGAGGTATTCTACAAGTAATCAACCAATCTATGTTTGCTTTCTGGACTGTATAGAAACAAACAATACATGAATTGAAAGAGGGGAAAATGAATCGCTGCTTCACCTAGAAGGATTATTTGGGTCCCTGATTACTGGGAAAGGTAGAGATAAAAGGGTAAGTATTACAACTTCTGCAGTTGCATAGAAGGATCCATGAGAAGGCGCATGGGTGGACATAAAGGAGGACCTGTAATCCTTGGCTTCTCATCTAACCAGTTTGCTGGTAATGGCAACAATATCATGAAGCCAATTGGGTTTGTATTGTTGTGCAGCACAGTAGCGCAGACCCAGGTTCAATCCTGACTACGGGTGTGTCTGTGCAGAGTTTGTATGTTCTCCCTGAGAACTGTGGGCTTTCTCTGATTTCCTCTCACATTCCAAAGATATGCAAGTTTGTAGATAATGGGCTTCTGTAAATTGGCCCTTGTGTGTAGCATGCAAAAGTGCAATAACATAGAACTAGTGCACAGCTAACTGCCTCCTACCAAGGTGAAAGAAAGTCTAACCAAATATACATGCAGATATACTGTAGACCTGATTGTCACTGTGTGACCACCTCACAAGAAATGCAGGGATCAGCCAGTGATCTGCTTCAATCTAAATCAAATCCTTGCCTCCATTATTTGGAAGGGACTGTGGAACGCCCTCCACACGTTCAAAGACTCATCACCACCTTACATTTCGTCCACACTAGCAAGCAACCCTTGACATAAATCAATGGGCCTGCAAGAAAACCAACCTTTGGGAAGATCATATAGTACATAGAAGGGTACAGCACCAGAATGGGCCATTTGGCCTACAATATCTGTGCTGATCATACCAAACTAAACTAATCTCCTCTGCCTGCACATTATCCTTGCCCTTCCATTCCCTGCATATTCATGTGCCTTTTTAAAAGCATCTCAAACAAAATCTGCTTCCACCACCACCACTGGCAGTGTGATCTAGGCACCTCTCTCTCTTTTTTTTAATTTGCCCCACACTTCTTTAAAGTTTAAAGTCAGAGGGGGAAAACTATGCCTTCTAGTTTTTGACTTTTCCCCCTGGTAAAAAGGCTCAGACTGTCTATTCTCTCGGTGTCTCTCATAATTTCTTATACTTCTACGAGGTCTCCCCTAAACCTTGATGACCAAGAGTAAACATTCTAAATATGTCCAATCTCTCCTTCTAGCTAATATCCTCTAATCAACTCAGCATTCTGGTTAACCTTTTTTGTACCCTCTCCAAAGCCTTCCCCCCTGTGCACAACTCCACCAATTCGGGTATCATCTGCAAATGTACTAATCAACTCATCTACATTTAGGTCCACATCATTTATATATACCAAAAACAATAGAGGTCCCAGCGCTAATCATGGCAGAACACCACCTCAGGGATGCTGCCTGACCTGATGGGTTATTCCAGCACATTATGTCATTTTTTGTAAAGCAGTATCTGCAGATCCTTGTATCACCCTGCAGAACACCACTGGTCACAGACCTCCAGCCACAGTTACACCCGTCCACTTCTGCCCTTTGTCCTCTATGGGTAAACCATTTCTGAATCCAAATTTCAAATCACGATACATCCCAAGCATCTTAATCTTCTGGATCACACTATCATAATGGACTTTATAAAATGCGTCACAAATCCACACTGACAACATTGTAACATAATCGATCACCCTAGTCATATCCTCAAAAACTAATTCAAGTTAGTAAGACAAGGCCTGCCATGGAGAAAGTCACGCTGACTGTCCCCAATTATCCGATTCTCTTCCAAATATGAGTAAATCCTATTCCCAAGAATTCTGTCTAATAGCTTCCGTACCACTGATGCAAGACTCATTGACCTATAGCCTCCCTAAACCTAAACAAAGGAGCAACATTGCTTATTCTCCATTCCAACGGGACCTCACTTGTGACTTGAGTGAATACACGGATCTTTGTCAAAGTTCCTAAAATTTCTTCTCTTGCCTCTCTCAATAACCTGGGATAGATACAATTAGGCCCTGGGGATTTAACCATCTTAATGTTTTTCCAGAGACTCAACAAAACCTCCTCCTTGATCTCAAACTGTGCTAGCATATTAGTATATCCCACACTGATCTCACTAATTTCCACTAGTGGGAGAGTCTAGGACCAGAGGGCACAACCTCAGTATAAAATGCACCTTTAGAAAGGAGATGAAGAGGAAGTTCTTTAGCAAGAAATTGGTATATCTGTGGCATTCATTGTCACAGACAGCTGTTGTAGCCAAGTCTGAGGATATTTTTTAAATAGAGATTGACAAGTTCTTGATTAATAAAGGTGTCAAAGATTATGGGGAGAAGGCAGGCAAAGGAATTGAGAGGGAAAGATAGATCAGCCATGATTGAATTACAGAGTAGACTACAGTAGATAAGCCAAATAGCTTAATTCTACTCCTATGTCTTATGAACTTATGAACACTATCCTCCATGGCCTTCCCCTAAGTGAATGCAGATGTAAAGCACTCATTTAGTGCCCCAATGATATACTTGTATCTATATGATTAGTTAACATGTAGGTAGCTGTTTTTTTGCATTGGAGTTATTTATTGTCGTTAGCGCAAGTTGGTATATTTAGTTAGATAGTTAATAATACTTTAGCTTTGGGCTTGGTTTTCTTAGTTGAGTGCTTATCCTGGAGTTATAGCACCAGTACTTTGTGTTTTAATTGTAATTTATCATCTACATCCTCTGACTCCAAGCATATATTCCCTCCTTTATGCTTGCATGATCCTTTCTTCCCCTTATTACCCTATAAATTAGATGAAATGAAATGTCTGTGCGACCTGCACACCTCTTTCGCACAACTCTAATCTTATTGCTGAAAGGTTAAATAATCTTTTTTAAAGTTATAATAAGAAGTTCCCATGGAGTTCAACATTTTTACTCCAAAAAAGCAGAATAAGAAAATTTGTACAAACCCTCTTTGCAGAATATTGGCCAACATTTTATTTTATAGAACAGATAAAACATTAATGTTGATGAAAGCCAATTGCAAGATTCTTCCTGACAATAAAAAGGTGATAATTTTGCGGTAATTTGAAAATTATAGTAACTTGAAAATTAAATAATTTTAAAAAGTGAGCATTTGCTGAATAATAAAGATTTATTGTTCACGCAGACCAAATTAAGATAGAATAACGAGTAGGAAAGAACTGCAGATGCTGGTTTAAATCGAAGATTGACACAAAAAGCCGGAGCAACTCAGCGGGACAGGCAGCATCTCTGGAGAGAAGGAATTGGTGACGCTTTGGGTCGTGACCCCTCCTCAGAATATTATTTTAAATATTCAAGGAAGTGAGTGAGAAAACAAATAAGGAAAGATAGTAGTCAAAAAAGGAGAGAATGATGAACTTGAAAATTAAAGAATATTTAGTTTATGAACCATAAATTGAAATGATTGAGTGGGTGCTTCAGATGATTATCCAGCAATCAAAATATCGTAAGGATTAATGACCATAGATTTAAAAGTGATTCAAATGTACCAGGTAACTAAATTAGAGGGCTAAATCTATCCAGGGCGTTAGTGTGTTTCAAGAAAATATTTAACAATGTGCCAAATTTGCCATATATCTCACAGCTCCAGCAACACAGGTTCAATCCTGACCTCCAGCGCTGCTTGTGTAAAGTTTGCATGTTCTCTTTGTGACTGCATGGATTTTCCTTTGAGTGTTCTAGTTTCCTCCATTATCCTAAAATTGTTTTAGGTGAATTTGCTGCTATAAATTTCCACACATAGGAGAATTTGGATGAGGAAGCTTGATAACGAGAGAGTAGATTACAAGGAGGTAAATGGGGGCATCTGAAAGATGAGATTTCTCTGAGAACTAGCACAGGTTTTGTGGAGCGAATGGTCTTTTATTTTATAAGAAATTTGAAAGCATTTGAAGCTTTTGACGAATCATTTTATAGCCAACTAATTTCAAAGTTAATCTGACAATAAACATTTTAAAAATTCCTTCTTGGAAAACAGTGTTCAATGAATTCAATGCATTCAACGATTTTACTTCTCATGTTCTTAGTAAATCAAACAGAGAAGAATATTTCAATAAGAATACAAAGTTTTTTTATATTAACCTAATGGCCAGCAAGGTGAAAAGCCTATAAAAAGATTGTTTCTAAAATCTGATGTCATTGACAACAGGATTAAAACAGTTAAGGCAACAAAACTGTAATCTTCTTAGTTTCCAGCTACATCAACATCTACTGTATATTATTTATACAAAATCACTTTTTTGTCAAAGAGTAAGGAATCTGCATGCATCATATTTCATTAAAATGGTCTATGATTAAATTGGGGGAAACACACGCAGAGGGAATTAGAGTAGAAAAATAATTAATGAAGAAACATGAAAAAAGTTCACATTCAAAGGTAAAAGAATTGGGTGGTTTTTGATAAATTCAATAAAATATCCAATTGTTTTGAAAGTTACTGAAAACAGGGATAAGTAAATAAAACAACTTGACTATAAATCTTATTAGAAAAGCTAATTTCTTAGAGTTGGAGCATACAGTGTACCTCTGCAATCTATTTTCTTACTTGCACTGGATTTGACAAATGAGGATTCTAGAAAGTTATAACGAATAAGCCATCACATCTACTTTACTTGTATCGGAAAATAAGATATTGAAAGGATATTTCATTGGGATATTTAAAATGTTGCGAGAGAAATGACAGAAGACTATTTAACACAATTTAAAGGGATCGAGAACAAAGAACACAATGAAATACGGACGTATGAAATAGAAATAAAAAGTCGGCTCAAGCTTGCTTTGTCATTGATAAAGAACAAGACTGATCCTTTACCTCAACACCATTTCCCTGTACTAATCACATTCCCCATATCTTCCTTTACATTGAAAAAACAATTGATCTCCGCTTTGAATATACTCAGCAAGTGATCATCTACAGATTCTCTAGTTTATGAGTAAAGGAATTTCTCTTCAAATTTGTCATGAATGGCCAAACAAATATTTGCTCTGAGACTATGACTCTTGGAGGGGAAACATCATCTCAGCATCATTTCTATGAGATCATCTCTTCTCCCTGTGCACCTTTGAAAGTTTGGGGGCTCTCTGCTTGACCTCTCCTTATAAATCAATCCCCTACCCCCCCAACTGGAGCCAAACTGGTGACCTTTCATTACACTTTCCTATTGCAATTACATCTTTGATTTTACTTTTGCACCATATTCTAAGTCTCACCAGGTCACCAGGCAAAGACGACTTTAGTCGTTTACTCAAATCATGTTGCAATAGGGCCAATGTATAATTATTTTCTTAAATACTTGTTTTCTCTCCACATTAACTCGATTTATATGATTATTTTGAATACCATCATCCGTGAACACATTATTTAAAAATTTGATTTTTATTTTTTAAAACAACGTTGATGACTTCTTGATTTTCCATATAATTTCCCATCTGTCATGTCCTTGCTCTTTCACTCATCGCTTTAAAAACTCCTCACTATGTCCTCAAAAGTCAGAACTGCCACCCAGACGTACAGAGCATTCTTGGTGCCCTCATCCAGCACAGAGCCAAACACCATTCAGTGCAGCCACAATCTCCTAACCCCAAAATAGCTGATTCTGCCTTCTGCCTGTTAACCATTCCTCAGTCCATACCAGAATATCACTTTATTCCGCTTAATAACTGCTTATGTGGCACCTTATAAATACCTCCTGAAGGACCAAATACACTACTGTAGAAACAAGCAACTGTATATGCTGGTTAATGCACAGAAGGACATAAGTGCTGGAGAAACTGAGTCAGTCAGGCCGCATCCCCGAAGAACATGAATAGGTGACGCTTCAGGTTGTGACCCTTCTTCAGTCTGAGTTACTCCAGCACCGTATGTGCTTCTGTATATTTCCATACAACTGTTGAGTTGTTAATTTAAAATTAATGCTCAAGTTAGTGTATGGATAAATATTTTTCTCATTGATTATTTGAAGCGTGTAACATACAGAATCCCATAAGTAAATAATGAAATCCTTCAAAACTAAACTTAATAAATTATTTGTTGGTACAATGGGAAGGTTCCTGTTGAAAAGCTATTGACTAGCCTTAAACAACAGAGAAAAGTGCACATACAGACAACATAGAATTCCCGATATTCTTTGTGATTCATAAAAGAAATGTTGATGTAACTATTTATGCCTATATCCACACCTCATGAATTAAGTTAAAAAATTCTCCAGTATAGTCTTGTATGGAAGTGGAAGATGACTAGCGGAGGAGGGGACTGCAGATGATGGCTTAAACCGAGGACAGACACCAAAAGCTGGAGTAACTCAGCAGGACAGGCAGCATCACTGGAGAGAATGAATGAGTGATGTTTCGGGGCAACTTTCTATCTCGCCTATAATGCATTGAATAAACCTGTTTAAAAGCAAAAATTGGCACAAAGTGCTGAAGTAATGCAGCACATTTGGCAGCATCCCTGGAGAACATAGATAGGTGATGTTTTGGTTCGGGAAGAAGGGTCCTAATCCTAACCAAGTTCTCCAGAGATACTGTGTCACTCCAGTGTTTTTCTTTTGTAAACCAGCATCTGTAATTTCTCGTTTCTACATTAAAAGCATAATCTCATTCTCAATTGATAAATTCAAAATATGATGCCCCCGCTGCAATTTTCAAGATTTCAATATCAAGCAAAGGAGTGCTCCGAGTTCAAACAACTTGCCAACTGTAAGTGAAATGTCACATTACACACAGCCAGTGTGGTGCAATGTGAAGCTAGCCTCTGCTCCTTAGATGCTGCTGCACCCGCTGAGTTCCTCCAGCCTTTTGTGTACCCTCTGAGATTAGAAGCCCAGGCAATGGCTTTCTGTAAGTGTAAACCACATTGCAGGAAGAATTGTTGTGGGTCCTTTTAATTTCACACTCTCTGAACCATGAAAGCATCTGCATTTCCTCTTCCAGTCCTGCACAACTCCAGACAGCAGGCACTGAATTGAATCATTGCCTTTTCATTGCTCATGGTTTTCGACAATGGTTGGATAACAGGTACAAGATAAAATCTGCCAAACTGCTACTGGTTTTACTGGAATACTTTTGTCATTTCCATGCTATTTTTCCAAAGATAGGGTTGACTAAAATTAGAATTTAAAGGAAAGGCTGAAAGTCGTTACGTTAAATGTCAGTAATGGCCCCTTTTGAGAAGAATGAAGAGTATTTTATTGCATTGTTGCCACATGCAACTGCAAATAGCTTTGGTATTTCAATTCAAATGTGTCCCTTAAATACTATCATTTTTCAGAATGGTCCTGAGACAGAGCAAAATTGTTAACTTCCTATCACAAAGTATGGAATCATTAAAACATTCTGTACCAGAGAACACAACGCCATGCATTTCAAGATAAGAGATTTGTAAATGTGTTGTAGGAGTTTTTTAGTAATTTTATTTCCTTTAATTGTTGAAATTATTTAATTTGTTCAAGATTATTGGATTAGAATATTCTTGATTGTCAGCAGGGTTGGGATAAATTAATGTTGTCAGTTTTGATCAATACAATATGTTCTACTCTGCCTACTCTCACCCAACTTTATTCCTCACCCATTCCTTCTGTCCCTCACCTGACCACTCCATCCCTCCCACCACAGTTTCCAATTGCCCACCCAACCTCGCTTATTTGTTCCTATACGCCACCTTCCATTCCCATCAAATTCCATCATCATAGTTACCTCCATCAATCATGTCCCAGCCTTAGTTGTAATTTTAACCCCTCTCTCCCCCACCTGAGCCTTCCACAAGGCCACCCCTCCTTACCTGGATCTACCTATTTCGTGCCAGCTCTTGTCCTAGCACCTCACATGAGTTATTGCTGGCTATCTTCCCTCTACTCTTTCAATCCAGCAGCAGAAGGGTCCTGCCTACATGTCGACTGTCCACTTCTCTGCACTGAGTTCCACCAGCATTTGTTCTAGATTCCAACATCTGTAATCGTTTGCATCACCATTAGATGTTTCTGATTCTTACAAATAAGCATCCCATCTCCAATAACGTTAAAGCATTATACTGTTTAAGGCCCCATTGCTGCAAAAGATCTCACTGAGAGAGAATGATTGAGTTTCTACTGGAGGAATCATTGGGGAAGCTTACAATTTGTAATCGGTCAGCATTTGATGGTGTTTGCATGACTTAGCCTCAGCAGGCATAGTTTAACATATAGCTTCACTTGAATCTGTAACTAACTTTAGCAGAAAAGCTAAGTATCAAGTTCCAAATCAAAACAACGATTAAAAACAAATCTATTACAAGACCTGGATGACCCATTTCTCAGTTAGTTTACAGGGTAGCTCTTAACTCTTCACAGATTAACTGTGACAGCACTTTGCTCAATGTTTTTATCTCAGATGTCTAGGATCTGCAGTTATTTTGCTTTACAACTATTCATTAGTGCATGTGTTTAACAGTATTTGTACTAAATGATTAAACTAAAGATGTGAATCTCTTTAATCTACAGCAAGCATACCAATGCCTCTATTTTCTAGAAGGTTTGGAAGTTCAGCATGTTCCCAATAACCCTCAACAACTTCTACAGATGTGCTTTAGAAAGTATCTTATCGAGATGCATCAGAGCCGATGATGATTCAAGACCACACAAAATTGTACTTGTGGACATAGCCCAGACCATCACATAAACCAGCTTTAAATTGGTTACATTACTTACTAACCGATGTAGTGCTTTATTAATTTAAGCTCCGCCTACTACTACACCATTCATATTATCGCAACAAGACATGTGTTGTTAGTTGGTGGTGCTGCTGTGTGTTGTATACGTTACTCAATAAATACTGTTGTACCAGATCCGTATTTGTGATTTACTCAACATGGTGTCAGATGTGTTCAACCCACTGCGTTTAAGTATATTGGTTTTTATTTATGTTCCAGTGTTTTATTTCACCCATTTTGTTCCATATCTCATGCTTGCTATGGCCAATTCATTCCGTAAACCTGATCCTCTGATTTATGACTCAGACCTCGCTGAACGTTGGTTAATTTTCGAGCGCGACTTTTACATTCACACACCCTGCACGGGAGACCCGACTTTTTCCCTGTCGGGTCTCCGTTGTCGTTGGGGCCTAGTACGTGGAGCGGCCTCCGACCGGGACGACCTGGGGGCTGCAGTCACGGAGCCTGCGGAGCTGCGGACTTACCCTCGTGGGGCTGGCCGGCCTCAGAGCGTGGGAGCGGTGGTGGATCGCCGCTGCGGCCCGACTCTGGAGCTCCAGCTCCAGCTTACAGTCCGTGGACTGTCGGGATATCGGGAGCTCGTGGGTCCGGGTGGGAGACCGCTCTCCGGAGCTCCCGCAACACAATTTCTCCAGCCCGTGTCGTGGGGTTGGAACGATCCGGTGCGGGGCCATACATCGCCCGGCGCGACTTTAATGGCCGCGGGACATTCCAGCGCCCACCGGGGACTCCAACTTTGTGACTTTTGGGCCTAGAGCGGGGCCGTACATCACCCGGCGCGGCCTCAATGGCCGTGGGACTTAACACCGCCGCCTGGGGCTTCGACATCGGGAGAGAAGTGGTGCGGTGGAGAGAGAAGAACTTTGCCTTCCATCACAGTGAGGAGGAGAGTCACACTGATGGATGTTTGTGTGAATTGAATTGTTTGTGTGTTTTTTTTAATGAATTGCTCTGTTTGTATGGCTTGTAGAAACATAATTTCATTCGAGCCTCTCTGAGGTTTCGAATGACAAGTAATAAAATCAATTAATCTGCTCCCAGGATGAGGTGTTCCACACCAGGGCATCGCAAATGTTCTCATTCTTCAGGGAACGGGTGTGCCCCTCCCCTACTATAGATGAGGCTCACACCAGGGTCTCCTCCATACCCCGTAACACTGCTCTCTCCCCCCACTCACAACAAGGGCAGAGTCCCCAAAGTCCTCACCTTTCACCCCACTAGCCGGCACATACCACAAATAGTCCTCCGTCAGTTTCGCCACCTCCAATGTGACCCCACCACTCGCCACATCTTCCCATGTTCCCCCCTGTCTGCCTTCGGCAAAGACCGCTCCCTCCATAACTCGCTTGTCAATTCTTCCTTTCCCTCCCGCTCCACCCCTTCCCCGGGCACTTTCCCTTGCAACTACAAGAGATGCTACACTTATCGCTTTACCTCCCCCCTCGACTCCATTCAAGGACCCAAGCAGTCGTTCCAGGTGCGACAGAGGTTCACCTGCACCTCCTCCAACCTCATCTATTGCATCCGCCACTCTAGATATCAGCTGATCTATATCGGTGAGACCACGCGGAGGCTTGGCGATCCTTTCGCCGAACACCTCCGCTCGGTCCACATTAACCAACCTGACCTGGCTCAGCACTTCAACTCCCCCTCCCATTCCATATCCGACCTCTCTGTCCTGGGCCTCCTCCATGGCCAGAGTGAGCAGCACCGGAAATTGGAGGAACAGCACCTCATATTCCGCTTGGGGAGTCTGCATCCTGGTGGCATGAACATTGATTTCTCACAATTCTATTAACCCTTGCTGTCTCCTCCTCTTCCTACCTCTCCCTCAGCCCTCGGGCTCCTCCTCCTTTTTCCTTTCTTCTCCCCACCTCCCCTCACCCCCTATCAGTCTGAAGAAGGGTTTCGGCCTGAAACATTGCCTATTTCCTTCGCTCCATAGATGCTGCCGCACCCGCTGAGTTTCCCCAGCATTTTTGTGTACCTCCTTATTCTTAAACTGTGGCCCCTGGTTCTAGACCCACCACATCAGGAACATGTTTCCTGCCTCTAGAGTGTCCAAACCCTTAACAATCTTATATGTTTCAATGAGATCCCCTCTCATCCTTCTAAACTCCAGAGTGTACAAGCCCAGCTGCTCCATTCTAGAAACATAGAAACATAGAAAATAGGTGCAGGAGGAGGCCATTCGGCCCTTCGAGCCAGCACTGCCATTCATTGTGATCATGGCTGATCATTCCCTATCAATAACCCGTGCCTGCTTTCTCCCCATATCCCTTGACTCCACTAGCCCCTAAAGCTCTATCCAACTCTCTCTTAAATTCATCCAGTGACTTGGCCTCCACTGCCCTCTGTGGCAGGGAATTCCATAAATGTACAACTCTCTGGGTGAAAAAGTTTTTTCCCACCTCAGTCTTAAATGACCTCCCCTTTATTCTAAGACTGTGGCCCCTGGTTCTGGACTCGCCCCACATTGGGAACATTTTTCCTGCATCTAGCTTGTCCAGTCCTTTTATAATTTTATATGTTTCTATAAGATCCCCCTCATCCTTCTAAACTCCAGTGAATACAAGCCTAGTCTTCTCAATCTTTCCTCATGTGACAGTCCCGCCATCCCAGGGATCAATCTCGTGAACCTACGCTGCACTGCCTCAATCACAAGGATGTCCTTCCTGAAATTAGGAGACCAAAACTGTGCACAATACTCCAGATGTGGTCTCACCAGAGCCCTATACAACTGCAGAAGAATCTCTTTACTCCTATACTGAAATCATCTTGTTATGAAGGCCAACATTCCATTAGCTTTCTTCACTGCCTGCTGTACCTGTAAGCCAACTTTCAGTGACTGGTGTACAAGGATGCCCAGGTCTTGCTGCCTCTCCGCCTTACCTAACCTAACCCCATTGAGATAATAATCTGCCCCCTTATTTTTGCTGCCAAAGTGGATAACCTCACATTTATCTATAATATACTGCATCTGCCACGCATCTGCCCACTCACTCAACTGTCCAGGTCACCGTGCAACCTCCTAACATCCTCTTCACAGTTCACACTGCCACCCAGCTTTGTGTCATCCGCAAACTTGCTAGTGTTGCTCCTAATTCCCTCTTCCAAATCATTAATATATATGGTAAAGAGTTACGGCCCCAACACCGAGCCTTGTGGCACTCCACTCGCCACTGCCTGCCATTCTGAAAAGGACCCGTTCACTCCTACTATTTGCTTCTGGTCTGCCAACCAATTTTCTATCCATGTCAACACCCTACCCCCAATACCATGTGCTCTAATTTTAGTCACCAGTCTCCCGTGCGGGACCTTATCAAAGGCTTTCTGAAAGTCTAGATACACTACATCCACTGGCACCCTTTCATCCATTTTACTTGTCACATCCTCAAAAAATTCCAGAAGATTAGTCAAGCATGATTTCCCTTTCATAAATCATAAATGTTGACTTGGACTAATCCTTTTACTGCTATCCAAATGCCCCATTATTAACTCTTTAATAATTGACTCCAGCATCATTCCCACCACCGAAGTCAGGCTAACTGCTCTGTAATTCCCCGTTTTCTCTCTCGCTCCTTTCTTGAAAAGTGGGATAACATTCGCTATCCTCCAATCCACAGGAACTGATCCTGAACCTATTGAACATTGGAAAATGATCACCATTGTGTCCACTATTTCTAGAGCCACCTCCTTGAGGACCCTGGGATGCAGACCATCAGGCCCAGGGGATTTATCATCCTTCAGTCCCATTAGCCTACCCAATACTATTTCTTGCCTAATGACAATTTCTTTCAGTTCCTCGACCCCCTTAGATCCTCTGTCCTCCAGTACATCTGGGAGATTGTTTGTGTCTTCCTCAGTGAAGACAGATCCGAAGTACGTATTCAACTCTTCTGCCATTTCTTTGTTGCCCATAATAATTTCACTCGTGTCTGCCTTCAAGGGACCCACATTTGACTTTGCTACTCTTTTTCCCTTAACATATCTAAAGAAGCTTTTACTGTCCTTCTTTATATTCCTGGCCAGCTTCCCTTCGTACTTCATCTTTTCAGCCCATATTGCCCGTTTTGTTTCCTTCTGCGCCCATATTTCTCTCAGCATATGACAGTCCTGCCATCCCGGGAATTAACCTTGTAAACCTATGTTGCACTCCCTCAATAGCAAGAATGTCCTTCCTCAAATTAGGGGACCAAAACTGCACACAATACTGCAGGTGTGGTCTCACTAGGGCTCTGTACAACTGCAGATGGACCTCTTTGCTCATATATTCGATTCCTCTTGTTATAAACATCAACATGCCATTCGCTTTCTTCACTACCTGCTGTACCTGCATGCTTACTTTCATAGACTGATGTACAAGGACCCCCAGATCCCATTGTCCTTCCCCTTTTCCCAATTTGACGCCATTTAGATAGTAATCTGCCTTCCTGTGTTTGCTACCAAAGTGGATAATCTCACATTTATCCGCATTAAACTTCATCTGCCATGCATCTGCCCTCTCCCCCAACCTGTCCAAGTCACGCTGCATTCTCAAAGCAACCTCATCACTGTTCACACTGCCACCTAGCTTTGTGTCATCTGCAAATTTGCTGATGTTACTTTAAATCCTTTTATCCAAATCATTGATGTATATTGTAAATAGCTGCGGTCCCAGCACAGAGCCTTGCGGCACCCTACTAGTCACTGCCTGCCATTCTGAAAGGGACCCTACTCTTTGTTAATCCCTACTCTTTCTTTCCTGTCTGCCAACCACTTCTCTATCCATGTCAGCATTCTACCCCCAATACCATGTGCCCTAATTTTGCCCACTAACCTCCTATGTGGCACCTTATCAAATGCTTTCTGAAATTCCAGGTACACTACATCCACTGGCTCTCCCTTGTCCAGTTTCCTAGTTACATCTTCAAAAAATTCCAGAAGATTAGTCAAGCATGATTTCCCCTTCGTAAATCTATGCTGACTCGGACCAATCCTGTTACTGCTATCCAAATGTTCGGCTATCTCATCTTTTATAATTGACTCCAGCATCTTCCCCATCACCGATGTCAGGCTAACTAGTCTATAATTCCCTGTTTTCTCTCACCCGCCTTTCTTGAAAAGTAGGATAACATTAGCTACCCTCCCACATGAACTGATCCTGAGTCTATAGAACATTGGAAAATTATCACCAATGCATTCACAATTTCCAGAGCCACTTCCTTAAGTACCCTTAAGTACTGGGATGCAGACCATCAAGCCCTGGGGATTTATCAGCCTTCAGTCCCATCAGTCTATCCAACACCATTTCCTGCCTATTGTGGATTCCCTTCAGTTCCTCCATCACCCCAGATCCTCTGGCCACTACTATAACAGGAAGATAGCTTGTGTCCTCCTTAGTGAAGACAGATCCAAGGTACCTGTTCAACTCATCTGCCATTTCCTTGCTCCCCATAATAAATTCACCTTTTTTGTCTTGAAGGGTCCAACTTTGGTCTTAACTAATTTTTTTCCTCTTCACATACCTAAAGAAACTTTTACTATCCTGCTTTATATTCTCATGACCTATATTCTTCGACCTTCCTCCTGCAGTTCTAGATCACAACAATCAGATTGTGATACCTGCTGAAACTTTGGACAACCCCGAAGTTCTGATCACCAAATTCACACAGTTACATGACCTTCGCGCTAACTCTGTACTGGAACGTGCTAAATTATTTGCTCGAAATCAGCTGCAAGGAGAACCTGTGGAGACTTATATCAGTACTCTAAAACATATTGCTGCACGACAGACTGGTGGGTGGAATCCTCAGTGACAAAGTACGTGATGAATTACTCCGTGATACTAAACCAACCCTGATTAGAGCTGAACATGCTTGTCGCATTGCTGAACTTACCGAGTCTCACACTAAATCAACGGGGCCAGGACCATATTCCTCATACCGAGTTGATGCTACCGACACCTCCTACTTCACCCAACGCTCACAGCCCAACACATCATCTCAACAATCTCACAGATTTATTGAGAAGTGTTCTAACTGTGGTTGGTCACACCACGCTGATTGCAAACTATGCCTTGCCTTTGGTAAATTATGGCACTTTTGAAAAATAATAAATAATTTCATTAAATGCTGTCGAGCCCGTGGGAACCATTCAGTTCCACGGCAGCCTGTGCACCTGTTAAAACATGAAGATTCTGATAACGAGTACTAGGAGTTATCAGCACCTCCTCCAAATACTCTCTCCGAGCCTGATGATAACAGACATAACATACACTCTCTGGTTGATTCCATTAATATGTGCCTCGACCCTGAAATTTCACTTTGTGTAAACAATACCATTACTCTTGCAAAGATAGACACTGGAGCTAAATGTAACGTCATGTCACTGTCCGAACTTACACGAGTCAAGAATGCCAAAAGTATTGTAAACACATCGGCAGGAGATATTTGAAGGCGTCTGAAAATGACCAGTAATGATGGTGTCGTACATCCCTACAGAATGCCTAAGTGACCTGGCAGAGCAAACAGCTGCAGATAACACTTTACATCTACTGTCTTCAGTGATCTGGCATGGCTAGCCGGATAAACAATATCATGCACCACTTCCTATTCGCCCTTAGTACCTGGTCCGCGCCGAACTGGTGCAGCAGGACGGTGTCGTAATCAAGGGTCACAAGGCAGTTATCCCAACTGCCCTACGGGACAAATATTTTGATGCCATCCACAGGGGTCACCCCAGCATGGAAACAACCATAAGCTGAGCAAAGAGCATGTTTTTATGTCCCGGAATGACCGAATTTGTGGGTGGGAAAGTCGAAGCCTGTGCTGTCTGCAACAGCCTGAGGCCACACCAACAGAAGCAGCCCCTGCTCTCACATCCTGCTCCTCCTCTGCCTTTGTCCATGGTTGCTACTGACATATTCGAGTGGCATGGCAAACAGTATCTGGTTCTCGTTGACTCGTATTCGGGCTGATTCAAAATCAACTTTCTCCAAAGCCCAACATCCGCTGCAGTAATCCAAAAGCTGGCGCACCATTTCGCCGCAGATGGTGCCCCCACGCCCCTTGACAGATAATGGCAGTCAGTTCACTAACCAGTGATTTTTGGTAAATCCAGCAAACCACTTACACCTCTCACCAGTGGCCAAGTAAGTAAGTAAGTAAGTAAGTAAGTAAGTTTATTGGTCGTATTCACACACAAGGAATTTGCCTTGGTGCTCTGCCCACAAGTAACAACATGACATACAGTGACAATTTTGAATGACTCAGAAAACATTAAACATTAATAATAATAAAACATTAATGATAAAACACCATTGATCAAGTATGTGAACCAACAAAATACCAGATCAAAAGGAGGCTACAGATTTTTGGCTGTTGAGTAGAGCAACTACTCATGGATAAAAGCTGTTTTTATGTCTTGCTGTGGCAGCTTTGAAAGTCCGGTGCCGCCTTCCAGAGGGAAGTGATTCAAAGAGTTTGTGGAGGTGCAATCGTTGGTGTAGAGAGAGTAGAGGAGAGGAGAGAGTACACAGCCTTGTGGTGCTCCTATGCTGAGTGTTTGCAGGTCTGAGATGTGCTTTCCCAGCCTCACATGCTGCTTCCTGTCTGTCAGGAAGTTGGTGATCCACTGACAGGGTTTAGGCACAGACAACTTGGAACGTTTGGAGTGTAGTAGCTCTGGCACAATGGTGTTCAATGCAGAGATAAAATCAACAAACAGGATCCTCGCATAGGACCCCTGGTGGTCTAGGTGATGTAGGATGAAGTGCAGGCCCAGGTTGACTGCATCATCCACAGATCTATTGGCCCGATATGCAAACTGCAGAGGGTCCAGCAGGGAGTTTGTGATATTTTTCAGCTTGGCCAGCACAAGCCTTTCGAGTGTCTTCATGACTACAGAGGTCAGTGCGACAGGCCTGTAGTCATTAAGACAAGTAATCCTTGCCTTTTTGGGTACAGGGACAATAGTGGAAACTTTGAAGCCAGCAGCGACAGTACATGTTTGCAGGGACTGGTTAAAAATGGCTGTATAGACCGGTGCCAGCTGTTTGGCACAGGGCTTAAGAGTAGAGGGGGAAACATTGTCAGGTCCTGGAGGTTTCCAGCTCTTCCACCCGGGACCCCGGCATTCTCGCCGGTAGTTTGCTTTCAAACCAATAAGGGCTATGGCCATTTGGATTTCATCCACAGTCCCGTAAAAGAGCCATGCTCATACCTGGTGAGTGCAGACGGAGGGATCAGACGCAACCGCCAACATCTCCTTCCTGTGATGGAACTACGTCCTGCTGATTCATATCCTGATACTCCGCGTCCGATCTACCCATACTGATGGACTTTCTCTTCCCTCACGACCTGCAGCTGCAGACCCACCCTGGTTGTGTCTCCAGCTCCCTCACCACCACGCTCGGTGCCCCGCTGGCCTGCCTCGCCGTGTTTGTCCCACGAGTCCCTAGTGCTCCCGCCGCCCGGAACCCCGGCATTCTAGCCGGTGAAGGGAGGAGATGCGGATCAGTACAATATCCACATGGGACAGGTTTGTAGGCTGCCCCTTAGATACAAGGAGTTTGTTTGAACCACCTGAATTCCTTTGTATGCACTACTAGCATTTTCGGCCGCATTATTAATCAATCAGTACCTAGTAATGTGCTTATACATATATATATATATATATATATATATATATATATATATATATCTTTATTGTAGATGTGTTTCACTTTTTATTCTTATGAAATATGTAGATTGGTTACATTACGTACTAACCAATATAGCTCCGCCTATTACTACACCATTCATATTATCGCAACTCGACATGTGCTGTTAGTTGGTGATGCAGCATGGTAGAATTAACATCCTGCCGTGTGTTGTATATATTACTCTATAAATACTGTTGTACCAGATCCGTGAGTATGAGGGATTTACTCA
This sequence comes from Okamejei kenojei, assembly GCA_035221665.1. NCBI lineage: Eukaryota > Metazoa > Chordata > Chondrichthyes > Rajiformes > Rajidae > Okamejei > Okamejei kenojei. The sequence continues at coordinate 42,174,574 of CM069143.1, forward strand.
ACACCAGCCTACCTTCCATTGACTCCAACTACATTTCACACTGCCACGGCAAGGCTGCCAGCATAATCAAGAACCAGTCTCATCCCCGCCATTCCCCCTTCTCTGTGCTCCCATCAGGCAAGAAGTTTGAAAATGCATACCTTCGGATTCAGGAACAGTATATTCCCAGGTGTTATCAGGCAACTGAACAGTCATCTCATGCACTAGAGTGTGGTCCTGACCTCCCATCTATCTCACTGGAGACCTTTGAGCTATCTTTAGTCAGACTTTAACGGACTTCAATGTTATATCTTTGCACAAAACATTGCACCTTTATCTGTACTTGCACTGTAGACGGCTTGATTGTAATCATGTACAATCTTTTATTTGACAGGATAACATACAACAAAAGCTTTTCACTGTACCTCGGTACACGTGACCATAATAAACTAAAACCAAGCTTGGCTCACGTTGCTTCTCAACCAGCAAAGTTTAACTACTCCTATAATTCAGTCAGTTTGTGTAGTGACCAGGTGAACCTCAGTGCATGTTTGATCCCCAGTTAATGCTGAGTTAAATGATCTCAGCTGCATTGAAAATTGGTGCATTCCAGTTCCCATCAGCATCCTTGAAACAGAGAGAGGAAAACCTGCATGGGTCCTTACTTTTGATTATTGTTTGAACCCCATGACAGTGGTGCATGTGTCTCAATATCAGGTGAAGGCAAGGAATAAGGCTGGTTGTGTGTGTCCTCTATGGAAATGGCATATTGATTCTCACTAGTACTGTTGGTTCTCATTGACAGAGCTAACTGAGGTCCACTTGATCATATTCCAATCAGGACTCAACATCTTCTGTGAACAGGAGCAAGGAAGAAAATTGAAGAGTGAAGATTAAAGAAAAGAACTATGAAAATAAAATCACAGTAACATTGATTTTAGGTTGGAGAGCAAACCTAAATGACTTTTATTCCTCAAGATAAGCATTTTCATATCTAATATGCAAATATTCTCCAGGGGAAAGCCTTCTTGTCTAGTTCCTTTTATTTCAAGAAACATCATGAAAGGTTTCTCGAAGATTGAGGATCACACTTTCCCTAATTATTACATGAAGAATATTTGCAGTATTTTGAATTTAGATTAAAATGCACATTTGTAGACTTGAATTCATAAATGGACACTAAATGTTAAACTCCAAACAAAAAATATATATTCTATTCAAATTTAATAACAACATTAAAATTAATCATCCACAATCTTTTCTCTTACATTGAAAGCACAACTATAAAATGTTATCTTTAAATCAAATACTTTATTGTTATGTTTGAATATTTTCTTTCAAGAAGAAAGGTTAATACCAGTAATGTTATCTGAAAAAGGCTTAATGTACTCAGGCACAATTCCTTTACAATTTCAGTAAAATAAACAGCATCAATACTCTGCTGAAATAGTAATGAGGAAAATGTGATAAACGAATAACCATTGATTATATTACGGTTCTGCCCTAAAATCTACAGGACTTTGATCCCGCAATGTAATATTACATGATAATTAAATATGATATAATGCTAAAAAATCTCATGTGAAATATTGTAATTGATCACATTCTGATTTCAGAACCTGCTATTATGTTTTATCACAATACTTAAATCAAATAATGGATTACAACTTCACATTTCAAAATCACAAACCATGATTACTTTTACCATTATTCAATAATCAGTAAATCTAGCATATATGCAGCAATCAGAATAAATATCTAAAATATTAGGATTATTAGTTATAATTAAACAATGAAGCCTCCAACCTAACCAAAATCATATTTATTATAGTATTCTAACTTTTAAATCCAACAGTACATTATAATCAGTGTAAATAATTATGTAGCACTTAAATTCAATATTTCATTATAATCTAATATCTCTAATGTAACTATAAATACTTCTATCTAGAAATAAATTACATTCCTGAATCTAAAATTAACCATATTTCTGCAAATTATTATCAAATACAGTAATATTTTTATTTAATATTGCAGATGATTACATATTACACTTTGTCACTTGTTATTAATTTAATGGGATGCTATTGTAATTTAAGATCTTATTATCAACCGTTACATAGAGCATAACAATTCTTCACTTCCACTTTGCATTAAAATCTGCAATTTTAGAATCATAATATCTCAATTTAATATTACATTTAGTTCATAATTCCAGTACCAGAATGAAATATTTAAATTGAAATCTTCAATTCACATTTTACAGCATATTTCTCCACTATGATATGAAATTGTGCCCATTCAACTTATTACCATAATTATTTTTATATCTTACAGTTGTGATAATTAAATCCAGTTATCATCTAAAGTAAATTGTTAATCTTTTGCAACATTGCAATTTTTTAATTTAATACACATTATATTGTAATAATTAGATGTACTGTCATACGTAATCTACATTTCCAGCATTATATACTTATTTTCAAATGTAACTATGTATTATTCTACATTTTGATTATGTATTAATAATTAAATAACACATTCCAACTCTAAACATCAGGGCTCAAAAATGGAATCGATATGCAATTGGCTATTTCTAGATCAGAACTTCAAATCTAATATCAATATTGAATTTTAAATTTATATACCAGTTTGCAATTGGAATATAATAATTTCTATATATCTAAATTTACATGGTAGTTTTTACTTTATGTGACATACAACTATCTAGAATTTAACACCCACATATATCTCTTAATAAAAAAATAAAATGTACTGGTGGTCTTGTCCATCAGTCAAATTGAAAATAGCGGGGCAGCATTCAGTTAAGAAGGAAATGGCCTGTTGTCTTCAACACAATAAATTACAGGAGCAAGGAAGTTAGAGTGACACCGGGTCGTGGTGAGACCACACTTGGAATACGATGTGCAGTTTCAGTCTTATCTAAGAAAACATATCTCTATACTTATAAAACTCTGATCTTGGATGTGTATTTATTTGTGTGTCTGTGTGTAATGACATCTTCGCGATAAAACGATGCGGTAACAGTAAAATGTTTACATATTCTGATAGAAATATTTCCCTTGGAGTCCAAAATCGCCTTATCTGAACATTTCAGGCCTTACTTCTCGAGTTATTACTGAAAATATTCATAAAATCTGACAAAACTTTGTATTTAAAACCACTGTCTTTCGCTGATGATGTCACAATGGGTCTGCTCCTTGCGCCCCTCTTCCACGCACTGTGAGTGACGTCACCCCCCCCCCCCCCCCCCCCACCCCGACCACTCCCGCCACCCCCGGTTATTGAAAAGACACAGAAAGAACGAGCATGTTGGGCCCTGTACTCGCCCCGGGTCGGCGCATGGTGGGGAGGTTGCTGCCGCAGGCCGAACCCGGCGATTGGACCCGGGCAGAAGCAGTGCCTCGAGCCTGGAGCGAGGGAGTATTGCGTTTGGGAACCAGCCCTCCCCTGTGATGCCGGGATCCCCCCCACCCCTCAAACTCTACCCCCTCCCTCTCTGCCCCCCACTCCCTCTCTGCCCCTCTCCTGCTCCCTCTCTGCCCCCCGCCCTTCTGCCTCTGCCCTCTGCCTCTGCCCTCTGCCTCTGCCCTCTGTCTCTGCCCTCTGTCTCTGCCCCCTCCCTCTGCCCTCCCTCTGCCCCTGCCCTCCCTCTGCCCCTGCCCTCCCTCTGCTGCTGCCCTCCCCCTGCCCCTGCCCTCACCCTGCCTTCTCCCTCTCTCTGCCCCTGCCATCCCCTCCCCTGCACCTGCCCTCTCTCCCTCTCCCTCTCTAGCCGTGCCTGCGGGTTGGGGGCTTTGCGTGTGGATTGCACGGGGATGGGGTAAAAGGAGCAAATTAATAATATTTATATAATAATAATAATAATAATAATAATAATATATTTATTTATTACACACATTTAAAAACAACCCACATTGACCAAAGTGCTGCACAGACCAGAGCAGGTAGACACAAACAGAGCCAGGGCAAACAGGAGCGGCAAGAAGCGACGACAAGCAGCCAAACACAAAGGCACAGCCATTGACTTGTTACAGCCATACGAATAAAAAGAACACACATAAACAAAATAATTTAACATAAAGATCCCCCACAGTGGAATCAAAGTTTCCCACTTTGAGGGAAGGCAATTAAGTTCAGTCTTCTTCCACTTGTTCACCCGTGGTCGGGGCCTTTAAGGCCTCCATATTCGCTGCAACGGCAGCCCGATGTTTCAGGCCCTCTCGCCCGGACGATCGGAGCTCTGGCATTGGAATGGAGAACACTCAGCGGCTTGGAGTTTCCGAATCGGCCACTTCATACCGGAGACCACGGCTCCCGAAGTCCACAGGCCGAGCTGGGTGGAGATTCAACGCTGGCGATCCTCGGCAAAGGTCCCAGGCTCCGCGATGTTAGAGTCAGCACCGCCCGCAGCAGGAAGCTCCGCAACCACAGCTCCACGATGTAATCAGCAGGCCCAACACTCCGGAGCTTCAACACGGTGATCCCCGATAGGAATCGCCCGCTCCGCTGAAGCTCTGGCTGGTCTCCGGCAGGAAAGGCCACGCCAATCCAGATGGTAGGGGCAAAGATGCGGCTCGGAGAAAAGAAACATCCTCAACCAGGTAGTGACTGGAAAAAACAGTTTCCTCCTTCCCCCCCCACCCCCCACATAAAAAAAAGACTAAAAGACTTCCAAAACAAAATATTTAAACAGACTAAAAATAACACAAAAGGATGAAAGGACAGACAGGACAGACAGCTGCAAGTTGTGACCTGCAGGGCTCCACCCATAAAAATATCATGGGGGTGATTAGTGTATGTGTGTGTGTGGGGGGGGGGGGAGGGTGGTTAGTGTATGTGTGTGTGTATGTGGGGGGAGGGTGGTTAGTGTGTGTGTGTGTGGGGGGGTAGTTAGTGTATGTGTGTGGGGGGGGGGGGGGTGGTTAGTGTATGTGTATGTGTGTGTGGGGGGAGGGTGGTTAGTGTGTGTGTGTGTGGGGGGGGGGTAGTTAGTGTATGTGTGTGGGGGGGGGTGGTTAGTGTATGTGTATGTGTGTGTGGGGGGTGGGGGGGTGGTTAGTGTGCTGTGAAGCCGCAACCGCGCGCTGAGGGGATGGGACCCAACGAGTCCCACTTGGTCTAGTGCATGATAAAAAGGGAGTGTAGCAAAGGTTCACCATTCTGATTCATGAGATTCTATAAAAAATGATTGAATAGATCAGGATTTTATTCACTAGAGTTTAGAAGACTATGAAAGGATCTCACTAAAGCATATAAAATTCTGACAGGGTTTGAATGCAGGGGGGGATAATTTCTCCTGAACGGGAGGGAGGCAAAATGAAGGGTCACATTCTCTGGATATGGGGCAAAACATTAGGACAGAATAACATTTTTCTTCACGCTGAGAAAGGTGAATCTGTAAAATTCTCTGCCATGGAAGCCTTTGGAGGTCAAGTCTATTCTAGGAAGGAAATAAAATTCTAATCACAAAAAGGCACTGGGGATAAAGGGGAGGGGGAAATGGTATTGAGATAAGGATAAGCAATAATTGTATTGAATGCAGACCAGGTTCAAAGGGATGAATGGGTCCTTTTTTCTATGTTTCTGTCTGCTCCACGAAGATGACAATTTTTTTTAAGGGGATGTTTTGATGTGGTAGAATTGATCATTTTAACTTACTTAGTTTGTAACCCAAGACCATCTTAAAATGAGTGATTCTAACGAAAATCTAGACCAAAGTCTCTTAAGAATGCAGTCATTTGGAAAATTTAAACAAACATCACTTACAGAGATAATTAATTTAGTAGAGAAGAGAAGCCCCATTAGGTGCCTATAACACAATTATAACTCATTTGAATCAGATTTAACCTGGAGCTCGTCCTTTTTATCATTTGTAGCATTTTTCTTCTCTACATAATTCATAGATACAGAAGCATATAAAAAGGATTTAACTGCTATATGCAGTGCCAAATGTAAGAATCATCTCTTCTTTTCTCAATATTATATGCAATTTCTTACATTTTCAAATAATGATAGTAGACTGCAACCCTGCACACGGCTTGATTTTCTTAAACTATTTTGTATGATTCTCTGTTAAAGAAGGAACTGCAGATGCTGGAGAATCGAGGGTACACAAAAGGCTGGAGAAACTCAGCGGGTGCAGCAGCATCTAAGGAGCGAAGGAGATAGGCGACGCTTCGGGTCTAGACCCGAAACTCGCCTATCTCCTTCGCTCCTTAGATGCTGCTGCACCCGCTGAGTTTCTCCAGCCTTTTGTGTACCTTTGTATGATTCTCTGTCATTTTATAACCACAAAGATGTGAAGGAAAATCTTAGCATCCTCGAATGTGAAACTAATCAACTCTTATACACCAACCTTTCAAAATTATAAGCCATCTAACAGGGTGAGTGATAATCAAACAATTTAGTTGAAAAATAGCCTCCAATTCACTTCACATCTTGTTCTGAACCTTTTAGTCAACAACATAAATATAAAATAGAAAATGTGATTTGAAAATAAGGAATTCGTGTCATCTAACTTTTTTGCACCTCTCTCTTTTGTTATTGTCAATCATGATATTGTGCAACCACAAAGGTCTGTGGCAGCACAGATCTACTATGTTTTTCACAAATGTTTTTCAAAACTTTCAGCTTCTGTGCCGACAATGGAATGATTAACATTGATTCCTTTTTTTAAAATATTTTTTTTATTAGAAATAAATACATAATAAAAAGCATTTGTTTGTTATAGTCATACATTATTAATATTATTAATATTAACAATTGTTTAGTAAATTGTACTTCTCTATATTTTTTTTAATTTTTATATAGATAGAAAATAGTAGAGAGGGGAAAAAAACAAAAAAAAAAAACAAAAGAAGAATGGAGTATTCATTTGATTATGCACCATTGGAGATATATCTGCCAGTTATAAAATGTAATTCTTCATCTATTCCTTAATTCAGGTTTCAGTCAGGTTCTCGTGCCGAACCAATTTGCCCCCTCAAATATTCAATGAATGGGGACCATATTCTTGTGAATAGTTCTTATTTGTCCATTAAGACAAATCTTAATCTTTCCAAATGTAGGGTCTCCGACATTTCTATAGTCCACATTGTGGGGTTATAGTGCCTTTCCAAAATTTTAATATTCCCAATTATTAAACTATAATCGATAAAATTTATTTGGTTAGTTATGAATAATTGATTTGGTTCCAGTATTCCTAATATTATTAATTTTGAATCAGGGACCAATTTGGTATTGACAACTTCCGAAATTATCTTAAAAATTTCTGTCCAAAAATTATTAATTTTTATACAGCTTACAAATGTGTGCGTTAGATTAGCCTCTAAGTGATGACATTTATCACAAATAGGGTATACGAATGGGAAAATTCTGTTTAATTTGGTTTTCGATTAGTGCAATCTATGTAATACTTTAAATTGTATTAAAGAATGTCTAGCATTTAACGAACAGTGATGTATATTTTGTAAGATTTCATCCCATATTTCTGGCCTTATTATTTGACCTAGTTCATTTTCCCATGATTGCCTATATATTTCCATCATGGGAGCATCATTATCTAATAAAATATTATAAATATAAAATATCAATTTTTCTGTGTTCGGGTGTTTATTCAACCATTCATCAAGAATTTCTGTCTTTCTATTTCTATAGTCCTGTGTATCTGACTTAGCATAGTCTCTAATTTGTAGATATCTAAAGTAGTCTTTTGAATGAAGCCCATAAATTTGTTGTAGTTCCTGAAATGAAAGAAAGGAACTTTTCCTATAGAAATTGTCCATTTTAGTAATTCCGTGATTTCTCCATTGTAAAAAACCTTTATCCATCATTGAGGGTTTAAATGTAGCATTGTTTACAATGGGGAGAGATAGTGGTAAACAATCCAATTTTAGCGTCTTCTTTAAATGTTTCCAAATGCATATTCCACTGTCTATTATTGAGTTTTCTTTATAGGTTTTTTGCTTAATTTAGTAATAGCAAATAGAATCGACCCAATTTCAAAGGGTAAACAATCTTCCTTTTCCATTTTTAACCAATCTGGTTGTCTGTCCAGTTCACTCCAACCAAAAATTAATATTTTTCATATAAACTGCCCAATAAAAAACATAAAATTCGGTAGTGCTAAACCTCCATTTATTTTTGATTTACATAACTGTTTTTTATTTATTCTGTGGTTCTTATAATCCCAGATAAAGTTGGTGACTATAGAGTCAACCTTCTTTAAAACATTTTTTGAGAGATATATCGGGATTAATTGAAAGAGGTACAATAATTGCGGGAGAAAAATCATTTTTATCGCATTAATTCTACCCAACATTGAAATAGGTAATGTTTTCCAATATAAAATATTCTTATGTAATTTGTTCAATAAAGGTGGAAAATTAGATTTAAATAAAGAAGTATATCTCTTTGTTACATAAATTCCAAGATATTTGAGTTTTTCATTTGCTATTTTAAAAGGGAATTGTTGTAGTATATGTGGATTACTTTCCATTATTGGCATGATTTCACTTTTATTCCAATTAATTCTGTATCCTGAAAATGAGCCATATTGAGTTATTAAATGTAATAAGTTAAGGATACTAACTTCAGGTTTTGTGATGTAAATGAATATATTGTCAGCGTATAAGGAGATTTTATTTTCAGTATCTTTAGTTTTATACCCATATATTTCAGGATGGGACCTCACACTTTGTGCTAACGGTTCTATTGCAAGTGCAAATAATAGCGGGGATAACGGACATCCTTGTCTACAGCCTCAAGATAAGTTAAATTTAGTTGATAACATTTGATTTGTTGATATTCTAGCTGTTGGATTAGTATATAAAAGTTTTACCCTTGTACTAAACTTCTCACCCCGTTGAAAAATTTCCATAACCGAAAATAAATAGGGCCATTCCACCTGGTCAAAAGCTTTCTCAGCATCTAACGAAATAATTGCTAGATCTTTGTTAATACTTCTTTTTGAGTATATAATATTGAATAATCGTCTCAGGTTATATGAGGAATACCGTTTTGGTATAAATCCTGTTTGATCCGGGTGTATTAGTTTATTAATCACTGTACTTAATCATTGTGCTAGGATTTTAGTTACTATTTTTTGATCAGTATTTAGAAGAGCTATAGCTCTATATGATCCTGGACCATCCAGATCCTTATCTATTTTTGGTATGTGTTATAATAGATTCATTTAGCATTTCTGGTAATTTCTGTTGGGTATAAATATGTTCGTACAGTGTCTTTAAACGCGGAACAATCAGATCATAGAATGTTTTATAAAATTCCAAGCCAATGCCGTCTGGTCCCCGGGATTTACCATTTTTTAGCATTCTGATAGACTCTTCACTGTTATTCACTGTTCAATTTCTTTTACTGTTATTTCAGCATCTAATAATTCTCTATCTTTCAAATCTAACCCTTTAAGATTGCATTTTTGTAAGAAAGCTTCTATTCATGTCCAGTGATCTATCGTTTTGGCAGAATAAAGGTTTTGATAATATTGCAGAAATCTCTCGTTAATATCCTTAGGTAGTACTAGTGGTTCACCTTTGTCTGATTTAATCCTATGAATTGTTTTTTCCCCGTCCAGTTTCCGTAATTGACGAGCAAGTAATTTTTGAGGTTTATCTCCAAATTCAAAGTGTAATTGTTTAGTATATTGATAACATTTTACAACTTGGTCTGAATATGTTTTATTTAATTTATATTTCAATACTGCAATTTTATTGTGTTTTATCATGGTTGGTGTAGCCACATTCTCTATGTCTAATTGTTTAATTTCCCTTCCCAATGCCTGTTGTATCACCCGATTATCTTTATTATGAAATGCTTGGGAGGAGATCATGGCTCCACGAGTAAATGCTTTAAATGTTTCCCATAGTAAGGAGGCAGACGTTTCAGGGTTATCATTTATTTCAAAGAACGTATTAATCTGTTTAGTAACATTGATTCCTAATAACTCCTCCCAGGTGCAGGATTTTTTTGGCACTACATGAGCACACTCTTATGCTTTTCATTAATAATTGCACAAAAACATGGTAAGCTGTGGATCTGAGTCCTTCAACATGTTGAAGTACTTCTGAGTATGGTACCTTTCCTTCTGAGAGACAGTTTATCGTCATCAAGAATGACTTGCTTCCACTTTAGTTTTGTAAGTTCTGAGGTGAGTAATGAAGCCAATGAAGGACTCGTAGACATGATGGGACAAGTGCGCGAGGAGCACATGACCTTTGACCTACATGATACACAAGGATGGAGTCAATTGTCATGCTATGCTGATGTGGAGTACGCCCAAATGAAACTGGTTGACATTTTTTGACTAAGAACCACTTGCAACAAATCAGTTTTTCATAGCACTCTATTCACTACACCTAGGCTATTGAAAGAATTGCTCAAATGCTTTTCATTCAGTGTGCTGTTTTGCATTGTGGAAACTGCCATGTTCCACATGTGTATAACATATGCAGTTCCAGCAACTTTGAAGGTGTACATTTTCATTTAACCAGGTACATTTATGCCACGGTATATCGTGAGTGTTCCCGGTGGGTGTGATGCATGAACTGGAACTGCAACACAGGCTTTGCAAATCGTAATGCAGACACATCCGGGGATACCGAAGAGAAGGTCGAATTAGGCCAAGAATATACAAGGACCAATGTATTTGGTGGCAAAGGTTTACAAAGACTGCGTTGATATGGATCTCTACTATCACTCCACAGATTCCAGCCCATGCTTGACTGCTCAGCCTGCAGGTTAAATCAATGTTGCCCTAGATTTACTAGCCTTTGCATCATTCAAAGCGATGGTGTACTTTTCATGCTGAAGCTCACCGCAGCATTAGGGAAGTCATCCATGCTCTTTGTCAAGAGAAAAAGGGAGGCTCTCTCTTTTCTTAATTGACTCACGGGTAAAGGGAACATGTGCACTTATTCGAATTGTAGGTGTCCTGAATGCAGAAGACTTGGGAAGGTGATGGAGCACACAAAACTGGTGCTTTAGGTGCTCCATGTCAACCTGGTGCATCTGATTCTCTGTCGTAAAACCAATGAGTTCCTAAAACATGTCACATTAACTTCACTTGGTCTCTCTCCTTAATGCAACCCATTAGTGACAGACCTCTCCCTAAATGAAATGTGTACACCAGTCTAGTCTGTTCAATCCTCTCTATGCCAGTAGCTGAACAAACTCACGGTGGTATCAGATACAATGACACTCTGTCTTTCTTCTTCTCCTTGTAAATATAGTTTTTTTCTCCTGGGTTGTAGAGAGAGATGGGTAGAGAGGTGGCTGTGTTACTACTGCCTGATGATGATGCCGCAATGTTAAAGGGAAAGGCCGTGCTGGTATAGGTTTGCCCCGGGTGTTCATGTGTGTACATGAACAATGTGAATAGCGAAGCAGGGCGACAATTGTTTGTGAGGTTTGAAAGGCCAAAGCTCAAACCTGAACAAGATCAGCTTATTTCATTACATCATCACTTTCAAAGACTGATTTCTCTGACAATCTCATAATCACTTTATCACAACTCTAGATGTTCTCCTTGATAAAGGTAATTACCCTTTCCACTTCTTCAACCTGTAATCTAAGTCTGGGGCCTGGACCCACCCAAATGAACCTCCCTCACAGCCTCTACAGCAGCAAGCTCACAAATCACTTCCTGCAGCGGTGCATTTCATGGGTCTGCTGTTCTCCAGGAACCAAAGGCCCAAAGACAGTGAAGACAGTGCATAGGGGCACAATCGATGAATACTGATGATCGCATGTTACGAGATGAAAGGTTAAACAAGACTTTTGAGAGGAAGATTTTAAGAGGAAATACTGGCAGATCTGCTTGGATATTTCTGTATTTGCCCACGAGTGTCATCTTTCCAAACATGTTTGTGCAAGTGCAACGTCCCAGATTTGCTGATTGATATTTGCTGGCTAACCTACACCGTTCCAAAATGTTATTATTTGTCATAACTTTTATTTCTTTTAAGTGTGTGATACTCTAATGAAATATTTTAGTAATTGTGGCATACCTTTATAAACATTCTGATCTTCAATAACTTCTGCCTAGAGCTGCAGCAAATTGGTGCAGCTAGTAGAGCTGCTTCCTAACAGCTGCAGACATCCAGATTCAATACTGAGCGCAGAATGCAGTCTATGTGGAGTTCACCCTCGGACTACATTGATCCACTTTCCTTCCACATCTTAAAAATGTATAGGTTGTCTACTGTAAAGTCATTGGTAGAAATTGAGTGGAGATGATGGGAATGTGGGGAGAATAAATTAGGATTAGTGTAAAGTGGTGCCTAATAGTTGGCATGGATATAGTGGACCATAGCACTTGTTTATGTGCTATTTTTCTCCATAACTCCAGGGGGATGTCTTGGTTGCCAGTCAGAGTTTGTCCTCACATATTTCGTTATGGTCCATGCCTAATGGGTATTATATCAGGAAGACACTTATGATGAATTCACTCACTTGGAGGACTTGGCCAACTTTCATCAACAAATTACCATCAGATGATGAAAATAAGGTGAATGTGAGCTGAGTCCAGAGATCACCAGAGAGGGAATGTAGCTCACCAGTAACTGCAAAACTGGGATAAAGTTGCAGGTTGTAAACAAATATACAAAGTTGCAGGAGAACCATGATTGAAAGTAAATTGTGTACAAAGGAACTGCAGATGCTGGTTATGCCGAAGATGGACACAAAATGCTGGAGTAACTCAGAGGGTCAGGCAGCATCTCTAGAGAAAAGGAATAGGTAATGTTTCGGGTCGAGACCCTTCTTCAGACTATTTCTTCTCTCCAGAGATGCTGCCTGACCTGCTGGGTTACTCGAGTGCTTGGTGTCTATCATCACTGAAAACCAATTGTTACCAGAACTGGAATGATTAGGCATATACATTACCTATACAGTACTAACATTATCATAGAAATGTAAAAGATCTCTAGCCCAGGGATATTCCTCTCTCCTTTCTAGCTAATAAGTGTGTTTCTTTTTATTGTAAATTTTAAATCTGAGATTGATAAATATTTACTTAGCGTCGGGTATGGACTATGGTGGGTATGAATAGATTACATATCAATCATAATTTAATTTAATTGAAATGTGGAACAGAAATGAGAGTCTAAAAGACGTACTCCTATTCCTATCTTCCTTTTAAAGATAGGTCATTTTTCAGATTTCCAGATGAGCATTAAATTATACTATCTTTTGTTTCTGGAAGGTGAAACATATAACATCTTATTATTTTTTATGATTGCTATTTTTTAAAGAAAACAAAATCATATACAATCCTTGTTTAAAAAATATGTTTTCTATGTAATATTTGTGTTTTCACATTGATGAATTAAAGGTTCATAACAAGATATGAACTGAGCTGCAGGCCATTTCTCAATTAAAATGCTGGAATATCAGTTACTCTGTCAGGTTTCTCTTCTATTCTGTACATTGATAAATTGTTGACAGCTTTTGACCTGCTTGCTTTATTAACTAAAAAATATTGTACTATTGTTTCTGTGTCATATCTCCCTTGGATATCATTATTATGTCCCATTTATCTTAAATGTGCTCTGCATAAATTGAATCTGAATAACTCTAGATCCGCCATGGATACCTTCTTGATGTACTCCCATCAGTGCATTTAGGAAGGAGTGAGCTGCATTGTTTATTGTATTCTTATAGAAACACAGAAAATAGGTGCAGGAGTAGGCCATTCGGCCCTTCGAGCCTGCACCGCTGTTCAATATGATCATGGCTGATCATCCAACTCAGTATCCCGTACCTGCCTTCTCTCCATACCCCCTGATCCCTTTATCCACAAGGGCCACATCTAACTCCCTCTTAAATGTAGCCAATGAACTGGCCTCAACTACCTTCTGTGGCAGAGAATTCCAGAGATTCACCACTCTCTGTGTGAAAAATGTTTTTCTCATCTCGGTCCTAAAAGATTTCCCCCTTATCCTTAAACTGTGACCCCTTGTCCTGGACTTCCCCAACATCTGGAACAATCTTCCCTGCATCTAGCCTGTCCACCCCCTTAAGAATTTTGTAAGTTTCTATAAGATCCCCCCTCAATCTTCTAAATTCTAGCGAGTACAAGCCGAGTCTATCCAGTCTTTCTTCATATGAAAGTCCTGACATCCCAGGGATCAGTCTGGTACAGAGTACAGCCAGAGATCTTCAAAGAATGTGAAAATGGAAACTGAGTTTCGAAAATGCCTTTAATGCAGCTCTCTAATTCTTTAAAGAAGGGCTACGGCGCATGTAGTGAGCTTAATGAGAGGTGGATCAGTAAACTGCTTTGGTTCACAGCAATTGAAAATACTTAGCAACGGTAATAATTGTTCTTGTTTCAATCATCATAATTTGCACTTCAATTAATAAAAACAAAAAAAAACAATACATTTTCTTATCCTACATCATTGCTTTGCTTGCAAACAACATATTGCCAAACCATTAAGCAGCATTCTGGATCGGGTCAAAGATGATTCATGCATCTGTATAAAATCTATCTATTTGCCTACATCTCTGCCTCTTTATAGTTGTTAGCTTCTGCATAGTCTGACTGAGAACCTATCAGAGTGCTTTTATTGAGTATTGGGTTCTGAAAGCCTTCACTGCAGCTTGAAGTTGGTTGTTAATAGCTGAAAATAAGCTTTAGTCTTAGCACTTTTATGTTACTCAACTTAAAAGCACCAAGATAAAAGCTTATTTTTTCCAAATATTTTCTGGAGATTAATCCAATAAATTACTAATTGAGGGTCATGTAGTAAGCATTTTGAAATTTATAAAATAAAATTCAGCATGATTCCACAAGACATTTGTAGGTTTATTTTCCTTCATTAAGTGAAGAGGTTGGATTTCTGGCATTCCCACTAACAAAATATTTGTGACATTATGGTGGTCAACACACCCATCCAAATACTTTCTTGAGGTACTACAAAAAGTATGAAGATTATTAACAAAATGTATAGATTGATCAAAGTAAACTTTCTTGCCAATTTACACCATTCATTACAAATGAACATTGACATATATCGCTTTAGTCACAGCTTAGAGTGTGGGGAATGGGATTGATGATGGGGCGGGGTGAGTGTAAATTGGTGTTCTCCATGCTTGTTTTCATAAAGAATGTGCAAAGTCAATCTACAAATTTGATTAGAGAAGTTTTTCTTTAACAACATCAGTAATCATCTGAAGAAGTATCCATTTCCATGAATAGTTTGTGTAGGAAGGAACTGCAGATACTGGTTTACACCAAAGATATACACTGACCTTTCAATCCTGCACCTCCTCCATTGTCAAAGTGAGACCCATCGCAAATTGGAGGCACAACACCTCATATTTTGCTTGTAGACAAAAATGCTGGAGAAACTCAACGGATCAGACAGCATTTATGGAGCGAAGGAAATAGGCAACGTTTCGGGCCAAAACGCTTCTTCAGACTAATGTGAGGGTTTGCTTGGGCAGTTTACAGTCCAACAATATGAATATTGACTTCTCTAACTTCACGTAACCCTTGCTTTCCCTCTCGCTCCATCCCTCCCCCTTAACAGTTCTCCAACTGACGGTTCCTCTGACTACATTGTATCTCTGTCTGCTTTGTTGTCACCTTCTCCTACCTAGAAGCAAAGATACTAGAGGAGCTCCTCTAGTATCTTTGCCTAGAAGTGCTATATTCTACATTTTCCTTGATCTGCGTCTCTTTTAATCTCTTACACTTCCTTAGCTCTGTATCTCCCTCTTCCCTGACGCTCAGTCTGAAGAAGGGTCACAGCCCGAAATGTCATCCATTCCTTCTATCCAGAGATGCTGCCTGTCCCGCTGAGTTACACCAGCATGTTGTGTCTATCTTCCTTGAATAGTTTGTCTAATTTGAGAGTCTGACATAAATTACTCTTCCCTTTTAGCTATGAAATGTCAATGATTTTAGAGATTCTTCATGTTGACACATCTGTGATGACCACAGTTTAAAACAGGACCAATAGCAGCTGCTGAGCAGGGTTGTCTCATTGGGCCAAATCCTGGACAAGTTTTACATTTTAAATGGTCCCTTTTATTATGAAGTCACATGTTGAAAGTCATTGGTTTAATTGTCCTTAAACTTCACTAAATACTTGTTCTTATGGATTAGAACGATTTTGTGAGTAGTTCACCTATCCTCATTTTAGGTAGACTGTTAAGAATATTCATCATAATTTCAGCGCATGTTTAAATAACAGCAAGAACTCTGTAATATCAAAGCAAATAATTTATTCATACATAATATCTAAATGACACATCCCTCTTTAAAAGATCCTGCAAGATTATCAACATAGGAAAAGACTAATCATTGAAATAAAAACAAGGCATTTGGAAAATTGAGATTTTAGAATGAGAATTGGTTGATGTGCATCATAAGTTGAACACTGAAACTATGATCAATAGTCTGCGATTGAGGCATCCCTCCATTTCCTTGTCAACAACAGCCACCCCATCAGCAGGACCTCATCTGCAATGCTCTTAGTCAGCTCAATCCCTGGTTCCCATTCTGATTCAGATTTGGAAGCTGACAAATAGAAGGAATAATTCAGACACCCCAAATAAATACCTGACTTAAGACCCCAAACTGCGCCAGCTGACCTTTATATTTCTCAAAGAGACTGGTGTTTTTGACATCTCATTCTTAAATGGAAAACTGAAGACAACAATAGTACAAGTAATTCTAACCCACCAGCCCAAACAATGTACTGTACAATAAGCTACTGGTGTACATAATCCTTCGACAATGCAACAGAAGAATTACAGAGGACATAAGCTCCAATGAAACTTTTTTTGTTTGGTACAATTCAACAATGATATCTATCTATTGAATGCATTGCCATGCACATGATGCATTTATAATATTATACAGAATTCTATGAACATTGCCAGATATTACGCTTGTTATAGAGCCAAATGAGACAAACTATAGATATTTTGCTTTAAGGATGGTAAGTTTCAGGCTCAACTTGTGAATAGTTGATTGAGGTGATAGGAATCAATTTCAAAACTATTGATTGCTATTCAATTGAGCTATTTTTTATTGTAATACAATGAAGAAACTTCCGCTGGGAATAGTCAATAATCTATGCATTATTGATAGCAGAGGGCACTCAGTATGTGTAAAGTTCAAAGGTGGTGCTGCAATCTGCGATAATTAGAGCATTGATTTGACAAAACAGGTTAGTGGCTCATTCAGACCAGAGCTTCAAGCACATATTTTCCACCCTCTCTGCCTGCAGACTTCTACAAATAACAAACACATGAGGACTGAAAAAAATACTCAATTTTTTACGTATAATAACTTCTATATCACAATGAACTAAAGAGCCTTAATAACCTTTTTTCAATTGTTATATTAGAAGGATCCAGTTTCTATCAAGCTCAGTAGGTTCCAAGAACATATCGCTCAATACAAAAAGTTGAAGGGGCTGTAATGAAGGCAATTCATTACCACACTCACAACAGATAATTACATCTGCAACTAATATAAAATAAAAATGAAAAATGCTCGACAAAGTCAGCAGGTCAGGCAGCATTGAAGGCAGTTCAGAGTAAATTTAATTGGTGAAGTCTTGGAAGAAGGGGTTATATTATGAAGTACAGTTAATTAAGTTTGGCCTGGTGTCATTGCAGTTCAGAAGAATAAACATGGAATGAGAGAACATGATTTCAGATTAAGGTGCTACCCATTGAAGATGGAGCTCAGATAAATTTCTTTGCTCAGAAGGCCATGGCCCATTGGAATTCATGTTCCTTAGAGAGTGAATGGACACTCTCCACAGTCCTTGAATATATTCAAGGCTGTGATCATTTTTTGAACTAGAAGAGAGTCAAGGCTTATAAAGATCAAGTATGTAAGTAGTGTTAACACCAAGATCAGATCAGCATGTGCCAACTGCACGACAGATTGGAGTCCCAGTGTTATATGGCATCCTCCTACTTTCATTTCTTGTGCTTTTATGTTCATCTCATTTGTATCAGAACTGATAAAACTTCCTGTGGGGCTGTAAACCTTTTGCGCTGCATTGCAGCCATGGATAGTAACCAACTGCTTCAGTAACCCCTTCTCCATAACCACACCACCACCTCCATATAACCTGAACCATCCTTGGCAAGGACTCCTTGATCTCCATGACTAGCAGTTGATTTTCTTCAGCATTTAAATCTGCCAGCATCACGTTGTATTTTAAAATCAAAGACCTTAGGCTGCTGTTATTGAAAGGCATATTGATCCTGACTTTCTGTCCTTAAAGAATGAAAAAAATGTGTTACACATCCGATTTCCCAAAATAAGCTTCCAGCACATGAGACTCAATACTAACAATGCATATTGAAAATATTTGCCACAGTGCACACTAGGAGGAGCATTAACTGCCCACAGCCTGTAGAAAGAATATCTTTATGGAATGTAGGCATAGATACAAGGAATTATTTCCACATACCTCGACTCCATCCTATCCCCCCTGGTTAAATCCCGCCCTGTGTTCAAGACACATCAGACACTCTCCGTCGTCTCCGGGCATTCCGTTCTCTAGGTCCCCATCCCCTCATCTTCACCATGGACGTCCAGACACTCTACACCTGCATCCCCCACCAGGAGGGTCTCAAAGCCCTCCGGTTCTTCCTCGACCGGAGAACCAACCAATCCCTGTCTGCAAATACTCTCCTCCGCCTAACGGAGCTGGTCCTTACCCTTAATAACTTTTTGTTTGACTCCTTCCATTTCCTCCAAATACAAGGCGTAGCTATGGGCACACGCATGGGCCCCAGCTTTGCCTGCCACTTTATAGGGTACGTCGAACAATCCTTGTTCGAGGCGTACCCGGGCCCCATCCCCGACCTCTACGTCCGCTACATCGAAGACTGCATTGGTGCTACCTCCTGCACCCACACACAACTGACTGACTTCATCCGTTTCACCACCAACTTCCATCCGGCACTTAAATACACCTGGACCATTTCTGACTCTTACCATTTCTTGACCTCACTATCTCCATTGCAGGTGATAGACTTCTGACCGACATCCACTATAAAACTACTGACTCCCTTCGTAACAAAAAGATTTGACTCATTATTTAAAGCTAATTTCCCACCATTATTGAATAAATTAAATAAGAATATCTTATATTGGAAAACTTTACCTATTTCAATGTTAGGTAAAATTAATATAATAAAATGGGTTTTTTCTTCCACAATTATTATACCTTTTCCAATCAATTCCGATATATCTCCCTAAAAAATTCTTTAAAAAGGTGGACTCCCTAGTCACTAACTTCATTTGGGATTATAAGAGCCATAGAATAAATAAAAAACATTTATGTAAATCAAAAATAAATGGAGGTCTAGCACTACCAAATTTTATGTTTTATTACTGGGCAGTCAACATTAAAAATATGAATTTTTGGTTAGAAGAAATAGATAAATATGGAAAAAGAGGATTGTTCTCCTTTTGAAATTAGTTCTATAATATTTGCTAATATTAATCTAGCTAAGAAAACATATAGTGAAAACCCGATAATAGAAAGTGGAATACGTATTTGGAAACAAATAAAGAAAACATTAAAACTAAAATCTATCTCTTAGCATTGTAAATAATGTTACGTTTAAACCTTCAATGATGGATAAAGCTTTTTTACAATGGAAAAATAATGGAATTATTAAGATCGGTGATCTCTATAAGAAAAACTCCTTCCTTTCATTTCAAGATCTACAACAAATTTATGGACTACACTCTAAAGATTATTTTAAATATTTACAAATTAGAGATTATGTTAAAGCAAATACGCAAGAACTCAGAAATAGAAAGACATCTTATTGGAAGGTGATGTTCCATCAACAGAAATGCATAGACAATCTTGGGAAAATGAATTATGCCAAATTATTAGACCAGAAGTATGGGATGAAAGTTTACAACATATACACCATTGTTCGCTAAATGCTAAACACTCTCTTATACGGTTTAGAATACTACATAGACTATATTATTCAAAATCTAAATTACATAACATTTTTCCAAAAGTATCTCCTATATGTGATAAATGTCAACATTTAGAAGCCAATTTGTCACACTCATTTACAAACTGTATAAAAATTACAAAATTCTGGACAGAAATATTTAGGATAATTTCGAATGTTGTTAATATAATTTTGACACCTGATTCAAAGTTAATAATACTAGGAATACTGGAAACAGACCAATTAATAACAATGAATCAAAGAATTTTTATTGATTATGGGTTAATAATTGGGAAAAAATTAATATTAAAATTTTGGAAAGGCCCTACATCCCCTACAATTAAAATGTGGAATACAGAAATGTCGGAGACTCTTCATCTGGAGAGATTGAGGCTTGTCCTAATGGACAGGTTAGATCTCTTCAGAGGGATATGGTCTCCATATATTGAATACTTACAGAGTCATAACGGCTCGGTACGAGGGCTTGACTGAGGCCTGAATATTAGAATGGATGAAGAAATATATATAATAAATCATGCCTATATCTCCAATGACGGATTAATGATTAACACTCCATTTCATATTTTCTTCATTATTTATCTCTATCTTTTCCTACTTTATAAAAAAATTTAAAAAGCGCATAGAAGCATATAGTCTTAAATTTTAATATTAATAATAATATCAATATTATTAATATCACGAAAGTATATAATGATGTATTTTCATTTATGTAAAACATTGTAATTTTCATAAATATGTTTCTATAATAAAAAATATTTAACACAAAACTACTGACTCCCATGGCTATCTAGACTACACTTCTTCCCACCCTGCTTCCTGTAAGGACTCCATCCCCTACTCCCAATTCCTCCGTCTACGCCGCATCTGCTCCCAGGATGAGGTGTTCCACACCAGGGCACCGGAAATGTCCACATTCTTCAAGGAACTGGGGTTCCTCTCCCCTACTATAGATGAGGCTCTCACTAGGGTCTCTTCAATACCCTGTAACATTGCTCTCTCTCCCATCCCCCCACACGCAACAAGGGCAGAGTCCCCCAAGTCCTCATCTTTCACCCCACTAGCTGTCACTTACAACAAATATTCCTCATTTTCGCCACCTCCAACGTGACCCCACCACATTTTCCCTTCTCCCCCCATCTGCTTTCCGCAAAGACCGCTCCCTCTGTAACTCCCTGGTCAATTCTTCCCTTCCCTCCCGCACCACTCCCTCCCCGGGCACTTTCCCTTGCAATCGCAAGAGATGCTACCCTTGTCGCTTTACCTCCCACCTCAACTCCATTCAAGGACCCAAGCAGTCGTTCCAGGTGCGACAGAGGTTCACCTGCACCTCCTCCAACCTCATCTATTGCATCCACTGCTCTAGATGTCAGCTGATCTACATCGGTGAGACCAAGCGTAGGCATTAACCAGTCTGATCTTCCTGTGGCTCAGCACTTCAACACCCCCTCCCATTCTGAATCCGACCTTTCTGTCCTGGGTCTCCTCCATGGCCAGAGTGAGCACCACCAGAAATTGGAGAAGCAGCATCTCATATTCCGCTTGGGCAGTTTGCACCCTAGCGTCATGAACATTGACCTCCAATTTCCAGTAGCCCTTGCTGTCTCCTCCCCTTCTCAGCCCTTCCTCAGCCCTCTGGCTCCTCCTCTTCCTTTCGCCATTCTTCTCCCCCCGCCCCCCACATCAGTCTGAAGAAGGGTTTTGGCCCGTAACGTTGCCTATTTCCTTCGCTCCATAGATGCTGCTGCACCTGCTGAGTTTCTCCAGCACTTTTGTCTACCAAGGAATTAAAAATGCTGGTTTACAAATAAAGACGCAAAGTATTGGAGTAACTCAGTGGGTCAGACAGCATCTCTGGAGAACATTCAAGAGATTCAAGATGGGTTTATTGTCACATGTATCAATTAAGTGAAATTCGAGTTACCATACGGCCACGCCAAGTGAAAAGCTGTAAGATGCACAACCACATAAAATAAAGTCTAACAGAACATCCACCACAGGGGCTCTCCACATTCCTCACTGTGATGGAAAGCAATAAAGTCCAATCTCTCCCTCTTTCTTCTCCACGGAAATACTGACCACTTAGTCATTGTTACCAATAAACCAATACCTCCTCTCTACAATCCGATGATGAATGGTCTCACCACAAGGCATCACTTATCTATGTTGACCAGAGATTCTGCCTGACCTTCTGAGTTACTCCAGTGCTTTGTGTCATTTTGTGTATTAACCAGCATCTGCAATCCTTTGTTTCTACAAACCAATACCATTACTCCACAATCTCTGAGCCATTGAATTGTTGCTACACGGTTTCTTTACCTATGAAATACCTGTCCTTACATATCGACAATTCCCATTCTTGCATTACCCTTCTGCAATGTAACCTGCATCTGTTACCTTTAGATAGACACAAAAAGATGGAGTAACTCAAGGTTCAAGGCTCTTCTTCTGACATGAAACGTAACCTATACCTTTTCTCCAGAGATGCTGTCTGACCCGTTGAGTTAATCCAGCTTTTTGTGTCTACCATCAGTTTAAACCAGCATCTGCAGTTCCTTCCTACACATTTTGTCTGTTACCTTCAGACTGGGCTGTTACAGTGTTGTCCTGATTGGCCTCCCATTTCCCATTCACTGCAGCAACTGTGCTGCTATTCCCTGGCCAGTGCCAAGTCTCGTTCAACAATCAGCACTGTGTTCAGTGGACAACTTTGCTCACCATTCAAAGCAACCCCTCGACTAAACAATTCTCATGCATATTTAAATCATTTCTTGATCTTGTCTTAAACACTGTCCAGTCCATCATCGGCTCTGACCTCCATATCATCTAGGTGATCTATCGCAGGGGCTGTCTCAAAAAGGCTGCCAGCATCATCAAGGACCCACACCATCCTGGCCACACACACATCTCTCCACTGCCATCAGGTGGAAGGGACAGGAGTCCAAAATCTGCAACATCCAGGTTCAGGAACAGCTGCTTCCCCACAGTAATCACTCTATTAAACACAACTTCAAACAAACTATGAATTAGAACAGCCTATTGCACTTTATCTGTGTATTTATATATATATATATATATATATATATATATTCTATGGTATATGGTCACACTGATCTGATCTGATCTGTATTTATGCCTAAAATATTATGTCGTGCTCAGCAAGCAAGAATTTCATTGTCCTATCTGGGACACATGACAATAAACTCTCTTGACTCTTGACTCCTTAAAGCCCAAACCATCTATTTTCCAAAATTGGACTTTTTGGCACTCCTAATTTTGTTAGTAAGAACGTTGCCTTCTGCTGTCTAGCTGCTAAACTGTGGAATTCACTCACTCAGCTCCCTTCTAGCATTCTTCTTCTCTCTCCCATCAAACCACTTTTTTTACAGTAGGTCCAAAGTCCAATTGATTGGCAAAGTTTTCACTTTCCTGAAGTAATGGCTCCTTGTCCACTATGGAACTTCAATAAAACTCCTCAAGATGTTTAGTATGACATAGATAGGCTACAAATGCAAGTCTTTGTTATTGATTTATGCACCTGATTTGGAAATTCAATGAGACATAGAACACACCAGTAACCTTTATTCTACATTTCTCATCTGAAACTATATTGCTAAATGATCTAGACACAAAAAGCTGGAGTAACTCAGCGAGACAGGCAGCATCTCTGGAGAGAAGGAATGGGTGGCGTTTCGGGTCGAGATCCTTCTTCAGTAATCTGACTTAACTGGTGAAGAGGATTCATCTGCGAGCTTGTTATGAATCAGCTGGCAAGTTTATGCACAGATGTGCATTGGGGTTTAATGTAACATGAAGTTTGCAGCTAATCATTTATTGTTATCATTATCCATGGTCACAGCAGTATCCCATCGAACTTATTAGCTGAGATTTGTGTGGGAATCATCAAATAATATGAAACAATCCTATATCTCTCAGGTGTATTATATTATATTATATGCTAAATCTACAGCACCACTGTGACTGGCCTTACCTAAAATAGCTGCATTAAAGAGGATTAGGAGTTCCGCAAGCTCAATGGCATCCACACACCTGATCCCTGACTTTCAGTCCAGGAATGTCTTGACATACTCGCTTGACAGTGGAACAATGGGAACGGCCACTATGGAGTCAGCATTTGTGCAGTTGCACATCAAGAAAAATCAAGTGCACAGTGAGCTGGCTTCTCCGTTGCTTGTGAGATCCTGAATCACAGCCTCCTGACCCCATAGCCCAGGCCACATCCACCACTCCCGAGATCACTCAAGTCTATAACGTGGCCAGAGAAGCGTGCACGAATGCAGCTGTGCCCGTACAATTTATAAAGAAAATAAAATTTTCTTGGACTGACTTAATGGTGAAATGTGAGACCGCGCTGATTAATATTTCAGACGTAATCTGCTGCTTGGCCAAGCTCTGAATGTGGACAGACGTTTTGCCAAATTTCATTTATGACTGAATTAATTACACACAATGATTTTAGTTTTATGCCCCCTAGAGAGAGTCAAAGTAAAAGCGATTTGTTATTTATTTTTAATGACTGTATATGTCCTATTTAGTTAAATTGGGTGCGACTGTTGATAAGAGCAATATAGCAGTAAAATCATATGTTATCATAAGAAAGAATAGGCACATGACTTGTGCAATTTTCTTTGCAATATATTTGTGACGGACAAATGATAGAACTGTTTGAATCCTTGTACATTCTGCCGGCAAACTGATGCGAATGGTTCTTAGACAAAACGATGCTGACGTGCAAAAATAGGAAACAGTTGTCAGAATCTCCTGTGACTACAGGCTCCGCTGGCTTTTTTAATTCAACTCAAAATGGTCTCATGTGTGAAGCCGTCCTTCCATTAACATGATGCTTGTGACTTCGAAAGGCACCTAACGCACTGAAGCGGAACTGCGGCTAACAGAACAGAGGCAAGTCCAGGATGTATTCCACGGATGAGATACTAAGGCAGGTGAATTAATGATTTCCAACACTGAGCACAGTGATCTCTGAGTTTTTGAACTGCCATGCTTTCAAAAAAGTTACCGAATCTTCAGTCTTTGCAACTTGTGAAAAACAACTGTTTTATTGTGATGTGTAATGTCAACTTTCAATAATGTGTGTGTAAGGAGGAACTGCAGATGCTGGTTTAAACCAAAGATAGTCAAAAAGCTGGAGTAACTCAGCGGGACAGGCAGCATTTCTAGAGAGAAGGAATGGGTGACGTTTCTGGTCGAGACCCATCTTCAGATAATGCGTTGCTTGTTTTTAAAAAACACTCTTTGTATGAAAATAGCCTCTCCTGAATTATTGTATTAGACATTTACATGGCCTTAAGATCAATTTGAAATCACCCTTGGTGCCACTCTTAATTTTGCATCATCACTATGTTTTCCGTTCACTTAAAAAATGAGAAATGTGCAGTACGATAAAATTGAGGTGTCAATTATCCAATTTTATGAGGTTAATTGTACTGTGGACATGATTTGGTTGCACTTGTTTTGAGGCAGGCTGATTTGATTTAGCAGAGTTATTCGGAGAATTTGTATTCTAATGGAAACAATGCTTCAGCAAATAAATAAGGGTACAGGGAAAAGATGGGTGATTGTTGAGCAAGCAGAGTGGCTCTCCTGAAATAGGAGTGAATGATGTGGTTAATCTACACCTCAATTCCA
The DNA here is from genome assembly GCA_035221665.1 of Okamejei kenojei. Taxonomy (NCBI): domain Eukaryota; kingdom Metazoa; phylum Chordata; class Chondrichthyes; order Rajiformes; family Rajidae; genus Okamejei; species Okamejei kenojei. The sequence goes on from CM069143.1 coordinate 42,200,236, forward strand.
TATCCCAACATATCCTAACTGAAAACTCTATTAGACAGTATTGAAAATGTCAATTTTCTGAGAATCATTATCAGAAAATTTAAGGTTTTTACAAATGATACGTCCTAATTTTACTTCGGAGTCACGTGAGTGACTACGTGAAGAAGCCCCGGCAGGCGCATGCGCGTCATTACGTCCATGCTTGTCGCACTGAACGGGCTGGAGGGCACAGATCCACCAGCGGTAAGTAGGAACTTCTAAGGTAAGTGTTTTACAAACTTTACCAAGAAGTATTTCCACTCCATAAAGCTGGCTCGAGCAGTCAGTAGGAGTTGGAGAAATTGAGCTGTCAGGAGGAGGATTCGTTATTAGCGTGGCTCCAGGGATTCATTAATTCGATCGGGTCGGGAGATAAGCGCGGCAACGCCGGGTTCCGATGCCAGGTGCCATTTTACCGGCAGCAGTTCCGATAGCGAGCGAATCTTCCGCACTAGCTCCAGGTACTAAGCAGCCTGAGGCTGCTGCTAGCCATGAAAAGGCAAAGAGAAGGTCTCACAGACCTGTGTTGTCTGACGACAACGGTGACTCTCCACCTGATAATAAAAGAATGTGGGGGAGGATGGGAAACATGGAGCTGATGCTCCAACCTTTGATTACATAAGGGTCCAAGGGCCAGTGCTGTCCAAGAGGGCCCATACCAAGCACAACATATGGAGGGGCTTTCCATATATTGGGGTTTTCGTTCCAGCGCCTTGTTTAGGACTGGAGGATGCCTCCCTACAATATGATTTGGGAGGAGCAGGGCAGGATGCTGCTGACCCTGAATCTGGTGTCCCTGATTATGTGCAAACACCAGCGCACAGGAGCCACGCTCCAGGTGTCTCGGAAATAGCAATGAGTTTTGCTATTTGGGAGGGGACTGGTGAGGCAATGGAAGAATACCTAGCCAGCAGTATCAATTATTTAGTATCTCACCAGCTCCAGCAAGCTATGATTCAAGTGACTGCAAACAAATATAAGACACTTGTTTAATGTGCATCACTAAAAGTGCCCACGGTGAACCCAGCTATCTGGGCACCCATGAGTCCTTCTTTGAGGGGACAGGAGGTTTGGTATCAACACGTCCTCCAACTGGTGGCTGCAGCAATTACTGCATTTGGCACTATGGTCCAAGGGACAATCATTCCTCAAACTCAAAAAAGATATGTTGGCTATTTTATGCAATGCATTTTTCAGGTAAATTGCATCAGGGAATATCGCCATCAGGCCAACCCTCAACCAAAAATTTGCTGCTCTATGTAAGGCGACTAATGTACTAACGCCTGAATTCCTGTTTGGAACAGACCTTGTCATGAAAATCCGTGAAATTAATTATGCGGCCAAAACAATTGGCTTAATGTAGTCAAGCATTTTGAGGACTCCTATTCAAACATCTGGGTTAATGTACTGAAGGTCAGATCCAGGTGCTGAGCCCAGCAGGGGGAGGCCAGTGGGGCAATGAGGGCGCCCACCGAGACAGACAGGCTTCAACCCCAATATGGGCAGACAACAGACTTACAGGTCAACTGTAGAGGTACAGGGAATTTTGTTAACGATAAAGTTCTGGTGGCCAATCTCCTATTGGAGGTAGATTACAATTGTTTTCTAATAAATGGTGCTGTATAACATTTGATATGTTCATACTAAATACTGTATCGAGTCTACCATTGAGTTTATCTCACGGATAGATCCACCTCAACAGCACGAGCCTAATAAAATGTGGGTGTTTTCTGCTCCAGAGACTGAACAGGTAAACAATGTTGATTGATAAAGCCATTAATCATCCTCAACAATTGTGTCTAATATTTCCCCAGACCTCAAAAAGATAGGTGTTGTAGAGTAATTCTGTACCTCACTCACTTAAATTCTTCAGTTCTCTATAGGCATTTTAAACTGGACACCTTTGTTACTGCTAAACAGCTGCTATCACAGGGCTCTTATGTGGCAACCATTGATTTGCAAGATGCGTATTCTTCACTGCCAATTCATGCTCATTATCGCAAGTACTTGAAATTTAATTGGATGGGACAGCTGTGGCAATACAAAGCATTGCCTAATGGTTTAAGTTCTGCACCCAGGCTATTTACTAAATTGTTAAAACCTGTGCTTGGGGCTATTGAGGGCCCATAATTACATTGTAATGTCTTATTTAGATGATATCTTAATTATCAGCAACACTGCAGAGTCAGCTGAAGAATCGGTTGCAGCAATCAAAACAATGTGCTTGAGTCATTAGGGTTTTGGTCCATCCAACTAAGTCCAAGTTACAGCCAACCCAAAATATTGAGTATTTGGGGTTTCTTATTGATTCGGTTGATATGACAGTAACATTACCAACAGCCAAGGTTGTGGATGTTGTTGATGTCTGTACTTGCCTCCCACAAAAACTTTATCCCTCCATCCGAGAAGTCGCTAAGGTCATTGGGAACTGTGTAGCAGTTTTTCCCTCAGTACATTTCGGGCCTTTGCATTATCAACATTTGCAGAGAGCATGAGAACAAGTACTAAAATCGAATGCAGGCCATTTTGATCGGGTTATGCAGTTACCAACCACAGCTCTCGCAGAATTGCAGTGGTGGATTGTTAATGCTAATCAAGCTACCAATAACATTTTGGTACAAGACCCTTCACTGATCTTACAGACTGATGTCAGCGCTCTCGGATGCGGGGGCTACGGACACCGAGTTTAGCTGTGGGGGTAGATGGCATGAACACGAAGGGTTGATTTGCCACACACACGGGATAAATTATTTTGAATTATTGGGGGCATTTTATGGATTAAAGGCATATTGCTCCTCAATGAAGGATTTACACGTTCAACAGATTGATAACACCACAGCAGTGGCATATATTAATCATATGGGAGGAGCATGATCAGTATCATGTGTTAACTTGGCTACCGTCATGTGGCATTGGTGTATTTCAAGGCATATCTGGGTTTCAGCCATTTATTTACCAGGTATAGATAATGTGGTGGCAGACCATAGGTCACGTACGTTTCATGCCAATATAGAATGGATGTTGAATTCTAAACTATGTCACACAATTGTCACTCGATTTGGGTTGCCAGAGATTGATCTGTTTGCATCCAGATTGCATCACCAGTTGCCTAAATATGTTTCATGGGAGCCAGATCCAGGTGCAGTTGCTGTGGATGCATTCTTGTTACATTGGGGGCACTCAATTTTTATGGAATTCCTCCATTTTGTCATCCCGAAATGCCTCACCACCATAGGGCGTGACTCCGCCACAGGCGTTTTGGTGGTCTCAGATTGGCCAACGCAACCATGGTTCTCATTAGTGCTTCGAATGATGGTTCAGCCATTCATGATGATTCCCAGCTGCAGTAATTTGTTGGTGCATCCAGTTACAGGAGACAGTCACCCTTTACATGACCGTATTAATTGTTGGTCTGCAGGTTCTGACCAGACAATTCCAAGGACTTGGATTGTCAAACAGGGCCATGGAGGTTCTCACTACAGGCTGGCGAAATAGCACTCAAAAACTGAGAATATGGTTCACATAAAGAAATGGGAGCTGTTCTGTGTACAATCCAATATATCTTATCATAATGCAAGCATATGTGATGTGGTGGAGTTCCTTGCTAAGTTGCATTTTGATGAGCACCTGAGTTATAGTGCCATTACCAGTGCTTGGAGTGTGTTGTCCTTTTATTTAGGGCAGTCTTCAGAACAACGTCCTATCAGGTCTCATCCATTAGTATTCCGATTTATGAGAGGAATTTTTAATAAAAACCCTCCGAAACCTCGATATACAGAAATCTGGGATATCAGTCTTGTTCTCACAATGCTTCGGCAATGGGCTCCAATTACTTCATTATCTATGCAGAGATTAACTCTTACTGTGGTTATGCTAATAGCGCTGGTTCAGCACAACGTGTACAAACATTACAATTGTTACGAATAGATTGTATGCATTTGTCTGTAAATGACATTACCTTCTATGTTTATTATTTAATCAAACAAAGCAGGCTAGGTATGGCTGGAACCAAGGTGACGTTTAAAGCCTATCCTGTTGACCAAATGTTATATGTAGTTAAACACTTAAGCCAGTATATTAAGGTAACAAGGAGTCTCAGAGGTTCTGAGACAGGACTGCTCATTAGTCACAAAAAGCCATATAAAAGAGTGTCAGAACAAACTATTTCTAGATGGTTGAAACAGGTTCTCAATTGTGCTAGAGTCGACAATCATGTCTTTAACTCTCACTCCACCAGCATCAACCTCCACGGCAAAGGCTCAGGACGTGCCGCTAGACCTAATCCTCGCGGCCGCAGGATGGTCTCGAGAAGCAACATTTTCTCAATTTTCTGACTAACCTGTACAGACCGTGCCACAGTTTGGGCATGCTGTTTTGGGTTCCATTTAATTCATTTGCTTTGTTTTCTGTCATTGTTTGTAATTTCCCCTGGGACAGAGGGGTTATTCCTGGTTTTGTTATTATTAACAATAGTTATTGAATAATTCAAAGCAATGTTCAATATATTATTTATTCCCTACTGTGTCAACCGAAGCAGATTGTCGTATGGTGTGCATGTACGGCATGAAAATACAGAGCTTTGAAATCTTCACGTAGTCACTCACGTGACTCCGAAGTAAAATAGTAAGATTAAATGAGAACTTACCAGTTTGAAGTTTGATCCTTATTTTATGAGGAGTTAAATTGAGGGATTACGTGCCCTCCGCTCCCACCCTCATAATCTAAGAGATCATCTGGTAGTTCTAGTCTTCTACGAGCCTTACTATGTTACTTTGGCTATTTGTTTCTGTGTTTTCACGCCGCTGCTTTGAAATATGACGCGCATGTGCCTGGCGGGGTTTCTTCATGTAATCCCTCAACGTAGCTCCTCATAAATTAAGGATGAAACTTCAAACTGGTAAGTTCTCATTTAACCTTACTATTTTACTCCTCTTTGATTTGGCTAATAGCTAGCCAATAATGTATTTGCAGCCTAATACCTTTGTAAACCAGCGTCCTAATTTTCAATTGCTATATTAGGATCCAGTTTCAATACCATCCCCTATATTTATGAGCCTTCATATCCCAATGTTTCAGTCTGCACCTTGAATACCCCATAAGTGCAATGAGGTTAATTGCAACGACTCACTTTCAAAATTAATTACAGCTAATAAAGAACCTCATCACAAGCAAATTACAGGTGCATTTTCCTCAATCTGCACAAGCTCTCTAATTAAACCATTTCTCCAGAACAGTCACCCTTACCTTTAAGCTTGTTCTTCTGTATGTCTAGCCTCACTAACTCCATTCTCTGTGGAGTACTGATTTCAATATTCTAACTCCGAAATCTTTTTTCAGGCCTATTTTCAAGAGGACCACACTCTAGTGTCCTTCTGCTGCAGGACATTGAAGGACCGAGTCTGGTGAGTGCATTCCTCAAGCAAGGCAAGGGATATCAGCCCATGAGTGGGAATGATGTTGTGTGTAAGGAAAAAGGAATGTGCCAACACTACTGGGTATAACACTAGCAATATTGAATTTATAGATACTAAGAATGTATCAAGAATTTTGCATGGTTTTTGTAAGGTTTGTATTTTATAATACAATTAAGTATTAATAAAAAACACCTATTATTCAGCCTTTACATTTACTCTACTTTTCAGTCTGTCCACTTCATGTAATCCATGTATTTTGTTACAATGCACTAAGATATTACACACTGTCCACCAAAATGATCTTCCGAACCATTTTCTAGATTGTCTCATTTCAATTTTATTTCTCATAAGAACTTCAGTCACGTCCAATAATTCTTCACTTTTCTGCTGATCTTCATTACACCCTTATGAATATTGCATCATTATACGTGTTACCTCATTGAAAGTTGTTTTGATGATTTTTATCAATGTTGGCATACCGATACATACTTACATCTCCTAGACACCTGTTGTTTTATTTCATTTTAAGGCATCAGCTTCTTAATGGATTATTGTTCCAATACTTTTTTGCAAGATATTTGCCAGTGCAATTTGGGGCTTGCATTTATAATTATTTTCTGATTGTTCTTAATGTTAGATATGAAAGTGCTAATGCTGGGGTTAGCTTTGCTCTTTTCACCTAAATCATTTTGACAAGTCTGTGGATTTTGTCTTTTTTAACAGTCATCTTTTTTATGATATCCAAAATACTCAATTCTAGTCATTGCAAAAATAAGTAATGCTCACCATTTGTTATCAGAACAAATAGTTTAGCTTAGTTTAGAGATACTGCGCAGGAAAAGCCCCTTCAGCCCATCGAGTCGGCGCCGACCAACGATCCCAGCACATTAACACTATCCTACACGCACTTTACATTTATAGAAAGCCAATTAACCTACAAACCCGTACGTCTTTGGAGTGTGGGAGGAAACCGAAGATCTCTGAGAAAAACCACGCAGTCACGGAGAGAATGTACAAACTCCGTACAGACAGCACCCGTAGTCGGGATCGAACCCGGTTCTCTGCCGCTGAAAGCGTTGTAAGGCAGCAACTCTACCACTGCGCCACTATGCCACCTAATACTCTTATCCAAAATAGCCCAACAAATATTTTTCTCTTTCAGTATTTATATAAACAAAATACAAAAATGGGGCTGTAATTAATTGCTAAAATGAGTTTAAATAACACAGCAACTTTTGCAGGCATTATCAGTTAAATGTAAAGTTCATGGAGCTATTTACCAAATGGAATGCATTAGTCAAAATGACCAAATGAAATGCCTGACAAGAGTAGCTTGACAAAATTTGTGCCATCTTTAATGTTAAACTAATATAAGTTTCTTTAGCAGGAAAACAGAGATTGTGGAAATAAGGAGATTGTGGACATAAGGAGATTAAAACAAAATAGAATGCGACTGAAATTCTAGAACTACTTAAAGGGTTAAAACATTAGTATTTAGACAGGAAATAAATGACAGAAGTTAAATAACTTGATACTGATTACAAACATCTCACAATGTTGTAAGCAAACTCCCGGGTGAATAAGCATTTTATTTTTCATAACTGAATCTGGAATTAGTTTAGGATTCCACAGCTTCTCTTTTGCTTTGGATTTTACAGTAAAATAAAACTACTGTTATACCACCACGACTGAATTATCTACTAGGTAAATGCAAGTGGAGAACAACTACCTCACCAAAGCTCAGTCAGTCATGGTTTAGTAGAATTTAATCCTAGAATTTTTTTGGCATCTCATGGTTCTGTTGATCGCTTGTGAACTACAACTATAAAAGGATGAGTGGGAGTTACTAAGCTTTGGTTCAAAGGATAATGAGATTTTAGTGGATATGTAGAGTTACGACTTTGAGCAATACATTCTTCAATAATTCTCAATACAAAACTACAAAAATCTCAGCCCGTGAGCTCTAGATGCTACTTCGCAGTGTCTTGAAGCAGTGGGTTGATTCTAAAATTCAGGTTAGTAATATTAAGCGCCGGCAAAACTGTTAACTACAGTCTATAAAACTTATTCTCCTTGCCTAACTGAATAAATAGAGATGAGTAAATTATACTAAAAATGTACATCAGAAAATATAACACCGAAAAAAACCCTCATGCAGTTGAAGTTATGGTAAAATGATTTTAATCAAGTACTTTCCAATCTCCAACATTTCTTTAACATGTTAATTACTTGAGCATGTGCATGTTACAAAATATTATAACTTTGAACAGTAACATTAAACTTTTAAATATCTTGCTGATTTTGCTTCTTTGTTTTACAACAATTATGATGAAGGGCTTAAAATTGCTTTCTTCAGAGGAGAGAGTGACTATAGCTTTATCTAGGACTTCATTTTCTAGTGATAAAATAGCAACGATAATGACAAAAAAAAACTTTTAATGTTTGTTAGTTCCACAGGTGAAAATGTATTAAAATATTGCAACAACTGTATACAGTATGTTTGGCAAAAAGAGATGATCCCACATGATGTGTTTGCAATATTTATATTCAATGATCAGCCACAGAATACTTATAGGTCATGGCTTGATGTGGTATTTAGATATTTGAAACAATGCCAGAGTTGCACTAATCATACCTTTCTCATGTTGATAAAGATGACCATGGCTCCTAACCCCTTTAAAAAATGCTCTCCTTTCTATTTTACTAACACTTAGGGCGGCACAGTGGTGCAATGGTAGAGTTGTTGCCTTCCAGTGCCGGAGTCCTAGGTTTGATCCTGATTACACACTGTGGCATCACACACACTAACCACCCCACACACTAACCGCCCTCCCCCTCCACACAAACACTAACCCTCCTCCCCCCCTGATATTATATTAATATTATTCATTCACTCCTTTTACCCCATTCCCTGCCCTAGCCACTCATGCATATCCCCCAACTGCGCAGGCACGGCTAGAGAGGGGGGGGGGGGTTAGAGAGAGAGGGCGGAGAGAGAGGAGAGAGAGGGGGAGAGAGGGAGAGAGGGAGAGAGGGGACAGAGACAGAGAGAGGGCTACGGGCAGATGTGGACTCAAGGGAGGCCGCGGGCAGACGTGGACTCGAGGCAGGCCGCGGGCGGGCGCTCATGGACCCGAGGACCCTGAGCGAGGAGGGCGCGGCCACAGTGAGCGGGCAGCCGGACGATGTCACACGCAGCGCGTGAACACAGCGTGCAGCCATTGTGACGTCATCACGTCATCAGCTGAAGCTAGTCGGTTATTTTCTAAGTTCTTTCAGATTTTTCAACATTTTGATAAATGACTAGATAAATAATGCAAGCATTTTTCAGATGAGGCAATTTCGGCAATCTCTACAGGAATATGTAAACATTTTACCGTCAGGGTGTCGTTTTTTCGAGACGATGTGATCACACACGCACACACACACACATACAAAATCAGATTTTTACTAGCTACTAGACCAAGTGGGACCTGTTGGGTCCCGTCCCCTCAATGTGTAGTTGCGAAGGGGGGTGGCGGCCTGCAGCTTCACACACACACACACTAACCACCCCCCACACATCCTCTCTAGCCGAGGATGGGAGGGGGGGAGGGGGGGAGGAGGGAGGACGGGGGGAAAGGGGGGAGGGGGGGATGGAGGAGGAGGGGGGGATGGAGGAGGAGAAGGGGAGAAAGAGGAGGGGGGAAGAGGAGGGGGGGAGAGGAGGGGGGAAGAGGAGGGGGGGAAGAGGAGGGGGGGGAAAGAGGAGGGGGGGGAAAGAGGAGGGGGGGAAAGAGGAGGGGGGGGAAAGAGGAGGGGGGAAAGAGGAGGGGGGAAAGAGGAGGGGGGGAAAGAGGAGGGGGGGGAAAGAGGAGTGGGGGAAAGAGGAGGGGGGAAAGAGGAGGGGGGGAAAGAGGAGGGGGGGAAAGAGGAGGGGGGGGGAAAGAGGAGGGGGGAAAGAGGGGGGAAAGAGGGGGGTAAGAGGAGGGGGGGAAAGAGGAGGGGGGGAAAGAGGAGGGGGGAAAGAGGAGGGGGGGGAAAGAGGAGGGGGGAACGAGGAGGGGGGAAAGAGGGGGAAGGGAGCAGGGAGAGAGGATCAGGCAGCCGGGCGCGCGTCAACCAAAGGACTTCTGCGGCTTCAATCTAGAGCCCGGGTGGGGGGGAGAAGTTGTCACAGAGGAGGGCTGAATTTACTTCGGAGCCACGTGAGTGATTCCGTGAAGAAGGCCCGCCAGGCCGCATGCGCACCAGTTCGTCAGCCGCATTGGTGCAAGCACCAGTCTGGCAGGACACAGCTCCTGCTGGTGGTAAGTTAAACTTAAAAGATAAGTTTGGGTTTTTACTTACCAGGGGTTTTTAGGCAGGAGCCTCTTTTTACAGAGGTTTTTCCTGCGAGTTTCGCAGCCCGACAAATTGCCGGTTATGGACTGTGGGGAAATTCCAGTCCGACCGCAAATGCGGATAAACCGGCAAAATTGATCAGGTTGTGAGATAAGGAGCCGCTAACAGTGCAGTTAGCGACTCCCCAGCCTGCAGGGATGCCGTAAATATGGCAAAAAAAATTAAGCAGAGTCACTGACCGGTGGGTCAGCGGCTCCCAGCCTGCAGGGATGCCGTAAAAACAGAAAATATTTAAGCAGAGTCGCTGACGGGGGGGTCAACGGCTCCCCAGCCTGCAGGGATACCATAAAAATGGCAAGAAATTTTAGCAGAGTCGCTGACAGGGGGGTCAGCGGATCTCAGCCTGTGGGATGCCGTTGGAACGGCAAGGAAGCAACGCTGGAGCCACTGACAGTGGGGTCAGTGGCTCACAGACGTTGGTCCCCAGTCAAGAAATTACTGGGACTCATTCAGCCCTATTTGGACTCAGGTGAGTCGGGCTATAAAGGGTTTCTCCTTATAATAAAAATTGTGTATTTTATAGTGTTTTTTCTTTAAGTAAAAGCTAAAGGCAAAGTAAAAAGTTATTGTTATATATTCTGACAATGTTATAACTGTTTAAGCACAGGTTGCTATGAATTATTTTTACCCTTCACAGGTAAAGCTGTACACTAAATGTTGATTTAGTGAGCTTACACAGCAATAGCGCGGGCCTATGGGACAGGCCGCGCCAGCAGCGCCTGACAGGGCTGGTTCATATATGAAAGTGCCGGCCTACGGGAGAGCCATGCCAGCAGCACCTGATACAGGGCCATTTCATTTGTGACATTATCGGCCTATAGGAGAGCCATGCCAGCAGCGCCTGACAGGGTTGCTTCTTGTGTGAAGTGCCGGCCTACGGGAGAGCCGTGCCAGCAGCGCCTGGTGCAGTGCTGTGTCATGTCAAAAAGCACCGGCCTTTATGAAAGGCGGCGCTAACAACGCCTGGGACAGCGATGCTCAAATTCACACATATCTGCTCGCCCACGAAGTCGGGAGATGATTCTCCATCGGGGCTAGAGAGCAAGGCCCACGGAGTCGGGGGATGAATTACTCACCAGGGCTGGATAGTGCATTGAAACGACTATCCTAAATACAGCAACTGTTGTAAAGTGCTGCAAAGGATTCCCTCTTGGAGGCAGAGACCAAGATGGGTCAGTATCCTGCTGACACTGAGTCTCAGGGTATGGCCATGGGGCATACCCAAAGGGATGAAGGGCACCTGTCAGAGGTACCTTTCCTGACAATAAAGTTTCCATCACAGTAAAATATTCTATTGGGTTAAGGCCAATGGGTTTGTATCAGTATTTGTATCCTACGGCCTGCGGCAGCGCCTGTTAGAGTTGCCTACGAATCACCCTCTCTGAGGAGGGAAGAGCAAAAGGTCAAGATGACTCCGGACTCTAAAAATGTCAATAGAACAGACTCAAGTACATATGTGCCGGCAGTGAACAACGCCAACAGGGGGATGTGAGAGCCAGCCGCTGAATCGGTTATTCAGGTAGGTCTATTCTACAGGGGAAGAAGCCTGGCAGACTAATTAATTCGGCCAACGACGGGCGAAAGTCATCGTTTAGAACGCACCCCAGGCGCTCATTGGCAGTAGCGGTTCACTGGAGCTGGGGGCAGCATGATAGCTCAGAAATTCCATGCACCTTCCAATCATGCTCAACTAAATGGGTCTAGCACTTCCAAAATTTTGGTAGTGCACCGTTCACAAGTTGTAATATTTACATTTGTTTGTACAACACACAAAGGCTAAAAATATTTGGTTGAGGCACAGCCGGAGCATTCCAAGTAAGTTTGGATTATGGCCAGGGTTTGGAAATTCGGAAAAATTTCTCATGCAAACCACCCATGCAATAAGGCAGGATTGGCATGTTATTATGAAGAATGGAGAGTATCGGGCATATGAACTTTCCAAATGTAAAAACTTATTCCTGACTACAACAGATTCATAAGGTAAGAGATGCATGTTATTCAAATCTCATTACAAAGGTTATCAAAGACAATATAACTGTACTATAACAGTAAAGCTTTGAAGAATGGGATAAACTGTTTGTTGGTCATTGGGATTTACCTTTAATTATTATTAGTCTTGTCTCCGTCTTGTGGCAAGAGATTGGGGTTATAGCAATCTGTTATAAAACTGAGTTATTTTCATTAATAGTAATTGGCAATATAGCAGCTGTGTTGCAGCTGAGCAAATCAAGGAACTGATATTGTGTAGGTAGCAATTAGATCGTTGCTAACAACCTCGTGCTATTGTCAGCTGAGGCTACTTCAGCCACAATGATGAAGTAACAGTATTCGGCATTGCTGAACATGACAATAACTCATTGAACTTGAAACTCGCTACAGTAGTGTGGTCGGTTGAATTCAGTTATTATGAACTGATATTTAGAACTCTAAGATGAGGTTCCAAATACCATCACCTACTCAAAGGTAGTGGAGATTGCATGAGTTACCAATTCTTCAGTTGTTGGTATCAACTAAATATGCGTCCCAGTAAGGACTCGGCGCTGCCTGCATGCAAACCACTACCAATGGCGACTGCAAGCCTGTTTCTTATGCCTCTCGCACATTAACTGATACTGAACAACGTTACACCCAGATTGAAAAAAAATTGCTCGCTGTGGTTTTCACCTGCACAAAATTCGAGGACTTTATCTTTGGAAGTCTGTGATTATAGAAACTGACTACCAGCTGCTGGTCACTTTTTTGAATAAACCCATCCACGCTACTCCAGCCCGCGTACAATGAATGATGATGCAGCTGCAGCGATTTGAATTCAACATGGTCTATAAGAAAGGCAAGGACATGCACATAGCTGACACGCTATCAAGAGCCCCACGCAAAACCACCGAACAACAACTCTCTGAACAGGACCAGTTATCAGTAATTAAGGTATCGTATGTTCCTACTGATTGCTTGAGCAGCCTGACGGAACACACGGCTGCTGATGAAACTTTACAATTGTTGTCCGCAGAGCATCCGGCGTGGCTGGCCGGATAAACAACACAACACCCCGCTCTCAATCCGCCCATACTTCCTGCTCCGCGACGAACCGGTGTTACAGGACGGGATTATAGTTAGGGGCCACAAGGCAGTTGTCCCAGCTATCCTCCAGAACGAGTACTTCGACACCCTCCACAGGGGCCACCCCGGCATGGAGGCAAATCTATAAAGGGCACAAAGCATGTTTTACTGGCCTGGTATGACCAAGTACATACGTGACAAAGCTGAAATCTGCGCCATCTCCAAAAGCCTGACGCCATACCAGCAGAAGCAGCTCTTACTGCCGCACCCGGTTCCTCCTCTCCCGAGGTCCACGTCAGCCACCGATATATTCATAGAAACATAGAACATAGAAAATAGGTGCAGGAGTAGGCCATTCTGTACCATCCAATACAATATCCCTTACCTGCCTTCTCTCCACACACACCTTTAGACACAAGGACCACATCTAACTCCCTCTTAAATATAGCCAACGAACTGGCCTCAACTACCTTCTGTGGCAGAGAATTCCAGAGATTCACCACTCTCTGTGTGAAAAATGTTTTTTTCAATTCGGTCCTAAAAGATTTCCCCCTTTTCCTTAAACTGTGACCCCTTGTCCTGGACTTCCCCAACATCGGAAACAATCTTGCTGCATCTAGCCTGTCCAACCCCTTAAGGATTTTGTAAGTTTCTATAAGATCCCCCCTCAATCTTCTAAATTCTAACAAGTACAAGCCGAGTCTATCCGGTCTTTCTTCATATGAAAGTCCTGACATCCCAGGAATCAGTGTGGTGAACCTTCACTGTACTCCCTCTATCGCAAGAATGTTTTTCCTTAGATTTGGAGACCAAAACTGTACACAATTCTCCAGGTGTGGTCTCACCAAGACCCTGTACAACTGCAGTAGAACCTCCCTACTCCTATACTCAAATCCTTTTGCTATGAATGCTAACATACTATTCGTTTTCTTCACTGCCTGCTACACCTGCATGCCTACTTTCAATGACTGGTGTACCATGACACCCAGGGCTTGTTGCATCTCCCCTTTTCCTAATCGGCCACCATTCAGATAATAATCTACTTTCCTGTTTTTGCCACCAAAGAGGATAACCTCACATTTATCCACAATATACTGCATTTGCCATGCATTTGGACAGGCTAGATGCAGGAAGATTGTTCCCGATGTTGGGGAGGTTCACCATCCTTTAAGACCACTTTCTTCACACAGAGAGTGGTGAGTCTCTAACTCTCTGCCACAGAGGGTAGTTGAGGCCAGTTCATTGGCACATTTATCCACTGAGTTGGATGATATATGGCGGTGCTGCATTTGCCTATGTTTCTATTTGCCCAGCCTATCCATGTCACCTTGCAGCCTCCTAGCAACCTCCTCACAGCTAACACTGCCCCCCAGCTTCGTGTCATCTGCAAACTTGGAGATGTTGCATTCAATTCCCTCGTCCAAATCATTAATATATATTGTAAATAGCTGGGGTCCCAGCACTGAGCCTTGCGGTACCCCACTAGTCACTGCCTGCCATCCTGAAAAGGACCCGTTCACTCCTACTCTTTGCTTCCTGTCTGCCAGCCAGTTCTCTATCCACATCAATACTGAACCGCCAATACCTTGTGCTTTAAGTTTGTATACTAATCTCTTGTGTGGGACCTTGTCGAAAGCCTTCTGAAAGTCCAGATATAACACATCCACTGCTTCTCCCTTATCCACTCTACTACTTACATCCTCAAAAAATTCAATATGATTCGTCAGACATGATTTACCTTTCGTAAATCCATGCTGACTTTGTCCAATGATTTCACCACTTTCCAAATGCGCTGCTATCCCATCTTTAATAACTGACTCTAGCAGTTTCCCCACTACCGATGTTAGACTAACTGCTCTGTAAGTCCCCGTTTTCTCTCTCCCTCCCTTTTTAAAAAGTGGGGTTACATTAGCTATGGCTAACATTCGAATGGCGTGGGAAACTATCTGGTTCTTGTCGACTCTTATTCGGGCTGGTTCGACATCGATCTACTCCAAACCATTACATCTGAAGCGGCTATCGAGAGGACTTTCGATGGGACTTTCGACATATTACCAGCAGCCCTGAGTTCCCACAGTTCAACGGACTCGTCGAACGAGCCGTCCGAAGCGCAAAACATCTTCATACCTTGCAAAATCGGACAAAATTGCTAATCTTAAGGAACATTGCGAGGGATCCCATACTGGGTTCCACAGCCCAACGACTGATGTCTCGCCAAACCCGTGCTCTCCTGCCTGTGTCCCAGCAGCTTTTGCAGCCACAAGTTCGTTCTCCGCCTGCGGTCCAGAAACAACTACAATTCGAACGTGATGCACAGAATCGTTTTTTAACAAATCTAGTAAGCCAACTCTCACCAGTGGACAGGTGGTTCACCTCCAGACCAACGAGGGCTATGGCCGTCTGGGTCACAGCTACGGCCCTGCCAAAGAGTCGCTCTCTTATCTGATGAAGCGGACGGAGCCATTTACAGACGCAACCGTCAACATATCCGTCTAGTGAAGGAACCGCGTCCTGGACTCCATATCCAGATGTCTCGAGTTTTGCATTCCCTCCCACTACCGGTCCTGCTGCTTATCTATTAGAGACATTTTCCCCTGCAGCCACCCTGTAGCATTCGGTGCCAGGCTCGCCTATCTCACCACCTCCCCACCCCGTCGGGTCCCCAGTCGCATCTCCCGTTCCCTCCCTCTCCGGTGAAAGGAGGTGAAGCGATTTTGTACCGCACACGTGCCGGACGGGTTAGCAGGCCACCCATTAGTTACGCTGATTTCATGTAACTACATAAACTTCCCCATTTGCGTTATTAGCGCTCTGCTACCTATATTGCTTAGCCATCATGTTCCTATGTACCAATGCTTTATTTTGTTTCTACAAGGAAAGATGTAGATTGGTTATTTCCTACTAGCTAATTGTTAGTAGTTGCTCCGCCTAATATGCATTTTATATTAGCAAGAGTTTGCCTACACCATTCAGTATGAGTAGCTGCTAGGAACTGTTATGTCCTGCAGACTGATTCTGTAAGTACATTTAATTAACATGTGTTGTATCCTGATATGTGTTTGACTCGACTCATTACACTAACAATATCGCCTGCTTTCACATCTTTATCATCTTGTTAAAGATCCATCATAGTGAATGTGCATTTAAATTAGATAAAACTGCAATTACGTGGGGACTACAGTTACTCTGAACAGCACTGTGGATGAGCTGTGCAAAGCATTCCTTGTTAGAATTATTCACAGGATAGCTCTCAATACTAAGCAAGCTGCACCTGCCAATGCCCAACTGAATGTGGACTTAGTGGATCAGAGCTGTTGGCCATTGTCCATGTAATCCTGACCATGTTTTTTCTTAGCCAAGTATGTTTTGCAATATACGAGGAATTTAATTTGCCATACAGTCGTACTAATAAAAAGCAATAGAACGCACAAAATGCATTTTAACATAAACATCCACCACAGTGACTCCTCCACATTCCTCACTGTGATGGAAGTCGAAAAAAATGTCAATCTCTTCCCTTCTTTGTTCTCCCGCGGTCGGGGTCCTCGAGCCTACTATTGACGTGATGATCTTGACCCTTGCAGCTGGCAGCTTGCCCTCCGCATCGGGGCTATCAAGCTCCTGCATCGGGGGGGATGTCAGTTCCCCGCTCCGGGCGATCGGACCCCGGGTTGGGGCTTGTCGAACATCATGTGGTTTTGGAGCTCCTGACTCGGTCTCTCCAGCAGCTGCGAGCCCTTGATGTTAAAGACCGCAGGCCGCGGTTGGAGCATCGATCCCGGGCAAGGAATAGCATCCGATGGTAAGTCCGCGCACCCCCCAGGCTCAAATTCAGTCCCGAGCAAGGCCTTCAGGTCCATGATGTTAGGCCGCAGATTGACCGGATACGACCCGGAAAACAATCGCATCTCTGGCAAGGTAAGAGATTGAAAAAAAGATAATCCCCTGCCCCCTCCCCCACATAAAACAAACCAGAGATCATTACCACAAACTTTTAAAACAATAACAAATAACAAAAAAAGACAAAAGGGCAGACAGACTGTTGGCGAGGCTGCCATTGTGGCACCACCCAGTGGTTGATGTCACATATTACTACTGCTTCCAAGCACACATTGTCGCCTACATGAGAAGGCTGGTCCCATGTACCTGCATATGGGGCCAGTCCCATGGTACCTGCATATAATGTCCTAGAGTCATAGAGTTGTACAGCACAGAAGCAAGTCCTTCACCCCATCATCTTTGAAAACTTTTTCTGCCCATCAGAACTAATTAATTTTTCCTGTATTAGGGCTGTATCCTACTATTCCTTGTAAAGACACAAAATACTGGAGTAACCCAACGGGTCAGGAGCATCCCTGGGGAATATGGATAGGTGACGTTTCAGGTCGGGGCCTTCTTGAAACTATTCATGTTCTCCAGGGATGACGCCTGACCAGTTGAATTACTCTAGCATTTTGTGCCTTTCCTTGGTAAGCCAGGATCTGCAATCTCTTTTTCCTTCATATTCCTTACCTATTTAAAGGCGGCACAATGGCGTAGGGGTAGAGGTGCTGCCTTACACTGCCAGACATCCAGGTTCAATCCTGACTATAGGTTTTCTCTGGGTGGCTCCTCCCACATTCCAAAGTCGTGCAGGTTTGTAGGTTAATTGGCTTCTGTAAATTCTCTCTGATGTGCAGGATAGAACTAGTGTTCAGGTGATCATTGGTTGGCGCAGACTCAGTGGGTCCAAGGACCTGTTTTCACACTATATCTCCAAAACTAAAACTAAACATTAAAGCTCTAGCAGTCATGTCTGAAGAAGGGTCTCAATCCAAAACATCACCTTTCAATGTGCAGTGATGCTACACAACCCGTTGTTACTCCAGTTACTTTGTGTCTCATTATGGCTCTAGCATTTTTCATCGGCAACATACACTGTGGTAACTCACCTAGACTGTGCTGACACCCAAATACATGATCACTACCAGGAAGAAAGCCAAGGACAATAGGTACATGGAAGCACCACTACAACATATATTATTGTTCCTTCCTATTTATCTAAGTCCAGATGTAAATCCAACACCTTTGCAGACACATCTTCACTAGTACAAGAAAAGTGAAAAAGAATGTAGCGACCATGGAACGAACTCTATGAAGACCTAAAATTCCTACTAGATTTAGACAATTGAGGGATGAAACTGAAAAGCAGTCAAAACAATATTTCCCTTTGCCTCCAGCTGGTGTTACTTACATCTTATCCTACACTTTTGTTCATTTTTTTGTTTGCCTGTTCTGAATTAATTATTTCCTGAGAAATAAAGCTTTTGTCATAAATATAGGGTGTAGAGTGGATACAGACTTTAAGATCAAACACAGCTAGATCCTTCCTGCATCTAACACATTAGCAGATAGAAGTAAAACGGCTTTTACCAGGCACCTTGTTAACAGTGTTGAAATCACTGAATCCATTCTGCAGATTCTCAATCTCATTACAACCCCTCCTCCCTATGAAAATATCTAAATTCCAATCCACATCTAAATTGCAGATGGAAAGTTGTAGCATTTGTTACCTGATTTATTACCTAAACATCCCTTGCATTACTTTCAAACATTCACCCTTATACACACTTTAAGCTGAACTAATCTAAATTATTGTGCTCCTTTTAAATACAATTAGGAACATTTAATTAAATAATAGTTCATTGTCAGCAATATTTGAATATCATTGAACCCTTGATAAAAAAAAAACACTGAGCTACTCCAAAATAAATCATGTTGAGGCATTTTTTGAATACAAATTAAGGCAGTTTACTTAAATTTATCTTCTTCGTCCTGCTAATAAACTGCTTTAATATTCAGAATCAAAGAGTTCCTTCAGTTTTGTTTTTCCATTAACAACTGTATCACATCAACATGCCAGACTTTTTGAAATCACTTGGGATGGCAAGACGCCCCAACGCATGCCACTCACGCTGATTCTGAGGGCCCTTTGCATCATTATATGATGGTGAACTGTGCCCCTGGCTGCTTTGGAGGCCCTATTTACCGCAGAGGAGAATCCCCAGTGTATAGTAGGCCTACCCTGGCAAATCACGCAGGACATCCAATCAGCACCATCCACTTTGAAGCTTGCTTTCTTTCTGGACCACATGAATGATTCATAGTTTCTCAGTGAAGAGAAAAACAAAGAGCAGAACCCATTTATGTCCTGGCTGCTTCGTGTAGCTTATTACTGACAATGTTCAACAAATTACTTACAAGATGTTCATGTTGATTTGACGGCCCAGAGAGTACACTGTTTGCTTGCTCGTCCAATTAAAATTTGCTAATCATAAAATATATTTTAAAAGTAAAGAGGCCGCCCAAATAGAATTAGTAACAAACCTCACCACAGAAAGCTACTGTAAACAGAGTGCAGTGAAGACCCGCACCTCAGTGGAGCGCTCATTAACATGAACACTTGCATTTTATCCTCCAATATCCCTGTCTAGATGTCTTTCTATTTTAACTTTCCATCCTAATAGAAAGACTTGCGCCCTATAAAAGCGTCATTCGCCGCTGATACTGAACTTAGGTAGATCCCTCAGTGAAATTGAAACATTCCTTTTCTCATGCTTGGGATCAGATTCATTTTTTGCCCTTGTACTTATTTCACCTGAGAATTTTTCTGGAATGTGTATGAATTTATTTCAGCTCACTGGTCTGCCTACATCCTTAGCATTCAGCATACATCGGCTGTTCAGGTTGGTTGACTTTGAATTTGTGAAATTGACTTGGAATTGTTGGCTATATAACAATCGCTGAACTTCAAAAGTAATTTATTGTCTGAAGCGTATTTTTGCTTTCACAAAAAAATTTCTCTGCCCATTAGGAATTGGGATGTTAGTGCAGAGGAATGCAATATTTTCCGTTCGGGCACCCAGTGTCAATGTCTTACAGTCCAGGGTTAGGTTCAGTATTCAGTTGTTGCAGAATTACACTCCTGCCCAAGAATAATATAAAACTCTATGTTTATATTTGAGGCAATGGTGGAATAGTTCAGCATAAAAGATTGACATTTGCAACGTATGCCAAATATGATAGTTACACTTGCTCCTTTTTTATATCAAGGTGACATAATATAAGCAGCAGAAAGATGAAATAGAGGATTGCAAATGAGAATACTGTCAACAAGAAGTGTACCAACTACAATGTTTCCAAGGTGGTAAAAAACAAAAGCAAAATGCTTGAAAATATAATGGAAATGAGAAGGCAATATGTGTTCCAAATGAGATTGAGTTCCAAAACTGTCTCAAACATGAAGACCATTGAACATTACACTTTCAAGTGGCAGCACCAAGGGACATTAAACATTACTAATGAACACTGAACATTGCACCTTCAAGTGGTAGCACTGAATATATCACGGCTTGAGTGCTGTTTACTGTTCTGGCAAATTCCCACTCATATCCGTCATGCTACTGACAACAGCCAAAGGTTAGATTTAGCTTTAGTTAGCTAAATAGTAGAGGAAAAAATAAGCATTCACATCTTCCAAACAACAATTCCCCCCCCTCCCTCAAGCCTCCCTATCCCCTCACCAGCATCCTCTGTGAGAATGAAAACACGCCCTGCATACCCAGTCTCTCCCAATAACTGAAACATTCCATCCTCTGTAACATCTCGGTGAATCGCATCTCTACCATCTCCAGTGCTTTACATCTCACCTACAGTGTAACAACCAGAATTGTTCACCACGTTCCAGCTGTGATCTAACCAATTGTACCAATTTAAAGTTGTACCAAGACCTGCCTACTCTAATACAATACCCTATTAATGAAGGCAATTGCATTTTTCATGACCTAATTTACATGTATTGCCCCTTTCAGGGATATTTGGATATGTGCACCTAGGTCCATTTGTTTCTAATTATTCCATTGCCCGTTTGTTCCTCAGTACTCCCTAGGGCCCTATGTCCTATCCTTAATTGACCTTCCAAAATGCATCACCTCACACTAATCAGGATTGAATTCCATGATTTATTGCCCTCCCTAGCTGATCATTATCATTCTGTAATGGAAGACTACCCTCTTCACTATCAACAACACTGCAAATTTTGGTCTTCTGCAAATGTGCTAATTACACCTCTTATATTCACACCAAAGTCATTAATGGATATAGCAAACACCAAAGGTACCAGTTCCTCACAATACACTGCTGACCACAGGCTTCCAGTTAAAAAAAACAACTCTTCACTAAGCCCCTTCTTCCTGGTTTATGGTAAGAATAGGAACTTAAGCAGCAACAAAGTGTGGTGGGTATAGTTTAGTTTAGTTTAGTTTAGTTTTATTTTGTTTTGTTTATTGTCACGTGCACAGAGGCACAGTGAAAAGCTTTTTGTTGCATGCTATCCAGTCAAAGAAGACTGTACATGATTACAATCAAGTCATCCACAGTGCACAGATACAGGATAAAGTGTACAACAATTAGTGCAAAGTAAAGTCTGATAAAGTCAGATTAAAAAGTTGAGTTGAAATGTCTCCCATGAGATGAATGGGTGGTCAGGACCGCACTATAGCTGGTGAGAGGACAGTTCAGCTGCCTAATAACAGCTGGGATGAAACTGTCCCTGAATGTGGAGGAGGCATGTGTTTTCAAAAGAGCTCCCCATTAAGCAGTTGAGGCAGGTACATTTAAAAATCATTTGGACCTGCACATGGATAGGAAAGGTTTAGAGGGATATGGGCCAAATGCAGTTAAATGGGATTAGTCTAAATGGGGAACTTTTATCAGCATGGATGAGTTGGGCTGCAGAGCCTGTTTCTGTGCAGTATGCTACTATGACTAAAATAGAAGCATGTGCACAATCGACAAATATATCAGCTAGATTAGCATCTTCAGCAATATCTATTGTCTATGCATTAATTCATTCATTGAATCCTTATCATTTTTAAATGCCATCAAATCCTCCATCAAAATCTCTAATTCCATCCACTTTGTCCTTTGGCCCTCATGTTGGATGAACTTCGTGTTCTGTTTCAATCCAAGCTTAGCCTTAGATTCTATATTCTATCCACCACAAACTCCAGAATATCACCTTGATCTGTATTGAACGCACCACAATTACTGCTGAAATCCTTTGTCGTGTTTTGCTATTTGAAAATCTCTCTATTCCAAACTCCAAAGCTTCACACCATAACACTTTGGTCTTTACATTCTAACCTACATTAGATCTTCCTCATGCATCAATTTCAACTTCCATTGGGTTTCACAATGCATTCATTTTTAATTCTTTATTTGTCTGTACCATATCCACCATGGTTTCATCCCACCTACCTCAGCTGCTTCTTTTTATAAAATATTCCTGTTTGTGATATTGTCCCTCTGAGTTTGCCCTTCTGTGTATTCTTCCTTGTTACCTAACACAGGTAGGTGATCTTCAGAAAATTTGCCCCACCTTCTGCAACTCATTCTCCAAAACATCCTTTTTCCCTTCTTTTGCCTTCCCAGCATCATCAACAATTAATGTTTTCTATGCAAAATTTACATATTGAATCGTTCAATGGTACTTTGTTGTCACGTGTACCTAAGTGCAATTAAATTATTTTTTTGCATATATTTCAGTGACAATCCTACAAGACACTAGGCACAATCATACTAAGTATAAGAGTGTAAGATAGTAGACCACACTGAGTCAGTACACAATAGTCAGTACACAAGCAAGTTGGCTGGATGGCAGAAGACAAAGAGTGGCAATAAAGGGGGCCTTTTCTGGTTGGCTGCCAGTAACTAGTGGAGTTCTGCAAGAGTCGGTGTAATGGCAAATTTCCGACTCTTCCAGTGTCCAACGTTCCTTTGCCATTACTACATAGGTAAGTAGGAGTGATTTTACGCGGAACAAATAGAACAGATTTTCCATGTCGTTATTTCCAGTTTAATTTGTTCTTTATTGAAGTAGTTATACTAACAAAGAGATGAATGTACCAGGCTTTCCTTATTCTGCATACACGTTGTAGCAAGCTGCTCTTCCCGGTCTGGTGAAAACTGTATGCTCTCCACGCCTGTGCCTGGTCTGCCACTCCCAGTCCACTATGCACATATATATGTGGATCTCCAACTAATGACCACCCCCAAGTGTCCAAAATAATATTGCAAGATATATCTAAACAAAATAATATAATTGCTAGCCTAAACATTAATGGCTCCAGCAGTCGGTGTTGGGGCCGCTACTCTTCACGTTGTATATTAATGATTTGGACGAGGGGATCGAAGGCTCTGTGGCAAAGTTTGCGGATGAATCGAAAATAGGTGGAGCGGCAGGTACTGTAGAGAGAGCAGGGACTATGCAGAAGGACTTGAACAGTTTGCGAGAGGTGGGAGAGAAGTGGCAAATGGAATATAATGTAGCAATGTGTGGAGTCATGCATTTTGGTATTAGGAATAAAGGCGTTGACTATTTTCTAAATGGGGTGAGAATCCAGAAATTGGAGGTGCAATGGGAGTTGGGAGTGCTGGTGCAGGATTCCCAAACAGTTATTCTGCAAGTCGAATCGACAGTAAAGAAAGCAAACTCAATGTTAGCATTTATTTCAAGAAGGCTTGTACACAAAAACAGGGATGGAATGTTAAGGCTCTAAAAGGCGCTGGTAAGGCCGCATGTGGAATATTGTGAGCAATTTTGGGCACCATATCTGAGGATGGATATGCTGGCTCTGGAGAGGGTTCAGAGGAGGGTTACAAGAATAATCCCAGGAATAAGTAGGTTAACCTATGATGAGCTTTTGTAGGCACTGGGCCTGTACTCGCTGGAGTTTCGAAGAATGAGGGGGGACCTAATTGAAACATGCAGAACGGTGAAAGGCTTGGATAGAATGGATGTGGATAGGATGTTTTCTACTAGTGGGAGAGTCTAGGACTAGAGGTCATAGCCTCAGAATTAAAGGACGTTATTTTAGGAAGGAGATGCGGAGACATTTCTTTAGTCACAGGGTGGTGAATCTGTGGAATTGTTTGCCACAGAAGGCTGTGGAGGCCAAGTGAGTGGATATTTTTAAGGCAGAGATAGATAGATTCTTGATTAGTACAGGTGTCAGAGGTTATGGGGAGAAGGTAGGAGAATGGGGTCAGGAGGGAAAGATAGATCAACCATGATTGAATGGCAGAGTAGACTTGATGGGTCAAATGGCCCAATTCTACTCCTATTCCTTATGACCTTATGAGTCACCATGTTTCAGGTGCCATCTTGGACCCTACAAGTCCGATTTTTTTAAAATGTTAGCTTCTGAACACGGCCATAAAGGCCTGTTGTACTGGTGGTGGCACTAAGTCGGAGTTGCAGGGGTCGACCTGGCTAGACGATGCGTTGATCCCTTCAGCGCTGCTCCACTACTCTGACCTGCTGCAGCCCACGTCCATTCCACGCGTTCAGCCACTTGGAACGGCAACTGATCCACCTGAATCCCCAGGCTGATTCACGACCTCCAAGTTTCAGTTTAGGTTATTGTCACATGCACCAAGGTACAGTGCAAAGCTTTTTGTTGCATGCTAACCAGTCAGCAGAAAGCCAATACATAGCAGAATGACAATACACGTGCCCATTCTGCCCACCAGTGACCCACTCCGGCCCGTCAACATCAGCCAGTGATCACGTTGATTGCTGTTTGCTGTTCTCCAGACTTTCATTATGAGACTTATTTTCTGAAATGTGCTAACTTCCTTTAAGCCTTTTAGGTTTCACATACCTAATCTGGATTACAAATGTCTTAGTTACAACGCTCTTTCCATTAACCCACTTTCGCTATAAAAATCCAGTCCCAATTATATAGTCATCTTGGTATATCGGTTGTAAAACTGTCTAATACAGCCCATTTAATAAAGCCTCAATCCTTATAACCATATGAGAAAGTTCTGATATTTCCTATTACATTCCATTGCTGGCAGTAAAATGACCAACACAGCTGTATGCACCATTATTACACACAATTCTTGAATCCTCAGGACTGTGCTCTAATGAGCTTTGAATGTAGACTGATGCTTTGTGAATGGAGCTCATATGATATGTATTCAGTCGGCATCTCTGATATTCCCTTCAGTGTTGGATAAAAGGATATTTTTCCTCTGAGTTTTGTGGCACCAAACTCATTTTCAGAATTCTTTTTCACACTTCACATTTCATCACTTAACAGGATTTTAGAATTCTTAACATAAGGTCTGTAGAGTACAGAAGGTTGTGCAGTGCTGGTCCGAAGAATCCTTTGTGGCTGCTTTGAGTGGGTCGACTGGTCCATATTCAAGGAATCTGTGGCTAAACTAGATGAATATGCCTTTGCTGTCACAGACTTGATCAGCAAGTATGTTGAGAATTCTGTGCCAAAGAAGATGATTCCCATGTTCCCCAACAAGAAACCATGGAAAAACTGTGTGGTTCACTCCCAGCTAAAGTCCAAGTCTGCAGCATTTAAGATAAATGATCCCTGGCTGTACAATAAATCTTTCTATGCAGAGACATTAAGAATGCCAAGAAGGAATTCCAGACCAACCTAAAGTCCCATGGCAATGAAATGGTTACCCATAGATTGTGAAGGGCTTGCATGCTATAACAAGTGACAAAACTAGGGCAATATCACCAGCAATGGGCTCCTCCGCAACGATCTCAATGCAGACTACATCCGCTTTGAACAGTAGGAGGAATATTACCCGCCCCGCAAGTCTCAGGTGTAGTTGTACCAACAGTTACTGTGGCAGAGATAAGATCAGCCTTCATGAGAGTAAATTCATGGAAAGCAACTGGCCCAGATGGAGTTCCTTGCTACATCCCCATGACCGCACAGCGTCGATGCACAGCTATTTTCAGGTCCCTCCAGAGATATTCGATCGGGTTCATGTCTGGGGTCTGGCTGGGCCACTCAAGGACATTCACAGACTTGTCGCGAAGCCACTCCTGCGTTGTCTCTCATTTAGACATACCTCCCCACATTCCCACAGTATCCTGAAGTTCGAATCATCTGACCACCCCTCCCAACCCATATATCACTTACCCAGGCTCCCCACATTCCCACAGTATCCTGAAGTTCAAATCATCTGATCACCCCTCCCAACCCATATATCACTTACTTCCACCTCAGAGCCTTTCTCCCCACAAACCCTTTCACACACTCCGTCTTTGCTCAGCTTACAATGTAAAGGCTTTCACTTGTGTAAAGCTGATTAAAAACTGTGGCACCCAAAGCCTTGGACCTCAACAACTATTCTATTTTCCATTGGGGTCTAATTGGTAAAACAGTCAATGGTAGGCATGCAGAAAATGGTTAACAAGCCTTTGAAGGTGCCATGGAAATTCAAAGCCAAAGCTCCTTCATTTTATTCCCATGTTTTACACTACATTCCCTTCTCTGCCCTTTAACCAGCATCTCCCATTATACCCCTCCTTATCTGTTATTTGTTTAGTTACATAATGAAATATGCCATGCTAATAAAGAGACAGTGGGATATTAATTGCAGTATGTTGGCAAAGCGAGTACATAACCCAAAATCCCCCGGACACATTGATCACTTGACACAACATCATACCTTCAAACCAGTGGACAAATGCAGAGTAACTAATTACCACATAGAAGATATTTCTCGGTTGAAAATAAGATTAATCTCAGATTTTATTATCAAAGGAATTGATGCTCAATTGCCCAAAATATCTGTTCTTTATGAACGGTCGTCTCTGAACATATTTATTCCTCAGTATAAAATGCGTGTTAGCATTTGCCCAACTTGACTAATAATACCTGCAATTGCTCTGTACTAGTCTTCTGTGGTGAGCCTTCTGCCTGGGACTTCGAAGCTTCACTTCTGTAACCATCCCACCTGCATGACATGGTATATCCTGAGGGTCATCTCCAAAACAGTTAAAAACAACAGAAAATGATTCAAATAGTTTAAAAAGTATATTAAAAATTAAAGTTGCCACAAATGTTATGGAACCTCCAGCAAGCCATCACCACAATCCGTTCCAATGGCAAAGTGATTGGAGATGCAGGGACTGATCTCCTTAGAGCAGAGAACATTAAAGGCATTTAATAATAATATTCTAAATAATGAATGATTTTAATCAAGTAAAGAAGGAGAATGTGCTCCCTTGATTGGAGTAATCAGAAAACATGATTTTAAGATGATTCACAAAAAGCTTGAATCGAGGATATTTTTGTATTACATCAGTGCATTGTATGTAATAAAATAATCTACTGGAGGAACTTAGACAGAAAAAGGGTTCAGAGCCAAAACATCATCTATCCATTTCTGTCGACAGATGCTGCCTGGACCATTGAATTCCTCCATCAGTTTTTTTTTTGGTCAAGATTTCAGCACCATAGAGCAGTGCTGAACTACTATCTAACACTTTGGTGACCCTGAGACAATCCTTGATTGGACTTTGCTGGCTTATCTTGCACTAAACGTTATTCCTTTATCATGTATCCATACTCTGTAAATGGATTGATTGTAATCATGTATCGTCTTTCTGCTGACTGGTTCATACGTAACAAAAGCTTTTCTCTGTACCTCGGTACGCGTGACAATAAACTAATCTGAGCATCTGCAGCCTCTTGTGTCTCCATAATTTAAAAAAGTACCCACAACAGGGAGTTCCACAATTATACACTAGGTAATCCTTATATTGCAGAATTTCTTAAATCATGTGCGCACCGCACCCTGGAACCATTGCTCCTGCTGAACAAATGGCAACTCTGTACAGTCATAGCATGAGGATTCCTTAACTTGTGGATAGGCAGGGATCCATGCACTTTTAAATTAGTAATTCCTATACTCTTCAAGACACATTCAGCAGATGTGTAAATTCTTTCTGACACTACCTCTTTAACATCCTCAAAAGAACACAGAATAAGTGAAATGACTGGAAAGCATGTGGAAACTCATGCTTCAATGATGTTCATCAGGATATCTCAGTGCAAGGGACTATGCTGATAAACTATGCTGATAAAATATTTCTTAAAACAAATTACATTTGCAATCTATGTATAATATACTGATATCAACACAGACTGTGAAAAGAAGCACAGTTTTTGGAATTAATTTATTGAAAGAGCAAAAAGTTGTTATTCCCTGATTCTGGAGAATCTTATTTTTTCGGTGTGGTAGAACACTCACCTATTCATCACCAAACTACTAAAGGCAAATTCAACATTAACTGCACATAAATGGGATGCTTACCTAAGTGACCAGTAGAAATGTAAACATTTCCAATGGATACTTTAATAATAGTGGAATAATTCCAAGGTGCTGCCCCACAACTGTTACTATATAACCATATAACAATTACAGCACGGAAACAGGCCCTCTCGGCCCTTCCAGTCCGTGCCGATCATTTGTTTTCCCCTATATTATACCTATATTAAAAATACATAAAGACTTTAAAGGAAGAATGTGTAGAATGTGTTCAAGTTGAGATGTATCTATATTGCACTAACACCAGAGTATGGAGACTCTTTATACAGACTGTTGAACCCATTGCAGGCTTTATTGAAAATGGAGAGGCAGGAAACATGAGATTATAGTTGAAAAGGAAAAAGGAAGTTTTTCATTCACTATAGTAAAAAATATCAGATTTGTGCACCCAAGACTAATTTGTTATATTAAATATATTGAATGAAAGCATTTGCTATTTTTTTAATGCACTCTTAACATAGTAGAAACACATCATTTTGGGTAAGATGAACCAACATATCATGGTGAACCAATATTCTCACTCTGGTGCAAAATCAATATTTGACAGGACTGATAACATTAGAAGCACATCTTACCAAACGCCTGACACTCACATGCCATAAAATCAAACAGGATAGATAAATCCGTCCAATATTCTATCCTCAGGCTAACAGCAAACGTTTTGTTTCGAGCAGCATTCCTCTGTTAGTCTGTATTCTGTTTCCTGAAGAAACAAAGATCAAAGTTGAGATATATTTGGTAAATGCAGAGGAAATAAAAGCAGTCTGACAAAATATTGTATTCATCACTCACTGCTACAGAACTGCACCACTCTTGAAGAAAGTGCACTGCACTAACAGTCACAGTTAAGATAAAAGGACCAGCTATAAAACTACCTGGAGCTAACAGTGGGAGGTAAAAGCAAGCTAGAGATATCAGAAGATTTCTGACAACTGCAGCAAAACACAGGTTTAAACAAGTTGATGACAGTGAGGTCTAAAACTCTGAATATCATTATTAAAAATGTACTTGCTTTATTCTAATGCCAAGATACTGCAGATACTGTAAGTATGTCTTGAATGAACCATTGCAATCCATGGTAGGCAATTTGGCTTTCATTGCTGATTAACAGAAGCATTAAGGACTTAAGGACCTTATTAAATTAAAAAAGAAGGGTGAAGAGAGGATATTCAATATCTCATGGATGACTGTACGGAGTTACAGAGGAATGCAGAATAATTTTAAAACAAGGAAGAGAATTTTAAAATTCAGATGCTCCATAACTGGAAGTCACTACTGATTGGCAAACACAGGAATGATGGATGAATGAGGTGTGCTGCAAGAAAATGACTGAATAAAGAGCGTTGGTAATAATATCAGCTTTTGTGGGAACCAGGAAATGAAGCAGAATGTTCAACAGTTAGTGGAACCAAGGGCACGGAAGTAGTTTTTCTTTTTTTTTTGTTTAGTTTATTGTCACATGTACCGAGGTACAGTGAAAATCGTTTTTCAATCAGCAGAAAGACTATACATGATTACAATCAATCCATCCACAGTGCACAGATACAGAATAAAGGGAATAATGTTTAATGCAAGATAAAGTCCTGTAAAGTACAATTAAAGATATTCCAAGGGTCTCTAATGTGGTCGATGGTAGGTCAGGACCACTCCCTAGTTGGTGATAGGCTGGTTCAATTGCCTGGCAAAAGTTGGGAAGAAACTGTCCCTGAATCTGGAGGTATTCTGAGGTAGTTGTTAGGTGCCATGGATGTTACAAGCAACCTGTGGTCTGAGCACCCACTGGTAAAGTCAGAAACCTGAATACCAATAATATCCCAAAAGTCCCTCACCCCACACTGCCACTTGTGAAAGGGCAGATAGTAATTTAGTAGTCCTTTTGCATCTCTGTAAAAATGAAAACTTATTATTTTCTACTTTTAAATGTTTGTAAAAAATAAACTAAAATCATCGAAAAACACCAATAAATAATTTTAAATTATTTATGAACATTTGTGTGGCTAAACAACAGAAGCTCCATTTTTGCCAGTGAGATTCATTTCAGTTTAATGTTTTGAAAAACATGAATTTAACTGCTTCTATGCTTCAAAATTTGCAGTCCATTCCCCATTTAAATCAGTTTAGTCTCAGATCCTGTGGTTGTTTTAAATGTCAGGAGTCTCAACATGTGGCCCTGATGCCTCACTCTAGGGGGCATCTTGCAGTGGAGCAAACCCACACCAAATCAATCAGTAATTATGAGACTTCAGGGTTAACAGCACTAGGGGAGAAGTCCTGAAGTTATGAACATTTGTGTGGCTAAACAACAGAAGCTCCATTTTTGCCAGTGAGATTCAACTTGTACATTCTGTATCTCTCTCCATAAATACTGTACGGCCTTCTGAATGTTTCAAGTTTTTTTTAATTTCAGACTCACAGCCTCCATAGAAATTATGTTACATTTGTATTCTATATATCCAATTGACTGTATATCCATTCATCATATTTCATTGATTTAGTGAGTAAATCAATGAAATATGATGAAAAACTTGAAACATTCAGAAGGCCGTACAGTATTTATGGAGAGAGATACAGAATGCACAAGTTGAATGTCTTTAGCATTGGATTGTATGTTCCAGTCCCAGTGTATCTAGCTGTTTCCCTTTCAATCCTACTCTGCCAATTAATTCCAAACTCGCGATTTGCAGAACTCTGTTACACCCAATTAGTTCCTCTTCATGTCTATTCTACATCCTTCTAAAGTTTCCTACAAAGATTCCTGTTGTAGAGATTTCATCTGAACTTCTCTCTGGTCAATATCATTTAATCAAAGCATAACTGCAGTAATCTTCTTGCATCACATAGATTCCACAAAATTCTCTATTTTCCATTCTCTGCCAATGGGTGGCACTTTGTTTAACTTTGCTATGAAAGTAAATGCTTCCGATCCAAGTATACAATATCTAATCTATGTATAAAATGTTGCAATTTTTATAGTTCAGGAAACAATAAATGAAACGTACACAATTTTCAATTTTCTTACAAGATATACATTCTGACACCATCACAGCTCGAGAAAAATATTAATGCTTGAAAGCTCTGCTTCTCTTCGCTTGCAACAAACTTAACCTCAGATTCTAACTTTTAGACTTAATTCTACACCATGAAAAAACGTTATCTTCTGACAAGCTGTCATACTTCTATCAACCAGCCTTTGACAGCAAATTCATAATATGTACAGAGATATGAAAAGATTAATAACAAAATAAGATTTGGTCCATCTATTGCATAACTGAAATTGCACACACAGATTTACCTTTCAGGCAAGCAGAATTGTGCAAAATTCAATTCATCAGCTTTGTCCCCTCATTACATTGGCTGACAAGAGGGAGGGTGGGAAAGAAAATAGAGCTTTTCAATCCATTAACTTAAAATCTCTTGTTGGACAAGGTTGGATTACTAGGTTACTATTATAACAGTCCAGTACCCCAAGTCTCAGCTGCAGCTCAGATAATTAGAAAAGTGATTAGGTTTCTTCTCCCTGCAGAGGTTGAGGGCATCCAAGTTGGGATTTCAGGCTATGGATCATTATGTATTAATCCCAGTAGGAGTTGGCTTATTATTTATAACCTTGACACACACTACCAGATATCTAAGAAGGGAGGCCAATTCTGAAGTGCATCTTAATAAGTATTTCTGCTTTCCTGGACAATCCTCCCAAATTTAGACTTGACATAAGTTGGCATTTTAAGAATCAGAATCCTGCTGTTGTGTTACAATCTGTCACCAATCAATGCTGAGTTGACTAATGTCAAATAAAATAATTCATTTTGATTGGATCTTATTGAATGTTGGATCTTGTTTGTTGGTTTATTTACTGTAGCTGACTTGAGTAAGGTTAGAAACATGACTTGATTCATGATTCATGACTCCAACTCCATTATTATGAAAGGACTTTGTCATTATTCAAACATTTTGTACATCAATGTAAACAATTTACAAAATGCGCGCTTTGAAGATAGCCTGAAGAGATGAGAGAAATGAAGTTAACATTATGTATGAAATATTTTAATTCACAATAAACAATTATTATATAAGAGATGTCCCCTTTTTTGAAGGTGGGTATCAATCACAAATGTACTATTCTCACAGGTACCTCTAGCCATTCAAGGATAATGAAGATCTGAAGGCCTTTGAGATTATAACCATTTAGACATTTCAACAGAAATCATCATTTTAACGTTCTTGGTGAGCATGTTACAAATATTGGTAAATGTAGCTTTTTAATTAGTCCCCATGGACACTCAAGATTCTGATTCCTACCTGTCCAGAGCTGTTTTTAGGCCATCATCCTAGCCGTTACAAACCTCCAATCTCCAGGGGATATTTTGTATTCTACTCATTGCTTTCCTCTCATTTTACTTGTCTTTTGCCCTGACACGATAGATCAGAAATTAGTGTTAGTGATATAATTGATAAAGGCTTAATGTATTCTTTGGATATTCCTCAGTCTATTGTTTTGCAGTAGTATTAACTCATCTAAATTCAGCAAGATGATATTAACAAATAAAACATGCAGTCACTGATATCGCTAACAGTATTTCTTTAAGTTTCATTGTAATTTTCTACACTGTAAAGCAATTCTGATTACATTTGGAATGTTTGCTTTAAATTGTGCATGCAGGGGAGGCATTGAATAAAATAGACAGGGGGTAATCATTTATAGAAAATTAATACTTTAAATAAAGACAGAATCATATTAATAGATGGAACAGATTCCAAAGACATTTTATTATTTCTAAATGCTGAGAGTTGTCAAAGCATATTGCATGGTCAATTGTGAATGTATAATAATATTAATTTATGTAATGTTTATATTCATTTATTTTCTACATTCTGTAAGACTGACATTATCCAGCTGCACCTTTGAAAAGCACGGAATGCAAGCAAAGGGCAAAATAGAATATAAAAATCATGAAAATATAATTTAGAAGTATGCAAGGGGTCTGGGCTGGACATTGTTAGTTGTTCTATAGTCATTCTGGAGACTACTGATTTGTACACAGCCACCATCATCACTGTAATAAAGAATGTAATAGCACTGAACATAGACACAAAAAGCAGGAGTAACTCAGCGGGACAGGCAGCATCTTTGGAGAGAAGGAATGGTTGACGTTTCGGGTCGAGACCCTTCTTCAGACTGATGCCAGGGGAGTGAGCAGGACAGAGATAAAATGTGGTCGCAGAAAGTGAGACTGGTGGGAAAACTGCGAAGTGGAGGGGACGGAGAGAGAGGGAAAGTAAGGGCCATTTGAAGTTAGAGCAGTCAATGTTCATACCGTTGGGGTGTAAGCTATCCAAGCAAAATATGAGGTGCTGTTCCTCCAATAAGCGAGTTTGGTATTCTGAAAAACGCAAGGAATCATGGGATTTGTCAAAGGTCATTCACCATAAAGAAAAAGTGAACAAAGCACTGGCTGAAGAAACTGTGTATAATTTCTTATCTTTATTCATCATTTATGTGTAAAAATATATTTGATCTGAGGAACGTGGGTGCCGTGTGGTCATATTATAGGAACATTTATGTATTCCAGACTGGAACACAACGATGATAGTTTCAGAGTCAAATTTCACTATTCTGCTAATTTCAAGGCAATGGAAATCTTCAGCCTCATCTATGTATACGAATGAGCAATGAAATTATCGATTCCAGAGAGACTCCCATAAATGGTCAACCTCTCATCCCCCGCAAAGGAACAGTTAGCGGGAGAGCCGGGTGTAACAGCGAGAGAGAGGGGGCAGATGCGAGTGGGAAACAGGGGAGAGCACGCACATAGACCCACGCCTCATCCGCAGCCAGGATCGAACCCGGGTCCCCGTTGCCGCAAGTGCTGCCGAACCACCACTGGACCACCCAGTACCCCCCTGGGGGGCGGCCAGAGATGTCCGGGGCGACCCCAGACCGACGGGACACCAGCGGCCACAGGCCCACAGCCAGCGCTGTGAAGAAGTGCCAACTCCAGCCCAATCCCACTCCAACTCCTGAGGAACCTGCTTCCCGACTGGCTGGGGACCGCCAAGGGGGCCAAGCGACAGCCACTGGACAAGGAGAGAGGCGCAGCCGACGGTCCCCGGCCAGAGCCGCCTCTGACCACTCCTGGACAGGGACGGGACACCCGGGAGGGGATATGGACAGGGACGGGGATGGCCCAACAGCAAATCAACAGTGCCTGCAGCGCCGGAGACCCAGGCCCGACCCAGAACATGGACCCCAACGCCACGCAGCAGCAACGATCTCGCTCACTCACCGAAGCATAAAGCAATAAAAACGACAAATTCATTGTAGCTTTTTACAAAGGAACAATAAATACAAATAATTCATAGTTTGAAAGCAGTATTTTCTTACCTAGAAGAATCAAAGCTGGATGAAATGAATGGTCTATATGCACACAGCTCCACTGCTTCCAGCAATGTTTATGCAGAGTGACCTTTGTCCTGGGCATGCGTAGTCGGAATACCGAACTCGCTTATTTGCGCTGGGCCCCGCTCTGACAATGGAGGAGGCCCAGAACAGAAAGGTCAGATTGGGAATGGGAGGGGGAGTTAAAGAGCTGAGCAACCGGGAGATCAGGTATGTTAAGGCGGACTGTGTGTTCAGCGAAACGGTTGCAGGGGAAAGTACCTGGGGAGGGGGTTGTTTGGGTGGGAAGGGACGAGTTGACCAGGGAGTTGCGGAGGGAAAGGTCTCTGCAGAAAAAGAAAGCAGAAAGGGGTGGAGATGGGAAGATGTGGCCAGTAGTGGGATCCCGTCAGAGGCAGTGAAAATGTTGGAGGATTATATGCTGTTTGCGACGGCTGATGGAATGGAAGGTGAGGACAAGGAGGACTCAGAATTGGGGGAGGGGGATCAAGAGTGGAGCTGAGGGGTATCGAGGAGACCCTAGTGAGAGCCTCATCTATAATGGAAGAGGGGAAGCCCCGTTTCCTAAAGATGTGTCTCATCTATAATGGATGATACCAGGTCATCGGAGATGTCCTCATTCTTTAGGAAACGGGGATTTCCATGAAGAGGGGGAAATACTTTACATCCATCACCCCATGCTATTGCATATTTCCTTTTAAACTATTATTTGCTGTGATCACAATATGCAGGTAAATTGTTGCTGGAAAGAAAGCCAAAGTCAACAGAGAGAAGTTACAGTTCTTGTTTATCTGAGAAACTTATGGTTATTTGAGGTTAAAACACAAATTTCTGAGCCTTGCCTAGAGAATTCCATCAGCAGTTGCTGCTCATCACAACACATATTGACTTTTGCAAGAGGCTGGTTCGAAAAATATCGTGCCAGCAAAGGATTCTTTGGCAAATGAGTTCCAATTCATTTTTGTCTTAATGAAAGGCCATCCAAAGGTAAGGCAACAGTAGTATGACTGCATAACCAAAATAATATGTCAATTCCCAAATTATTTGATCCAACCCAGAATTGCAACCCTGAACTCAGAAACCACTCAGAGGTAAAACTACACTAATTTCATTCTTATTTGGCATAATATCCGAAGATGATGTGACCTAATTGTTTTGACAGATGGATCTTGATTGATAATCCCTTTTATATTTGGCAAACTTTGATCTCCAGTATGCTCCTCAAACTGCAGAGCATCTTGGTCAATACAGCTCACCCCCTCCATGACGCACGAGTCAACAGGAGGAGTGCCTTCAGCAACAGATTGGTTCCACCAAGATGCAATACAGAACGCCACAGTAGATCCTTTTTCCCTGTGGCCATCAAACTGTACAACTCATCCCCCTTCTGTCATGGGGTAGACTGACTCCCCTCCCCCCCCCCCCCCCCCCCCCCCCCCCCCCCCCCCCCCCCCCCCCCCCCGGCCCCCCCAAATCTTTGCACATCCCCAATCCTTTCCACTCGTCTCTTTAATTTCATGTTTCATGTATCTTGTGTTTTATGACTGTTGGCAGATCAATTTTCCTCCTGGGATAAATAGTTCTGTCGTATCGTACTGTAAACATCTCACTTCACAGAATTAATCTTCACCAAATTATTTTAATTTCATGTCAGGTAAAAAGTACAAGGCAATCAATTCTGCACATTTGTTATATTTTGCTGAGGTCTTGTTTTCCTTGAGCTCGGAGTGATACACAAACAGAGCAACCTGGCTCGGTGCTATCTGCACACAATACTTATAATCCGGGAAAACCAGCATCAGTCATGATGCATAACAGTTACAGACCTTCCACTTAAGTAAGAATGACTCAAATATGAGGTCTCTGCTCAGATTAAATGCAAGACATGTGTATTAGCAATGCGTGTCATTATACTTCTCAGATAAGTCCCATAAATATTTTTTGAGAAATTAATAACATACTGCAGTTTAATTTGGACACTTATTTTGGAAATAATGAATGGAAGTAAAACAGGTTTTAGGGATGCCTATCCTAGTTGTATTGGCATGGATTTCAAATGGAACAATTACAATCTAATTGGAGATAAATGCCTAAGGGGCAGAGTCTCTTTAGAACATCAGTTTGGAGGTTAGTTGCTCTAATTGTATGAATTATCTCTATAAATGTAAAGTGTACCTTTCAATAAACCACTTACAAAGGCATAGACAAGTTGCTATCATGTTCATATTTCTTTACAACGTAGAAGAGTGTCCACATGTCCCATTAAGTCTATGCTTGCCTAGGCCACATCTGAAATGTTGTGTAGCTATTAAAGAGGATGCAGAGGAGATGTACAAATACATTGTCAGAACTGAAGATTTTTAGTTATGAAGAGAAATTAGCTAACCAGTGAATTGACTTTGCAATAGTCAGAAGAGACTTACTTAAACTGCATATAATTATAGGAAGTTCAAGATAGAATGGATAGGAAAGAAATATAGATTTAAAATAATTGTTCGGTATTTGTTGGCCATTGAGGATATACGTTTCTTCTGTAAAAGTAGTTAGCATCTTAGGTTCACTGCCTAAAAGAGTGTCAGAATCAGAAACAGTAATTACTATTAAAAGGAATTTAGCTGAGCATTGCCATGACCTCTGAAGCTCCAGACCATGAAGTGGGATACAAGATTTTCCAGCAGGTAAAGGCACAATGACTTAACTGACCTCCTTCCACAATGTACATTTCTCCAATTCGCTGATTAGTGAAGACCTTGGCGGTTGTGATTAGGTACTCTGGAGATAGACTCTTTCAATAGCTGGTCAATAACCATCCTAAATCCCTATTTCTTTCCAACTTCAACAATTGACATTCTTCCAATTTTAGTGTGGGTTTCAAGGTTTCCTATTTCAATGTCCCACGTTTAACTTTAATCAATTTATCATCTAATGCTTTGCCTAATTCTTCATGACTCTTTTATCTTATGGTGATAGGATTTAGACTCTGATATTAATACTATGCTCTGGCTGTAGTGCTGAACAGTATCCTGTTCTAACCAGGTTGCATTCTAACATTTCCAATGAACACTTTGTTTTTTGACTGCATAATCTAGTGGTGCTTTACCAGCAAGGCCTTGGCAATTGACACAGGCATTTGTAAGATGATAGGGCAGAATGTTATGGCACTGACACTAATTGTGAACGTATTATCACATCCTAAATACACGAAAGAGAAAAACATAAAATGAAATGACCCAAAGACAAACTATACTGAAGTACAAGAACAAAAGGAGGTACTAATTCATAAAGTAGCTACATAGGCAAACATATATACTCAATTCTTCCTAGACAATAGTCTCCTGATATTGATAACCCCGCTCTTCCCAAATAGATTGAAGGACTGTAACAGTGTTGCTGAGACCAAGAAAAATAAATGAAATTATCCATAAAGTACACACACATATGAAACTTGAATCAGAATTAAAAATAACGCGTTTACCTGGTATGGTAAGTGCACTATTGCTGAAGCACTCTCTCGGTAAGCTGAAGGCTCTTTGGAGGAACAGAAATAGCTATTTCTATTGACTGCCTTTAACATTTGAAAAATTACATTTTAAATAATTTAGAAATGTAATGAAATTGAAATGACCTCTCCAACAAACCTGATAAGGTCAAAATATGTTACAACAATTAATAAAATGTATATTTAATAACACATTTAATTAATCTCCAAGATGTTTTATGTATGTTGCTAAGTACAGTTAAAATGCTGTGGTGAATTTACTAATTTTAAAATAAAAACCTTATGCATTGCAGCTAAACAGTTAATTAGGCAAGAATTACCCAACAGGCTTCTTCAATGTGTCAGCAGACCTCACTAGAGCTGAGGAGATTTGTACCTTGGCTTCTCCCATGAACCTGTTGTTAGCATTTAGTGGGCTGGATTCATTCATATTATTGATTTGTTAAACTCATTTCCCTGGCGCTTGGAGACAAGGAGCAGATGTGTTCTTTATTTCATTATTATGTAACTACAATGAAGCACTGACAGAAAGGGTACATTAATTATCTAGTCAATTATTAATTACTCATTACCACAATCAATTGCAGTTTTTGGAAGTGAATGTGATTTGTCTAGTTTGGTCACTAAGGACACAGCATCACTTATTATTGTTCCAAAAAGCATTAGTGAAGTGAAGTGGGTTCTGGTTCAAATGCAGTTAAAATAAATAATTTCAACTTCTGAGGCTGTTACATATAGCAGGCTTCATATTGCACACATTGATAATTTCACAGAGGGTGTATACGTTTCCTTGATATGGAGAACGGAAATGTTGCAATGCTGCAGTTCAGATGCAGACAATAGAGAAGGACATCAACATTTATCCTAAACCCAACTTCATCCAATGTAAGGACCCGACCAAAACCCTTTTCCACCGTTCTTCTACAAATATTTCCCAGAGTCTGAACATAACATGTCATCTGCTCTCTCAATGATTGTCTCCCTTAGCATATTTCCAGGCAGCTAACTCTTGTGACTGGGAAATGCATCAATAACTCAAACATCTTAACAGTTGGTTCTATGAATGGATGTTCAAGCAATAAGAGTTGCACCACCTTAAATAGGGCAGCAAAAGAATGTTCCCTGGCAGTGCAATTATATGCTCATGCTGCATGGTAAAATGTTTTAAATCCAGGTCGAAATTGTTCCAATGTGAATTGGTAATTTATGAAATCTTTAGTCTTATTTAGGTGGCTAATTACCAAAACATGACAATTACTCATGGACATCAAATGCATTTTGAACTATATGGAAAATCAGGGAATGTTATGCATATTTCAGATAAATTATAAAACAAAACACATATTCCAAAACTATGTGTATGGCCAGTGGCAGTTTGTATAATCATATAATATAACCTTTTGTGCAATTCATGACTTTGATGTCCATTTACTTGTTTTCACCAGCATTGGTTAAATACACTTGGTCAAATACTGCCTGAATATCAATACAGCTACAGTGCATTCAGAAAGTATTCAGACCCCTTCACTTTTGCCACATTTTGCTACGTTACAACCTTAAGGGACAGAAGTTTCGGGGTAACGTGAGGGGGAACTTCTTTAGAGGGTGGTGGCTGTGTGGAATGAGCTTCCAGCGGAAGTGGTGGAGGCAGGATCGATTTTAACATTTAAGACTAAAGTGGATAGGTATATGGACGTGAAGGGAATGGAGGGGTATGGTCTGAGTGCAGGTAGATGGGACTAGGGGAAAACAAATGATCGGCACGGACTGGAAGGGCCGAGAGGGCCTGTTTCCGTGCTGTAATTGTTATATGGTTATATGGTTATATTTTTAAATGGATTAAATTCAATTTTTATCATCAATCTACACGCAATACCCCGAATGAACAAGCGAAAACAGATGTTTAGACATTTTTGCAAAGTGATTAAAAATAACTGAAAAATCACTTTGACATAAGAATTCAGACTCTTTGCTATGACACTGAAAATTGAGCTTAGATTCAACCTGTTTCCATTGATTTTCCTTGAGATGTTTCTACAACTTGATTGGAGTCCACCAGTGGTATATTAAATTGATTGGACATGACTTGGAAAGGAACACACCTGTCTATATAATGTCCCACAGTTGACAGTGCATGTCAGAGCAAAAACCTAGCTGTGAAGATGAAGGAATTGTCCGTAGATCTCCGAGACAGGATTGTGTTGAGACACAGATCTGGGGAAGGGTATAAAACAATTTCTGCATCATTGCTGGTCCCAAAGAGCATAGTAGCCTCTGCCATTCTTAAATGGAAGAATTTTAGAACCACCAGGACACTTCATAGAGCTCACCTTCCAATGACCCTAAACACACAACCAAGACAACGCAGGAGTGGCTTTGTGACAAGTCTGTGAATGTCCTTGAGTGGTCCAGCCAGAATCCAGATTTGAACCCGATCGAACATCTCGGAGGAACCTGAAAATAGCCATGCAGCGACGCACCCTATCCAACCTGACAGCATTTGAGAGGATCTGTAGAGAAGAATGGGAGAAATTACCCAAATACAGGTGTGCCAAGCTTGTTGCGACATACCCAAGAAGACTTGAGACTGCAAAATCGCTGCCAAAGGTGCCTCAACAAAGTACTGAGTAAAGGGTCTGAACACTTATGTAAATGTGAAATTTCTGTTATTTCTTTTGAATTACTTTGCAAAAAGTTTTAAACACCTGCTTTTGCTTTTTTATTATGGGGTATTGTGTGTATATTGATGATTAAAAAAATGAATTTATTCCATTTTAGAATAAGGCTGTAACGTAACAAAATATGGAAAAAGTGAAGGGGTCTGAATACTTTCTGAATGCACTGTATCTCATATTAACTCAGTACTCTTGAACTCAGTGTTGCTTGATGTGTTATCAACAACACCCCTATCACTTTGTTGATGATTGAGAACTGATTTATCAAGTAATAATTTGCTAATTTGGATATGCTCACCTTTTATGGAAAGGTAATACTGGGGTCAGTTTCTTTACTGTAGGTAATTGTGGTGTCGTAAATAGTATAACTGTTTGGTTAGAGACACAGCTGATTCCAGAGCAAGTCATCTATCATGGGTTGTTGTCTAATCCCATTGTCTTTTCTATAGCCAGTGTTCTCAATTATTTTCCAATCATGTGAAGTGAATCAAATTAGCTGACCTGCAATAGTGGGACTGTCAGGCTGCAATGTGTGTATTTTATTGATATTACTGTGATCAAAATTTTGAAGACACTTGAGTTTCGAGAAACAACGCCAACATTTAAAAGGTAGACAAAAATGCTGGAGAAATTCAGCGGGTGAGGCAGCATCTATGGAGCAAAGGAAATAGGCAAAAAATTTCAGATCGAAACCCTTCTTCAGACAACATTTAAAATCTGTCTTTTTCTAAAGCGCCCAACAGAGGGCTATGAAGCTGATCGCTTTTTCCGAAGTCAGCTTTGATAATAAAGTTTTATTTAGCAGTTAAAAGTTACATAAATGCAAAATTTGAATCCACTGCAGTTTAAATGAGGATGAGAGATAGATCCCTTTTCAGAAAGTCAGCTTTGATAACGTCAGAAAGATGGCAACTTTTGTAAAATGCAAAGCAGGCTCTGCTGAGACAATTCATGTGAATACGACTTGCCTTACCAATGACAAGTAATTAGAGGGCAGGGTCAATAAGGCTTTCTTTTTATATTAGGAAAAATCTGAATTGCTTTCAAGGAGAGGGCAAGATTCACCTCGGCTTCCCTCGAAAGCAGTTCATTAATTTCTGTATTAGAAAAAGTCTTGAAATGGAAATGTGTTTAAATGTCATATCAGGGCTGGGCCTCATCAACCTTACCAGGCCTTTGTGCTCTGCATAATTTTATTGGCATCATGCATTAATGATAAGATCTAAAAACTAAGGGAAATTTACCCTCAAATGGATTTTGTCACCAAAATGATAAATATTAATGATTTTCATTATCTTGACATAATTTTGATCGACTCATTGTGTGTCTTTCAAAGCAGATGAGCCATCCCATAGCATGGCACCAGGCCTGAACTCAGCTTGGCAATTCTTGAAGGCTTGAAAGAGACAAGGGGACATAATCTGACAGTTTTGAATGGTAGACTTTTTTTTTAACTTATACTTCCCAATATTCAGCAGTAGTGGAGCAGAAAATGGGGCAGGAACCCGTTATGGCATTTTAACATTCATTATAGATTCCAGCATTTCTATTACTGAATGCTGGAAAAAATCTACTCAAACAGAGATGGAATATTTAAATTATGCAGTGATACAACACAATCTATTTCCAGTCATTTCAAACTCAATAACACTGGATATAATGCACATCCATTTAAAATCAGTCTTCAATTTCCTAGAAATCAGAAACTTCAAAGAAAATTTTGAAAGCATAAAAAAATTCAAGAAATTGCATAACATTTTCACCTTTTTTCTTTTATTTCTCTGTTATCCAATTGTTGACTGTTCCTTCAGCGTAAATGTTAATGCTTATTCTGAATGCCGTCTATTTTGAACACTCCAAAAGATTGCAAAAATAATTTCCCTTTGGAAATACCATTCCTAGAGTCATACAGCATGGAAACAGGCCCTTCAGCCCAATTTGCCCATGCCGACCAAGATGCCCCATCTACACTAATCCCACCTGCCTGCGTTTGGCATCTGGCAGTTTGTTCCATAAACCCACCACCCTCTGTGTGAAAAAATTGCCCCTTAACTTCCTATCAAATGTTTCACCTCACAACTTAATTAGGTCTCTAGTTTTTGATTCCCCTAATCTGGCTAATTGAGTATTCCGATCTATTCCTCTCATAATCTTACTCTCCTCTATAAAATTATCCCTCATCCTTCTGCGCACCAAGGAATAAAGTCCGAGCCTGCCCAATCTTTCCCTATAGCTCAGGCCCTCAAGTCCTGGCAACATCCTTGTAAATCTTTTCTGCATTCTTTCCAACTTGACACCATCTTTCCTATAGGTGACCAAAACTGAACACAATGCTCTAACTGTGGCCTCACCAACATCTATGTACAACTGTAGCATAACATCCCAACTTCTATACTCAATAGTAAACAATAGGTAGACTGTCTGAAGACGGGTTTCGACCCGAAACGT
This sequence comes from Okamejei kenojei, assembly GCA_035221665.1. Lineage (NCBI taxonomy): Eukaryota > Metazoa > Chordata > Chondrichthyes > Rajiformes > Rajidae > Okamejei > Okamejei kenojei. Next base: position 42,243,322 of record CM069143.1, read on the forward strand.
TGCCTATTTCCTTCGCTCTGTAGATGCTGCCTCATCCGCTGAGTTTCTCCAGCATTTTTGTCTACCTTCAATTTTCCAGCATCTGCAGTTCCTTCTTAAACATTCTATACTCAATACCCTGATTGACGAAAAAAATTATTCCATTGTTTTAGACAGAAGGTTAACAACAAAGTTGTAATTTAACAGCATTCACCATGAGAACAGTGATCATAATCACTGGTTTGACAGGCTAATGGGGTACACCGAGTACAAATGTCTGGTAAGATTGATGATATGACATGATGTGATATTTAAACATATTTCTATTTCATGACATTTTCTAATACAGAAATTAATGAACTGCTTGGTAAACTGTCATTTGACTCCCCTCCACTTCCATTTCACCCTATCTTCATTGGCTTCTATAATTCCATCTTTTTGTACTTATCCTGCTTTGTATTGCCTCTTCTTCTTCAGTTTTTGCTCTTGTTCTTCTCTCCACTTTTAGTCTCTGTCTTCTTTGCTTCCTTCCTCTTCATTTCAATATTATCCTCGTTCACCTGTCTCTTTCTCTTTTATTTCTCTAATCGTTACATGTTTTTCTCTCTTTTCTTTCATGTTCTTTCTTTTCCCCCCAAATTCTTTAAAACTAGAGGACAAGAAGCAAATATATCTAGCCTCAGGCGAGTAGGTGAATTGAAGGTCCATTGTACAACGTTTGGGGTAACTTTTGTTTGATTCACTAATTATGAGTGGTAATGAAATTACCCAAGCCTAATTTAACTTAAAAAGCTGAGGAAATAAATTATCTCCCCGTCACTATAAAGAGAAGTCAAATTGTTTCTCAGTAGTTGTGAAAAAGTCGTTTGACAACCTCCTGTGGCGTTCAACTTGGAATAGCCAATTATTCAGTACTGGGAACAAAGGAGGGCTCAGTGAGCCACATTTGCCTGACATTCTGGTGATTCTATCACAGTTCTCATTCTGAATTTTGTTGCTGTTAAATCACTGCTCAGCTCTTAACCCTCTTGATTAATTCAATTCAGAATTTTGTATTGAGATTGCATAATCTCCCATCAAATTTATTGGTATCCTACTAATTGAACCAAGAGTGGCCAATGCTCATTTTTCTACACGGTTATGGGCAACTTTCAATGAAGTCTGCAGATGTCATATAGTAAGGTAGGCTGGCACACTTTCCTCTCTCACCCTGTTTAGGTGGATCTGGGATAAATAAAGGAGGAAAATAAACAAAGTGACCAGGACAGTAGGAAGTCAAGGGACACAGAAGAGATGGATGAGAGATTAGGGAAGATATATCTCCCAAAAGTAGAGATGTGAAAGGAAGTATGATAATAGTGAGGAGGTATCTGGAAGAGGTAAAGAGAAATATGTTAAAGCAGAGGAGTGTAAAATGGAAACAGAAGTGATAGCTTGTTTTGCAATATTTAGACATTGGAATATAAAAAAATTATAGTCCAAGGGCCTTTTCAAACATTGCACCCATATTGAGTACAAGTGAACCTGTTTAGGTTACTTTCACTTACTGCCTCTCGGTGTACAATTTTGTGAGTTACTTCTTCCAATACTCATGCAGGCATTCTTTAATTGTGATGAGGGGTTTTGACTCTACCGTTCCTTCAGGCTGTGAGTTCACATTGTTCCAAAGATCTACTCTAATCCTTCTCCCAATTAATTGGTCACTAAACACTCTGCCAAGTGAAATGGGTTTTTCCTGATCATCCTGTAATACTCAACATTCCTCTGTACTCCATCATGCTATCAAATCCTTCCTCTGCCATTGTGATCAGAAGAGTTTTTCATCAAAGCCTACCTTGTATTTTATCTAATTCTAGTTCCCTACATCTACTTTACGCTTTTCTTACCTCATATGCTTTGAGATGCACATATGCCTTATTGACTGTGTCTATCTATCTCACACACACTGTCAAGGGCCTGTGGACATGCACACCAACATCCTTCAATTCCTCTAGACTTCTTACCATTCTTGCATTTATCACGGATCCTTTTTTGCCCTTCCCAAATGCACCATCACATAAACCCTTTTGGCTCTTCAGTATCCATGTAACAAATCCTTTGATGGCAACCCACAACCAAGAACTTTCACCTCACTGTCTTTATATCATGGGCAGTGGATGATTGTTGATATGGTTGTGGGCTCAATTAATAAGATGGACTCTTTGTAGATAAGTCATTGAAGTGATAAACAATTCTGAAATAATGAAGTGCTGCACCTATCCATTTTTTAAAGGTTCTCCTTGCACTAGAATAACAGTGATATTGCATCCATCAGTAGCTTCTCCCCACTGACTTTAAGTTCCATTCCTGCACACCAACCTGCATAGCATAATACAGTCTTTCAATCACTTCTGATCACTGCTATTGAAGAGAAGAGTGTCTATGCCACTTCCTTCAACTTACATGTCAAGCATTAGAATCAGTATTCAACCTCCAGAACATTCTGCAGCAAAATGCAGAGGTTTGAGCAGGATTCCTAAGTGACCCTTTAAACTACACAGCTGCAAAAGAAAGCTACACTTTGAAATATAAAATTTCCACCATATCACTCTGAAAAAGACAGACAGAGTTCATGAAATTTCTGGGGTGGCAGAACTTATGTTCAGAACTTTGGAGAGATTAGGTCAATATTCACCACAGGAAGAATGATATGGAATCTCAAAAACCCACATATTTCAAACAGAACTGGGCAGATTAAATGCAAGAAGGATGTTTCCAATGGTTTGGAGTCCCAAACCAGAGGTTTTAGTCTAAGGATACTGTTAGGCTATTTATGACTGAGATGACGAGAAATTTATTCTGTCAGAGAGTGGTGAACATTTCTCTACCACAGAAAGCAATTGAAGGCAATCATTAAATATATTCAAAATGGAGTTGGATATTGTTCTTGCATCTGATGGGATCAAGGAATAATGAGGTGAATGCTGAGAAAAGGTACAGAATTTAGATGATCAGTCATGATGATCACATTTTCACTGCATCCTATCCATATATCTGTCTTGGGAAAATAAATGAATAGGAAAGGTTTGGATTGCTATGGGACAAATGCCGACAAATGGGACTTGCCACATATGCCAACTTGGTCGGCATGCTCAAGGTGAGCTGAAGGGCTTGTGTCTATGCTTTATGGCTCTATGACAATGTGCAAACATTTCCAGGCACATAAACAAATATCTGGAGAATTTTCTCTCGGCAATGTATAAACAGGGAAATAAGCATAATCCCATAACCCGAGTAAAACAAATGTAGTATGCTTACTCACCATTGGAAACTCTTTATTGCCTCCTAATGCATTAATAGAATCATTAAATGGCAGAAATTAATCAATTTTTTGAATAATTATTCAACATTTATATTAATTCCTGCCAATTAGTGATTTAATTTAACTTTTTCCCAGTGAGAATATAACGTTCTAATACATACATGGAAATTGAACACAAATATTTAATACCAGGAGCAGGGTTAAGTATTACTATATAATTTCAAATCACTAAATCCCATGAATACACTGTGCACTTTAGGATATACACACAAAGAAATTAAACAGAAACACCAAGTCAACTCTATGTCACCTCCTGTTCCTCTTGAAAAATTGTCTAAATCTCCAGTAACATCTTTCACAATGACTTTCACAAATGCTCAGACAGGGTTTATTGAATGCACTTGAAAAATTGATTGGCAACTCTACCTTTAACACTGCCGCCACCTCAATCACTTATGTTCCTGACAGTTTTCATGTTTTGCTGTTTGTCAATGTCCTCAGGTTCCAGTGAGAATGTAACAGGGGAAATGCACATCCTGCAGACACTGACCGGATGCAAGACATAAATAATAAAATGAAAATCACACAGAGTGCTACAGAGTCTTATAAATGCTCTGAGAACTGACTTCTGGGCACTGAGGTGCCTATGTTAACCTCACACTGAGCACCTGCTGGGCTTCAAATGTTTCCAGTTCTCTTTCACACATCAGATCTACAATGTCTCAAGTAGGTTAGAGTAAAATATAATTCAAATAAAGTATTTATCAAAACCAGCCCAAAGAGATCATATTAACTCCTTGTAAAGTGCATTTCATTTTGGTTACCAGAAATGAAATACACTTTAGCAGTGAAACTTTCCAGAGCTGAGATTCAGCACTGCCCATTCTCCTTTGACCTGTGCAATGTCAAAGGAACAACATGTGAAAGCAGAGGGTCAATGAAAACAGTCCTGCTTTATTATCAAGTTTAGAAACTAAACTTAAGGAAATTTAAAATAAGATAAAAGAAGTAAACTCTGAAATGCCCCAAGTGAGTGAAACAGAAGATCATGACTAATTATAGGAATTAAAATATCTCCTGGGGGACCTGAAAATGCTAATGTTTGTAGACTAATCCAGCATTCGGATTGATAAGTGAAAGCCCTCCTGAAACAGGACAAGTGGATTTAATTTAGTTTTTTGATTATTATTTTGAATTTTGACATAGTATTGTATCTTGCAAAATCTTCCTTACTATTTCTTTACAAGTAAAGGAAAAGTAAGTCTGATCGTGCCAGATTCCATATTTAGTTCAAGATGATCCCATTCAGAGTAGCTGTGAGAAGCTTCACATTTATCCTCAGCCACTCATAGAAACATAGAAAATAGGTGTACGAGGAGGTCATTCGGCCCTCCGAGCCAGCACCGCCATTCATTGTGATCATGGCTGATTGTCCCCAATCAATAACCCGTGCCTGCCTTCTCCCCAAATCTCTTGATTCCACTAGCCCCTAAAGTTTTTTCTCACCTCAGTCTTAAATGGCCTCCCCTTTATTCTAAGACCGTGGCCTCTGGTTCTGGACTCGCCCAACATTGGGAACATTTTTCCTGCATCTAGCATGTCCGTTCCTTTTATAATTTTATATGTTTCTATAAGATTGCCCCTCATCCTTCTAAACTCCAGTGAATACAAGCTTAGTCTTTTCAATCTTTCCTCATATGGCAGTCCCGCCATCCCAGGGATCAATCTTGTGAACCTACGCTGCACTGCCTCAATCTCAAATTAGGAGACCAAAACTTTACACAATACTCGAGATGTGGTCTTACCAGAGCCCTATACAACTGCAGAAGAACCTCTCTATTCCTATAATGAACACCTCTTGTTATGAAGGCCAACATTCCATTAGCTTTCTTCACTGCCTGCTGTACCTGCATGCCAACTTTCAGTGACCAGTGTACAAGGACACCCAGATCTCGCTGCACCTCCCCCTTACCTAACCTAACCCCATTGAGATAATAATCTGCCCCCTTGTTTTTACCACCAAAGTGGATAACCTCACATTTATCTATATTATACTGCATCTGCCACGCATTTTCCCACTCACTCAACCTATCCAGGTCGCCCTGCAATATCCTAACATCCTCTTCACAGTTCACACTGGAACCCAGCTTTGTGTCATCCTCAAACCTGCTAGTGTTGCTCCTAATTCCCTCTTCCATATCATTAATATATATGGTAAACAGTTGCGGCCCCAACACCGAGCCTTGCAGCACTCCACTCGCCACTGCCTGCCATTCTGAAAAGGACCTGTTCACTCCTACTCTTTGCTTCCTGTCTGTCATCCAATTTTCTATCCATGTCAACACCCTACCCCAATACCATGTGCTCTAATTTTAGTCACCAGTCACCCATGCGTGACCTTATCAAAGGCTTTCTGAAAGTCTAGATGCACTACATCCACTGGCTCCCCTTCATCCATTTTACTTGTCACATCCTCAAAAAATTCCAGAAGATTAGTCAAGCATGATTTTCCTTTCATAAATCCATGCCGACTTGGACTAATCCTTTTACTGCTATCCAAATGCCCCATTATTACCTCTTCAATAATTGACTCCAGCATCTTTCCCACCACCGAAGTCAGGCTAACTGGTCTATAATCCCCCATTTTCTCTCTCACTCCTTTCTTGAAAAGTGGGATAACATTAGCTATCCTCCCATCCACAGGAAATGATCCTGAATCTATTGAACATTGGAAAATGATCACCAATGCGTCCACTATTTCTAGAGCCACCTCCCTGAGGACCCTGGGATTCAGACCACCAGGCCCAGGGGATTTATCATCCTTCAGTCCCATTAGCCTACCCAATACAATTTCTCGCCTAATGAAAATTTATTTCATTTCCTCGACCCCCTTAGATCCTCTGTCCTCCAGTACTTCTGGGAGATTGTTTGTGTCTTCCTTAGTGAAGACAGATCCGAAGTACCTGTTCAACTCTTCTGCTATTTCATTGTTCCCCATAATAATTTCACCCGTGTCTGCCTTCAAGGGACCCACATCTGATTTTGCTACTCTTTTTCCCTTAACATATCTAAAGAAGCTTTTACTGTCCTTCTTTACATTCCTGGCCAGCTTTCCCTCGTACTTCATCCTTCCAGCCCGTATTGCTCGTTTTGTTTCCTTCTGTTGTCCTATGAAAGTTTCCCAATCCTCTGGCTTCCGACTACTCTTTGCTGTGTTATACTTCCTTTCTTTTAGTTACATTCTTCCCCTAACTTATCTTGTCAGCCACGGTTGCCTCCTACTCCCCTTAGAATCTTTCTTACTTTTTGGAATGAAATGATGCTGCGTCTTCCGGATTATGTCCAGAAATTCCTGCCATTGCTGTTCCACCGTCATTCCTGCTAGTATCCCTTTCCAGTCTACTTTGGCCAGCTCCCCTCTCATGCCTTCATAATCCCCTTTGTTCAATTGCATCACTGCCACTTCTAATTTAACCTTCTCCTTCACAAATTGCAGATTAAAACTAATCATATTATGATCACTACCTCCAAGCGGTTCCTTTACCTCGAGTTCTCTTATCAAATTTGGTTCATTGGACCACACTAAATCCAGAATTGCCTTTTATCTGGTCGGCTCCATTACAAGCTGCTCTAAGAATCCATCCTGGAGGCACTCTACAAACTCCAATTAGTGTTTTCTTGCCTCTGCAATTCCTCAACTCAATCCACAGTGACTCTACCTCGTCAGTCCCTATGTCTTCCCTCGCAAGGGACTGAATTCCATTCCTCACCAGAAGAGCCACACCCTCCTCTGCCCACCTGCCTGTCCTTTCTATAGGATGTATAACCCTGAATATTACGTTCCCAGGCCCGATCCTCCTGCAGCCACATCTCGGTAATCCCCACAGTGTCTTTTCTACAAACCTCTATATGAGCATCAAGCTCATTTACTTTACTTCTTATATTTCGCGCATTGAAATACAGTACTTTTAATTCCCTATGTATCTCACCATTCATATTGAATCCTAATACACTTAGCCATACTCCCCTATCCCTTTGTTAGCTTTCTTTCCCGTTAATTCTGAGGTCATTAACAATCCATTTACTCCCTTTCCCTTTAACTCTGACCTTGACTATCCCATTTGACACCCCCCCCCTTATTTAGTTTAAAACGACTTGTGTCAAAGTGGCAAACCTGCCTGCCAGAATGCCGATCCCCCACCTGTTAAGGTGCAATCCGTCCCTTTTGTACAGTTCCCCCTTACTCCAAAACAGATCTCAGTGGTCTAAGAATCTAAATCCCTGCCCCCTGCACCAGTTCCCCAGCCACACATCCAGGTCCTGTATCTCCCTGTTCCTGCTCTTGCCTGCACGAGGAACTGGAAACAAACTGGAGATAATGACCCTGGAGGTCTTTATTTTCAGCACTTTTCCGAGCTCTCTAAAGTCACGCTTCAGAATATTCACCCCTTCTTTCCGACATGACTCAAGATCCTGATCAATATCATCATTAGAATGAAAGCTCTTTGATTCATGTCTACCACCCCTGTTTCATTTCTATTTAGTCTGTCATCTTTGTCCCATGAAAAGTTCCTAAATAAAGATTTATCCCTGCACACCCTAAATCTCCCTGGTAGCAAAATACATGCACAGCATTCTACTTCCATTGGTGTCGCAATTTCAAGAGTGTGCAGATGCCTCCGTTCCTGTGTGTAGATTAACCCTTATTAATTCATGTCATTTATAACCTTCACCACACACATGTGCATGCAACCCATTACATGGTATTACGGTACTACACGAAGACTCTCTCTCTCTCTCTCTCTCTCTCTCTCTCTCTCTCTCTCTCTCTCGCCCGGGCACACAAGTTAGTAAAGCCAGACGCAAGCAGCTGGCTGTTGGAATATTCCTGTGTACTTAATGGAATAAAGTTGGATTTCACCACAAGTGTGTTTTTCTTATGGGCCGCCAATAAACATGGTGTCAGAGTCTTGAATCACGACTCCAACTATTTTGCGTGAATTTATTTTAGTTTTTTTTTACATCGAATAATGGATAGTTCCTTACGCAGACCAAATCCTTTGGTGTTCGACAGTGAGCTTACTGAACGGTGGCCCATCTTGGAGGTGGAAGTCGGGATTTTCATTGATGCTGCCCACCCTGCAGCTGCACCCCATGCTGTTGCGTCAATTCTCCTCAATGTGGTGTGCACAGAGGCTGCCCTGCGGGCACAGGATTTCCACTACGCCCCAGAACATACCGATCCGGTAACACATGCTGTGACCCCAGCAGAATCCATCAGAGACCCGGTCTGCCTCCTCCGAAGGTTCCGTGACCTGTGCCAACTTCGCACCAACGTTATAATATAACATATAACATATAACAATTACAGCACGGAAACAGGCCCTCTCGGCCCTTCCAGACCGTGCCGACCATTTGTTTTCTCCTAGTCCCATCTACCTGCACTCAGACCATACCCCTCCATTCCCTTCACGTCCATATACCTATCCACTTTACTCTTAAATGTTAAAATCGATCCTGCCTCCACCACTTCTGCTGGAAGCTCATTCCACACAGCCACCACCCTCTGAGTAAAGAAGTTCCCCCTCACGTTACCCCTAAACTTCTGTCCCACAAGTTTTTTTCCCGCAGCCAGCAAGAGGGCAAAACGGTTGAATCCTACATTGGTGCCCTTAAGAGCATTTCATACAGATGCCACTTCCAAGACCGTGACGTGCTCATCCCGGCAGACTCGTATATGGCATCCTGAATGATAAGGTGAGAAATCAATTACTCAGGGATGAGGAACTTGATAAGGTTGAATGTGCCTGCTGTATTGCAGAATACACTGATACCCATGACAAAGCCTTGGGACCGGGGCCACACTCTGCCTTTGATGTCCATGCCTTCTATAGGTCCCCACAACAAGGATTAACCCCTCACTAATCGCCTAAACCCCCAGGGAGGGTAACTGATCGTCTAGTCAATAACCGTGGTAATTGCGGTGGCTCACACCCAAAATTTCGTGAGCAATGCCCCGCTTATGGCAAATCTTGTCACTATTGTAAAAGAAAGGCCACTTTATCCGGTGCTGCTGCGTCCATGCCAACAGGACCTAGTCACAACAATCTCTCTATGCACTTGAACCCATACTCTCCCAAGAGGCACTGACTGAAACAGCAGAACCACAACCGCATCACCTGCAAGAAGTCAGCCAAAACAAACATTCTTGTATTCCCAATTCTGTGGCTACAGACAGTGATCCCATGACAACGCTCAGTATCAACAACACCAAGGCTCCTGCTAAGAAAGATACGGGGGCGAGATGTAATGTGATATCACTGGCAGATTTCCGAATAATTCACCACAAAGAAATTGTTCCGAAAACAAACTCAAAGTTACATTCATTTGGTGGACGGGAATTGCAACCAGTTAGTACGGTTACACTACAATGCCACCTGGCATCTCAAGTTTACAACTTGGATTTTTTTATCGTAAAAGGGGAAGTGCCCCTCCTTCTGGGCAGTGATGCATGCAGTACTATGAACCTAGTTTTCTTCGGCAAAACTGTGTATCAGCTGTCGACCTCTCAAAATCCTATCCAACAACTACTTGAACAATACAAAGACCTTTTTGGCAATCAGCTGGCCAAGCTTCCCACAGAATACAGCATTGTAACCGACAAGGAAGTTATACCTGTCTTTCGTTCTCCTCACAAAATCCTGCATGCAATAAAGGACCACGTCAAAGCTGAATTAGACAGAATGGAATCACTGGGTGTAATAGCCCCTGTCAACGACCCCTCCTCCTGGGTCTCCACCATGGTTGTAGTAGTAAAGAAGAACAAAGATGAAATAAGGATCTGCATCAACCCAAGGATTTAAATACTGCCATCAAACAGCCACACCACCCGATGCGGACGGTGGAAGAAGTCGCTGCCAACCTGGGTAAAGCCATAGTCTTTTCTGTCCTAGATGCAAAGAACTCATATTGGCAAATGCCACTAGACCATGCATCCTCCATGTTAACCACATTCGCGATGCCCTTCAGAAACTACCAATTTTTACGAATGCCATTTGGCATCAATTCAGCCAGTGAGGTTTTCCAGCGTACTCTTTGATAGCTGCCCATGTTACATAATTGTGGGCAACATCCTGGTCATTGGGCATAATGCACAAGAACACGACTCAAACCTGAAACAGGTCCTGGATCGTGCCAGGGAGGTAAATCTCAAACTCAACCCTCTCAAATGCAGGTTTTGGATCGTCGAAGTGACTTATGTGGGCCACGTGTTCACCAACAACGGACTTAAGGCAGACCCATCTTAAAACCATTGCCATCAATGAAATGCCAGCACCTACGGACGTGACTGCTCTACAATGATTCTTAGGCATGGTAAACTAACTTGGAAAATTCATCCCAAACTTCAGCGATCTATCAGCCCTGCATGACAACTGACCCACAAGGATACGCACTGGTCCTGGCACCAACACCAGTAGAGGGCAATTGAAACTCTCAAACAACTAATGTCTTGTACTCCAACCCTCGCATAACCTTTGCCTGCTAGAAATTCAAGGACTTTACCTTTGGCAACCTGATCACATTCGAAACCGATCACCAACCCCTGGTCAGTATCATCAGTAAGCCGATCCACATGGCACCAGCGTGTTTACAACGCATGATGATGGAACTACAGAGATATGACATCAGACTAACCTAAAAATGTGGTAAGGACATGCACTCTGCTGACACCCTCTCACGGGCACCTCGCCCAACCTGCGAAAAACACCTGACTGATGATGAGCATGAGGGGTACATGGTTAAGATGGTCTCCTGCCTCCCATCTGCCAGTTTGGACATCCTAGTGTCACGAACAGCTGCAGACGAAACACTACAATCGCCGTGGTCTGTCATCCGCCGTGGCTGGCCGAACAGCTCATGACACGGCGAACCACTCCACTCTGCCTATGGCCAAGCAACAACTAGAACCACAAGTTTGCGCGCCATCAGATCCAATCCCAGCTCCAATGCCGCCGCAACATACGAAGAAAATACTACGTTAAAACCAGCTCTCCGCTTCAACCGCTCAACAAGGGACAGGTTGTCCATTCGCGGTCACTCCAAGGTTACGACCACCTCAGAGTCATTTTGGGGTCCACCGCAGAACCACGCTCATACTTGGACAGTATTGACAACGGCATTTATGGGCGAACACGCCAACTCCTCCTTCCGGCTAATGAACCAGCACCTCCACGTCCTTACCCGGACCAGCCTCCGGGTCTTCCCTCACCCTCTGCGAATGCTGCTCCCGCGATTCCTCTGCCAGTGCCTGTGCCAGTGCCTTCCCTGGTGCCCCAATCTCCACCGGTGTCTTCTCCTCCGTGTTCACCCGATAAGGGACTTGCTTCCCCAGCGAAGGATGGGGTGTCTGCTGGTTATTACCGTACACGTGCAAGTCGTGTCTGCAACCCAAACCCGCTAATTGGAACATTTACTGGCTATATCTGAACTGTGCATGATCTGTTTAGTTTTATGCGCTCTCATATGCAGTAAAATAATAAATGCCACACCTTATACTGGTGTTTTATATTTGCTCCACTAACTACTATATATGCTTTACTTCTTTAAGAGGAAGGATGTAGATTAACCCTTATTAATTCATGCCATTTATAACCTTCACCACACATATGTGCATGCCACCCTTTACATGGTATTACGGTACTACACAAAGACTCTCTCTCTCTCTCTCTCTCTGTCTCTCTCACTTGGGCACACTAGTCAGTAATGCCAGACGCAAGCAGCTGGCTGTTGGAATGTTCCTGTATACTTCATGGAATAAAGTTGGATTTCACCATGAGTGTGTTTTTTCTTATGGGCCGCCAATAAACAATGTTAACAAACACAAAAAATGCAAGTATGTGTGCAAATGCTACAGCACAAAGAGAAGCTAATCAGAGAACCGGACAATGAGATTAAGGTTTTGCATATTCACTGAACGACGAGCTCAGAGTTAACATTCTGGAATCAGTTATTTCAACCCAAAATTCAACATTTTATACATGTCCAATATATGGAAACCATCCGATCCCATGTTTACACTTGCACACTACTTCACCCAGCGTTGCCTGAGGTATCTTGGAGACAGTATGGGAAGATAAAATTATCTACTGCATACTGCAACAGAGATTTGTGAACAGAAAAAGAAACACATACAAAATATTTTATTAAATCAATTCTTTCCACTTGCTGCTATTAAGAAACTAGCCACTAGCCTGGAACAGCATGGCAGGACAATAAATCATTGACCGGGTGTTATTAGGTTTATTTCCTGTCCAGCACAATGATTGCATGCAAAATTTCAAGACATTTTCAAACCTTGCAAAGGCTTTGGAATCAGTTATTTAACTAATTTAAACAAGAGTATGTTAAACCATCTTTGCTATTCCCATATTTACATCACTCATTTTAAAAATGAAGTCCCACAGAGAAATAAACATGCAACTTTGGGGAATTAATTCTTCAAAGATAATTCCCAAAAGCTCAGGATAAACAGTGAAACTGCAGTTCAGAAACATGAAACCAAAATAAATAACTACATCACAAACTCTTCAGAAAATATGTTTTTTTTTTAATTACGTGCAATGGCAAGGTGAAAAGATTGGTCCCAAATATATGAAACAAGATGTCCTTTCTTGTCACCAGATTGATAATTTGAATCCACTTTTCGAATTACTGGACTGACAAGCCATATTGCTGATTGACACTTAATTCTTGGGACAAATTTCCAACTGCAAAGTTGTGAATTTTACCTGCCGATCACATTGTTAGGGGGAGTGTGGAGGGTTCAGGAAGATGGAAGGAAGGTGGTGGTGGTGGTGGTGAAGAGGAAGAAAATAAAATATTGGATAAGTTGAAGTTAATGAAAATTGAATCTAACACTTTAGACTTTACTTTAGAGATACAGTGCAGAAACAAACTATTTGGCCCATCATGTCCGGGCAGCCCAGCAGCCCCATACACTAGCATTATCCTACACACTGGAGACAACTTATGATTTTACCAAAGCCAATTAATCCACAAACCTGTATGTCTTTAGAGTGTGGAAAGAAACCAGAGCACCTGGAGAAAACCCTCGTGGTCACATGGAGAACGTACAAACTCCGTACAGATAGCACCCATAGTCGGGATCGAACCCGGGTTGCTGGTGCTGCATGCCAGCAACTCTACATCTGCGCCACTGTGCCACTCTTGGATGTTAGATAATAATTGTAGCTCGCAATGACACTGTCAGTGAATGTAATGCCCCGTCACACTTGGGTGATTTTTTAGGCGAGTAGGCTGTGGCCACATGGTCGCCGGGGTGTCGCCTGTATGGCCTGCTCAGTCTCCCAAAGAGTCGTACCTTTTTTATGGTCGCCACTGGATTTTGAAATGTTCAAAACTTTTCGACGACAGTCTGCGCCTATGGGCTTGACGCCAAGGGTCGTAGCCTGACGTTGGTGCTGTTGCCACGATGATGTAGGTTGTCACCGGTGCTGACTTCAGTGAATTCCATTGGTGACTACCTACGTCAACCTACGTCAACCTACGTCAACCGGCGACAGGTACCGGCGGCTGAATTGTCTTACCTTGTCGTAGCTTGCCACGGGTGGACATAGGTTGTCGTAGGTGTGGTCATAGGTGGACGTCCTAATGGGTTGCCGATTGTCGGTAGCTTGCCGTCGACTAGCTTGATGTCGACTAGGAAGTAGGTTGTTGTAGACATTGTCAGAGACATAGTCGTGGGGGGTCCAGTCGCCGGTTTTTCGGCGATCTATTACGACTATGACAGTCATGGCAGTTGCTGAAAAAAAACACCCAAGTCGGACAGGCCCATAAGTAATTATAAAACTATAATAATAATGAAAGACCTAATAATAAATATTCAAAGTTAGACAGTTTTAATACAGGAAGGAACTCTGGCAATAAATTAACAGTCAGAGATTACAGGTCCAAGGCAATTGACAAAAAAATAATCTCGAGCAGAAAAATGGCAAATTCCTTCATGCAATCTGAAAGAGTGATGTACCTAGGTTTTAGTAACTTTTAAAAGGGACATGTATATGATGAGGGCTATTGGCAAATAGTGAGGTATCTGAGTACAAGGTAGGGGACTAAATCAATGAACTGGTTCAGACACAATGGGGTGAATCCTTTCCTGCTCCGTTCAATCTCCAAGGAAAAATGATTTTTAGGGATTTTTTGAGGTGCAGATTGTAACAACACGTTCAGTGGGTGAAGGATCTGCCTGGTTTATCAGGCTTTTAGAACAAATAAAGGGCAGAGACCCCATTCTGTGTCTCAGTGGGTAGGGTTTCTAATGAAATCTACATCCTAAAGTGACTCGCTGTGTAAATTAGATAGGTTTACCTATTTCTCTACTTGCTGGACAGGTTTTAAGTATTTCATAGCAAAATAGGAATTGTTCCCATGTGAACAATAATAACTTTGATACGTTGTTCTTACTTTTACATTTTTGGTACAGTTTCCTATTCACATTGTTCAGAGAAACAGACTGAAATGAGTTTTAGACTGCTCTCAATTAGCAGTGAGGCAGTTCACAATGTCACATACAATTATGCTTTTTAAAGTATTTCCCTTTTTTTGTGTGATTTAATCAGGCAGTCTAATTTGGTAGCGGAGGATCACTGACTTTAATACTGATCATTTCAGAACAGGCTGCTTTAGACCTTAAGCCCTCTTAAGAGTGCAGGGTTTAGATATAATGAGCTCTGTAGGGATTTCTGACACTCACAAGATGCACCACACACAAAAAAAAAGTAAATCAAAAAAAATTCATTTGGTGATTTTCTTGGAGAAAAAAATAATCTTTTATATCTTGAGATTTACAACAAATCAATGTTGTATTCTTGCAATTCCATTTCATTAAAGGCAGGCGAATGGAGGGTCTATAAGTTACAAATCATCAAACGAAATATACAGTAAAGTATTAATGTTCTATTCTATGGGCACTGTCCTTTGTTGAAGTGTCACATCAGGAGTCCATTGCATGCTCAGACTTTCATTGCAATAAGACTGATTTGCATTTTGGAGAGTGCATCTGTAGTGCATTGCATTTCATATTGGGCCGTTTTTGCTTTAGCAGTTTTGTCGAGAGTTAGGTTTTTCTTCAACTTTGTGTTCCTCATGTTACAGGACAAGTGAGCTGATAACAGATGGCATGCGAGGGAAACGTGTGTGAACAGAGTAAGTAACTACATATCTCCTTAGCTGATCAGATTGCAGAAGGGTGAATAAATGGTGGAAGGACTGAGAAAGAAATGTAAGCCAGAGTACAAATATTTAATGTTAAAATATGTACAGAAGGTGAAATACAGGGAAAGAAAGGTGACAAGGGTGGCAACAATAAAATAAATAACAATTTAATTCTCGAACAATTAAAACCTGAAGAAATAACATCCCATGCAAATGAGAGATAATTGTCAATACCAAAAACCCTGAACAGCAATCAATAACAATTACTACCCTGTTAAAATAATTGTTAGACTTGCAAAGATAGAAATTAAATTCTATGCCCAATTTGCTCCATAGTGGGTTTGTATTGAAACTTCAAGATGGAGTGTAACTGTTGGACAATGGTACTCAATGGCACATCTGCTCCTCACCTGAAGATCCCAAATTACTTAGGCATAAATAAGAGTAGCTTATTAGACCAACCATTATTTTAATATCATTTTGAGCCCTTCATAGCTGGATTGTAATGCACGGTGCTTTAACTGTTGCAATTGTTTTGTTATTTAGGAAATAAAGCAGATCACCTCTGCATTATTTATTAGGGTGTGGCACAGGAACAAACACAATAAGGAGTAGGCACCCCCAAATAATCATATATAAAATGCTTAATGAAATTATGGACAGCATGTCCACATCAATGTAATAGCCTGAATCTCATGAAAAAAAGCACATTTCTCAAGTATGCTCTGTATTAATCCATTAGTTACAGTTACGTTTTGTGAGCATGTACTGTAGTTCCCAAATTCCTTAAGCCCTTGACACATGGTCATCTCATGATGGCAAGGGATAGAAGGGGTCATGTGTTGTCATTTGGCTCAAGTGGTGGAATCTGAGGCCCTGATTGTGCGGTCAAAAACGTTTTTCAACTGAAACCGCCGAAATGTATTTAATAGACAATTGACAATAGACAATAGGAGTAGGAGTAAGCCATTCGGCCCTTCAAGCCAGCACCGCCATTCAATGTGATCATGGCTGATCATCCACAAAATAATAAAAATACATTAAACTGCTGTAAATGTATAACTGTTGTATGTATGAAATAAATAAAACACATAAACCGTAACCTTCACCTACATTTTTTATGCAGAGTGCTGATCTACATAAAGGTGGTGGGCCAGATACTGATCACGTTGATCAAGAACCACTGCTATTCTCGATGGTAAGACCTCCAGCAACAAAAGGTAAAATGTGCCAGAATTCAATCTTCAAAACAATTTTCAACCAGTACTTGCACACTGTTATCCACAGGTGCAGAAGTTATGAACATGACTTACAGGAAGAACACCCAGTGGTCTCTTTACGAACTCCCAAACAAAAGGTAAACACAATAAGGAACAATGTATTAATTTAAGAATTGACTGCATCAGAAATGTGCATAGCTTTAGTATGTCACACCAAAACTGTGGACCAAAAATTATATTTCACACAGTTGTTTGCTTCAACAAACATGCAATTGAAAATGTATTTCCATGGAGTGGCACGTGACAAAAGCCATTGCCAAATCATCTTGTGTAGCCCCAGAAATTCCACTATTCCACCAGGCACTGCAGTGCAAGCCCTTTTGGGGAAGTGTTGGGACATTAGAACACATTTTTCTGACAGCAATTTTCACTGAGCACTTCTGGCACAATTACATCTTCATGCTAGGGTGCTGAAGCAGAGCTCCACTAATACAGTCTCATAGAAACTCATACATGCCTTTAATCTATCAACCCTGCCTCCATTCCTCTTACACAGCTGCATTGCACAATCCTGACTCACTGCCAAAACACCTCCCCTCCCCACCTTCCAGCATACTCCAGTGCACTGAATTTGCCCCTAACCCAACAGCCAGGATTCACCCCTCCTAATAGCCCAATATCTGACTATCCAATGAGCCCAACTTCTTTAAACCTCTGTTAAAGATCATTATCTCTTCCCACACTCCTGATAAACCATCCACCCTCAACACCCCAAACTTATTTACAATGCTACTGAGGTGATTACCTAGTGCACTCATGATCTGGACTGATCAGGACAGATGACGTAAACACATTCAAATGTTGTGACATCATTGTACCCAACAACAGATCATTCAGAAATTCACCATGTTAGCAGCACTCTACATTATCAAAGCTTTGCTGACACTGCTGGCAAAAAATGATGTGGTTTCCTATAGTATCCTATACCATGGACAGTTCTGCACTATAGCAGAGGCAGTTATGCATTATGAGTTCAACATATTGCCCTTTCACAGGATGATAGCAAATCTGAACCCTCGATATTCCTTCAACAATGTGCACCATAACAGGGTAACGCCAGTAGTTCTACCCTGGACATTTACTGAGATGCTACAGAAGGCAGCAGTCAGCCTTCAGTTCCAACTTCCGTCATCTCACATCAACACTGACATCTCCTGACAATGTGGAAAATTACGCAAGCATATTCTGCACACAAAACAGAGGACAAATTACCACTCTTTAAGCCTGTGCTCAATCAACAATTTGATGAAAAGTGATGTAAATAACACTATCAAGCCATACCTACTACTAGCAAGCTGCTTAACAATTTTTTCAGCTGAGTTTTTTCCAGGACCATTGGATATAGAATTATAACTTTGGCATAAACATAGACCAAATAACTAAATTTCAGAGATGAAATTAGTATAACTACCTTTGACATCAAGTCAGTATAAGATTGAGTGTAATAGAAGTTCCAGTAAAACGCAAGTCAAAGGGAATTGGTAGAAAACTTTCCACCATTTGGAATAATACATACTACAAAACAAGATGTTATTGGTTACTGATCAATCGTCCCAGGCCCAAGACATCAATTGAGGAGTCCTTTAGCAAGGAGGTCACTTAAACAATATATTTATTTTCTATCTGAAGCTTCCTGACCCAAAATGTCACCCATCCTTTTTCTCCAGAGATGCGGTCTGGCCCGCTGAGTTACTCCAGCACTTTGTGTCCATATTTACTTTCTGGTTTATCCTCAGCCAGGCCAGCTTTCATTGTCCATCACTGGTGCCTTTGCCAAGAAGCCTTCTTGAATCACTCGTCCTCAGGTGAAGTTATTCCTGCATTGATTATGGGGGAGAGAATTCCAGGATTTAGACCTCGAGATAGAACAAGACTGGTAATATACTTGGTAACTGTAATATTCTGCTTTTATATGGTGGATTTCTGAATGGTCTGTTGCTGGGTACAATGGCATCACAGGATCTTCATGCTTCCAGGATGATGCACAAATTGGAGTGGGACCTGTCCGTAGTGGTATTTCCATGCACAAGCTTCTCATGTCTTTCTTGGTGGTAAGGGCGTGCAAAGTATCCTCAGAGAGGTCTGTGTGAGTAACTATCATGTACTTTGTAGACCATAATGCTATAGTGGGGGAAATATGTGTTTAGGGGAGTGGATAGGCTGCTAATCAAATAGGGTGATTTGTAGCAGATGGTGACAAACGACTTGAGAGTTGTAAGCAGTGTTCTTATTAAGCATGTGGCGAGAACATTACCACGCTCCTGATTTGTGCTTTGCAGATGGAAAGGTATTAAGACATTCATGAGATGAATCAGTGACCACAGGATACCACTGTATTTATGTGACTGGTCGAGTTAAATCTGTGGTTATTTATCACCCTTGTGATATTGATGGTGAACACTCAGTGATGGAAATGTTGTTGAATGTCAAGGGTAGGTAATTAGACTTTCTTGTGTTGAAGATGTCTGTGACTTGAATGTTACCTGCACATTGTTCAGGTTTTGCTGCATGCAAGCCTCGGTGGCTTCATTTGCCGAAGAGCTACAAATGGAAATGAACCATGCAATCATCACCAAACATCCCCTCTTCGGACCTTGTGATGGAATGAAGATCATCGATGAACCAACATAATATGGTTGGGCCCAGGACAGTGCCCTGATGATCTTTTGCAGAAATGTCTCTGACCACCTCAACCATCTGCCGTTGTCAACATCTGGCTCCACCCATTGGTGTGGCTTCCTTTTGATGCTCATTGACTTCAGTTTTTCCAGTGCACCTTGATACTACACTAAGTCAAATGCTGCCATGATGACAGGGGCAATTACACTCTTCTCATCTCTAAAAGTCACTTATTTTGTCAGTATTTGAGGCTTAGATAAGGTCTGCAGCCAAGTGACCCCAATGAAATCCAAATTCACCCTTAATGAATAGGTTGTTAAAGAGGAAGTGCCCCTTGGTATCACTGACCACTCTGGGTGACAATTAGCCAAATTGGATTTGCCCTGCTTCTTGTGAAAGTGCCATACCCAGGCAATTTTACACACTGTTGGATAAAAGCCAATGCTGTAACTATTACTAACTATATGCGCAGCTATGGCTGGATTGCACAATTATCTTAAATTGTCAAAAGTCCAGGCCATAATACTTGATCCCAAGCAGGTAAGAATTAGAAGCAGGATAAGGGGATTTTGGCCATTTAATTACATGGCTGAGCTTTTATCTTATTCTTATTAGTCCCATTTCCTTCAATTAATGATTTCAATCTCTCTCCTGAACATATTCAGCAACTGAATCCCCACATATAAATAGGATTCTTAATTCTAAAGATCCACAACACTCTGAGTGAAGACATTTCTTCGCACCTAAATACTGATTGGCCAGCCTCTTAATTTGCCGACAGTGACCCCAAATATCACCCCCGCATCTTCTATACTGGCAGGAACATTTATTGTCATGTGTTCCAGATAGGACAATTAAATATTTGCTTGCTGCAGCACAACAGAATATTGTAAGCAAAAATACAGAACAGTTCAGGTCAATATACACATAAATAAGCAGATGAAGTGCAATAGGCTGTTACAGTTCAGAGTCTGTTTGTGGGCGAGTTTAATAGCCTGATCGCTGTGGGGAAGAAGCTGTTCCTGAACCTGGATGTAACCAATTTCAGGCTCCTGTACCTTCTGCCCGGTGGTAGCAGAGAGATGAGTGCGTGGCCTTGAAGATGTGGGTCCTTGATGATGTTGGCTGCCTTTTTGAGGCAGCGACTGCGATAGATCCCTTCCATGGTGGGCAGGTCAGAGCCGATGATGGACTGGGCAGTGGTTACAACTTTCTGCATTCTTTTCCGGTCCTGGCGCTCAAGTTGCAGAACCAAGACACGATGAAACCAGCCGGCATGCATTCTACTGTGCACCTGTAGAAGTTCGAGAGAGTCCTCTTTGACATACTGACTCTCCGTAGTCTTCTCAGGAAGTAGCAGCGTTGATGTGCTTTCTTTATAATTGCATCAGTGTGCTGGGACCAGGAAAGATCTTCGGAAATGTGCACGCCCAGGAATTTGAAGTTCTTGACCATTTGTATATTTCAAATTTGTAAATAAAGACTTTGTATATTTCAATGAGCATCTTTTATTCTTCTAAAGCCAAGAGAGTATAGGTGCTTTCTGTTCTATCTCTCCATGTAAAAGAAAACTACACCCCCATCTCAGGAATCGATTTTGAGAACCTTCATTTATTGCAATTATATCTTTCCTTCGGTAGGAAAGCTAGAATTGTACACTGTATTCCAGATAGGGTCTCACCCATTAATTGCAGCAATAACTCAAATCTTCTTGCAATTAAGTTCAACATACTAATGGCCAGAGTGTTTCCATATGTGTGCTCTACCTGCATGATTCATGTACCAAGTCACCCAAGTTTCATAGGATATCAACATAGGATATTCATAGTATTTCACCTCTCACCATTTAAAACATACTTAATGTTTCCTTTTCCAATCAAAAGCATGACCTCGCATTTTCTATTCTTTCATTTAGCCAGTCTCCACCTCCCTGAAGTCTCTCTGCACCCCATCACAACCAACACTGGCAATCAACTTTGTGTGATCAGCAAACTTGGATATATTACACTTGATTCCTTCATTCAAGAACCAGCACTAATCAGTACAGTCCCACAATAGTCAGAGCTTCCTATGTGAAAATGACGTATTTATTCTTACTCTATTTTCTGCCCATTAAGCAATTCTCAGTTTGCAGCTCGGTTACTGAAAGCCCCAAAGTTCTTAAATCCTTTCATAAATCCAAGTTGATTCTGCACAATCCGATTATGATTTTTAAACTGTCCTTTAACAACTTCCTTAATGATAATTTAAACATTTTTCCAACTACTGATGTCAGTGTAACTTGGATATTGTTCCCCATTTTCTCTATCCTTAATTAATATATATAACTGTGGAAATCATTCTAGAATCTGATGGGCTTGTCTGGACTGACCTTTGTAATCCAAATCAGAAAATATTGCAGATACCCAGCAGGTCAATCAGCATCTGTGGAGAGAGAAATAGGTAACATTTCCAGGTTGAAGCATTTTCATTGAAAAATACAGACTTTAAAACCATCACCAGAAGATCAATCTGAAATATTACCAAAATTTCCCTCTACAGGTGCCCTCTAACCTGTGTCTCAAGCTTCTTCGGGTTTTACTTTGGATTTCCAGCATTTGTCTTTTTGTTTTTAATTTTCAACCTCATTGATTAACTACAGATGCAGGTCATCAGATACTATTAAATTATCAGCTCTCAGTTGCATTTACTTCTTCAATATGTTTATTTTATTAATTCTGTTTGTTTTTAGTTGGTCATTCAATATCAGTAAGATCAAGGAGCTGGTTGTTGATTTCAGAAGAGGAAGGCCAAGGATCCACAAACCTGTCTTCATCAACCGGTCGTTAGTGGAGAGAGTCAACAACTTCAAGTTCTTGAGTATGCATATCTCTGAACATCTGCTATTGGCTAGCACATTGATGTGATCAGAAAGAAAGCCCATCGACACCAATTGATCTGTGCAGTATCAAGAACATAATTATAGTTTAAGGGTAGTATCATGGTTAAGATACTAGTATGCAGGGGCCTGAACAACTGATTTGGTGATAAAAGTTCAAATGGCAGGTGGGGTTTCTAAATTCAACTCATTAATTCAATCTGGTCTAAAAAGGTAGAATCAGTAATGGTAACCAGGGTTGTGTTGTTAAAAACACATCTAGTTTGCTGATGGGCTTCTCTGGACTGACCTCTGTACCCCAGAACTACAGCAATGTACACCTTAACTCCCTTCTAACAATTGTGCAGCAAACCACACAGTTCAGGGGAATTAGATAGGGATGGGCAATAAATCCTGCCCTTTAAAGGATTCTTAATATCCTATGAACAAATACATTAACACAAATACATTAACATAAATGCTTGGCTTAATATTTATCCATAAAACTTTAGTTAGTAAAATCTCTTATCAACTTCCATGCTTTTTTTTTACATTATCAAAGGGGTGATGGTTTAATTATCATAAAGATCAGGGATTCTACTGAAGAATTCCAAAACAATTTTGGTTAGATCGTAACTAAACTTCACAGAATTAATGTAATAAACAGTTTAGGCAAGTGAATGAGCTCCTAGTAGGAGTTTTACAGTAAATCTATTCTTGAAAGATCGGCAGTATAATCCCAGCACTGCACATCAAAGCAGTTCAGAAACCAAAACACATGCCTTTAATATTTTATCATCGTTACATAAAATTTCTAATAATCCTTGGAGATATGTTCGTTTCTTGAGATCCTGATACTCAGTGCAAAATGTGTTATTCCACTAGGTCTCACCCTCTCCAATTTTCTTCTTGGTAAAAACATAACTAACCATAGACTTGGAAGCCCTTGCAACTGACAACAAAGTGCAGACATACTAATGAGAGGACACTGCTACATCTCCTTCAGTTTGGAGAAATCTAATGAATGGTTACACTTCTTTACATTTTCCTCCTTTTGTTCGGTGTAAGTCAGTCAAGAAATTGGCAAAACTGAGCTCCCATTTTTTGAATGCAGATATGTCATTCAGAATGCTAATTGCAATGGACACCCACATTTGCGAATTACACTGGATGTCACTTTGGGAATGCTGTCAGCAGAGAAGCCATCAACATCCACCAGGAATGATCACAGTAAGTTATTCGTGGAGACAAAAACAAAAATACTGGAAGAACTCAGCCTGCCAAGCAGCATGTATGGATAGAGAAAGCAGTAAAACATTCAGCCATAAAGTGCTGGAGTAAATCAGCGGATCAGGCAGCATTCCTGGAGAACATGGAAAGGTGATATTTCTGGTTGGTTCCCTTCTTCAGACTGAAAGTTCTGTTCAATGACCTTCCCCAGAACTATTCATGATATCAATCAGCATACAACACTGATGTGACTAATCTCTCTGATTTTGGAGATCAAAGTCAAAATGAGCATCCTTCTTTACCCCACACAACTCAAATTGCATCCAGGACTAAGAGGGATTCTAACCTGTGCAGCTTTAATGAAATTATCCACTATCTATATATTAGATGCTGGTTAATCCCTTCTGCCTGCTATTATAATTCAACAAGTGTATGTAATGCCTGTATTGGTTTCAAGTTTCTGGTGCTGAAGGATATTGTCCTCACTTCAAGGTTTTTTTGCATCAAGTAGTTGCTCTCAGATATAGATATATTAGCTGTATTTCTACTGCAATGCACCATCACCAGTAGTAAGTTGCAAGCATGTTTGTTTTCAAGTGCCACATGGCTTCTTTGCTTGTAGGAGAATTGACATGGATTTTACTCTCACATCATCCAGCTCATTTATGACTGCAGGGAATTGTGCAGACTAATTGATCATTCTGCACCAGTCCATGGAGCCAGCTGTATATGAACTACTGGCAAACCCAAGGCAAAAAGGGCTATCTACTGACAACACAGTTGATAATGTTGCCACACAACCCACAAAGCCCATGTGTGCATACAATGAAAATCATGCCATCACACAAAATCAAATTCCAATGGCATGCAGTAACAATGCTTCCTGAGATGTTGCCTGAACCAATGCTCCCCTCCCCATTCCCAAACCAATTATTCTGTCCTGGGACTCCTCCATTGCCAAAGTGAGGCCACACACAACTGGAGGAACAGCACCTCATATTCCGCTTGGGTAGCTTACAATATGAACATTGAATTCTCCAGTTAGGTAATTAATGTTACAAACAACCCCCATTTCCCTCCTCCTCCTTTCTTTTCCCCATTCTTCCCAATAGCCCCCCCCCCCCTCCCCACCACCTTGCATCCCCCTCAACCCCTCCCCCCCGCAGGAATACTCCAGAGCACTTTGTGTGCCATGAAGAAAACTGGCAGACTAGGCTTGCATACATGGAAGTTAAAGAATAAGTGGGGACATGATTGAAGCACATGATACTGAGAGATCTTGAAAGGATGGTTGCAGAGATGATATTTGCCTCATGTGGGAGAATCTAGAAGTACAAATTATTGCTTAAAAATAAGGAGCCACCATTAAAGACAGCAATTAGGTGATTTTTATTTTCTCAATGGATAGCAGACATTTGGAAATCTCTTCATCAAGGGCTATAGATGCAGAGTCTTTTAAAACATAAAGCAAAGATAGATAGTTACATGATATGCAAAGGATAAAATATTTCAATGATTAGAAAAGAAAGTGAAGTTGTAGTTACAAACAGATCATCCATAATCTTGTTTAAGAAGGAACTGCAGATGCTGGAAAATCGAAGGTAGACAAAAATGCTGGAGAAACTCAGTGGGTGCAGCAGCATCTATGGAGCGAAGGAAATAGGCAAACGTTTTCGGGCCGAAACCCTTCTTCAAACCCTTCTCCATAATCTTATTGAAAGACAAAGGGGCCTAGTATGTTCCAAATTCAATAAGCTAATATTGCCCACATCTTGGATAGGAAATACAGAAGACAATGCAAATTGGTTGAAGTAAACAATCACTTGAAATCAATACCAACACAAAGCCTATTTATTGGTCAATGTTACAGATACATATGATTATCTTTTAATGCAGATCTCAACAGATTAGTGTCCATTTTATTGCTGTATGGATTACATATATCACCTTTTCAAAGAGTGGTAAATATCCCATGTACTGGTACCTCCAGCAATATAAAAATTCACAACATGAAGGCAGCCAATTGTTTCATTGCATCTCAGCTCTTAAGAGTGGTCAAGATAGTCTCACACAGTCACATAATCTCCCTAACTTTCACACTGACACTTCATCTTTATTCATAACAACTGTTATTTTATTTACTTTTGTGCTGCATTAGCAGATTTAAAAAAATTGTGCAAAATTCTCCAAGCAGCAAAGTGCACCTCAGAAATTAGGCCATTTCTAGTAGCAGAAGACACATTTAACAATACAACCTTATGTTCTGAAGTCAAAAGTCCAGTATTTGGTACTGTAATACAAATAATGTTACTAGAGATATGATATGTTTCATTCAGCATGCTTGACTTTCTGGATTCCCATTATTGCAAGTCATTATGACTGTACTATTCAACTGATCTGTATAGTATATTTTGACAGATGTGGCTCTGCTCTTTCACTTATTCCATTCCAAATTTAAGGAAATATGCTCCCATCCTTCACCTATTGCATCACCTGCCAAGACGGAACTCACTGTTGACTGCTTCCAATTCATTATCGAGTCAATGGCTACAAGCAGCTACAGGTTCAATTTACGACTAGAATTCTCCACTCACCACTGACCAAACTTTGCTGGTTCAGTGGTAGATGTATAAGTTACATGAGCTATGTTTGTTTTTATTTTCTATGAGCCAGTGGTGTTAGGCAATTGCAATTTTCATCACTGCATCAAAGGCAGTAGTCCCTTTATCCAACTGGGCCCTAGACTCTCAGATTCCGTCCCTAAGCATCTTGTTTCTCTGAGCTTTCCTAACAAGTTGTTTCTAACCTGCCTCTTTGATCAAACTTTTGGTTACATGACCTATGTATTTTAGTTAATAAAATTTGGCTTATGTGAGATAGGGCATTTTGTTACGTTGAAGGAATGTTATAAATGAAAACTATCCGTTTTTTTGTAGGATTCTCACAATGTAAATGAAACTGTACAATTGAAGTGAAATTATTCCAATATGTGGTCCTGCATTAATTCCCAACATACCATCCATGGCCTGGAGAGTATCTACAGCTCCTTTATATAAAGAACTTGACTTCTGCATGCTGAAGAAGAGTCCCGACTCGAAACGTCATCCATTCCATCTCTCCAGAGATGCTACCTGTCCCGCTGAGTTACTCCAGCATTTTGTGTCTACTTTCTGCATGCACCGTCAATCACCAGATTGTCCACTTTCCTCTGATTCCTTCAAATCACTCTCGCCTCCCCTACATCAATTAAATTTGAGAGCAAACCTTTGTGTACCTTAAGTAAATGATTAATCTTCCCACAATCTATTTGTGCATCCTGATTCAAAAAATGTTTATGTATGTCCAATATTAGCTTTCTCTGCCCATCATCCTCAAACAACAGCAACATGGTCAACTAATAAATCTTGCCACAAAACATCTGTGTGAATATGCAGTGAAGTCAGGATCATTATCACATCTTCCCCCTAATTTCTATCCTTGGTTACACCGACATGGACTGATCATCTATACAGGCTCTTATAAAAAATATGCTGCTATCCCAGTGTTTTTGCACGCCCAGGAGATTGAATTGAAATACAATATTTACATTATTCCTCCCACATTCCTTTCATGAACTTTGCAGCCACATGTGAAATGTAATGCAAGATCAGTATTTATTAACGTAACTCTAAAAGATGACATGATGCTCTTGAATGGAGTGTGGTAACTTTGAGTGCACCTTTGGGTGTTCCAGTGATTGTTGAAAATTTTGTCTCCTTTTTCAGCAAGATTTTTGTTTCTCAGTGCATTTTACCTGGCAAGAAACTCTTCCTGATTTCTTCAGTGCCAGTGCAACATCCTGAATTTGTCCGCACTGAGATTTTACAGCCTCATATTTGCGCACAAATCAAACAAGATTCACTCATCCTGTCCCCTGAAACACTGCAATTTAAATGGCCAACACTCAAAGCTGTATTGTTGCTCTTGCTAAGATCTGTGGCCTTCTCCAACCTCCTGTATGAGCCTTGATGTCTTGGTCACATCTTCCTGTCCTCAGAATAATTCCAAACTGCTGCTGCTGCTGATCTCTGCCACATCCCACAGTCTGCTGCATTAGTGTGCATCACCCACACTTCATTCTTAAAGAAAGAAGATTTGAATGATCAGGAGGAGGTAGCGTGTGTATTAATGTATGCCTATATTTCAAGCTTGCCCAATGTGCATGTTTTCATAAACTACACTCATGCCCTCCCTGGCAACTCCCCAACAGAAGAGCCCTGGCTATTGCCTGGTGGGTTTGGTTTCATTGCAGCTTAAGGGGCAATATTTATTAAAATGAATTCATATGGTATGTTTTGCTCTCCCAATCGACATACAGTATGTGAATACAATGTAATAGCCAGCTCACTGATATGGCCATTCTTTGGACTGAAATAACGTACTCCGGTTTATATGATCCTGTGCTCATATCTTGCCTGCTGCTGCCACCTATTGACATAAACAATTCTCACTCTACCTATTTGCAGAATAATTAAACCAACGCTGCATAAAACACATCTTTACTGTGGAAATAAGCACATCCTTTCAAAGTATGGGTCCCAATATTTCAAAAGCCAGAATAGTCATGGTCTCCAGTGGTCCACACCAGTAAAATTCATACCAAGTAGGCTACACCAAGAATGCAAACTTAAATGATATTGACATTGTTATCTCTTCAGATTTAGTTGGTAAGTGTACTTCCCAATGCAGAATTACATTATCCAATTGAGAAATAATCCAGGAAACAATGGAGATACCTAATCTCAGCCAGTACTGAAATAGGTTTCATGTTCACAGTCTAGCAAAGAGCTCCAAACCTAACTTCAACAACTTAACAAGAAAAATGTTGAATTCTTTGACAGAAATATTTTACAAACTTTAATCTCATACATTGTTTTTGTACCCTTTCTAAAGTATATAGGAATTTTCTAAAAAAAACTATGCTCATCTTCCCAGCAACTTCTTGTCTGAATATCTCCAAACAAGGTCACCCCTGTAAGGGCACAATATAGTCTAAATCAAAATCGCAAATTATATTCTCTGTGATTACAATGCCGGTGCATTATTCCATCTCTTCATCTCCAACCTGTTGATCATTTTTGCCACGGATCCTCGCCTTAACAACTTTGTTGATGGTGGGACTGCGATCGCTTGCATCCATTAAAACTTGAGGCACTTATATTAATGATTTGTCTTCCTAACCTGCATCAGTAACTGTGATGTTTCATGGGAACTAACTTTATTCCAACCCATCCTCTTCCTTGCATAATCTCTTTATAAGATTATCTACAGATATAATGTTAGTTTACAAATATATGCTGCAAACAACCAAATATAGCCTAAAGCTTGAACCCTTTGGCACCTGATTTTTTTTAATGTACATGCTCACACCTAACAGTGCCCATTGTCAAATTGAACTCAGTGCTATCGAACACGATTTATCCCAGACCTTATATACTATTCCAGTTTCATTTCTGCCCACAATTGCTTCAAAATGCTCATCCCTGTTTAACCATCAAAAAATGAAGCAAAGATGTGCAAACTTCAAACTTAATTTCTAGTCTAACTCACTGTAAAAAATAAGAAAACACACTGCAAATTGACAGCAAGTCATGAATTAAAGGGCCCCCTAAGGGATGTTGATGTGTTGCCCTCTGCATCTCCCAGCCTCAGGTTTTAATACTCTCCAATGATTTTCATACATCATTGTCAAACTCACAGTATTCATTTCAGCTCTGCACAGTGGAGATGCATGTTGAAATCTGTCCCAAATGAGGAGCCCATGCCTCATAGTGGTTTGGGGCCAGTTGTGAATTAGCCAATCTCTCCTGACAATCATGGGGAAGATGATCAGGCAGCACAGTGGGGTCGATCCTGACTATGGATGCTGTTTAAATGGCGTTTGTCTGTTCACCCTGTGACCACGTTGGTTTTCTCTGGGTGCTCTGGTTTCCTCCCACATTCCAAAGACATATAGGTCTGTAGGTTAATTGGCCGCAATATGTAAGATAGAACTAGTGTATAGGTGATCATTGGTATGCATGGACATGATGGGCCGAAGGGCCTGTTTCCACGCTGTATCGCAAAACTAAACCAAGATACTAAAGACAGATGTTTTCCCTCATTCATTTTCCCTCATCTCCATGGCAGACTTTCATGTTGCAGAACTAAAGCTGCCACTGGGGGAGTTCTGAGGACAACTTACCTTTAGTTTTGTGCATGTATCTCTCCACCTCAACTCTAACCCCTTCTACTGCCTTTATATTGTCAGAATTCTTACACCACTTAACAGATGTTAGAAGAAAGGACTTGGCAAGGACGATCCATCTAAGATTTATTAAGCTTGTCTTGATCTGCTGCACAGGTGCTGTCTTTTTGGTAGTGTCTGTTTAATATTAGTAGTTTGCAAGGCAAGTGCTGAGGTGTTAATAATGAACCACATACTCAGCAAAATGAACTATTTGGATTTCCCTGACAATTTTCACGTCCAAATTAAGTTGGCACTGGATGCAATGCGGGCAATGTCAGCATTCAACAACTTCAGTTAAATGAGTCTAAGATCCTGCAAGTCCAGGGCTTGCTGAATCACAGATGCTGACGTAGTAACTCCACTCCTCTCCTCTTCTGGACTCCAAGGAATATGCCTTTCCCATCCCAAACAAGCCACTTCTGCAGGATTGAAACATTCTGCATTTGACAGTGAATTCATGGCCCTTTGGGACAGATGGGAAAATGGAAGTTCAGATATTTTACTTTATTTTAAACATTACTATGTTAATGATTTTTATTAATTTTATGCGTTATTTAGTTCTATGTCATTATTGTTGTATTGTAATGGTTTTTAAATCTCTCTGAATATGCACATTTCAAAACTTTCACAAAACCTAAAACAGCTTTGACAACAGACAAGTCCCTGTCACTATCACACTATCCCCCCCCCCCCCCACCCTTCTTCAGACCCTACCCTCCATGGTCATTTTGGTACCAATCTGCAAACTCTAAAATGTGTTCATCAGTCTCAATTACATACAAAAAGTGTCTGAGAACGCTGAAAAATAACCTAGAAATATTTATCCTGTACAGGAAGCCTTATAGTATCAATTCATGAGGTCAGAAAAAGTCAGCATGTATTTTTTTCTCCTGATTTTTATCTCTCACAGTGGATTGTATTTTTGGAGAGCTCAGTGGTATATTAAATTAAGCAATGACCAGAAGCTGTTGTTTGATCTACCTGATGAGTCAAGTCTAGATAGACACAAAAAGCTGGAGTAACTCAGCGGAAAGGAATAGGTGATGTTTCGGGTCGAGATCCTTGTCTATTCCTTTTCTCCAGAGGTGCTGTCTGATCCGCTGAGTTACTCCAGCTTTTTGTGTCTATCCGGTTTAAATCAGCATCTGCAGTTCCTTCGTACATACTAGTCTATAAGTTCAGTGGCTCTCTTGTGTGACTTGACAAGCCATGTTCTATTGAGTGCCAGGAGATGGCACCAGATGTAAAGAAAATAGGTCAATTGATAAATCCTCTTGGAATAACACATGATTATTTATTATGGTTTACAACTGCATCATACCACAGTGACCAGGTTCAGATTTGTGTGCTCATTTAGACCATACACATACTCTGTAGTCTTCTACAGTAATAAACTCTAATTGATCTGAAAACAAGGAAGTGCATTTGTGGCTTTACAAAAAAAGATACAAAGAATTAGAGTAACTCAGCATCTCTGAAGTACATGGATAAGGATCCCGACCTGAAACATCACCTATCAATCTTCTCCAGAGACGCTGCCTGACCCGCTGAGATGACTTTGTGTCCTTTTTCCAATTTATCTGGCATTGTTTAGATTTTTTTAGTTTAGAGATACTGCATGGAAACAGGCCTTTCGGCCCACGGATTCTGCACCAACCAACAATCACCCATACCCTAGTTTTATCCTATTTAAGTTACACATCATACACATTAGGGGCAATTTTGCAGAAGTCAATTAACTTACAAACCAACATGTCTTTGTGGAGGAAGGTTGGAGGAAACAGAAGCAGCCAGAGAAAACCCATGAAGTCACAGGGAGAACGTGCAAACTCTGTACAGACAGCACCCGTAGTGAGGATCGAACCTGGATCTCTAGCGCTCTGAGGCAGCAAATCTACCACTTCGCCAGCTTGCCAGTCCTCTATTTAATATTTGTCATTCTCGATCCACAATGTTACTGCCATAACTGGAGTATACCACACCTGGAGTATTGCGTACAGTTTTGGTCTCCAAATCTGAGGAAGGACAATATTGCCATAGAGGGAGTGCAGAGAAGGTTCATCAGACTGATTCCTGGGATGTCAGGACTGTCTTGTGAAGAAAGACTGGGTAGACTCGGTTTATACTCCCTAGAATTTAGGAGATTGAGAGGGGATCTTATAGAAACTTACAACATTCTTAAGGGGTTGGACAGACTAGATGCAGGAAGATTGTTCCCGATGTGGAGGAAGTCCAGGACAAGGGGTCACAGCTTCAGGATAAGGGGGAAATCCTTTAAGACCGAGATGAGAAATACTTTTTTCACACAGAGAGTGGTGAGTCTCTGGAACTCTCTGCCACAGAGGGTAGTTGAGGCCAGTTCATTGGCTATATTTAAGAGGGAGTTAGATGTGGCCCTTGTGGCTAAGGGGATCAGAGGGTATGGAGAGAAGGCAGGTACGGGATAGTGAGTTGGATGATCAGCCATGATCATATTGAATGGCGGTGCAGGCTCGAAGGGCCGAATGGCCTACTCCTGCACCTAATTTCTATGTTTCTATGTTTCTATAACTCTAGCCAAATGTCTAGAGTGGACATTTTTATCGCCCTAACAAAACCAGGGCATTTCTCATTATACTGTATCACAGGTAGTCGTCAAAATTGATGTGTGATCATCCAAATGACCTATAAAGCATAAATTAGAAATGAAAAGCGTGTCGTGGTGTCAATGTGAATGGACCAGGACAATGTTGGCATTGATTCTTACACCTTGGAACTTGAAACTCTCGACCATCTCCACTTCAGCACCATTGATACAGACTGGGTGTGGACTCCAACCTGCTTCCTGAAGCCAATGACCAGCTCCTTCATCTTGCTGACATTTGAGTGAAAGTTTGTTGTCTTGACAGCATGTTATTAAGCTCTCAATCTCCTTCCAGCTCTCCATTATGTCATTGTTTGAGAACTGTCCCACTATAGTGGTGTCATCTGTAAACTTGGAAATAGATTTCGAGCAGACTTTGACCACACATTGTGAGTGTATGTGCTGAGTAGTATGTCCAGGGATTGGGATGTGAGATTAATTGGAATTATGGTATTGAGGATGGAGCTACAGTCAATAAATTGGAGTTGCACATCGCCATTCGTGTTTTCCAGATGTTCCAGGGCTGAGCCTAGAGCCAGGGAATTGGTGCCTACTGTGGTATTATTGCGGCGGTAGGTAAATTGGGAACAGCTCCATTCAAGAACGCAAGAAATTGCAGAGAGTTGTAGACATAGCCCAGACCATCACATTAACCAGAGTCCCTTCTATTGAATCCATCTACACGCTGCTTTGGCAAGGCCACCAGCATAATCAAGGATCAGTCACACCCCGGTCACTCCCTCTTCTCCCCTCGCCCATCAGAGAAGATTACAGGGGTTTGAAAATGTACACCTCCAGATTCAGGAACAGTTTCTCCCCAGATGTTATCAGGCCTCTCATCTACCTCACTGGAGCCCTTTGAACTATATTTAATCGGACTTCAATGTTATATCTTCGCACTAAATATTGTTTCCTTTATCTGTGCACTGTGAATGGCTCAATTGTATTCATGTATAGTCTTTTCTTTGACGGGATAGCATGCAAACAAAAGCTTTTCACTGTACTTTGGTACACGTGCCAATAATGAACTAAACTAAATTACCATGAATTAAGGCTGTCTGGTAGGCTGGAGCTAATGTGTACCATAAAGCACCTCATGATGACAGATGTCAGAACCAATGGGTGGTAATCATTCAGGTACAATTCCTTGTCTTTCTTTGACACTAATCTGATTGTGTTCTTCATAAAGCAAGCGGGAACCTCAGACTGGAGTAAGGAGAGATTAGAGATGCTCGCAAGTACTCCTGTCAGTTGGTCCATGCTGATTTTGAGGACATGGCTGAGAGTCCATCTGGACCAGTCATTGTTATTTTCTGCGTGTTCACCCTCAGAAAGGGCGATTGGACATTTGCAACAGTGACTGTGGATACAGGTACACACAAGGCTGATGTCATTCCACTGACCTGTACAAAACAAGAATATAATAATCATTGTATTTATGAGAGTGATTGCAGAGATATAATGGTTTGGAGAAAAGACTTGATCATTGGTTCCCAAGTTGAATTTGTAAAATATAAACTGATGCTAATCTTACTGGCGTGAGAATATGCCCTTGGAAGCAAAAGGCATTTAGAAATTGAAATTTATATCAATCTAGAAGCCACAATTTGTTGCCAAATCTTTCAAATAAATCTGACCTATTAGTAGTATCTCTGAGCCCTAATAAGATGATAGATTTAATAACATGATTGTTACTGGCCATCCAGGCCACACACTCATCTCACCACTGCCATTGGGAAAAAGGCACAGGAGCCTGAGAATTGTAACGTCCAGCTTCTTCCCTACAGCCATCAGGCTATTAAACACTACAATGTCATCACTGAACGACAATAGACTACTATTATTATTATTATTATTATTATTATTATTATTATTATTATTATTATTATTATTATTATTATTACACTGCTATTGTTTGTTTTTTGAGGATGTGTGTATGTGAATGTGTGTATACATATACATATTTATATACACATATACGTATGTGTGTGTGTATATATGTAAATTGCTCGTTCTAAGCTTCCCCCCAGTCTAGTTTCAGTCAGAAATCTATGGATTATAGATCTGTGGCCAATAGATCTGAAGATGATGCAGTCAACCTGGGCTTGCACTTCATCCTACAGCACCTAGACCGTCAGGGGACCTATGCGAGGATCCTGTTCGTTGATTTTAGCTCTGCATTCAACACCATTGTGCCAGAGCTACTACACTCCAAACTTTCCGAGTTGACTGTGCCTGAACCCCTCTGTCAGTGGATCACCAACTTCCTGGCAGACAGGAAGCAGCATGTGAGGCTGGGAAAGCACATCTCGGACCCGCAAACGCTCAGCATAGGAGCACCGCAAGGCTGCATACTCTTTCCTCTCCTCTACTCTCTCTACACCAACGACTGCACCTCCACAGACACCTCTGTCAAGCTTCTCAAGTTTGCGGACGACACAACCCTGATTGGACTGATTCAGGACGGGGAGGAATCTGCCTACAGACAGGAAGTGTCACAGCTGACGTCCTGGTGCCGTCGCAACAACCTAGAGCTTAATGCTCTTAAGACAGTGGAATTGATTGTAGACTTTAGGAGAGCTCCCCTCCCCTCATCCCACTCACCATCAACAACACCACAGTCACATCTGTGGAGTCTTTTAAGTTCCTGGGAACCATCATCTCCAAGGACCTTAAGTGGGGGGCTACCATCGACTCCAGTCAAAAAGGCACAACATAGGAGGCTGTTCTCACCTTCTCCATCATGGTCTGGTTTGGCTCAGCCACCATGCACGACATCTGGAGGCTGCAGTGAATCGTCCGATCAGCCTTCCCTCCATTGATGAAATGTACACTGCAAGGGCCAGGAAACGAGCGGGCAAGATCACCCTGGCCACAAACTGTTTGAATCACTTCCCTTTGGAAGGCAACTCCGGATTGTCAAAGCTGCCACAGCCAGACATAAAAACAGTATTTATCCACAAGTAGTTGCTCTACTCAACAGCCAACTAACCTCCCTTTGATCTGTTTTTTTTGTTGGTTCACATGCTTGATCAATGGTGTTTTATCATTAATGTTTTATTATTATTAATGTTTAATGTTTTCCGAGTCATTCGTTACTGTCACTGTATGTTCATGTTGTTACTTGTGGGCGGAACACCAAGGCAAATTCCTTGTATGTGAATACTTGGCCAGTAAACTTACTTACTTACTTACTTACTTACTAAATCACTGAGTCAAGCACTTGCGCATCCAAACTTTATTTTGTGAAAACACAATTACAGTTACCACTACTGTACCTAACCACGGCGGGTTCGATCCTCGTATCTGCCTGACCAAGCCCTCTTGGCCTCGCTCAAACATTGACATTCCAGAAGGTCACGCAGTCCTAAGCGCTCTCTCAGAAGATCGACACAGGACCTCGTGGTAGCGGACTTGTATAGATCCCCGGACCTAGAGGGTCGAACCACATGGGGGTGGTCTCTTTACAATCCACTTACAGATATCGATTAACCCCATACCTGACAGATATTTCCCTAACCCAATAATACAGTGGCTAATACATTGTATTCAAACAGTGTTTCTCAAAGGAAACCAACATCGCAACATGTGCCCTGATATGCAAGAAAACCAGACAAGGCTCAATACTTAATCCAATCAACATCCAGCAAAGTAAAGCTGTGCAACATTATTTACAATGTGTATGTCTGGTTTGCATTCATCCAATCCATTCTATGCATTTTGCACCTAATTGTGAGGGTCTGTAGATGTTCCCATTCTCTTCCTGCAGCTCTGATCTAGGCTCTAGACAAACTGGCACGATTCTGCAGCTTGTCCCATTTCTACAGAAGGCACTTTTAAATTGACCAAATGGTCTAGTGGCCCAGAAGCCTTTACTCAATTTTAGTGTCCTAGGCCTCTCCAATTTGGCCAGGATTAACATATACACACTGAACTTTTTTTTTCTCTCTCTCATTTATCATATTATTTACAGAGTACTATGTTTACATATTCTGTTGTGCTGCAGCAAGTAAGAATTTCATTGTTCTATCTGGGACATATGACAATAAAACACTGTTGACTCTTGACTGTACAAGGAAATAAAACCTCATATTTTTCAAAATACTTTTGCATGGCGTAAACTATCTCTACATTATGCAAAATAGCAAGCTAAAATACACTCAAGGCACAACTATATCGTTTTTTTATAGGTTTTATTTCATTGCACTACATACATGGTATAATACATGTATCAACATTACTTACACATTTACTTGTCTAGCCATATTCGACAAGTCTGCCTTTGGCAAAGTTAAAGGGCAACCTTAACTGGTGTTTAGCAGGACTTCTATCTAAATTATTGTACCTATAATAGATAGAAAGCTGTGGAAGAATAATGCATGCTGTTTCCTACCACACCACCTTCACCAGACATTACTGTCAGTGTTTCTTATATAAACAAAAACATCTCCAGCCACATCCCATACCCTGCTGCCCGATCAGTTCTTAAAATCCAGACCCTGAAGCCAATGCATTATTGACTACTTCCTCTCCATGGTCTGCAGCCAGATCACATTTCTGATCAACCCTCTTCAGGAGCACCCAATGTTGCGACCCGACTGCCAGATCCCACCCAATGCACCCACCCACCTCATGGAGATGCCTACTCCACACACCAATTCCTGGTCTCGATCAGAAGCAGACACCTTCCTAGGAAATGTGGGAGATGCACTGGACTGCAGCTAAGACTGAGAGAATGTGGTTTCATATTCCCCCTCCCCAATATACTTGTGGCAAATGTTCAAGCTATTGAAAACAAACTTGATGAACTTAAAACTAGAGTTACCTACCTTGGAGAACTGAGAGATTGCTGTGTGGTCTGTATTACAGAGACATGGCTCATCCCTGCCTCCTCTGATGATGCCAAGCAACCCAAGGGCTTCTTACTTCAGCAGATGGACTGCACCACATCCTTGGCAAGGTTAGGGGCTTCCTAATTAACTCTGTATGGTGCTCAGACATGGTGGTCCTGGCGAGCTTCTGGTGAAGTGACAACACACTATAACTCATAACCATTAAAGGAAGTATTCCAAGACCTTGTTCATAATAGCCAACAATTTCAATCAGGACAAACACAAGATTGTGCAACCAAAATATTATCAGCACATCTCCTGTCCAACCAGCGGACCAGACAACCTCGGCCACTGGTGCACAACCAGCAAAGTTATTTAAAGTACCATCTCCTACCCACATTTTGGAAAATCTGACCACCTGAGTGTGCTTCCATTCCCAACTTACAAGGAGAAACTGAGGTGGGAGGATCTGGCACAGAAGGTCGTGCAGTGCTATTCCGAGGAAACAGATGAGATCCTTCTACAGCTATTAGCTGTATAGGAATATAGCTACTACATTACGATGACTTGACTGAAGAAGGCAAGCATACAATCGCTTTCTTCACCAGTCTGTCCACCTGTATTGCCACTTTCAGTGAACTATGTACCTGCACCCCAAGATGTTGCTATTCAATAACATTCTACAGGGACCGGCTATCACTGTGTAAATATACTAAATAAAAGTCCATGCAGACAATGTCTATCTCCCTGCCCTCATCTATGCGCTTGGTCTCCCCTCAATAACGTCAAGCAAATTTGTGAAATATAATCTCCCACAAACAAAGACAGAGGCACAGTGGCACAGCGAATGATTTGTTGCCTTACAGCGCCAGAGACCCGGGTGCCCATGCCACCTCCCCCCCCCCCCCCCCCCCCCCCCCCGCTGGGTACTCGTCTCTTCTCCCACCACCCCGCCGCGAGCCCTCACCTCTCCCTCCCTCCACCGCGGGCCCTCCAACGCTGCATGGGAGGGAGAAAGAGGGGGGAATGTGAGAGGGGGAGGGAGGGGAGGGAGGGGGAGAGAGATGGGGGAGGGAGAGAGAGGTGGAAGGGAGAGGGAAAGGGGGATTATCTTTAGTGAGATTGCAAAATTAAGGTAGGTTTTCGAGATTATATTTTCTTCTCCATAGGAATAATATCAAATAATATCAAACAATTGGAACTGCTTACTTTTCCTTGATAACAATACTGAAAAAGATGAATTCCATTCTTTGTGACTTTCTTTTAGCATCATATTTTTAATATAATTCAGTTATATTATATTAAATATATTAAGTAACATTCAGTTACAAAAATCTGAAAGTTTTCAGGGTCATCATGGATCTGTCCACAGTAATGCAGCAGTTCATTGATGATGTTGCTGCTGAGGAAGCTAGGGGGACAATGGAGTTGGATGATCTCCTTGGTGCAGTGAAAACCAAAGGTTAGGAGATGGAAAACATTATCACCAATTTTATTCGGAGCTAATTGTGATTCTTTATGGTTAAAAACGAAAAAACTTTGACACAGGATTTTCTGACTAGATTATCTGACCTTTGTGCAATTGAATTGCAAGCATTTTGGTACCAAAATCAGCACTGTGCAGTAGCCCCCTTTAAAACTAAGTTACAGAGGTGTGAATTAAGTCGATAATGATTTTAATTCCCATGTTCAAATTACGACATTTGGGAATCTATCCCTTCCATCTTATAACAAAAGTGCTTAGCCAATTTTAATAAACTTAATATAAAATATTGGAAATGTATAAAATATACATTTTAATGGGATCATTATATACAGATGTAACATTTCCATTTCGAGATCGGGGGGGTGGTGGGGGCAAATATGCGTCAAGCTGATAGCCTAATCGTTAAAGGGTTAAAAGATAGCCTAATGAATAAAGAGCTGAGAAGACAAATCAGAGCTACAAAGGAAAGGTACTCTGAGAAGTTGAGGAGCAAGTTCTCAGCTAGTGACACTCTTCAGTTTGGAAGGGCATGTAAGAAATTACCAGCTATAAGAGGAAAGCCCCCCGCACTTTGGACAATTGTCAGCTGACCAACGACCTGAATGAGTTTAACTGCAGGTTTGAAAATCAGAAACGTAACCCTGGTACCCCCTCCACCCCTCCCCAACAAAAACAGCCAGACTCCAGTTTGCAAAAGAATGGACCCTGCACCCACTCCTCCCCATTCACCTACTTAAGGCAAGACTCCAGTATGGAAAGACTGGGCCTTTTCCCTCCCCAACCAACACTTCACACCCACTCACTGCCTGACCTCAGTCTGCAAAGACTGGGCCCTTCTACACCCACCCCTCCAATCACCACTTCACACCCAATTATCCACACCCTCCTTGCTGAACAACATCACTTCATCAACAATAAAAATAAAGGAGGTGGAGAGGCTTTTCAGAAGACAGAAAAGTCAGAAATCTCCAGGACCTTGCAATGTTTCCCCCTCTGCTCTCAAGCTCTGTGCCAAACAACTGGCACCGATCTACAGACATTTTTAACCAGTCCCTGCAAACATGTACTGTCCCTACCTGCTTTAAAGTCTCCACTATTGTCCCTGCACCCAAAAAGGCAAGAATTACTTGTCTTAATGACTACAGGCCTGTCAAACTGACCTCTGTAGTCATGAAGATCCTTGAAAGTCTTGTGCCGGCCAAGCTGAAAAATATCACGATCCCCCTACTGGATCCTCTGCAGTTTGCGTATGGGGCTAATAGATCTGTGGATGCCACAGTCAACCTGGGCCTGCACTTCATCCTCCCGCACCTAGACTGCCAGGGGATCTATGCGAGGATTTTATTTGTTGATTTTAACTCTGCATTCAACACCATTGTGCCAGAACTACTACACTCCAAACTTTCCAAGTTGACTGTGCCTGAACCCCTCTGTCGGTGGATCACCAGCTTCCTGACAGACAGGAAGCAACATGTGAGGCTGGGAAAGCACATCTTGGACCCGCAAACGCTCAGCATAGGAGCACCGCAAGGCTGCATACTCTCTCCTCTCCTCTACTCTCTCTACACCAACGACTGCACCTCCACAGACACCTCTGTCAAGCTTCTCAAGTTTGCGGATGACACAACCCTGATTGGATTGATCCAGGATGGGGAGGAATCTGCCTACAGACAGGAAGTGTCACATAGAAACATAGAAAATAGGTGCAGGTGTAGGCCATTCGGCCTTTCGAGCCTGCACCGCCATTCAATATGATCATGGCTGATCATTCAACTCAGTATCCTGTACCTGCCTTCTCTCCATACCCCCTGATCCCTTTAGCCACATGGGCCACATCTAACTTCCTCTTAAATATAACCAATGAACTGGCCTCAACTACCTTCTGTGGCAGAGAATTCCAGAGACTCACCACTCTCTGTGTGAAAAATGTTTTCCTCATCTCGGTCCTAAAGGAATTCCCCCTTATCCTTAAATTGTGACCCCTTGTTCTGGACCTCCCCAACATCGGGAACAATCTTCCTGCATCTAGCCTGTCCAACCCCTTAAGAATTTTGTAAGTTTCTATAAGATCCCCCCTCCATCTTCTAAATTCTAGCGAGTACAAGCCGAGTCACAGCTGGTGTCCTGGTGCCATCGCAACAACCTGGAGCTCAATGCTCTTAAGACAATGAAATTGATTGTGGACTTTAGGAATGCTTCCCCTCCCCTCACCCCAATCACCATCAACAACACCACTGTCACATCTGTGGAGACCTTTAAGTTCCTGGGAACCATCATCTCCAATGTCTTAAAGTGGGGGGCTACCATCGACTCCACAGTCAAAAAGGCACAACAGAGGATGTACTTCCTATGGCAGCTGAGGAAGCACAATCTGCCACAGCGGGTCAGGGAGCATCTCTGGAGAACATGGATAGAG
This sequence comes from Okamejei kenojei, assembly GCA_035221665.1. Taxonomy (NCBI): domain Eukaryota; kingdom Metazoa; phylum Chordata; class Chondrichthyes; order Rajiformes; family Rajidae; genus Okamejei; species Okamejei kenojei. The sequence continues at coordinate 42,284,447 of CM069143.1, forward strand.
TCATAGAGTGACACGGTGTGGAAACAGGCCCTTTGGCCCAACTTGCCCACACTGGCTATCAATGTCCCAGCTACACTAGTTCCACTTGCCTGCGCTTGGTCAATATCCCTCCAAACCTGTCCTATCTATGTACCTGCCTAACTGTTTCTTAAACGATGGGATAGTCCCAACCTCAACTACCTCCTCTGGCATCTCGTTCCATACACCCACCACCCTTTGTGTGAAAATGTTACCCCTCGGATTCCTATTAAATCTTTTCCCCTTCACCTTAAACCTATGTTCTCTGGTCCTCGATTCCCATACTCTGGGCAAAAGAGTATGTGCATCTACCCGATTTTCTCCTCTAATGATTTTGTACACCTCTATAAGATTTCCCCTCATCCTCCTGCGCTCCATGGAATAGAGTCCCAACCTACTCAACCTCTCCCTATAACTCACACCCTCTAGTCCTGGCAACATCCTCATAAATCTTCTCTGTACTCTTTCAAGTTTGACATCTTTCCTATAACATGGTGCCCAGAACTGAACACAATATTCTAAATGCGATCTCACCAACGTCTTATACAACTGCAACATGACCGCCCAACTTCTATACTTAATACTCTTACTGATGAAGGCCAAAGTGCCAAAATACTTTTTGACCACCTGATGTACCTGAGACTCGACTTTCAAGGAACCAAACAACCATCAACCATTCCTCTGCCCACCTGGCCAATTGATCCAGATCCTGCTGCAATCTTTCACAACCATCTTCACTATCTGAATACGACTCACTTTTGTATCATCAGCAAACTTGCTAACCTTGCCCTGTTCTGTGACATTTCACAGAGTGCTGGAGTAACTCAGCGCGTCAGGCTGAGTATAGACGTTGAGAGGTCATGTTGCGGTTGCATAAGAAGTTGGTGAGGCCGCATTTAGAGTATTGTGTTCAGTTCTGGGCACCATTTTAAAGGAAATGTCATCGAACTTGAAAGGGTACAGTGAAGATTTACGAGGATCACACAAAGGGTGGTAAGTGTATGGAACAAGCTGCCAGAGGAGGCAGTTGAGGCAGGGACTCGCAACGTTTAAGAAACAGTTAGACAGGTACATGGATCAAACGTGGGCAGGTGGGACTAGTGCAGATGGGACATGCTAGGCCAAAGGGCCTGTTTCCACACTGTATCACTCAAACCCATTATCCTGCCTTCTCCCCATTACCTCTGACACCTGTAACAATCAAGAATTTATCAATCTCCTCCTGAAAAATGTCCATTGACTTGGCCTCCACAGCTGTCTGTGGCAACGAATTCCACAGTTCACCACCCTCGAACTTAAGAAATTCCTGCTCGTCTCCTTCCTAAAGGAACGTCTTTTAATTCTGAGGCTGTGGCCACTGGTCCTAGACTCTGCCACTAGTGGAAACATCCTCTCCACATCCACTCCATCCAGGCTCTTACCAGGCTAGGACAGACTGCAACAGCTTCACACCATATCCCAAAGCTTGTGTCCTGTCCTGCATCACCCAAGGCAGCAGGCGTTATAGAAGAGGGCAAGCGCCATCACAAAGTAGCTCACAATGGTTTGGGTAACATTCAGGAATGTCTATACATGTCACTTCATGAATATTACTGACGAAGGGTCTTCACCCGAAATATAATCTATACCTTTTCTCCAGAGATGCTGCCTGACCCACTGAGTTAATCCAGCACTCTGTGAAATGTCACCTATCCATATTCTCCAGAGATGTTGCCTGACCCACTGAGTTACTCCAGCACTTTGTGTCTACTTTCCCTTCACCCATCTGCCCAAGCCCACCCTCCCCCCTCCTTTCCTATGTTCCTTTCCACCCATAAACCTCTCTCTGCCTTTACATTTCACTCCTCTTTCAAATCTGCTCTACTTATCTACATGCATTTTCCTTCTTACCTTTTTAGTCATAGAGTGATGCAGTGTGGGAACAGGCCCTTCAGCCCAACTTGCCCACACCGACCACCATGTCCCATCTACACTAGTCCTACTCACACACGTTTGGCCCATATCCTAAACCTGTCCTACCCATGTACGTGTCCAAATGTCTCTTAAACATTAGGATAGCCCCAGCCTTAACTACCTCCTCTGGCAGCTTGTTCCATACACCCACCACCCTTTGTGTGAAAAAGCTACCTCTCAGATTCCTGTTAATTTCTGTAATATTGGTCATATATTTAGTGCACAAATGCTCCAAAATAAGGCTCAGAATGCATCAGAGAGCATCTAAAACCCCGGCATCGAGGGACTTTACGCTTCACGATCGTGAAGTGCGCAGCGCGCACATTATTTCACATTAAATGTTTGTAATCCTGTCATGCTACCCCCCTTTTTGAAAAGCTTCTTACGGGTCTGTATATTCTATAAATGCTGAAAGAAAATCTTTCTTCACCTTGTCTGACTTCCTTCACTGAACCTTCAGGAAAGCATTAGGAGATATGGAAGGCAACAGATTGACTTATTCCTAACTATCCTTCTTTTATTAGTGTAACAAGCAAACCTGGCATTAGACATTATGTAATGTTAGGCTGTTAACATAGTCTAACTTACAAGAAAAATTCCACCACCGGGGCGGAAACTGGGGGCGCCACCGTCGGTCATTCATTCGTTCATGCCTCTGCCCCCTAGTTCAGTCTTCTCCAAGATCTATTTAACAAAGAACTGCAGATGCTGAAAAAATACTGGAGAAACTCAGCTTCTATGGAGAGAAGGAATAGGCAACGTTTCGGGTTGAGACCCTTCTTCAGATCGATGGGGGGGGGGGTGGGCGGGAAAAAGAAAGGAAGAGACGGAGACAGTAGGACTAGAAGGAGAGCTGGTAAGGCGGAGGGGGAGGAGGGAGAAGATAAGGGCTATCTAAAATTAGAGAAGTCAATGTTGATACCGCTGAGGTGCAGACTACCCAAGCGAAATACCCAAGCTCGTCTCCACACTACATTTACTGCTGGGTCCAGTCGGAAATCTGAGTTTGAGTGATCTGTGCAAGGCATTCATTGATGATGGCATTCCACTGTGGAAATTGGAAAACAAATCTCAGAGGTTTTTTAGAGAAATACACAGAGGAACCTATACCAAGCGAGTCATCATTACGGAAAAATTATGTTGACAGCCACTTCAACATTGTTGTGCAGAAAATTAGAGGTGAAGTTGCATGCGACAGAATATGGATCTCAATAGATGAGACAACTGATGCTGTGGGGAGATATGTTGCCAATGTGGTCATCGGTACACTGGAGGCAGGTCAAACATCAGAGTATTTGTTGACATCAGAAGTATTGGAGAAGTCAAACAGCTCAACAATTGCTCTGTTGTTTTCATCTTCACTTGCTGTACTTTGGCCAGAAGGTATAAAACACGAGAATGTTCTTCTGTTTGTGACTGATGCAGCTCCATACATGAAAAAAGCAGCTCATGCTCTTAAAGTTTTATTCCCCAAAATGTTGCATTTGACATGATTAGTTCAAAGACTTAATAGAATTGCCAAGCACATGATAGCTTGTTTCCAAATGTCGATCGCCTAGTTTCCAATGTCAAGAAAATCTTCTTCAAAGCACTGTCACATGTGCAGTTTGTCAAGGAAATGGCACCCGAGAGTCCGCTACCTCATCAGCCCATTTTGACTAAGTAGGCTACATGGCTCTCTGCTGTACTCTACTATGCTGCAAATATTGAAAAGATAAAATAAATCGTCCACTGCTTTGAAGAAGAAGAATCTGCTCCACTCAGGATCGTCAATGAAATCATGCAGAAAAAGTCCCTCCTCTGCAATGTTGTGTTTATTGCTTCCAATTTTGCAAAACCTATCACTTCCTTGAGAAACGTGGTGAAACATTAGTGAATAACTTGCAAGTTTTCAACAAAGTAACTGACGATATTCATAAAATTCCTGGCGATGTAGGTAAAGACATACAAGGAAAATGTGAGAGAGTGATTTTAGCTAACAAAGATCTTGAAGAAATACAAAACAGCTAAAGTTCTCAAAGGTAGTTGTAATGCACTAGGTATCAACATGAATATTGAGTCTGTAGCTTGTTTTGGGTATGCACCAGTGACTTCAGCTGAGGTAGAAATACGTTTTTCACAACTGAAGCATATTCTGTCTGACAGATGGCATAGTTTAACACCAGATAATTTGAAAAGACCGAGAACAGTTAGAAATCACACCCAGAATGTAGAAACAAGGAACTGCAGATGTTGTTTTACAAAAAGACAGAGTGCTGGTGTAACTCAATGGGTCAGGCAACATGTGTGGAGAACATGGATAGGTGATGATCCAATTTGGGACCCTCTTCAGACTAATTGTTGTGGGGGGTGGGGAAGAAAGCTAGAAGAGAGAAGTGTCTGGACAAAGCGAGGATAGAGAAATTGAGGAGGAGAAAGTGTCAGAAGTAGAGCATATGAATGTGAGAAGTGTAGAGGTTGGCAGTAAAGTTGGTTAAACTCTTGCTTTAAGAACTGGAAATACAACCATCATAGTGAATAATATGGGAAAGGGAGTGAGGTAGGGCCAAAGGAGGGTTGAAACCAGGATTGTTCTACATTTCCCAGGCAGAAGTAGCATTGCTTGGACCCAGATTACACCTTTCACTTGGAGAATTTGAGTGGAGTTAAGGGAGAGTTGTTCAGTGTGAGAACAAGTTCAACTCATCAAAAATGGATTGTGTTGAAATGGAATTGATTGGACATTTTTCAAGGAACAATTGTAAGCCAGCAGTACTTGATGTGGGATGGATGTGCAGGGTCTTGTGTATTCACAATATTTGCCTGTTGGTACCAGTAAACTAGTAACAGTCAAAGTGGCACAAGGTGCCAGAGGTGTCTCGGTTGTGGATGAGATGAGACTGGGTGAGAGGGGAAAGTATGGACAGGAAGAAATAAACTGAATGCATCGACAGTGCCTGTTCCTTCGCTCGTTGTAATTGCTGGTAACGCAGAGGTCCAAACTGCACAGCTGGAAACGAAGCCACTAATTTGCCAATTAAGCTGGCCATCCGTCTAATTGAAGGCCGTTGTGCTTCAATGAGCTTAATATAGCCTTAAATTAGCTTCAGCCTTTTGTCCATGGGCAGAGTCACTGACATGCGATCTGAGTTAATAGTGAAACCCAAATAATCAATAACTCTGACTGATGTTAATTTGGACTTATCTGGATGAATGATAAACCCCAATTTCTCAAACATTAGCTTAACAACTGAAACGGATGATTCAGCTGTGTCCCGAGTCTTCCCTACAATAAAAATATTGTTCAAATAGGCCATTACAATATGACCCTGAGCTCAGAGTAGCCCCAGTACTGGTTTTAACAATTTGGTGAACAATCTAGGAGCTGAGGTTAATCCATTAGGCAGTGCTTTGAATTGCCTTAATTGACTCATCCAGCTAAATTTCAAATATCTCCTATCATCGCAGTGAACAGACACTGAGTAATATGCATTTTTAAGGTCAATGCTTGCCATATAACATTGTCTGGAAAGCAGGTGTCTAGCAGTAGTAAAAGTGTCCATTTTGAAATGTTTATACTGTACAAAGGGATGATTCTACATCCTCCATCCTTTTTTGAGAGAGGAAAAATATTTGACACAAATTGGTGGAGTTAGCAAACTGACTTCTCAATTACCCCTTTTCTGCATACATTTTCAAGTTCTGCCTGTATCCCCATATTCTCCTTCTGTGAGCAAATGAGTGTCCGGCTTGGAATATGCTGAGTGGGTGGACTCAAATTGCGATAGAATTCAATTTGAAAACCTTTTATACTGCACAGTATAAACGGATCTGATGTTATCTCATACCATTCTTTTAGGAACCAGTGTAATCTCCCCCCAACTTGTAGGTGTTTTTCACTTAATATGTTCCTATTAGGACCAGACCCACCTACCTCCTTGGTTACCGGTGGAATTTGCTGCCCCCGGTTCCTGGTAGGAAGATTCACGTTTGGTCGTGCCCCAATGCGCCAGCTGCGCATATTCATAAATGCCCGGCTGGTCCCTTGACCGGCCCCGGTCTCTGCAACCCGTCGGTAGGGGTACTGCCGCCGAACTATTCTGCTGGTCATCGGTGCTTTAATTAACCCCACCGTCTTTGCCTCGTCATCGAGCTCCTTCACTCGCTTAGCGAGGTCGTCCCCAAAAAACAAATTTGGCGGTTGAATATTACTGGGCTTGCAGAGCGCTGCAAATTTAGGGTGTATAGTCGGGCGTATTGCACTTTTTCGCATCAGTTAATTTCGAAGTTTGCACTGCACAGAAGGGCTAAGGCATCCTGCTGAGATACAGACGGTCCCTCATCCACCGATCTGGCGAACATAGTAATGCCTGCAGCAAGCAACTTCAGTACTCGCTGGAGCTTCACTTCTTGTGCCCGAATACCAATGCCCATATGGCCCCATATCACATGATTAACCGCCGGTACTTTCAGTAGTTGACAATTAACCGCGGTTTCATATTTTTTCGCTGTATCGTCCATGGTCAGCTCTTGCAGCTGATGGGAGAGCAAATAATTTATAGTTGTTGCCAACTCCTCATCCAACGGCTCCCCAGCCTCTCTGGGGACGGCAACTCTTGCTGCCAGACATGGTATTACAGGCTCATGCCCTTCATCTCGTGGGATCTGCTCTCCCACGGATTCGGCGACAGAATAACCCTGACCCGTCAAGCTCTCCGCCTCCATGAGGGAGCTATGGAGCAGCCCTATTCCAGGCGCTGCTGGTGCGGGCTCTCCTGTAGACCGGATACCACCCCTCCTCCAGGCGTGTGTCCTGATGGAGCATCCTCTCCAACTGGAGCTCTACTTTAGATAACCGTGTAAGAACGGTATTCTTTTCCGGAGTGGAACCCTCCTGGCCCAACTCATTGGAGTCAATGGGCTGTGCAGACTTTCTAATAGCCTTACACCCCAACAGTGTGGCCACGGTGCTCAAAGGCAACGAGTCTGCAGTCGGTGGCCTCCCTGCCATTGACAGACTAGGTGAACTGAGCAGGCGCCCGCTATCCGCAGTTTGGGAGCATTACCAGAGACATTTGGCTTTCAGCCAATGTTGGAAGTCATTGACCGTATTGTCAGTGACTCTGACAGTGATACCGCCTGCTGGATTTACCCCTGCACGGGAACCACAGCGGTCTAGGATTCCGCAGTTTAGGACCGGAGTCTCCCCACAGCCCAAGCCGGTTTCCCTCCGGCTCGCCGGACTTTACGACAATTTCCAGCAGGAAACCTCTAAAAGAAACAAAACCTGGTAAGAAATAAAAACTTACCTGCATGTTTAAACTTACCGCTGGCAGGACCATTGCACCTGCCAGTCAGTCGCTGAGCCACGCGAAACGGCGTAAAATGAGGAGCATGCGCACTGGCGGGGTTCTTCACGGAATCACTCACGTGACTCCGAAGTAAAATGTCCAGTTAAATATCAGTCAGTCATTCCATACATCTGTAAAATCTGTTTAAGTGTGAGTTTTGATAAGATTTCTTCTTGGATCCTGCTTTTAGATCATGAACATGTAAATGTAAATGTGAAGATGCAGCCAGGTTTTGCCCTACTCCAATGCAGAAAGTAGACTGAAAATCCTGCCTCGCTGTCTACTCTATCTGTGCACTATTGAAAATGAAGGTGTTGGCTACTGCTTTGAATACCCTTTGGCCACCACTTTGAATCAGTAATATTGATTTGATCTCGTACCCTGTTGCTCCTTTGAAAACGAGTCTCCTCTTGATTCAATGTTCTATCCTGATGTCTGGCTAAAGAGCGCTGAAACTAGTTTAGTTTAGAAATACAGCGCAGAAACAGGCCCTTTGGCCCACCGAGTCCACGCCGACCAGTGATCCCCGCACGTTAATACTATCCTACATTCACTAGGGACAATTTACACATATACCAAGCCAATTAACCTACATACCTGTACCTCTTTGGAGTGTGTGAGGAAACGAAGATCTCGGAGAAAACCCACGCAGGTGGTAATCTAAGAGAGAATGACAGACTGAAAGTATCTCAAATGTCATTAACGGTGAGAGCCAGTATTAAAGGAAAGGAGAGTGGTGATACAGGTGAGCCAGGGAATGATTGGTGGACTGAGAATGGGTGAAATATAATGGCCAGTTGGAGCTAGGTAGCGAGGTTCGAGGGGTAGAGTTGGGAGACAGAGGCAGGTGGATGATAGATGGGGTGAACAAAAAAAATAGAAGGGTGGGGGATGTGGCTGCCTCCATCTCCACCTTGCCCTCCTCCCAGTTGGCTCTAGTTGATTTTTATTTGTTTGCCTCCCTGAATTATTCCCGTCTCTATCTCAACTTCACATCTCCCGATCCCCTACTTGGCTCCATCCACCCATTGATCCCTCCTTGGTCCACCAATTACCTACTGGCCCTAGTCTCAATGCTCCTCTGTACTGGTTATCTTCGCACTCCATTCTCAGTCCTGATGCAAGTGTAGACCATAAATGATGACAACTCTCTTCCCACAGATGCTGCCTGCCCCACTGAGTTCCACCAGGAGATCGTTTATTATGCTAGATTCCAGCATATCTGGAGCGTATTGTCCAGAGAGGGACATGCTATTCCTTCTATACTTGTCTCTTTTTCTAAATTCCTACACTTTCATTCACTGTTTCCTCTGTTGGAGGGCCTCGGGCAAAAACTGAAATCTCTCAATGGCAAAGTTATAGAGAATGTAGCAAACAATGAAGTACCACCCCTCCAAGATATCCTCAGTGTAAGGACCCAGATGGCATCTTCCAATGGACTCCTTTTTTGATATAGAGCAATCATTGTGATGGTGTGCAGCTGTATTTGTTTGAAGTGCAGAAAGAAATGAGAGTGGTGATAGTCCTATTGCACCCTAAGCCCACCTCCACCACCCTTGATCTGAGCCTCCATGTGGAAACATGTGGCAGGCTTTGTGGACTATCTGAAAACAAAAGTGTCTTGCAACCTTGCAGGATGCATGGCGTTGGTCATGAGATTATTTTTCTTATTGTTGACCACAAAATTTATGTTGAAGAATTGATAACCTTGTAATTCTTGAGAGCCTAAAGCACACAAGAGTACATTATTACTCCCTGAATACAGGGCTTATGTCAACCTGCCCACTTAGCCTGATAGAATCTGCTCAAAGAACAGGCATTAACCTTTACCAGAGAACACTATTGACTTGCCTAATGCTGTCATGCATAACAAAATAGGAAACACAACACAGAAAAGCTAACGCGATGTGGAATGATCTGAAGCTTGGAAGTTTGAAATGATGACCTGATCTCAGGAAGAGCTGATTTTGTCCAGAGCTTTGCTTACAGAAGTAAGCCTTGGCAAGGCCACTAACATAATCTGTCTCGGCAAGGCCACCAGCATAATCAAGGACCAGTCTATCCCATGTCACCCTCTCTTCTCCCCTCTCCCATGAGGCAAGAAGTACAGAAGTTTGAAAAAGCATACCTCCAGATTCTTCCCAGCTGTTATTAGGTATGTTACAAAACTTATCTTGAGCAGCGCTGCAGTTCTGCCGCTCCCCATGTGTGTGACTTTGGCGCCTTTCAGAGGGGGGCGTGTTTAAAGTGTTGTTTTTCCACAGACAGGGCAAATCGATCCATGTTAGGGGATTTCGTTGCTTAAGAAAAATCGCTCTGACATTTCATTCATGAAGGTATTTTTAAATTACGCTAGATTATTTATTAGCAAGAGTAATTTAAAAATCATCTTCTAAAGCCGTGAGCGCCAACAACGGGAAGGATTTTACGTAGGGGAGAAAAAAAGGTACACAGTTTAGTTTTACATTAAAACGTGGTTTTTAGGAAGCCTTTAATCACATTTTCATGTTGAGAAATGGGGACAAAAAAAATAAACGAACCGGCAGTATTTTTCCTGCCGACTTCACTGCCAACCACAACGTTCTAATCCACCGCATTCCATTAAAACCCACTCGCAAGTTGATTTAAATGGTCATTAATTTACAGGAATTAAACACTAAATTCCTTCCATTCGGCCTATAAATTCATGAAAATGATATTTAAAAATCATGTTATATTGTGAATTATTGTGTGAATGTTATTTGGACACTTAGGCAATTTAAAAATGTTTATCTTTTCTTAAGAAATGGATAGATGTTTAGATTTAGTAATTGAATTTTGTAATTAGCTACAATTAGGTAACTAACTAATTATATGCTTTAATTTCAGGTCATCCAAGTAAGATTGTTTCACATTTGCTTCAGAATGCTTCAATCTATAATAACTGAAAAATTCATTGAGTTCTCTTAATTTTTAAGAAAGTTATGGGCTTTTGACTGTCCTAGATCACAGCTTTTGAGTTAAGTCAATGGAAAAGCAATGGGGAACAAGATGCTAATTTCCGAGTATGAAAATGGCCATAACTTTTTTAATACTGAAGATATGAAAGTAAATTAGGTGTCAATTTAAACTTCTTTTTATGCTTTATCTGATGGGATAAATTGCAGACTTGATTTTTAAAATCTCAAAATTCTGTAACATTGCTGCTGTTATCAGGCAACTGAATCGTCTTCTCACCAACTAAAGAGCATTCCTGACCTCCCATCTACCTCAACGGAGACCTTCAAAATATTTTAAATGGATTTTACTGGACTTTATCTTGCACTAAGTGTTATGCCCTTTATCCTCAATCTGTACACTGTGGATGGCTTGATTGTAATCAAGGGCAGCATGGTGGCGTAGCGGTAGAGCTACTGCCTTACAGCGCCAGAGACCCAGGTTTGATCCCGACTATAGTGCGTGTCCATACGGAGTTTCTACGTTCTCCCCGTGACCGCGTGGGTTTTCTCCGAGATCTTCGGTTTTCTCCCACACACCAAAGACGCAAAGGTTAATTGGCTTGATATAAATGTAAAATTGTCACTGGTGTGTGCAGGATAGTGTTAGTGTTCGGGAATCACTGGTTGGTGCGGACTGGGAGGGCCGAATGATCTGTTTCCATACTGTATCTCTAAACTAAACTGACACAAAATATATAGTCTTATTGCTGATTGGATAGCACGCAACAAAAAACTTTTCACTGTACTTCAGTACATGCGACAAAATAAACAAAACTAAACTAAACTAAACAGAGCCACAGACTGATTTAGATCACATAAACCTTTAAGTATAAATGCTCTTTGTGGAGCTGAAGACAAGTATATGGCTCAGTGAACATTTGTGCGAGACAGAATCTACATAGGATTGCCTCTATTATTTGGGGATCTCCTGGCATGCATGTTCTGCTTCTAATACCTGTCCTGCAGCTTCATCTGTGCTGCACACCCCAATGCACATAACCAGAAGGCAATAGATTGATAAATAACAGTGCACTTCACCCAGGATTCTGTGCAAATTTGTAGCACCTACCCGATTCAACAAGCAGTCGATGAAATGCTCACAGCAGACTTAAGATGTGAGTATGAAATGACCTTTAAACCGTGCAAATTCAGTGGTGGTTTATGAAAACATGGTTCAGTGTGAGTGGCCAGTGATTTTTCAATGTCGAAAAATGACCCTATTTAATGTGGCAATGCTCTAAACAAGCATAGAAAGATGAATGACGTCACACTGTGTGGGCTCTGTGTTTATCTGCTGTGTGTTAATCCGTACCACAACCCAAAGTGCTCGGTTGAATTTCATGGACTTGTTTTTTCCGTTTACGGATCAAACTTTCAAGTATAGTTAAATTGCAATTAAAACACATGACTCGACTTCTAAGCAAGTGTTTTTTTAGTTCAATTAAGAAATAAATGGTAAATGGAGTATTATTGGGAGTACATTATAAATGACGAAGTAATAGGAAATCAGGGAAGAGTTTTGAAGGCAGGTTAGAGAGGCTTGAGTGACTCATTTGTTATTAATGATGTTAATTAGCTGACAAATGTTAATGCTCAAAGTACGGCTGATCTAAAACAAACATCCAGAACCTATTTCTTTATCAGTATGTTGCAGATCTAACAAGAAAAGATCCAGTATTTGAAATATTTTTAGGTAAAGGAATTAAACAAGTAAACAACAAAACTAAAAAATACCTGTACAGCTCAGCAGATAAACAATGCAGGGCTAGATTCTCCACATAATTAAATTCACTTATCCCTCTGAAACGCATGGTATTGGGTCATTGAGACATACAGCATGGAAACAAGCCTTCAGTCCAACTTGTTCATGTTGATCAAGTTGCTGAACCAAACTAGACTCATTTGGCCCATATCCCCTCAAACCTTTTCTATCCATGTTCCTGTATGTGTCTAAAAAATGTTTTAATTGTACGTGCTTCTAACACTTCTCTGGTAGCTCGTTCCATGCACACACCCATGATCCGAGTGCAAAAGTTACTCATCAGATCTCTTTTAAATCTTTTCTCTCATCTTAAACCTCTAGTTTTTAACTCTCCTACCATGGGAAAAGACTGCTCTTCAAATTATCTATGTCTCTCATGATTTTATATACCTCTACAAGGTCACTCCTCAGTCTCCTGTACTCCAGCAAAAAAAGACCTAGCATCTCCTTATAGCTGAACCCTCCAGACCTGGTAACATCCTTGTAAATCTTATTTCCATTCTTTCCAGTTTAATGACTACTTTTTTATAGCAGAGGGAATGGAACCATATACACTACTCCAAATACCAGTGCCTGATAAAGCCTCAGCATTACATCCACTACTCTGGTTCCCCACTCATACTTAGTCACCTGTCCTGTCTTATTTCCCAAGGGGTGGTTGAGTTTTTACCCTTTCCATGTCAGGCCATTTGCAGGTTGATTCAGAAAATATTCCTGAACCAATTTAACAAATTACACCCAATCCAAATCTCTGGCACTGCAGCAGCTTAAGTCAATATTTGGAAAATTGAAATTGCTCAATATTACAACCCTATTAATTTTGCAGATATCTCTGATCGCACTACATAGTTCCTCCTCTGACTTCCGCTGACTATTGGCAGGTTGTTGTACAATCTCATCAAAGTAATCACCCCCTTTTATTTCTCAATTGCACCCATGTTGCCTCACTGGATAATCCCAAAGGAATATCCTCTCTAAGACCCGATACAATGTTCTCCCTAATTAAAAAAACACAACTCAACCTCCGCTTTTACCTCCACCTCCATCTCTCCTGTAACATTTGTAGCCCAGAACATTGGGCTGCCAGTCTTGGGTCTCCCTTAGTTATGTTTCTGTAATCGCCATACTATACCCATGTTCCTATCCATGCGCTGAGTTAATCTACCTTACCTGTTAGGCCTCTTGCATAGAAATAAATGAAGCCATCAGCCTCAATCCCCTCCATGCTCCTGCCTGTCCTGTCTACTGAACTGGCTCTCTTTAATTTCTGTATTCACCTCAATCTTCTCATCTGCCTTGGGACGCTCCCCCTCCAGATTAGTTTAAACCCTCCTGAGTATCTATAACAAATCTCCCTGCCAGGATATTGTTTTTGTTCTAGTGCAACCCATCCCTCTTGTACAGGTCATCTCTTCCTCAGAAAAGATCCCAATTATCCAAAATTCCGAACTCCTGCTCCCTGTACCAGCTTCTCAGATAATTGTGATTCTCTACCCATAAAAGAAGCATTTACATCTTCCCTAAAGTGTGACACCAAGAAGTAATCACAGTGCTCTGTGTGTCTCATGGTTGACCACAAATTTTACATTGAGCAAACAAAAACCTTGTGATTCATGAAAGTCAGAAGCATTATATGAGTATCTATATTACTAAAAGTCTGATCTTGACCACTTCCTGTTGTTCTGTATATTGATTTTAGAAAAAAACGCTGCCACTTACGGCTGTGATTTCTGGCCATCTTACTCAGAGTCCCCCTCCGCTGTTCAGGACAAGAGCATTTTTCCCATCGAAGAAAAATAAAAGATTTATTAGTGTTTAAAAAATGTTGAGATTCTCTCTCCAGAAGGCCACGCCCCTTCTGGAGGGACTATAAAACCCGGAAGTGTTGAGTGCCTCAGTCACTCTGCAAGATGGGGAAGCGAGAGGGTCACATCTCTCCGTCTGAGCTGTGAATAACACTGAACACATGTCTACTAAACTGTGAATATGGTTTTACTGACCTTGAGTGCCCTTAATGTGGTTTGAAAGTGAAAATGTGGTTGGTTTGAAATAAAGCACAGCAAATGGTTGGTGGTGGTTGGTTTGAAATAAAGCTCAGCAAATGGTTGGTGGTGGTTGGTTTGAAATAAAGCACAGAAGATGGTTGGCGGTGGTTGGTTTGAAATGGCAAATGATAAAAAGCCTAAACTTGACAACTTCCTGTTTGCACTGTATATTGATTTTAGATAAAACGCTACCACTTACGGCCGTGATTTTTGACCATCTTATTCAGTCCCCCTCCGCTCATTAGGTGCAGAGGATTCTTCCCATCAATGAAAAATAAAAGTGTTACTAGTGTTGAGAATCTCGCTCCTGCCAATCACGCCATGAAGGCCACACCACTTCCAGTGGGAGGGGGGAGGGATTATAAAACCCGGAAGTGTGGGTGTGGCTCAGTCTCTGCAAGATGGGGGAGGGAGAGGTCACGACTTTGTCTGAGCTGTAAATCAATTGAACACACTGAATGTCTACTGAACTGTGAGTGTGGTGCTTATGTGGTGTTTTGTGGTGTTTTGTATGGTTTTATGATGGTTTTATGGTGGTTTCACCCTGCTTGAAATGGTATGAAACTGCATTTGAATATGGTGGCCTTGCACCCGGGAAGAAATGGTACGAAACTTCATTTGAATTTGGTGGTCTTGCATGAAATGGTATGAAACCTCACTTGAATTTGGTGACCTAGCACCCTGCCTGAAGTGGTATGAAACTGCACTTGAATTTGGTGGCCTTGCACCCTGCTTGAAGTGGTATGAAACTGTACTTGAATTTGATGGCCTTGCACCCTGCTTGAAGTGGTATGAAACTGCACTTGAATTTTGGTGGCCTTGCACCCTGCTTGAAGTGGTGGGAAACTGCACTTGAGTTTAGTGGCCTTGCACTCTGCTTGAAGTGGCATGAAACTGCACAAGCTAACCAAAAAGACAATACAGGGAGAAAAGATAAGGTACAAAGGTAAGCTAGCCAAGAATATAAAGCAGGATAGTAAAAACCTCTTTATGTATGTGAAGAGGAAAACATTAGTTAAGACCAAAGTTGGACCCTTGAAGACCGAAAAAGGTGAATTTATTATGGGGAACAGGAAAATGACAGATGAGTTGAACAGGTACTTTGGATCTGTCTTCACTAAGGAGGACACAAACAAGCTTCCTGATATAATAGTGGTCAGAGGATCTGGGGTGACAGAGGAACTGAAGGAAACCCACATTAGGCAGGAAATGGTGTTGCTTAGACTGATGGGACTGAAGGCTGATAAATCCCCAGGGCCTGATGGTCTGCATCCCAGGATACTTAAGGAAGTGGCTCTAGAAATTGTGGATACATTGGTGATAATTTTTCAATGTTCTATAGACGCAGGATCAGTTCCCGTGAATTGAAGGGTAGCTAATTTTATCCCACTTTTTAAGGAAGGCAGGAGAGAGAAAACGGGGAATTATAGACCAGTTAGCCTGACATCGGTGGTGGGGAAGATGCTGGAGACAGATGAGATAGTCGCACATTTGGATAGCAATAGCAGGATTGGTCCGAGTCAGCATGGATTTACGAAGAGGAAATCATGCTTGACTAATCTTCTGGAATTTTTTGAAGATGTAAGTAGGAAAATGGACAAGGGAGAGCCAGTAGATGTAGTGTACCTGGAATTTCAGAAAGCATTTGATAAGGTCCCACATAGGAGATTAATGGGCAAAATTAGGGCACATGGTATTGGGGGTAGAGTGCTGACATGGATAGAGAAGTGGTTGGCAGACGGGAAACAAAGAGTAGGGTTTAACGGGTCCCTTTCAGAATGGCAGGCAGTGACTAGTGGGTTACCGCAAGGCTCGGTGCTGGGACTGCAGCTATTTACAATGAATATAGGAGCAAAGAGGTCCTTCTGCAGTTGTACAGAGCCCTAGTGAGACCACATCTGGAGTATTGTGTGCAGTTTTGGTCCCCTAATTTGAGGAAGGACATTATTGCTATTGAGGGAGTGCAGCGTAGGTTTACAAGGTTAATTCCTGGGATGGCGGGACTGTCATATGCTGAGAGAATGGAGCAGCTGGGCTTGTACACTCTGGAGTTTAGAAGGATGAGAGGATATCTCATTAAAACATATAAGATTGTTAAGGGCTTGGACACGCTAGAAGCAAGAAACATGTTCCCGATGTTGGGGGAGTCCAGAACCAGGGGCCACAGTTTAAGAATAAGGAGTAAGCCATTTAGAAGAGAGACGAGGAAACACTTTTTCTCATAGAGAGTGGTGAGTCTGTGGAATTCTCTGCCTCAGAGGGCGGTGGAGGCAGGTTCTCTGGATGCTTTCAAGAGAGAGCTAGATAGGGCTCTTAAAAATAGTGGAGTCACGGGATATGGAGACAAGGCAGGAACGGGGTCCTGATTGGGGATGATCAGCCATGATCACATTGAATGGCGGTGTGGGCTCGAAGGGCCAAATAGCCTACTCCTGCACCTATTGTCTATTGTCTATTGTCTAATTTGGTGGCCTTGGACCCTGCTTGAAGTGGTATGAAACTGCACTTGAATTCGTTGGCCTTGCACCCTGCTTAAAGTGGTCAAAAACTGCACTTGAACTCAGTGACCTTGCATCCTGCTTGAAGTGGTAGGCAACAGCACTTGAATTCGGTGGCCTTGCACCCTGCTTGAAGTGGTAGGAAACTGCACCTGAATTCGGTGGCCTTGCGCCCTGCTTGAAATGGAATTTCAAGGAATAGCCGTGAGTCAACTGCCAGCCCACCAGCCATGAGTGAGCTGCCAGTACATCAGGCTTGCCATGAGAGCTGCCACCCCAATAATCCATTTGGCCCACAATGTCCATATTAGTCCCTTCAGCCCACAACACGCGTACTAGCGTTCCAGAAAGCCCCCCCCCTCTCCCCCCCACTGGCCACCAATATTGGAATTGGTGGAGAGGTGGAATGTTGCGTTGGGGGACCAGTCCTCCAGTGTGAACATGGGACCCAACGGGTCCCACTTAGTCTAGTACATGCTAAAACTGAGTATTTGAGAAAGCCATATTCCTCACAAGTTCATATGCTCAATCAACCTAATAGTCTCTCTTCAAATTAGACAAAGTCAGTAGATAAAATACAGGCTTTTTTGGATACTACAGGTTACATGTGTAACGATGAATTTTGTAGATGATATTTGCTAAATGTCGCATAACGGTCTAGTTGTGAAACTCAATCTTTGAGGAGAAGAGTTCAAGTTCAAGTTCAAGTGAGTTTATTGTCATGTGTCCCTGAGAGGACAATTAAATTCTTGCTTTGCATCAGCACACAGAACATAGAAGGCATTTACTACAAAACAGATCAGTCTGTCCATGTACCATATATAAATATATACGCACATGAATTAATAAACTAATAAAGTGCAAATAACAGATAATGGGTTATTAGTTATCAGAGTTTTGTCCGAGCCTGGTTTAATAGCCTGATGGCTGTGGGGAAGTAGCTATTCCTGAACCTGGTCATTGCAGTCTTCAGGCTCCTGTACCTTCTACCTGAAGGTAGCAGGGAGATGAGTGTGTGGCCAGGATGGTGTGGGTCTTTGAAGATACTGCCAGCCTTTTTGAGGCAGCGACTGCAATAAATCCCCTCGATGGAAGGAAGGTCAGAGCCGATGATGGACTGGGCAGTGTTTACTACTTTTTGTAGTCTTTTCCTCTCCGAGGCATTCAAGTTGCCGAACCAAGTCACGATGCAACCGGTCAGCAAGCTCTCTACTGTGCACCTGTGGAAGTTAGAGAGAGTCCTCCTTGACAAACCGACTCTCCGTAATCTTCTCAGGAAGTAGAGGCACTGGTGAGCTTTCTTGATAATTGCATCAGTGGTCTCGTACCAGGAGAGATCTTCAGAGATGTGCATGCCCAGGAATTTGAAGCTCATGACCCTTTCAACCATCGACCCGTTGATATAAACGGGACTGTGGGAACCCATCCTACTCCTTCCAAAGTCAACAATCAGTTCCTTGATTTTTACTGGTGTTGAGGGCCAGGTTATTGTGCTGGCACCATATGGACAGTCGCTCGATCTCTCTTCTGTACTCCGACTCATCCCCATCAGTGATACGTCCCACTACAGTGGTGTCGTCAGCGAACTTGATGATGGAGTTTGCACTGTGACCGGCTATGCAGTCATGAGTATAGAGAGAGTACAGCAGGGGGCTGAGCACGCAGCCTTGAGGTACCCCCATGCTAATTGTTATCGAGTCTGACACATTTCCACCAATACGAACAGACTGTGGTCTGTTAATGAGGAAGTCGAGGATCCAATTGCAGAAGGATGTGCAGAGACCCAGTTCTGCGAGTTTGGTAACCAGCTTGGAGGGGATGATAGTATTAAATGCCGAGTTGTAATCGATGAATAACAGCCTGACATATGAGTTTTTGTCGTCCAAGTGGTCCAGAGTGGAGTGGAGAGCCAGTGAGATCGCATCCACCGTTGATCTGTTGTGCGGTAAGCGAACTGCAGTGGGTCCAGGTTTTTGTCGAGGTAGGAGTTGATTTGCGCCATGATCATCCTCTCTAAGCACTTCATCACCACAGGCGTTAGTGCCACTGGTCGATAGTCATTGAGGCATGTCACCTTGCTCTTCTTGGGCACTGATATAATTGATGCCTTTTTGAAGCAGGTGGGAACCTCAGACCTCAGAGGTGAGAGGTTGAAAATGTCCGTAAAAACGCCAGCCAGTTGGTCCACACAGGTTTTTAGAACACGGCCAGGTATACCATTAGATCCAGGAGCTTTTCGAGGGTTCACCCCTCTGAAGGATTTCCTGACGTCGGCCTCTGTGACTGAGACTGAAATACCATCATAGCGAATGGGGGCTCGGGAAGGCACATCGGTGTTCTCCCTATCAAAACGTGCGTAAAACACATTGAGCTCATCAGGGAGTGATGTTTCACTGACATTCGAGCTTCCTCCTGATTTCGCCTTGTAGGAGGTGATTGCATTCAGGCCCCGCCACTGTGGATTGAAAGATGGAATGGTAGAAAAAACCTAGGCAAAATGTTGGTGGGGTGTGTGGGTAATCATCCCAAGATCTTTCAAATCTTTGTTTTCTGTTTATGTAATGACTTGGCTTAATTGTAGAAGAGGCAAAGGAGAAAGACATTTTCTATTGTAGAAACAAGGAACTGCAGCTGCTGGTTTACACAAAAGGACACAAAGTCTGAAAAAAGGTCCCCACCCAAAATGTCACCTATCTATGTTCTCCAGGAATGCTGGCTGACCCGTTGAGTTACTCCAGCACTTTGTGTACTTTTGAAGTTTGCTATTTATATCTAAATATGAGAGGTGACAATAAAGAGAAAATAATTAAGGATTTTTCAGGAGAAGATAAAATGGCTTATTGGAGAATGGTAGCTGATGCAGGTTAGTTTAAAGAAATGTGAATTGAAACATTTAGAAAAGATATATATTGATAGAAATTATGTCACAGATTCTAAAATGCAAGGATGGAATTGCACTGAGAAAATGCTGGAAATGCTCAGCAGGTCAAGCAGCATCCATGGAGAGAGAAAAACAAGAGTTACAGATTTTATGTTTTGTATCGGATAGTTATGGCCCTGTCTCACGGTGAGAGTCATCCCACGAGTGACCCCAAGTGAAAGAAAAAAAACAGACTCGTGGCTATGTACGAGATTTCAAGTTTATGTTCAAGTGTTTAACCGAGTTCCCACGGGTATGTCATTCCTGCGATGTTCCAAGTTCCTCTCCCGAGTTACCAAGTTCCTCTCCCGTTAATCTTGAGGCAACCGTGAATGAAGGTATGTTTTAATAAAGCAACAATGTTAAAGAAGACATCTCCATCCTGCGGCATTGAGTTAAAGATAAATTTAGCGTGGCCGCATCTATTGATATGACCTACAAAGGGAAAATGCGCACCCTCCACGCCAGAGCAGCTATACTTATGATTTGTTTGAAACACACATCATGTAGTTAGAAGACCAGCGGGCGGAGGTTTGTTATATCTTAATTGAATTTACTGCCGGGTCTACACACTGCGGGGAGACGCGAGATGAAATCTTTGAATGTGGACAGATGTCTCCGCGCCTGCTCGTTCTAAGCGGAATATATTTTTAGTTGCCTTTCAAGCCGGGCTTTGGTTTTATTCCTTGTTTTTGTTTATTCGCACACACTTTTCATGTGTGAGGGTGTGAGAATTTCATGCCGGGTGCCGGCCGGCCAGCCGGCCGCAGCCGCTGTTCTTTCACATCAGTTGCACATCAGATTGTTGGGAGATGGAGCTCAGGGTTCGCTTCCTGAGCTGCTTTGGTGCCCAGGCGTGAGTTGAGGTGGAGAGAGGTTGGGGGGGCATCATTAATCTGTCTAAGGTGACAAGGCTCTTGGGTTGTCCCCTTGAGTGGTGTGCGAGGGAGGGTTAATTCTCTCCAATCTCTCTCTAGCCCCAGACAAGAACAAAGGAAACCTCTCTTGCCACCGCGTACAAGCCCTTTGCATTTAACTTTGCTGCTGATGCGCACATGCACTCTCTCTCCCTCTCTCTCTCTCTGCTCTCTCTCACTGCAGCTCAGAGCCCAACCTCGCCATCCTATAGTGGTAACATTTACATCGGGTCCCCTCCACACCCACACCCCTTGTCTCCGACAGCCCCCCCCCCCCCCTTTAAATTATTAGCCAAGGTTGCATTTACTTATTTTAAACGAAGTTTGGAGCGCTTGACAATACTTTTTTTATCTCTTTGTGCTCATTTTCAGAAGGTTTCAGACTGCGCCCCGCTTGGCTCGTTGCCCCCTTTGAACCAAGCCCTGCGAGAGGGAGGGAGGGAGGGAAGGTGTGAGTGAACAAGAGAGCCGAGGAGGAGAGGGAAATAGGGGGGGGGGGGAGAAATAGGGAAGAAGTTAGTTGTTCAGATCAGAAGCCTGTAGGCTGGGAGCCATGATGGTGAAGAGCGCACCCAGTTCTTCTGAGGAGTGCATAAGAGACATCGATCGGAAGCAATGTTCCTCTAGAACTACAACTGAAACCGTGTCCACATCACCCCCTTTTGGCCAGACCGCAAGTCCCAGGGTTACTGGTCAGCACTCTTCGCCACAAAGGAATCTCAAGAGGGCAATGCTAATGTAAACTGCGGCATCTCCTAAAAGATACCTAAACCATTCACACACACATTAATTCTCTCTCACTCACACACACACACACACACACACACACACACACACACACGCACGCACACACACACACACACACACACACACACACACACACACACACACACACACACACACACACACACACACACACACACACACACACACACACACACACACACACACACACACACACACACACACACACAATATCATTCAAGACTGTTCGTGCAGAAGGCAACATTTTCCCAGAAGTCGGCAAGAAAGGAATAAAGTGTAGGAAAGGAACTGCCTGCAGATGCTGGTTTAAACCAAAGATAGACACAAAAAGCTGGAGTTAATTCAACTGGACAGGCAGCATCTCTGGAAAGGAAGGCATAGGTGGTTTCAGGTTGAGACCCTCCTTCAGACCCTGCCCCGCTGAGTTACTCCAGCATTTTTTGGTGTAAACCAGCATCTGCAGTTCCTTCCGACACAGTGCACGTAGCGCGTTGGTTGACCCTGATCAACACCCTCTTCTTCAATATTCAGTGAAATTTCCATGGCTGCTGCCTGGCCCGCTGAGTTATTCATTGAAAGTCCAACTGAAGACACTAAAAAGAGACACAGAGTGCTGGAGTAACTCGGGCAGAGTCAGGCAGCATCTCTGGAGAAGAAGGAATAGGTGATGCTTCGGGTCGAGACCCTTCTTCAGACACTGTTGGGCATGATCCGTGCACTGCGTAACCGGAACGTGGCACATCGTGAGGGTAAAGTAGGGAGAAAACGTCACGTCATGCAAGTAAAAGCCCGACAGTTTATAACAACTTGGTGTTTACATCGCTTCCTTCCTGTCGTAAAGCAACAACAAAAACGCCCTGTGGTGCCTCAACTAACCGAAGATCCGGTGAGGAGATATTAGAGCATTTGGCCAAAAGTTTGGCCGTGAATGTGGGACTAGACCAACATTGAAAAGACTGCGAGACAAAGTGCTGGAGCGACTAGCTCAGCGGGCTAGGCAGCAGCCCTGGAAAATATGGATAATAGGTACAAGTGTAGGAGAGGTGTACTGACTGTGTGGGCAGACACTTTGGTAGTGATTGCCCACCAGTCTCAAAAGCCGCTGTGTCTCCCTGTCCATGGGATAGCAGGGGGCGATCAAACAGCACAATACCCCCCCTATGTCATCCCGTCACCAATTCCTTCTCTCCAGAGATGCTGCCTGCCCGCTGAGTTAAGAGTTCCCACGGTAGACTCACGAGTCACAAAGGTAAACGCACGGGCACTACGTTATTACAACGAGTTTAAATGTTTCCATTTTTAACTTGAACAGTAAATTAAGTTTGATTTTTTTCACGAGTTAACAAGTTTCCCAGGTACCTGCCGTTAGCGCCACGAGTCGATAAGTTACTCGTGCGAGTTCCGACGTTCCCGCTACGTTGATTGTACGTGATCACCACGAGTGAAAACTCGGGGTCACTCGTGGGCCAACTCGCACCGTGAGACACGGGTTTTAGCAGTTGTGGTACTTTGCTTTATGATTGCAAATTGGGATTTCTTGGTATCTATCTATCTATCTATATAACTAAAAGTCTGATATTGACCGCTTTTGGCCCACTGTGCTGCGATTTCCGAGAGAACGCCACCACCTACGGCCGTGACTTTTGGCCACCTCGCTCAGAGACCCCCTCAGCCTTCCTGGACCAGAGGATTTTTTCCATCAATGAAAAATGAGAGATATTAATGTTTTTAACAAATTCCCCATTCTCTGTGGTCTCTCTGCTGCCCCCGCTGGTGGCAGGGGGGAGGGGGGGGACTATAAAACCCGTAAGTGTTTTGTCTCACTCAGTCTCTGCCAGACCCAGGAAGCAAGAGGGTCACGGCTCTCTGAGCTGTGAATAACACTGAACGGACGTCTACTCCACGGTGAGTCCCCTCGATGTGGCTGCTGCCAAATTGTTTACCTTTTTTTTAAAGTTTGTGTTCACAAAATGAATTTTGGTTGTCAGGTGGCTGCTTGCTGCCCAATTGTTTGCCTCGCCTTTTTTTTTAAGTTTGCATTCATAAAATGAATTTTGGTTGTCAGGTGGCTGCTTGCTGCCCAATTGTTTGCCTCGCCTTTTTTTTTTAAGTTTGTGTTCACAAAATGAATTTTGGTTGTCAGGTGGCTGCTTGTTGCCCAATTTTTTGCCTAGCCTTTTAAAAAAGAGTTTGTGTTTACAAAATGAATTTTGGTTGTCAGGTGGCTGTTTGCTGCCCAATTGTTTGCCTCGCCTTTTTTTTTTTAAGTTTTTGTTCACAAAATGGATTTTGGTTGCCAGATGGCTGCGGCCAAATTGTTTGTCTCGCCTTTTTAAAAAGTTTGTGTTCACAAAATGGATTTTGGTTGTCAGGTGGCTGCGGCCAAATTGTTTGCCTTGGCTTGGCTTTTAAAATCGTTGCAACAGTTGGCTTTCAGCCCAAGAATCCATTTGGCCCACAATGTCTATATTAGCCCTCTGGAAACCAGTACCTTTGGCCCGCAACACCCATACTAGCGCAACAAAAAGCCCCCCCCCCCCCCCCCCCCCCCCCCCCCCCCCCCACCACTGGCAAGCAATATTGGTGGAGAGCTGGAATATTGCGTTGGTGACTAGCCCTCCCGTGTGATGCTGGGACCCAACGGGTCCCACTTAGTCCCAACGGGTCCCACTTAGTGCAAGACATTGAAATGGTCAGAGCTGAAATAGCACATGCATTGCAAAAGAGTTACTGGAGCGGATTTACAATTTAGTCACTTCTTGGATGTGAGGATTATAGGCATTCATTTTGTGCATGAGACTAAATTATTACTTTTCAGGTTAATTTGTAAAATGGGCAGCCAATCTGCCATTACTCGTTGAAATTACACTAACATTTGGAGCTTGTTTTACAGTTTGAAAGCCTGGAATTATGTATACTTTGTTGTAAGATTGAGATAACTCTCTTGTTCCTGTGGGCATTCAGCTGCTGAACAAGTTTGTCATTTAGAAAACATTGAAAATCACATATAAGTATAAGGTCTTGCATCAAGCTTTGATTATTTTTGCCTTTGTAGTAAAACACAGGGATGATTGTTTTCTGAGACCGGCCCCGAGATCTCCCTTAGGCCTTGTGACTATATTCAAACACTGCCTCCTGACTCTACGAACTTGCAATTATGGTGATTATTTTTAATGTGCAGTTTAATTATCCTTTGGATCTGTGTTTAGGTTTTATATAAGAGTCAAATGTAAGAACCAGGATAGCAAAATAATCAATTTCAGCTATGAACTGCTTTTGTCAATAAGAAGTTATTTTGTTCGTCAAAATTCCAATGATTCTATTGACCCCAAGATTATCAGTTAAAGAATACTGAATACTGAATGACAGTCGGACTAAAAGAGAATTATTCAGATTGGAGAAAATTTGAAAGTCGTAGGTGGAAACTTGAAAGTTGTCAATGTCTTGAAGCATGTGAGTCATGGAATTATGTTTCAAAACAGCATGGATACAGGTCCTTCAGCCCAACTTATACATGTTGATTAATGTGGCTACCTGAGCTAGTCCCATTTGCCTGTGTTTGGCCCATACCCCTCTAAACATTTCGTATCTACCTATTTGTCCAAATGTCTTTTCAATGTGTAATTGTTCCCATCTAAACCACTTCCTCCGAAAGCTTCAATTTACCAACCGCCATCTGTGTGAAAAACCTGACCTTCAGGTCACCTTTAAGTCTTTCTCCTACCAAGTAGAGTCTTTCACCTAAAGAGTGAGCATGTGAATGTAATTGTGCACTCTGTCATCATCAGTGAGTTTTCCTTCTTCTGACCTTACAATGGAAAAAGGTCACCGATGAACCAATTAAAAATAATTGGTTTATTGGACTGAGGTCCATCTCATTTGGTGTGATCGTTCCTCCTGTCATTAGTTTAACTGTTTGCTACTCATAGACTGAACATGGCAGGAATGCAAAACATTGGTTGGGGTTGTAGTGGAATACAATTCTGTTACCTGGTTCAGTGACTCATGGGTGTCCACTGTTGAATTGTCAGCTCCGTTCTGGATTTTAAAATTGAAGGAAAAAAAATTATTATTAAAAACTGGTTAGGTTAAACAGGAATATAGCATGGACATTTGGTCACCAAACTTTATAATATTACCAGAATGATTCAGGGATGAGGGGTTTCAGCAACAGGGTTAGACTGGAGAAAATGGGGTTGTTCTCTTTGGGGAAAGAAATAAGGTTCAGAGAAGATTTAAGAGGTTTACAAGACCATTGTCAGTTTAAATAGGGTAAACTAAAGCCATTGCCATTAACGGATTGCCTATTCCTTCGCTCCTTAGATGCTACCTCACCCGCTGAGTTTTGCCAGCATTTTTGTCTAACTGCCATTAACGGATGGTTTGAGACATAGGATGCAGATTATAAATTAGGGTGAAACATACAAGGGATTTGTGAAGATATATTTCTGCACAGAGTGGTTTGGATCTGGAACTCACTGCCTATAAAGCTGACGCTCTCAGAGTTGATCATCACTTTCAAATGGTAGTTGAGGGAAAATAATTTGCAGAGCTTTGGAAGGAAAATAATGAAATTGGGCTGGCTAGGTTGTACAATGGAGAGCATAGATCCAACAATCTCCTCCAATGATATAAACTACAGATTGCACCTTCAGGACAATTGCACACTCATTGACAATCATTCTGTGAAGTCACATGGGTAGCTCAAAAAACAAATGAAAAGAATTAACACAGGTACAGCATAAAGCTTATTTCTGAGGGTGAGATTAAAAACATTGACTAGGTCTGGGTAATATATTATTTAATTACCTTGTGTTATTTGTGAACTAAAAATGCCTGAAAACTTGACTTGGTGCCAATTGTTAAAATAAAAAGATAATTTTGTACCAATGATAAACCTTACCATTGAAGAATGATAGGAATATTACTAATGTGCTATTACTTTCACCTGTGTGCATTCATTAAGAATCTGGGTGCAATATCAGAATTGATCTTTTTCATTGTTGAAGATTATTTTTGTATGCATTTTTCTTACAAACGGGGTGCAACTTTCATTGGAACTTGCATTTATCAGAAGGTGAACTGGAGCTTGACTTTCCCCTTAGAAAACAACTGATTTTTCTTTGGCTGTCAATCTGATAACCAAATTGAAATAATCTGAATTATTACGTGCTCAAAAGAGGCCCAAAGTACTCCTGACTATTAGGAACATCTGAGCTTTGCAATTAATATCTAATTAATTCCGAGCAATAAGATTTGGCCGACTTATGAAAGGACTTGGACTTTGGTGGGTTAACCAAAGATGAGAATGTAGATTGTATAATTAGTAAGTTTGCAGATGACACTAAAGTGGGTGGTGTCATAGATGGCAAAGATGATATATCATGAATTACAGCAGGATCTAGATCAGTTGGGCAAGTGGGCGGAGGAATGGTTATTAGAGTTTAATCAAGGTAAGTGTGAAGTGTTACATTTTGGGACCAGTGCAGAACCTTCATAGTGAATGGCAGTAGTCTGGGGAGTGTTGTAGAGCAGAGGGATCTAGAAGTGTTGGTACGTAGTTCCTTGAAAGTGGCGTCACAGGTGGTAGATGATCAAGAAGATTTTTGGCACTTTGGCCTTTATCAATCACAAGATATTGAGTATTTAATTTGGGATATTATGTTACAGTTGGAGTAATGTGTTCATTTTTGGTTAATCTGCTGTAATAAAGAGATCATTAAGATGGAAAGAGTGCAGAGGATGTTGCCAGGGCTTGCGGGCCTGAGCTACAGGGAGAGGTTAGGCAGGCTGGGACTATTCCTTGGAGCATGGGATGTTGAGGGATGATTTTATAGAGATGAATAAGATCATGAGATAAATAGATAGGGTAAGATACACAGAGTCTTTTACCCAGAGTAGGGGAATCAAGAACCACTGGGCATGGGTTTAAGGTGAGAGAGGAAAGATTTAATAGGAGGATGAGGTGCAACTTTTTCACAGAGGCTGGAGGGTATATGGGACTGGCTGTCAGAGGTGGTAGTTGAGTCAGGTACTACAACATCATTTTATTTTTATTTATTTTATTTTATTTTATTAGAAGTAAGTACAGGAATATGGCACCAAGGTGCCTAATATATATTGACATATTACATTTTATGTACAGCTTCTTATTTTTATTTACTTTTTAATAATGAAGAAAAAGAGAGAATAGATAATAAAAGATAGAGAAACATGTGATATATAGTGTGAGAAAGAAAAAAGTGTGAAAGAAGAAAGTTGAGATAGAAAAAGGAAAAAGAGTAGAAAGTAAGAGATTAAGGAGATCATTATCTATATTCTTGACCATTCCTCACCCAATCCTGAAACAGTTAGCTTCTACGGTTTTGTTGCACCATATGCTTCCAAAATATCGACAAATGGAGGCCAACTCGTTAAAAATTGGTCTGATTTATCTATTAGGAGGAATCGCATTTCCTCAAGATGTGCAGTGTCCAACATGTTTGAAATCCACATTTTAAGCGTTGGTATGGCTGTATTTTTCCAAAAGTTAAGTATGTTATTTGGCCGTTATTAACCCATAATTAAAAAATAAATTTTGAGATGAGTTCAATTTATTCCCATCTTCCATTACTCCAAATATAATAATTTCAGTATTAGGTTCCATTTTTATCTTAAATAATTTTGTAAATATTTCAAAAATATCACTCCAGAATTTATAAAGATTTATGCAGGAGACAAAAGAGTGTGTTATAGTTGCATTTTGGGAGAAACATTTTTCACAAATGGGGGAAGTATTTGGATAAAATTTATTCAATCTAGTTTTTAAGTAATATAATCTATGTAAAATTTAAAATTGAATTAAATTATGTCTTAAATTAATCGAACATTTGTGTATATATCTCAAATACTTTTCCCATGTTTCCTTCGTAATTTTTATCATTAATTTGCGTTCCCACTCTTCTCTAAGTGCCTCTGTCGATGGTAAATCTATATTTAAAATACTATTATAAAAATATGATATTAATTTCTGTGAGTCAGCCTTAATGTTCATTGCTTCTTCCAGTGGCTCTGAAGTTATGTTTTGATATCTTTGTATGTATTTCTTCATGAAGTACACAGATCTGAAGATATTTAAAATATTGGTTATTTTTCAGTTTAAATTTTAATTGTAATTGTTGGAATGATAACAGATTTCCCATTTCATACATATCACCGATCCTTTTAATTCCCATTCTTTCACATTGATTATATGTTTTATCAAAAAGAGATGGTTTAAATGAAGGATTATTCACTACTGGCATTAACAATGATAGGTTTCTTAATTTTAAGGATAATTTTATTTGTTTCCAAATTCTTATTGTATCATGTATAATTGGGTTATTCTTATATATTGTGTTGTTCAGTTTTATCGGGGAGAAGAGGATCGCTCCTATATTACAAGGAGAACAGTCCTCTGTCTCCATTCTTATCAATTCTGTCTGTTGGGTAGAACTGTCCAACCAGTAAATTATATTCTTAATATGCACTGCCCAATAATAATACAAAAAGTTCGGAAGTGAAAGTCCCCCAATGTCTTTTGGTTTGCACAAATGTTTTCTTTGGATTCTGTGTGATCTATAATCCCAGATAAAATTGGTAATATTAGAGTCTAGTTTTTTAAATAAGTTTTTTGGTATATATAATGGTATAGATTGAAATAGGTATAATATTTGTGGTAAAACGATCATTTTTATAGCGTTTATTCTGCGTATTAATGATAACGGAAGTGGTTTCCAGAATTTAATCGACGCGGTGAGTTTATTTAATAAAGGCATAAAATTAGCATTAAATAATGCTTTGTATTTTCTAGTAATTTGGATACCCAAATACTTAAATTTTCTGTTGCAATTTTAAAGGGGAATTTTAATAGGTGTGTAGATTCTTGAGGTTTAAAAACTGAATTCCTCTATTAAAGTTAATAAGTTTTGTATGCTCATTTGTGAGTTTGTAATATATAAAAGTATATCGTCTGCATATAATGACATTTTATTATTTGAGTCCCTAGTATTATATCCCTGAATATTCGGATGACTTCTTATACTTTCAGCCAGGGGCTCTATCATAAGGGCAAATAGCAGAGGTGATAAAGCACATCTCTGCCTATTGCCCCTCGATAATTGAAATTTTGGAGATAACATATTATTGGTTAATATTCTTGCCGTCGGTTTATCATACAGTAATTTTACCCATACAATAAAATTCTCTCCCATATTAAATTTTTGCAATACTTTATATAAATACTGCCACGCTACCTGATCAAATGCTTTCTCTGCGTCCAGAGAAACAATGAATATATCTTCTTCCTCCGTTTTATGTGAGTACATTATATTAAACAGGCGTCTCAAATTATTAAATGAATGTCATTTGGGTATAAACCCCGTTTGATCGGGATTTATCAATTTACTAATATATTTACTCAATCTTCTTGCTAAGGTCTTTGCTAAAATTTTCTGATCTGTATTTAAAAGTGATATAGCTCTATATGAGCCCGTTTCATCTAAATATTTATCTTTTTTTTGGTATAAGTGTAATAGTTGATTCAGCTAATGTTTCTGGTCATTTATTTTCTTTAAAGGCGTGAGTATATAAATTAAGTAAGCGTGGAGCCGTTATCTCGTGAAATCTTTTATAAAATTAATTACTAAAACCATCTGGTCCAGGCGTCTTACCATTTTTCAATGATTTTATTGTTTCACCTATTTCTTCAAGTGTAATCTGAGCTCCTAATTCCTCTTGATCCGAAAGGTCAAGTTTTGGAAGATTACAGTTATCTAAACAATTTATAATTTTACTATCTTCTATTTTAGTTTTAGATGTATATAAATTTTGATTAAATTGAGGAAATCTATTGTTAATATCCTTAGTAATTCACCTTTCTCTGATTTAATTTTAGTGATAGTATTTTCCTACAACATCATTTAAAAGACATTTGAACAGCTCCATGGATAGAAAAGATTTAGAGGGATGAGGGGAGATGGGACTAGTGTAGATGAGGCATCTTAGCCGGCGTGGGCAAGTTGGGCCAAAATGCATGTTTCATGTTGTATAACTCTGGGACTAACTGCAGGTATACAAACTGCAAGATTGTTAAATGCTATATCTGTATGAAATTTGGAAAACAGAAATTATGTAACAAAGTATAAAATCCTATGTTTAGTATCTAAAAGGAAAATATTTCAAGAGTTAAGTTCCCTATTTCTGTTTAAATTCTTTATTTCTTCGATGCTTTTACAAAACCAATAAAGTAAATGAAGAATAAAACAAATATTACCTGCGACATATCCAACCTATGGGTTTTTTGGCATAGCGTATATTGAATTTTAAGGGTTTTACAGAAAATATTCATAGGATAGTAATATAACAACTGTCAATTAATTAACACAAGTTATAGAGCTCTAACAGTAACAAAAGCTTTTTACTATTTGAGTGCTTGAAAAGGTTCCAAAGGTCTTTTTTGGATAATAATAATGGTTTATTAAGTTGCAGTGGACATTATGAAAACATAAAGGATGATGAAGCCCTCTAATGGCATGTAGAATGGCAAATAGAATCAGAAAATTAATAGCGCAGGAGTGTATTTGGCTAATTGTGTTTTTGATAGTCAGTGAAGAGCTTTTACAGGCTCATGACTGGCTAATGTGCAGTCAATGGAAAACAAGCTGGATGAATTTAAAGCCAGACTGACATACCTCAGAGAACTGAGACTGAATGTGCTCTGTTTCACAAAGACATAGCTCACCCCTGATATACCTGACTGTGCCATTCAGCCTGAAGGCTTCTCCCTTCACCGTACGGTGTCTTCAGGCAAGGTTAGAGACTGCTTTCTAAACAATACCTCATGGTGCTCAGACATCGCGGTCCTGGCAAGCTCATGCTCCCCGGATCTGGAATATCTGACTGCGAAGTGCTGTCTCCACTGTCTGCTGAGGGAATTCACCTCAGCTATCCTGACAACAGTCTACATTCTAAAAAAGGGTCCTGACCCGAAACGTCACCTATTCCTTATCTCCAGAGATGCTGCCTGTCCCGTCGAGTTACTCTAGAATTTTGTGTCCACCAACAGTCTACATTCCTTCCCATTCAGATGTCAAGCTTGCTCTGGATGAACTATACTCCGCTATCAATAGCCTCGAGACAAAACATCTCGAATTCCAGGTCATTGTAGTCGGAGATTTCAATCAAGCCAACCTCAAGGGGATAATACCAAAGTATTATCAGAATGCCTCTTGTCCCTCCACCTGTCAGAACACCCTCAACCACTGCTACTCATCCATAAAAAATGCCTACACATTTTGGGAAATCTGATCACCTAGCTGTGCTGCTACTCCCTGCCTACAACCAAAAACTGAAGCAGGAGAATCCGGTACAGAAATTTGTTCAGTGATATTCAGCGGACACAGAAGACATCCTACACGATTGCTTTGAGTTATATTCCGGAATTCTGCAGCCAGCCTGAATGAATACACCACAGCTGTGACGGACTTCAACAGCATGTGCGTAGAGCAGTGCATGCCGAAGAAAACAATCCGAGTGTTCTCCAACCGAAAACCATGGATGATCCATGCGTTACATTCACAGGTGAAGGCTAGGTCCGCTGCATGCAAATCAAATGATCCCAAGCGGTACAAAAAAGCTTGTTATGATCTTCGCAAAGCCATCTAGAATACAAGAGACAATACCTTTGTTGACAACCAACACCAAGGTATTGGTTGACAATACCTTGTCAACCAAGACCTTCAGAGCTGCACTGGAAAAGCAACATTCCTGCTTTAGTCTATGTTCAATCGTGGCTCCCAACAGTCTAAAAAACTGTGGGATTGCCTTCACCAACATCACTAATCATCATGAATCACTTAGTGTTTCTGAGCTGCATTCATGGTTTCAATCTGTACTAACGAGCATTAACTGGTGCTAATTTCCTCATGAAATTGTATCCTGTGGATGTGTCCATATGCTACATTATTTATGTTGATAGTTTGCTGAATCTTAAAGATCTTGTGGCACGTATTTTGTGTGCAACCTGCACCGGATAGGTTTGCTTTTCATTAAAGCCCTGTCTCACGGTGGGAGTTGACCCACGAGTGACCCAGAGTTGTCACTCGCAGTAATCACGTACACTAAACGTAGCGGGATCGTCGGAACTCTTGCGAGCAACTTAGCGACTCGTGGTGCTAACGGCAGGTACCCGTGAAACTTGGTAACTCGTGAAAAAAATCAAACATGTTTGATTTTTTCCACGAGTCAAATTTACAGTTCAAGTTAAAAATTGAAACATTTTAAACTCGTTTATAACGTGGTGGCCCATGCGTTTACCTTAAGTGATTTGTGAGTCTACCGTGGGAACTCTTTTAACACAGCGGGCAGGCAGCATGTGTGTGTGTGTGTGTGTGTGTGTGTGTGTGTGTGTGTGTGTGTGTGTGTGTGTGTGTGTGTGTGTGTGTGTGTGTGTGTGTGTGTGTGTGTGTGTGTGTGTGTGTGTGTGTGTGTGTGTGTGTGTCACCCGAGCTGCTTCCTTCCTCGGAAGTGGCGGCCAGTTTTGCTGTCCGTGCCCGGAGTGCTGCGGCTGCCACCCAAGCTAATTCACTCCCTGGCCACAATAAAACCATATAGCAATGGCAGCATGGAAACAGGCCATCTCTGCCCTTTTACTCCGTGCCATTTACTGTCACCTAGTCCCATCTACCTGCACTCAGACTGGAGCGTGGCAAGTGGGTTACTGACCCCAATCCCCTCCTTCACAACGCCAGACTCCCCAAATACTATGAACTGAGCTCTCCCCCCACCCCGGGAAATACAGTATTTAAAAACATAAAGCACCAAGAAATGCACTTACCACGTTATTGGTTGGTGGAGGGTGCACATTTTCCCTTTGTAGGTCGTATTAATAGATGCGGCCGCGCTGAAATAACTCAAAGCCACAGGATGGAGATGTCTTTTAACATTGTTGCTTTATTAAAACATACCTTAATTCACGGTTGGCTCAAGAGTAACGGGAGAGGAACTTGGTAACTCGGAGGAGGAACTTGGAACATCGCAGAAATGACATACCCGTGGGAACTCGGTTCAAACACTTGAACATCAACTTGGGATCTCGTGCACAACCACGAGTCTGTCACTCGGGGTACCTTGTGGGTCAAGTCGCACAGTGAGACAGGGCCATTAATAAATGTGAAGATAATTTAGTTTATTGCCCTTTGTGATCAAGTAAGTGTTTTCATCACTATCCAATTTACCTCTGGCAGGTTTAGTAATATTTGTTTTCATTTTCATCACAGGATAAAGGAACAACAAGGTTTTTTTAAAGATATATATGGATATAAAACTGAACCCATGACAAGCAATGTCAAGCTCTCATTTGGAAGTACACATCATGAGTTAATAAAGAAAATCCAGCTGCAAAAGACAGAAAGGAAACTAACTAGTTAGCTTCTCGATGTCTCCCAGGAATGGGGGGGGGGGGGAATCACTTCGTAAAAACCCAAGAACAACATCGAAGGACTTTGGTACCTAGTAGCTGGAAAGGGAAAGCAGGATTAGCAAAGCATTTAAAGCCTCCTCTAACTAAACTAACCTCAGAGGCATTTTGTTTCAGATAGAACATAGAGGGGCATGAACATAAGCCATATAAGCAGAATATAAAAAGCATGCTTATTCTGAATTAATTGAGTTGATTATGTAAACAGACAAGACACTGCTGGAATCGGGAATTTTAAAAAAAGCTGGAAGAACTCAAAGGGTCAAGCACCATATGAGAAGTCAAGAACCATATGAGAAGTCAAGAACCATATGAGAAGTCAAGAACCTGCATCAGGAGTCTTTGACCTGCTCGATGTGTTGAGTTCTTCCATCGATTTTTTTTCACTAGTTAATTTGTGCTTTGAAACTCTGGTGGGTGCCAGTTCAAAGAAATAGAAACATAGGCTTGAGATGAAGAAAAATGTACAAACCACACACATGACAATCACTGGACAGTCATGTCACGAAATAACTATTAGCACAATAAATTGAAATTATTTGTGGGTTGCTTTGGAGTGAATTATATCTCAATTGATTGTTTTTTGAGATTATTTGATCACTCTTAGGTACACATTGGTTTTATACATTGTGCTGATCAATCGAGGATACAAACTGGCTTTACAAATGAGTTTTACTTCTCTGCCAAAGTAGCAGAGAATGGTGTTAAAATAGTACTTGTTTGTAGGCTTTGTACCCAAAAGATAACATCAGTATCTCCCTGAGTGCTTGTCATGGAAAACTCCTATCTGATGGGAAGTTGCACGGCAATCGGTTTAGCAGACCTCAGCAGTAAAGTCAAGTCGTCAAGAGAGTTTATTGTCATGTGTCCCAGATAGGACAATGAAATTCTTGCATTGCTGCAGCACAACAGAATATTGTAGTCATAAATACAGATCAGATTAGTGTGTCCATATACCATAGAATATATATATACACACATTAGTAGAAAGATAAAGTGCAATAGTGAACGTGATGAACATGAAAATAAATTACAATGAACCAGCATTAACATTGGTGGGTACACAAAAGGCTGGAGAAACTCAGCGGGTGCAGCAGCATCTAAGGAGCGAAGGAGATAGGCGACGTTTCGGGTCGAGACCCTTCTTCAGACTGGTCAGGGATCAGGGAAACGAGAAATATAGACGGTGATGTGGAGAGATAAAGAACAATGAATGAAAGATATGCAAAAAAGTATCGATGATAAAGGGAACAAGCCATTGTAAGCTGTTTGTGGTGTGCAAATGAGAAGCTAGTGCGACTAGGGTGGGGGAGAGAGATAGAGAGAGAGAGGGAATGCCAGGGCCCGAGGGCTGAGGGAGAGGTGGGAAGGGGAGGAGACAGCAAGGGTTAACAGAATTGAGAAAACTCAATGTTCAAGCCCAGAGGATGCAGACTCCCCAAGCGGAATATGAGTTGCTGTTCCTCCAACTTGCGGTGTTGCTCACTCTGGCCGTGGAGGAGGCCCAGGACCGAGAGGTCGGATACGGAATGGGAGGGGGAGTTGAAGTGCTGAGCCACCAAGAGGTCGGCTTGGTTATTTTGGACCGAGCGGAGGTGTTTGGCGAAACGATCGCAAAGCCTCCGCTTGGTCTTATCGATATAGATCATCTGGCATCTGGAGCAGCGGATGCAGTAGATGAGGTTGGAGGAGGTGCAGGTGAACTTCTGTCGGACCTGGAAGGACTGCTTGTGTCCCTGAAAGAAATGGAGGGGGGAGGTGAAGGGACAAGTGTAGCATTTCTTGCGGTTGCAAGGGAAAGTGCCCGGGGAAGGGGTAGAGCGGGAGGGAAGGGAAGAATTGACAAGGGAGTTGCGGAGAGAGCGGTCTTTGCGGAAGGCAGACAGGGGGGGAGATGGGAAGATGTGGTGAGTGGAGGGGTCACGTTGGAGGTGGCGAAACTGGCGGAGGATTATGTGTTGTATTTGCCGGCTGGTGGGGTGAAAGGTGAGGACCAAAGGGGACTCGGTCCTGTTTGCGAGTGGGGGAATGGGGAGAGAGGGCAGTGTTGCAGAGTATGGAGGAGACCCTGGTGCGAGCCTCATCAATAATGGGGGAGGGGAATCCCCGTTCTCTGAAGAATGAGGCCATTTGTGATGACCTGGTGTGGAACACCTCATCCTGGGAGCAGATGCGGCGTAGACGGAGGAATTGGGAATAGGGGATGGAGTCCTTACAGGAAGCAGGGTGGGATGAAGAGTAGTCCAGGTAGCTGTGGGAGTCAGTTGGTTTGTAGTGGATGTCGGTCAGGA
Organism: Okamejei kenojei; assembly: GCA_035221665.1. NCBI lineage: Eukaryota > Metazoa > Chordata > Chondrichthyes > Rajiformes > Rajidae > Okamejei > Okamejei kenojei. The sequence continues at coordinate 42,320,420 of CM069143.1, forward strand.
GTGTATCACCTGCAATAGAGATGGTGAGGTCAAGGAATGGTAGGGAAATGTCGGAAATGGTCCAAGTGTATTTGAGTGCCGGATGGAAGTTGGTGGTGAAATGGATGAAGTCAGTCAGTTGTGTGTGGGTGCAGGAGGTGACACCAAAGCAGTCGTCGATGTAACGAAGGTAGAGGTCGGGGATGGGGCCCTGGTACGCCGAGAACAAGGATTGTTCGACGTACCCGACAAAGAGGCAAGCGTAGCTGGGGCCCATGCATGTGTCTCAAATTGGTCCCGCCACATTTGCGTGCATACCACTATTTTGACCAGAGCATTTCATTTACAATATTTCATTTACAATATTTCACTAGGATGTATTGCCTGAAATAGTTTAGCGTTCTTAGTGTGATATTGTTGGTTGTATGTTTCATGCCAACATTTCTACGAGTATCAAATGTTGTGACTACAGGATTGTTTCATCCAAAGAAAGTAGTGTCTTGCGCTAGTGTTCCATGATTCTGTGCAGGCATTTTACACTTTCACCCGATGTGCTACCGCTTGATTTCAGTGTTGTAGAATAACATATCACATCTGAAAGCCTAAATGAAATTTGAACCTTTTAACACCATGAGTTGTTTAAAGTGTTAATTGTTAATTCAAGAGTTATTGATGACAAAAAATATTGATGACAATGTCTCCTCCTTTCTTTAGTTTATCACATACTTATAGCTGCATAACCATATGCAGATGATAGTTTCCATACCATTTCACTTAGCTTTGTCATGTTGCTGTATATTTTGCCAAAGGCACTATCATTGATCTCTGTTCCTGTAGTTCTACACTTAAGGCGACGTCTGCCTTCTTTGTAAGTGTACAGCTAAGCTTCTGGGCTGGCCCATAAAAATGGTCAACTAAAGTTCAGTTCTAGGACATTTGTTGGAGAGGATTAATAAGGACCTCTATTGATTATATTACTGAAGTCTGAAAGAATAAATTACTCATTCACAATTCAGAATGAAATAATTAGTTCAATATTTTTGCTGGAATACACAAAACTAGGCAGCTGAAACAAATATATAGCAATCTATTGAGTTCAATTACTCTGTGCATGTTAGTCACGCATGTAATTGATGTCTGAGTACATGTGAGAGTGGTGTTGCTTGCTGGCCTGACTCTCTCATAGACTCTCAGACACTAGGTTGTCTGTTTCAAGAAAACAACTTGGGGAAAAAAAGGTCACAAGGATAGGGCATGTGACCCACTGCTATCTGCCTGGATCATTTTGCCAGTCATCACCCACTGTGCCACAGCTGTTTGGCTTTGTTCCATGGGCAGTGGTTTGTTTTCTGTTTCTTTCAGTAATTCAAAGGGTCACTATTGAAAAATATATTCTGTGCTGGTCCGAACATAATAGAGCATGAAAACGTTAAACTAACCTGCATATAATTTGAGGAAATAGGAAAACTAGTTGAGCATTTTGGTGAATTTATGAAGAAAGGCATCAGTACATGGTCATGAATATCAGACGTAAAGATGTTAACAATAGCCTTGAGTCTCATTCTGATCTAGTTTAATTCACAGAAAATTCACATAGAAACCTTATTCCAAAGTTGTGGACAAAGGATTTTGGTTTTTGTTCATATAGTCAGGTCAAGTTGAGTTTATTGTCATCTGCTCGCATATGGTGAGGTTCATAAGTTATAGGATTAGAATTAGGCCATTCGACCCATCAAGTCTACTCGGCCATTCAATCTTTGATCTATCTTTCCCTCTCCTGCCTTCTCCCCATAACCTCTGATACCTGAGGTGCAGGTACATGGAAAAACCTTGCTGGGAGCAGCATCACAGGCGAATACATTGCATCCAAAGTCCAACAGTTCAGGAGCGAATTAATATTGAGGCTATAAGATCAGGGATGCTTGCTTTACGATGGGTTCAGTTACTTTAATGTTGTGGAGTTGCATTCATCACTTGACCCCCAGCTGTCTGATAAGTAAACCAAATCCCAGTCAGTCAGTTTGCACACAACTCTCACTCACGATAACTTGATGCGTGTGGCAGATGAAATTTGAAAATGTTCCGAATGATCACAAAATATTCTTCTCTGTTTCCCACTGCATTTAATCTCCTTTAATTTTTACAGAGATCATGTAGAAGCTAATCCAGTAGGGTTCTTCCCTCTGGAAGAATGTCATCACATGATTTGTGCAGACCATGAGTGCATTGTGATACTCATACCTAAGTGGGTCGGTAAGAATACGTTGTTTCTAACCCAGTGCCACAGATATAATGAATGAGAATGAGTAGTGGGTGACTGGAGGTGATTTTGAATACTGTAAGATGCATTGAGCTGTGCTTAGATGGAATCGGGCATCATATATCGGAGACCTTCAGTGAACCAGGTCAATCTGAGTGTTAAAAAAAGTCAGGTGAATTAATGAAGGGTCTTTGACCTGAAATGTTAACTCAGGTGTTCATTCTACGCAACCTGCTGACTATTCCTAGTGATAGAGTCATGACTCAACTATGATGTTGATGCAGGCCTTTATAATTAGGTATGTTAAAACACTTACCTTCAGCGGCGCTGCAGTTCTGCCACTGGCCGTGTGCGCGACTTTGGCGCCTTTGAGAGGGGGCGGGTTTAAAATGCGATTTTTCTTCAGACTATTCAAATCGAATTTGAACAGACTGTTTAGTTGCTGAACAAAAATCGCTTTGACTGCCATTTTATTAAGTTTATTAAAATTAGCGCTGGATAATTTAATAGCAGTAGTAAATTAAAAATCATCTTCTAATGCCATCAACGCCGACAACGGGACGGATCTCACGTAGGGGACAAGGCAAGGTACGCCGTTTATTTTTTCATATAAACTTGCTTCTTAGGATGCCTTTAATCAAAATTTCACATTGCGAAAAGGTGACTTAGGACCCATACGAACCGGCAGTATTTTTCCTGCCGATATGGGGTATAAATTCACCGCAACCGCAACGTTCCAATTGATCGCATTCCACAAAAACCCACTCGCAAGATGATTAAAATGCCCATTAATTTACGGGAATTAAACACTAAATTCCTTCCATATAAATTCATGACAATGAGATTTAAAAATCATGTTATATTGTGAATTCTTGTGTGAATGCTATTTGAACACTTAGGCTTTTAAAAAATGTTAACCTTTTCTTAAGAAATGGATAGATGTTTAATCTAGTAATTGAATTTTGTAATTAGCTACAACTAGGTAACTAACTAATCATATGCTTAATTTCAGGTCATCGAAGTAAGATTGTTTCATATTTGTTTCGGAATGCTTCAATCTATAATAACTGAAAATTTCATTCAGTTCTCTTAGTTTTTAAGAAAGTTATGGGCTTTTGACTGCCCTTGATCACAGCTTTTTTGTTAAATCAATGGAAAAGCAATAGGGAACAAGATGCTAATTTCTGATTATGAAAATGTCCATAAATTTTTTAATACTGAAGAAATGAAAGTGAATTAAACTTCTTTTTATGCTTTATCTGATGGGATAAATTGCGGACTTGATTTTTAAGATCTCACAATTTTTTTACATTTGATAATGATGTGGGGTACAATCCCGAAATCAAAGCGAGAAGCCAGGTGTATTGGGAAGTACCTTTTATTATGTCCTTCCGTGTCATAAGGAAGTCCATGAGAGAAAGATGGCACCCAAAACCCTTGCCTTTAATCCTTCTGGTTAAGGGCCGCCTCTGGACTCAACCATTCCCGTGCCGAGGGGTTTGACAGTTATGATGGCCCGACCCTTGGGAGCCGCTACAGGACCCCCCCCCCCCCCAGAACCCGAGGCACGAAACGCACCAGCGGGCGCACAACCCGGCCGGACCGCGTGCAGAAGTTAGCCGACTGAGGGACTGGCGGAGGCACAGGTCGAGGGTCAGGTCGAGGGACAGGTCGAGGGACCGGCGGGAGGATAGTTGGAGTGACAGGCGGAGGGGGCCATGAAGGGGGGCGCCCTCGAGGCCGAGGTCGGGCAACCAGCACCGGCTGATCAATGTCCATTTGTGCCGGCTTCAACCGGTCAATCGACACGGCCTCCGGCTGGCCCCCCATGTCCATGCCCTTGTTCAGCACTCGGAACGGGTTCTCGTACTGCCTCTGGAGAGGTGGCCGGTGGGCATCACAGCGCAGGAAAGCGTAGGGGCAGTCCCATAGGGCTGATGGCACGTGCGAAATGTTCCATGGAGGGACGGGTGCGAGCCTGCCAACTCGCTCGCGCAGGCGCTTTAGGGTGGATGAGGGCATTCCCTGCTGCCACGGCGCCAACGGCACGAACTCCCCGGGCACCGTGAGTGGCAACCCATATACGAGCTCCGCTGATGATGAGGCCAAGTCCTCTTTAGGAGCAGTCCGGATGCCCAACAAGACCCACGGCAACTCGTCCATCCAGTCCGGGCCGGAGAGTAGCGCCTTCAGCGCTGCCTTGAGCTGCCGGTGGAACCTCTCCACCAGTACGTTAGCTTGCGGGTGATAAGCTGTGGTGTGGTGCAGCCGCACCCCCAGCAAGCCAGCCATGGCCGACCACAGTTCGGAGGTGAACTGTGGCCCCCGGTCCGAGGAGATGTGCGCCGGCACCCCAAAGCGAGCAATCCAGTGCGCGGACAGCGCACGAGCGCAAGTAGCCGTTGACGTGTCGGCCAAGGGAGTGGCCTCTGGACACCGGGTGAAGCGGTCCACCATAGTGTGGAGATGCATGATGCCCCGGGACGGCCAGAGAGGCCCCACAATGTCCACATGGAGATGGTCGAATCGCCGGTGAGGTAGGCCGAACTCCTGGAGGGGTGCCCAGACATGGCGCTGGATCTTTACCGTCTGGCACGGAATGCAGGTGCGAGCCCAGTGGCCAACCTTCTTGCGCAGACCGTGCCACATGAACCGAGCAGCCACCAGTGTCGTCATCGCCCGGATTGATGGGTGAGCCAGCCCGTGGATCACGTCGAAAACCCTTCGGCGCCAGGCGGCAGGGACGATAGGGCACGGCTGACCGGATGACACATCGCACAGGATCGTCGCCCCTCGAGGACCGAGAGGGACATCCTCGAGGCGAAGGCTGGAGATGGCAGTCCAGTAGGCGGGCATCTCACCATCCGTGAGCTGCGCATCCACCAGGGCAGAAAACGGCGTCGATGGCGGGGCAGAACAATGCGTCGGCCACCCGGTTCTCTTTCCCATCGACGTCGCTGATGGATGTGTTATATTCCGAAATGTAGGCCAACTGCCGCTGCTGTCGTGCGGACCAGGGGTCGGAAACCATCGGCAGGGCAAAAGTGAGCGGCTTGTGGTCTGTGTAGGCGGTGAACGGGCAGCCCTCCAGAAAGTAGTGGAAGTGGCGCACTGCCAGATACAGAGCCAGGAGCTCGCGATCGAACACTCTGTATTTGGTCTGAGCACGATTGAGGTGCCGGCTGAAGAAGGTCAGGGGCCGTCAACCTCCGTCCGTCAATTGCTCCAGCACGGCACCAGCCGCCGACTCAGACGCATCCACCATGAGAGCCGTCGGGGCATTTTCCAGCAGTACAGCCCGAGCAAGGACCTCCTTCGCGCCGTCAAATGCTGTCACCGCCTCGTTGGTCCACTCGACGTTCTTATGCCAAAGTCAACATCAAAGTCAAAAGAGTTTATTGTCATGTGTCCCTGACAGGACAATGAAATTCTTTCTTTTGTTTTTAAATAATATTTTTATTAGAAATAATCCATCATAACAACGTTATAACAACTTTTCAAAATCCACAACCAACTTATTTCAATAAGTATATGGATATTACGAATAATTCTTATAACCTTCTATTTTTTAGAAAATAGAAAAAAGAAAAGAATAATTTTAATCAATAAGAATGGTGATTAAATAATAATTTTGATTATATAGAAAGAGAGAAAGAGAAAAGAAAGCGGGAAAAAAATTTTTTTTTTAATGTGTTATATATATTCAATTAAAACAAAGTATTATATATATATTTTTAAAAAAGATTATAGTATACATCTTAATAGCGAATAACACAATTTCAAAAGACAATATCAATAGAGACATGTATACAAATAAAAAAAAAGAGAATTATTTTCATCTAATCTTGCCGGATCCCCATTGAGTTGTGATGCCAAGAACAGCTACCCCTTCAAATATTCTGTATATGGAGACCATATCTGTTCAAAGAGTTCATATTTGTCCATTAGGCCAAATCTGATTCTTTCCAAATGCAATGTCTCCAACATTTCCACAGTCCACATTTTAATTGTGGGGGATAATGTTCCCTTCCAAAATTTCAATATTAATTTTTTCCCTATTATCAAACAGTTATCCAAGAAATTTCTTTGGTTTATTGTTAATATTAAATTTGAATCCGGAACTCCTAATATTATTAATTTTGGATCTGGGTCCAGTTTAATTTTAAGAACTTCAGAGATAATTCTAAAGATTTCTGTCCAATAATAATTGAGTTTTATACATGTTACAAAACTATGCGTTAAATTAGCTACCAAGTTCTGACATTTATCACAAATAGGAGAAATTTTAGGATAAATTCTATTTAATTTCATTTTTGAATAATGTAATCTGTGTAATACTTTAAATTGTATCAATATATGTCTAGCATTTAATGAGCAACGATGTATACGTTGTAGGCTTTCTTCCCAAGTTTCCTTCGTTATAGATAAACCTATTTCATTTTCCCATGTTTGTCGATATATTTCCGGTTGGGATTTCCCTATCCAAGATAGTACTGTATATATACACTATTAATTTTTCTGTATTTGGGTGTTTATTAAACAATTCATCTAATAATTCTGGTTTTCTATTTTTATAGTCTTGCATATTTGACTTAATATAGTTTCTAATTTGTAAATATCTAAATATGTTATTTGACTGCAATCCATAGATATCCTGTAACTCTTGAAATGAAAGAAATTTTCCTTTCTTGTAAAGGTGTTCTATCCTTTTAATTCCTAAATCATTCCAGTGTCTAAACCCCTTGTCCAATACAGAGGGCTTAAACAAAGGATTATTCATAATTGGCAAACAAAGTGACAAATTTTCCATATGTAGGGTCTTAACTATTTGTTTCCAAATACGTCTAATGCTGTGAATTATAGGGTTATCACCATACATTTTTTTTGGACTTCCCTTGGTGCAAAAAGAATCGAAAAAGAATCAAAAGGCAAACAGTCTTCCTTTTCCATCTTTAACCAGCTTGGCTCATAATCTAAATTTACCAACCAAAAATTCATATTCTTAATCTGAACTGCCCAGAAATAATATAAGAAATTTGGTAGTGCTAGTCCACCATTTATTTTAGATTTACATAGATGTTTTTTATAGTCCCAAATAAAACTATTAACCAAAGTATCTTTTTTTTTAAACATTTTAGGGAGATATAAAGGGATGGCTTGAAATAAATATAACAATTGTGGCAAAAAAATCATTTTTATAGCATTTATTCTACCGATCATTGAAATAGGTAGTGTTTTCCAATATAAAATATATATTTTTAGTTTATTTAACAATTGAGGGTAATTATATTTAAATAGACAGTTATAGGATTTAGATACATTAATTCCTAGATATTTAAATTTGTCCGTGACTATTTTAAGTGGGAATTGTTCTAGTATATTTAATTTTATTCCAGTTATAGGCATAATTTCACTTTTATTCCAGTTAATTCTATACCCAGAAAATGTGCCAAACTTAGTTATAACATTAAGTAGATTGGGAATGTTAATCTCCGGTTATGTGATATAAATTAAGATGTCATCTGCGTATAGAGATATTTTATTCGTTGTAGTTTTGGTATTATATCCATATATTTTTGGTTCTGATCTAATAATTTCGGCTAATGGTTCTATTACCAGAGCAAATAGTAATGGTGATAACGGGCATCCTTGTCCACAACCACTAAAGAGATTAAATTTTGCTGATAACATTTGATTTGTTAATATTCTTGCAGTTTGATTCGAGTATATGATTTTTACCCATTTGGAAAATCTATCCCCCAGTTGAAATTTCTGCATTATTTTAAATAAATATGGCCATTCAACCTGGTCAAATGCTTTTTCAGCATCTAAGGATATGACAGCTAGTTCAATATCATTCACTCTTTTTGAGTATATGATATTGAATAGACATCTCAGATTATAAGATGAATAGCGTTTTGGGATAAAACCTGTTTGGTCATGATGTATTAAGTTATTAATCACTAAACTTAGCCTCCGAGATAAAATTTTAGTTAGTATTTTTTGATCAGTGTTTAAAAGAGCTATTGCTCTGTATGACCCTGGGTCTTCCAAATCTTTATCAGCTTTAGGGATAAGTGTAATTGTACATTCATTTAATGATTCTGGTAACTTTCCTTGTTCATAAGCATATTTATATATTATATGTAAACGTGGAGAAATCAGATCATAAAACTTCGTATAAAATTCAACACTTAAGCCATCAGGGCCTGCGGCTTTTCCGTTATTTAATGATCCAATTGATTCTTCAATATCTTTTACTGATATATCAGCATTTAACAAGTCTCTGCCTTCCTGATCCAAACTATTAATATGACATTCTTGTAGGAATGTTTCCATTCCATCTGATTGTCCTGCTAGTTTAGATGAGTAAAGATTTTGATAATATTGTAAAAATGTATCATTGATATCTTTTGGTAAAGTCAATATTTCTCCTTCTTCAGATCTAATTTTATGTATCATTTTCTCCTCATCTAATTTTCTAAGCTGACGTGCCAGTAATTTTTGTGGTTTATCCCCAAATTCAAAGTGTACTTGTTTAGCCTGTTGAAAAAGTTTAATAATCTGATTTGAATATATTTTATTTAGCTTATATTTTAATGATGCAATTTTATTACTTAGCCCCTTAGAAGAGGATATTGCATTTTCAATATCTAATTGTTTTATTTCATTTTCCAACTTTTGTTGAGTCTTTCGATTTTCCTTATTAAAGTATGCGTGTGCTGATATTATCGCACCACGCATAAATGCTTTAAATGTATCCCAAAGCAGTGATGGTGAAATTCCAGGTTTGTCATTAGTTTCAAAAAATAATTTAATCTGTTTTACCAAGTAATCATAACAAGCCTTATCATTTAATATTTGGGGGTTGAGCCTCCAGTTAGAGGTTTTAATAGTTATGTCTTTTAATTTTATCTTAAATGCTAATGGAGCATGATCTGAGATAATAATATTATGATATTTTGAGTCATACGTAAATGGGATTAGTTTTGAATCTATTAAAAAATAGTCTATCCTTGAATAGGTTCCGAATACAGGGGAAAAAAATGAATATTCTCGACCAGATAGGTTATCTGTTCTCCAGATATCCTTTACATTTGCTGTGTTAATAAAATAATTTATAAGTGAAGGATGAAACTGAAGGTCTTGAATCCCACAGGTTGGTGCAAAAAGATGCAGTGGCACTTGGGAAGAATATATAAACTAGTATTTGGTAATTAAACATTAAATATTTTAAAAATCTCAATGGTGAAAATCTGGAAACAAAAACAAAAAGTCTTAAGAGGTTAATAGTTCAGGCAGTATCTGCGGTAAAAAAAAGCTGCCTATCAGGTCAAACACCATTTTGACAAAGGGTCTCCCAACTGAAATTATTTTTCTCTTTCCACAGATGATGTCTGACATGCTGAGTATTTCCTGCTTTTTCAATATTTATATTATCACCCAGCATTACTAAAGCAGATTTGGTTATGACCCTTCTGTTTGGGTACAAGTTCAGCCTGCATTTTATACGTTACAAAAGTGACTACTCCGTGGAAGTATATAATTAATGCCAAAGTGCTTTAGAACATTCTGAAAAGGATGTAAAAGGCATTATAAAATGCAAGCATCTATTTCTTCTTTCACTATTATTAATTTCTAATCACTCAAAAATAGGGTTAATAATTTCTTGCACACTGATAGCTGATACACTTGGTCTCAGTATTCACACTTATTTGAACCTTCAGTATTTGAGGAAGCAAAGTGTTCACCTGAAAAAATTCCCACTGTTAAAGTTTTTAACTATTCAGTTTTTAGAGTTTGTAACGGTCACATACGCTGCGAGTATTAAGCCACAGTGTAGATCGTGGAACTGAGTGACTATTAGTTCATGTGTGTTGGTAGCCAAGGGATTATATGCAACATTTTCCATATGTTGATGGAGAGCACATGGTTGCAGGGTTTAGGGATATTGTTGGATGAACCTCTTGTATGCTGAGGATGAATTCCGATCTTCCAGTCTACCTTGTTGGGGTCCTTGCATTTTTTTGTATCTGCACTTTCTCTGTAGCAGCAACACTATATTCTGGATACTTTATTTTATTTTTTGTGTTGCCTGAAGTACTTATATACAGTATGATTTGCCGGGACATGCAAAATTAGGTTTTTCACTGATTCTTGGTACACCTGACAATAATAAACCAACACCAATAGATGCCTCTTGTCAACCTTTACAGCTGCTTTGAGTGTTTGAATTGATTATGCTTTTGCCATCATCCATTGCAGTGAATATTATCATAACGCGATGGTATTTATTTCACTTGAAGATTGTGAAAGTAGCATTGAGAATGACTGGAATGCTAATTTTTGTCTCAGCTACTGTGATATCTGCATGTTCAGCAGCTACATGGGTAGAGAGGATTGCTTGGAATGTTTACATGGTTAAATGTTAGGGAAAGAACACTGAAGCAGAGAAAAGGGAGTAAGTATTCACTACCATTAATATATCCATAAGTAGATGTGATAGACAGGAGTCACAAATGGTCCATATAATATATCAATGTTACTTAATATTCAATAACCTAATAAAAGCCATTAAAGTACTTCCGGCTCTGATTCACAACCATTAATATATGCATAAGTAGATGTGATAGACAGTAGTCACAAATGGTCTGTACATTATACCAATGTTACTTAATATTCAATAACCTAATAAAAGCCATTAAAGTACTTCCGGCTCTGATTCACAACCATTAATATATCCATAAGTAGATGTGATAGACAGTAGTCACAAATGGTCTATATAATATATCAATGTTACTTAATATTCAATAACCTAATAAAAGCCATTAAAGTACTTCCGGCTCTGATTCCAGCTGTGAAACGCAATGGAAGCAACATTGATGTTACTAGCAGCCTCTTGTAAACAGTTAATCCCACAAGCAATTTGTGCCTCACTATTTTTTGGATAATTCACGGTCCCTCTTGGAAAAATATACTTCCCTAAGCTGGTGATCTTCATTCAAACAGTTCAGCTCAGTTTTCTTTTGATGTTATCCTGATGAGACATATTGGCATTGTCTAGTTGTGTTACCTACCATCTTAAGTTTTGTGGTCATGGTCAGATTGAACAGATATCAGCAACAGTTCACATTGGATGTGCATTCATTAAAGCATGAGAAATGTACCAGACCAAATGAAATTATTTTTTTAAACTGCAGCTGTACCAAACAGCCAACATTCGATTATGGCTGGGACTGTGCTGGGGAATCTGTCCAATATGGGTCTAGCCCTGAACAACAATAGGAATTCTCATTCAATTTTGATCAGATTCCAGACCGGGGGAGTAGGAAGAAAAGAGACAGATAAATATGGAGACACAAGCAATTTACAAAAAATCCACAAAGTGCTGACATAACTTAGGTCAGGCAGCATCTCTGGAGGACATGCATAGGTGACATTTTGGACTTGGAGAAGCATTGCCTATCAACACATTGCCTATCCATGACCTTCAGAGATGCTACCTGACACGTTCAGTTACTCAAGTACTTTGTGTTTTTTTCCAGATAAATTATTTCTTCTTTACCAATATAGTAGCAAAATAAAGATGTCACCATTTTTAAATACTGGGTATCACACTTGTAGATTTTCTGGTCCAATAAAGACTCTTCCGAACAAGTGGGAACTTTGCGAAGTGAAATTAACTTCATTAAGCAAATTCCATCAATTTGTTCATTGTTCCATATGTATGTTTAGGTTTGTGCAGAGAATTAACCTAATACACAGACCAAGATATAAAAGAATGAAAATATAAAAGGCTACATGAGGAAAGAAAATACTGTAGTGGTGGCTTCCTGAAAGGTTTACTGAAACATTGCATTGAAAGAGGGAAAGAAGATAAATTGAAAATAAGTACACAAGTGACCATATGTGTAAGAGGGCAACCATACTGGGAGAAGGTATTTTTCAAATGAAGAGACAGAAGTTAATGGCAAATTATAAACATATTAGAAAATAGGGCAAAAAAAGTGAGGAACATAACCGGCAGGTTCATAATATCAACACATTCATCCTCATTTGCTCGAAGCCATCCTTCCTAAAGACCACTTAGAACAGAACCTCCAACACCTTAGAAATAAAGGGGGAAAAAAGTATTGCTCTTATTTCTGCCACTGTGAAAAATGTCTACATTTCTAGCACTATCACACCTTTCATATTGGTAAGCTTTTAAATTGTGTTGCTTTACTTAAATGAACAAAGTTTCGGACAAGCTTTCCTGGTATGTATAACCTACTCCACCTAAATGATGAGTCTTCCTTCACAATCTCTGTCATAGGGCAGGATTCAGTTTTGCCAGGACCACAAGGCAATTCACTTTCTGCCTCCTTTGCAACGAATATCCTTACTGATAGCCATGTAGCTAAACATAATCTCATTGAGAGACACAAAGAGAAGTGGCCAAACCCAGAATCAGCTCCAAATGGATTCCAAACTGAGTGTTCCTGAGTGTCAAGTGCATCATGTAGTCCCACATTTCAAATGAAAAAGAAGCAAATGACATATTTTTACACCAGAATCAACCAAAAACCAAATGCCTGACATAATTTACAGACGATCAACTAAAAATCTGCCATGAAGCAGTGAAAAAAATTGTCACAAAGTTGAGACATGTGTACACAAACATAAATTTACATGATAATTTGTAAATCTTCCCTTTTCTTTCTAGCATAACAATTATTCATAGCCAAACAAGAAAAGAACTCTCTTTTTCTCTCACACACACAAGCACAATTTTCAAAATGATTACAGTCTGACCTTTAATATGTTCTTAACAAAAGGTTATTTTTTTCAGGCAGGATGCAGCAGACTAGCATCTTGATAGTGATCCAAGTTCAGTAAAGATCAAATGCTATGTTGCCTTAATGTTTGTGAACATGGATAAGATGCTGGCAGGTCATTCTTTACTCTTTCCGAGAAACTACTAAGCCCTGTGAAATTACAAAATGTTCCTTGACTAAAGGAACTGGGTTCAAAGACCCTCGGATTTTCAAACAGCTGTTCACCAATGACATTGACCTGTCTCCTTGGATATCCTATAATAGAGCAAGAATGTTTAGGCACTAAAAAACTCTGAAATAGGCAGGCAAAAAGGCATAATAAAATTACAAAACAGGCACGAAAAAGGCATTTATTGACAAAAAATGCATGTATTCCCACCACCAAAATATGGTTAAAAATGACAATATAAAGGCATAATACATTAAATGACAAAAGCTGCCTGGTTGCACATAATTACTAGCATTTTTTTCAAATTATCTGATGTTAAACTATGCCGTCTGTCAGACAGAATATGCTTCAGTTGTGAAAAACCTCTTTCCACCTCAGCTGAGGTCACTTGAGCATACCCAAAAGAAGCTACAGACTCTATATTCATGTCACTATCTTGTGCATTACAACTACCTTTGAGAACTTTAGCTACGTTTTGTATTTCTTCAATTGTTAGCTAAAACCATTCTCACATTTTCTTTGTATGTCTTTACCTACATCGCCAGGAATTTTACAAATATCGTCAGTTACTTTGTTGAAAATATTTTACAAATATCGTCAGTTACAAGTTATTCATTATTGTTTCGCCACATTTTTCAAGGGAAGTGATAGCCTGTGGGAAGTTTGCAAAATTGGAAACATTAAACACAAGATCGCAGTGGAGGGTCTTTTTCTGCTTGATTTCACTGATGTTCCTGACTGCAGCAGATTCTTCTTCTTCCAAACAATTGACTATTTATTTTATCTTTTCACAATTTGCAGTATAGTAGAGTACAGCAGAGAGCCATGTAGCCCACCTAGTCAAAATGGGCTGATGAGGTAGCGAAATCTCGGGTGCCATTGCCTTGAACAACTGCACACGTGACTGTGCTTTGAGGAAGATTATCTTGACATTGGAAACTAGGCGATCGACATTTGGAAACAAGCTACGTATGCGCTTGGCAATTCTATGAAGTCCTTGAGATAAGCATGTCAAATGCAACATTTTGGGGAATAAAACTTTAAGAGCACAAGCAGGTTTTTTCATGTACGGAGCTGCATCAGTCACAAAACAGAAGAACATTCTCGTGTTTTATACCTTCTGGCCAAAGTACAGCAAGTGAAGATGTAAACAACTGAGCAATAGTTGAGCTGTTTGACTTCTCCAATACTTCTGATGTCAACAAATACTCCTTTGATATTTGACCTGCCTCCAGTGTACTGATTACCACATTGGCAACATATCTCCCCACAGCATCAGTTGTCTCATCTATTGAGATCCATATTTTGTCGCATGCAACTTCATCTCTAATTTTCTGCACAACAATGTTGAAGTGGCTGTCAACATAATTTTTCCGTAATGATGACTCGCTTGGTATAGGTTCCTCTGTGTATTTCTCTAAAAAAAACCTCTGAGAGATTTGTTTTCCAATTTCCACAGTGGAATGCCATCATCAATGAATGCCTTGCAGAGATCACTGAAACTTAGATTTGCGACTGGAGCCAGCAGTGAATGTAGTGAGGAGACAAGCTTGGGTATTTTGTTTGGGTAGTCTACACCCCAGCTGTGTCAACATTGATTTCTCTCATTTTTAGATCTTTCTCTCACCCTTCCCAGTTAGATACCCCCGCACCAGTCTGTCTGTTACCTTCTCCCCCCCTTACACCATGCCTTTCACAGACTTCTATAGGACCGAAGTAATCTACTCCTACAATTTGTAAATGGAGTTTCAGGTCCTTTACATTTTCTGCGCGTCTACCTTTCTTCGGAGTTAGCTTTGATAATCAATTTTCTTACGAAGTTTTGAAAGCATGTAATTTCTTCCTCCATGTCCGATCTGTTCATGGATATATCGTGACAGTAGTGTTGAAATGTGACAATCCTTCGAGGGAATAATAGGATGCTTAGCCTCATCAGGCATCGCTAGTTTACTCAGACACCAAAGGACAAAGGACAAAGGACATTTATTGTCACATACACCAATTGGTGTGGTGAAATTTGATTTGCCATGCAGCACACAAATAAAGAAAAGACATAACATCATAGGATTTAACAGTAGACATAAAAACATAAAAACATCCCCCCACAATGGTTCCCACTGTGGGGGAAGGCAGCAAAGTACAGTCCCATCCCCAGTTCACCCATAGTCGGGCCTATTGAGGCCTCCGCAGTCGCTGCTACGGGGCCGGATGTTCCAGGCCGTTCTCGCCGGGTGATGATGCTCCGGCGTCGGGAGCACCCTCTCAGTGGCTTGGGACACCCGGAACGGCCGCCTCTTACTGGAGTCCGCAGCATCCGAAGCCAACAAGGCCGCGCTGGATGGAGCTCCACCACTGGGATGGGAGCTCCCGATGTAAAATTCAGCGCCGCCGCCCACAGCTGGCCGCTCCACAGACCTGCAGCTCTGCGATGCTTTTTGTCGGCGGTCTTCAGCTCACCGGAGCTCCAGCGCGGCGACCCAGGCAAGGCATCGCCCGCTCCTCTCCGCGATGGCGCTCCAGGTGTCCCAAGCCGCTGCCGAAGCCGAGGTTCCAGCCGGTCCCATCACGAAACGCCACTCCAGGCCCGATGGTAGGCCGTGAGGACGGGTCGAAGATGCAGCCTGGAGAAAAGCTGCCTCTCCGACCAGGTAGGAACCAGGAAAAGCAGTTTTCCCCTTCCCCCCACCCCTCACATAAAAAAGAATAGACTCCAAACAAAACACTTTTTACACACTAAAAATAAAAAAAAGAAGTTAGAAGACAGACAGCTGCAGGCTGGGCAGCCATACCAACTGCACGGCGCCCCCTAGGTGCCACCTAGTCTAAGAAGTCCTTCTTCCAGTACCAGATCAAGCTTGTACAAATGACTGCCTCTTTTGACACCATCTTCTAACTTCTAACATCAATAACTCTTCCTTGTATCTTTGTCTTTGACAGAAAGAGATAATTGCGTTTTCTGCCTTGAGAAAATCATCAGGATGTAAACACTGTTCGCGGTACGATGCTTTAAAGACTTTCATCTTTTCTTCAACCTTTTCCTTTAAGTTTACCAGGATCCTTTTACACGTACCTTCGGCAATCTCCTTTCTTTTTTGAGCCAACAGCAAGAACCTCGTCCTGGCTTTAAGAAGCCAAGCCACCACAGCTTTCAGTTTATTCCACGATGAGAAATGGGTAATTAAATCATTCATTTGGTTGGATGAATCCTTAACAATAACATTCACTGTGATGTCTTCGCTTGATCTCCAGATCATTAGCAGATATTTCAGATTAAGCTTTGGCCATTCTCCGTCTGCCTTACAGAGAAACTCTGGTCCCTTGATCCATCTCTTATTGCATACGAAGCGGTCTGCTGTTAGTCCTCTAGAGGTTTCATCCGCAGGATAGTCCTTTGTGTTAACATATCTCCACTGTAGTAGCGCTCCTTACATAAGAGATTCTGTTTGCTATAAATGTTTGAAAGCATTTGTTTTTGTTGTTGGAGTACTTAAGCACTGTAGTACTCAGTCCAGAAGGTAGATTCGTTCAACGGTAGATGTAGTTCTTTTTGCAGCATAATGTCAATTTTGACAGCAAAGACTGTGGCAGTAAGCTCCATTCTGAGAATCGTCATTTGCTTCAATGGTGCCGCTCTGGCCTTTCCCATTATGAATGAAACATGTACTTCATTGGTATCATTTTCCAGTCTTAGATATGAAACAGTGGTGCAGCTGTGCATATCTGATTTGACAAAAGTTTGTAGGCTTCATGCACCGGTCTACTTTGAATTCCGATATCTTGTTGAGATCTGCAAACCACTCTGTCCATCGCTGAGGAAAGGTTTGCATTATACTCTCGTCCCATTCAAATTTATTCTTACAGAGCTCCTGCAAAATTAACTTGGCTAGCAGAGTAAATGGTGCAAGAAATCTTAAAGGGTCGTATACAGAACCAATCACAGATAGGATGCCCCGCCTTGTACATGGTCGTTCCTGAATCGAGATTCTGAATTTGAACACCTGTTTCAACACACCAGTGCAATCCCAGTGCCCTTTCCATTCGCAGATTGTCTTTGTCCAAATGCAACACACTCCTCTACATATCAAATCCCACCTACCAGCATACATACAGATAACTAGAAATATCTAGACATGATTAAAATATACTGACTTAAGCATAAATGGTTCCTACACCATGAAAAGAGTACAATTGACCATGAAACTTAAATGCAGTCCCTGAAAAGTGATTACAAAATCATGTAGCAGATGGCAGGGCTAGTTGCCATGGGGAAAGCCAAAAATTGTTCTGCACAGTAAAATTGGAGAGTTGTTTCACAAATCAAAGAAGGCTGGAACAAGTGCCAAATGCATTCACCTCTAACTGCAGACTAGATGAAGCTGAAATCCACTGAACAAGATTACTGAAGGAAGTGTATAGGAGCTAGTGGCTGGACCCCAAGGAGTATTGATCTTGGGGTGTAAGTTCATAGCTGCTTGAAAGTGGCAACACAAGTTGATACACAGGTGAAGAAAGCAGACAGCACGCATGCCTTCATTGGTCAGGGCATCCAGTATACAATTCAGGAAGTCATGTTGAAGTTAGATAAAACTTTGGTTAGTCCACATTTGGAGTATTGTGTGCAGTTCTGGTAGTTGCATTAAAGGAAGAGTGTGGAGGTTTTGGAGAAGGTGCAAAAGATTAGAAAGCCTGCATTAGAAAGTATTACCTTTGAGGAGTGGATGGACAAACTTGGGTTGTTTTCTCTGGATAGTTGGATGCAGAGGGGAGCCCTGATAGAAGTTTATAGAATCATGATAGGCATAGATAGGGTAGATAGTAAGAATATTTCACAAAAGGTGGAAATATCAAATACTAGAGACCATGACTTTAGCATAAGAAGGGAAAATTTGAAGGAGATGCATGAGGAGAGTCTATTTACACAGAGTTTGGTGGATACCTAGACCACACTGCCAAGGGGAGGAAGGGGTGATGGAAGCAGATACAATATTGACATTAAGAGGGAGACGGGATCAGCTTCACTTGGCATCATAAATGGGACCAGCATCAATAGCCAAATGGCCTGTTCCTACATTGTACTGTCTTATGTTCTATCTCCAAAGAGATTGTGCAGAATATTTAGGATGCTCCTTTAATGGGATTAAAAATATATTAATTTCAAAAATCTACCTTCTTGAAGGACATTGGCATTGCCATGATTTCACAGTGGACAATGTTTCAACAAACACAATATCTGAAACTTTTCAATTCTCCATTCAGACCCCTCAAGAACCTCAGCAAGCACAAAAAAAATCAGTTGGTAAAAATAGTAAGTTCTAAGTTTGAGGCCCCTACATGCTTGTAGTTCTAGCATGTTTAGTTCCAGTAAAAAAAAATTCTTTATACCAAAAAATTCACAAACATCGAACTATTAGTGATAATCATATTAGGGTTTAGGAATTAAATAACTGAGATGTTAATTTACTGTTCCAAATCACTGCCTGCTTCCCAATTGGCTCCAGTCAATACAGCAAGGTCATTGACCAAATTAGCACCGTCCCAGAACATTTTAATCCTGGGTCCATTCAAAATTTCATTTTGGCAAGCAAAACCATCGCTATTCTTAGAGGTTCACTAGACTAAGTGGGACCCGTTGGGTCCCAGTCACACGGGAGGCCTGGTCCCAAAAAATAATATTCCACCACTCACCTGTTCCCCCCAAATGCAACGGCGGGAGTGTTCTGTAGCCGGGCGGGGGGATGACTTCAGGCGGGGAGCATCCTGCATCTCGGGGAGGGGGAACGACCTCAGATGGGGCCTGTCGGGGGGGGGGGGATGTGTGGAGGGAGGGGGGATGGCGGGAGTATGGGGGTGATGGTGGGAGTAGTGGGAGGGATGGTGGGAGTAGGGGGGGATTGTGGGGGGGGGGGTGGGGGTGGGGGTTGTGAGTGGTTGGGGGGAGGGGTGTGTGTGATGGGGGGAGGGGTGTGTTTGGTGGGGGAGGAGGGGTGTGTGTGGTGGGGAGGAGGGGTGTGTGTGGTGGGGAGGAGGGGTGTGTGTGGTGGGGAGAAGGGGTGTGGTGGGGGAGGGGTGTGTGTGGTGGGGGGAGGGGTGTTTGTGGTGGGGAAGTGTGGGGTAATGAGGGGGAGGGGGGTTGTGTTGGGGGGTGTAGTGGGGGGTGGTGTAGGGGAGGGAGGGTGTGGGGGGTGGGGGGTTGTGGGGGTAGGGGAGGGAGTATATGTGGGAGGGGATGGTGTAGGCCCCGGCTTGCAGAACACAGAACACAGCCCCCATTAACAGAACACAGAACACAGAACACATCTCCTGCTCGCACTTTGCTCATTACGTTCCTTCAGCTTTATTCTCGCGGCCGGTGATTGATAGCGGGTGCCGGAAGGGCAAATAACAGACCAATAACTTTTCTAATATTTCACCGATGGAACAAAACTTATTTGACTTGCAGCAGAGGAGAATGGCGAGTAAGGTAGTGAAAAATCGTAGCGCTATGGGGGATCATTTTTGTGCAAATTTAATTACAATGCAGACCGGAAGTGGTCAAGATGAGAGTTTTAGTAATAGTATAGATAATCAAAGGTAGGTACCTTCCACATATCTGATCATGAACTCATCGGTTCAACAACAATCTGCAGCCTTTTTTTAATATATATATTTCAGTGTCCCAAGTGTCTCAGGAGTGTAATTAAACAAAAGCATTTTGATGCCAAGCCAAAGCAGGAGACAGTAAAAGTACAAAAAAGATTAGTCGAAGAGACAGGTAGACAAAAGTGCTGGAGAAACTCAGTGGGCGAGGCAGCACCTGTGGAGCGAAGGAAAAAGGCAATGTTTTGGGTCGAGACCCTTCTTCAGACTGATGTGGGGGTGCGGGGTGGGGGGTGCAGGAAGAAGAAAGGAATAGGTGGACAGTGGGCTGTGGGAGAGCTGGGAAGGGAAGGGGAGGAGAAAGAGGGAGAAAGCAGGGGTTACCTGAAATTGTGGAAGTCAATGTTACCTGAAACGTTATTAAAGAGTCACCTAAATACAATGCAATACCATTTATTGTCATTTGAACCTCAAATGAAGTTCAAACTAAATTTGGTTTCTGCAGTCATACATCAAGAAGAAACAATTTAACAAGACACACAAGAACAAGACAGAGGCCCAGGAGCCGTTGGTGAGGGAGGAGCGACAACCGAGCGGTGAGTGTAAAAACCCAGCGCGGGGCTTTGTTTTTACAGAGGCCCAGGAGCCGATGGTGAGGGAGGAGCGACTTCCCAGCGGTGACGGAAATCCGTAACATTCTAAATCTGTAACGTTCTATTCAATTAACTGGGCTTGAGGAAGCCGCTGATTGGTGGACTGAGTACGCAGCTGATTGGCAGTCAGATTCCAGCAGTTTGTAGTGTACTGCACTTTGTATTTTGTATTGTATATTGTATTTTGCGTTGTATCTAGGGTAAGGAAAGTATGAGTGCCAGGGCAGCTTACTGTTCTGGATGTCAGATGTGGGAGGTCATGGAGTCGGGTAGCCCTCCAGAAGTCAACATCTGCGCCAGGTGTGTCGAGATAGGGCTCCTAAAGGAGTGTGTTAGGAACCTGGAGCAGCAACTCGATGACCTCCGTCTGGTCAGGGAGAGTGAGGAGGTCATAGAGAGGAGTTACAGGGAGGTAGTCACTCCAAAACCACAGTAGGCAGACAAGTGGGTTAGGAGAGGCAAGGGGCAGAGGCGGGCGCTAGAGAGTACACCAGTGGCTGTACACCTTGGAAATAAGTACTCCTGTTTGAGTGCTGTTCGGGAGGACAGCCTACCTGGGGGTAGCAACAGCAACCTGGCCTGCAGTTCAGACTGGGATGGCATGACTTCCATATGAAGAAAGACTGGATAGACTCGGCTTGTACTCGCTGGAATTTAGAAGATTGAGGGGTGATCTCATAGAGACTTACAAAATTCTTAAGGGGTTGGACAGGCTAGATGCAGGAAGATTGCTCCCGATGTTGGGGAAGTCCAGGACAAGGGGTCACAGTTTAAGGATAAGGGGGAAGTCTTTTAGGACCGAGATGAGAAAATCGTTTTTCACACAGAGTGGTGAATCTGTGGAATTCTCTGCCACAGAAGGTAGTTGAGGCCAGTTCGTTGGCCATATTTCAGAGGGAGTTGGATGTGGTCCTTGTGGCTGAAGGGATCAGGGGGTATGGAGAGAAGGCAGGTACAGGATATTGAGTTGGATGATCAGCCATGATCATATTGAATGGCGGTGCAGGCTCGAAGGGCCGAATGGCCTGCTCCTGCACCTAATTTCTATGTTTCTATGTTTCTATGACACCGGCCCTGTTGCTCAGAAGGGTAAGGAAAAGAAGAGGAGGGCATTAGTAATAGGGGACTCTATAGTTACGGGGTCAGATTGGCGATTCTGTGGACGCAGTCCGTAGACCCGGATGGTAATTTGCCTCCCTGGTGCCAGGGTCCGGGATGTGTCTGAATGTGTCCAAGATAACCTGAAAAGGGAGGGAGAGGAGCCCGAGGTCGTGGTACATATTGGTACCAATGACATAGGTAAAAAATAGAGAAGAGATCCTGAAAGGAGAATTTAGGGAGTTAGGAAGAGAGTTAAGGAAAAGAACTGCAAACATAACAATCTCAGGATTACTTCCCGTGCCACGCGACAGTGAGAGTAGGAATGGAGCAAGGTGAAGGATAAATGCCTGACTGAAGGACTGGTGCAGAGGGCAGGGATTCAAGTTTCTGGATCAATTGAACCTCTTTTGGGGAAGGAGTGACCTGTATAAAAAGGACGGGTTGCACTTGAACCCAAGGGTGACCAGTATCTTGGCAGGGAAATTGGCAAAGGCTACCAGTGGGACTTTAAACTAGAATGGTTGGGGGGAGGGACTCAAATAGAGAAAGCCAGTAGACAGGGTCTGAGGCAGGAGGCAGAGAAGGGAAGCACTCAGACCCAACATGTAGGGGGGAAAGAAGAAAAAAATAATAAACAGAGAATAAGAGGTGGTGGGTTTCCAGGGCAAAATTCAAAAGGGATTCACTTGTCAACATAATTGTATAAGGAGTAAGGGGGTTGTAAAAACAAGCATGAAGGCTTTGTTTTCTCAATGCAAGGAGCATTCGTAATAAGGTGGACGAGTTGAATGTGCAGATAGCTATTAATGACTATGCTATAGTTGGGATCATGGAGACATGGCTCCAGGGGGACCAAGGCTGGGAGCTGAACATCCAGGGATATTCAATATTCAGGACGGATAGACAGAAAGGAAAGGGAGGTGGGGTAGTGTTGCTGGTGAGAGAGGAGATTAATGCAGTAGAAAGGAAGGACATTAGCTTGGAGGATGTGGAATCGATATGGGTAGAGCTGCGAAACTCTAAGGGCAGAAAACGTGGGAGTTGTGTACAGGCCACCTAACAGTAATAGTGGAGTTGGGGATGGCATTAAACAGGAAATCAAAATGCGTGCAACAAGGGTAAAGCAGTTATAATGGGCGACTTCAGTCTACATATAGATTGGGTGAATCAAATGGGCAGGGGTGCTGAGGAAGAGGATTTCTTGGAATGTATGCGGGATAGTTTTCTAAACCAACATGTAGAGGAACCAACGAGAGAGCAGGCTATTCTAGACTGGGTATTGAGTAATGAGGAAGGGTTAGTTAGTAGTCTTGTTGTGCGGGGCCCCTTGGGCAAGAGTGACCATAATATGGTTGAGTTCTTCATTAGGATGGAGAGTGACATAATAAAGTCAGAAACAAGGGTTCTGAACTTAAACAAAGGTAACTTTGAAGGTATGAGAGGTGAATTGGGTAGAGCTGCGAAACTCTAAGGGGCAGAAAACGCGGGAGTTGTGTACAGGCCACCAAACAGTAATAGTGGAGTTGGGGATGGCATCAAACAGGAAATTAAAAATGCGTGCAACAAGATAGACTGGCAAGTAATTCTTAAGGGGTTGACAGTGGATGTGCAGACTATGATATGAAGGTATGTAAAGACTACATGGATGAACTACAACAATTGTTCATCCCAGTTTGGCAAATTAATAAATCGGGGCAGGTAGTGCATCCATGGATAACAAGGGAAATCAGGGATAGTGTAAAAACAAAAGATGAAGCATACGAATTAGCCAGAAAAAGCAGCCTACCAGAGGACTGGGAGAAATTCAGAGTTCAACAGAGGAGGTCAAAGGGCTTAATTAGGAAAGGGAAAATAGATTATGAAAGAAAACTGGCAGGGAACATAAAAACTGACTGCAAAAGTTTTTATAGATATGTGAAGAGAAAGAGATTAGTTAAAACAAATGTAGGTCCCTTGCAGTCGGAAACAGGTGAATTGATCATGGGGAACAAGGACATGGCAGACCAATTAAATAACTACTTTGGTTCTGTCTTCACTAAGGAAGACATAAATAATCTGCCGGAAATAGCAGGGGACCGGGGGGTCAAATAAGATGGAGGAACTGAGTGAAATCCAGGTTAGCCGAGAAGTGCTGTTGGGTAAAATGAATGGATTAAAGGCCGATAAATCCCCAGGGCCAGATAGTCTGCACCCCAGAGTACTCAAGGAAGTAGCCACAGAAATAGTGGATGCATTAGTGATAATTTTTCAAAACTCTTTAGATTCTGGAGTAGTTCCTGAGGATTGGAGGGTAGTTAATGTAACCCCACTTTTTAAAAAAGGAGGGAGAGAGAAAACGGGGAATTACAGACCAGTTAGTCTAACATCGGTAGTGGGGAAACTGCTAGAGTCAGTTATTACAGATGGGATAGCAGTACATTTGGAAAGTGGCGAAATCATTAGACAAAGTCAGCATGGATTTACGAAAGGTAAATCATGTCTGACGAATCTTATAGAATTTTTCGAGGATGTAACTAGCAGAGTGGATGGAAGTTATATCTAGACTTTCAGAAGGCCTTCGACAAGGTCCCACAGTAGGCACACGGTATTGGGGGTTGTATTGATGTGGATAGAGAACTGGCTAGTATTGCGTGCAGTTTTGGTCTCCAAATCTGAGAAGGACATTATTGCCATAGAGGGAGTGCAGAGAAGGTTCACCAGACTGATTCCTGGGATGTCAGGACTGTCTTATGAAGAAAGACTGGATAGACTTGGTTTATACTCTCTGGAATTTAGGAGATTAAGAGGGGATCTTATAGAAACTTACAAAATTCTTAAGGGGTTGGACAGGCTAGATGCAGGAAGATTGTTCCCGATGTTGGGGAAGTCCAGGACAAGGGGTCACAGCTTAAGGATAAGGGGGAAATCCTTTAAGACCGAGATGAGGAAAGACTTTCTTCACACAGAGAGTGGTGAGTCTCTGGAACTCTCTGCCACAGAGGGTAGTTGAGGCCAGTTCATTGGCTATATTTAAGAGTGAGTTGGATGTGGCCCTTGTGGCTAAGGGATCAGAGGGTATGGAGAGAAGGCAGGTACGGGATACTGAGTTGGATGATCAGCCATGATCATATTGAATGGCGGTGCAGGCTCGAAGGGCTGAATGGCCTACTCCTGCACCTAATTTCTATGTTTCTATGTTTCTATGTTTCTATGAGTAAACGGGTCATTTTCAGAATGGCAGGCAGTGACTAGTGGGGTACCGCAAGGCTCAGTGCTGGGACCCCAGCTATTTACAATATATATTAATGATTTGGACGAGGGAATTGAATGCAACATCTCCAAATTTGCGGATGACATTAAGCTGGGGGGCAGTGTTAGCTGTGAGGAGGATGCTAGGAGGCTGCAAGATGACTTGGATAGACTGGGTGAGTGGGAAAATGCATGGCAGATGCAGTATAATGTGGATAAATGTGAGGTTATCCACTTTGGTGGCAAAAACATGAAGGGTAGACTATTATCTTAATGGTGGCAAATTAGGAAATGGGGAGATGCAACGAGACCTGGGTGTCATGGTACACCAATCATTGAAAGTAGGCGTGCAGGTGCAGCAGGCAGTGAAGAAAGCAAATGGTATGTTAGCATTCATAGCGAAAGGATTTGAGTATAGGAGCACGGAGGTTCTACTACAGTTGTACAGGGTTTTGGTGAGACCACACCTGGAGTATTGCATACAGTTTTGGTCTCCAAATCTGAGAAAATAAATTCTTGCCATAGAGGGGGTACAGAGAAGGTTCACCAGACTGATTCCTGGGATGTCAGGACTTTCATATGAGGAAAGACTGGATAGACTTGGCTTGTACTCGCTAGAATTTAGAAGACTGATGGGGGATCTTATAGAAACTTACAAAATTCTTAAGGGGTTGGATAGGCTAGATGCAGGAAGATTGTTCCCGATGTTGGGGAGGTCCAGAACAAGGGGTCACAGTCTAAGGCTAAGGGGGAATTCCTTTAGGACCGAGGTGAGGAAAACATTTTTCACACAGAGAGTACTGAGTCTCTGGAATTCTCTGCCACGTAAGGTAGTTGAGGCCAGTTCATTGGCTATATTTAAGAGAGAGTTAGATGTGGCCCTTGTGGCTAAAGGGATCAGGGGGTATGGAGAGAAGGCAGGTACGGGATACTGAGTTGGATGATCATCCATGATCATATTGAATGGCGGTGCAGGCTCGAAGGGCCGAATGGCCTACTCCTGCACCTATTTTCTATGTTTCTTTGTTTTTAACCAACACAATTCACACAAACATTCATCACAGTGAATCTCCTCCTCACTGTGATGGAAGGCAAAGTCTTGTCTCTCCGCTGCTCTCCATTCCTCTCCCGATGTTAAAGCCCCCGGCGGGCGATGGCAAGCCCCGCAGCCATTAAGGTCGCGCCGGGCGATGTAAGGCCCAGCTCCAGGTCTTGATGTTGGAGCCCCCGGCGGCTGATGGCAAGTCCCAAGGCCGTTAAAGCCGCGCTGGGCGATGTAAGCCCCGTTCCGGGTCGTTTTCAACCCCGCAATTCGGGTGGGAGAAGTTGCCGTTAAAGCCGCGCTGGGCGATGTAAGCCCCGCTCCAGGTCGTTTTCAACCCCGCAATTCGGGTGGGAGAAGTTGCCGTTGTGGGTGCTCCGATAAGCAGTCTCCCACCAGGGACCCGCGAGCTCCCGATGTTACCGTCCACCGGGCCTGCGGCTGGAGCCTCCGAAGTTCCAGAGTCGGGTCGCAGCCGCGCACCACCGCAGCTCTCCACACTCTGAAACCGGCCAGCTTCACGATGGTACGTCTGCAGGCTCTGCAACTGCAGCCCCCGGTCATTCCGTTTGGAGGCCGCTCCACGGTCCTAGGCCCCAACGACAACGGAGACCCGACAGGGAAGAGATTTAAAAGTTTGCCCGCCCCCCGCATATACACAGCTAAAAACAATATATAAACCACAACAAACTATACACTCAACAGGACAAAAATTTACAAACAACAGACGGATTGCAGATTAAATAAGGGCATATTCAGCAAAAGCATCATAGAAAGAGATGGGAAGGATTGTGAAATGTCTAATTCTAGGGTCCTATAAAGCTAAAGACAAAACCATCAGTTGTTGGGCAAAGAAAGTTACAAATGCACAAGAGACTACAATGACTTTGAATGCAGTTTGTAGAATTGGAGGTAATTAGTTTGTAACGTTTGTGTTGCACTCAAAGTTGAACTGGAACTAAAATACCAAGCTTTTCAGTGCATTTCGCTGCCTCCTGCTTCTTCTGCTATTAATTACTATTGGATTATTCTGAAAGTCTGAGCATCCCAGTTGTTACAGATGTTTTGCAACAAAAAGTATGACAACTTACCAAGGGGGTTCTCTGAAGTGTCTTCCACACAGAACACTACCAGCCACTGTCTGTAATCTTGTTGTATCTTCCACACGTCCAATTCATTCCACCTCCTCAGAAGGTTTACCTCCACATCAGGAATGTCAAATTTCAAGTCCTATTCATGACAGTGGGCCACCAAAATCCAGGAAATGTTACTGAGCATATCAGAGAAAGCTCTAAACCTAACCAGACTAGTGGGAAACTAGACTGAATAGCTCTAGAAAACACGACCTGGGTTTGCAATGCTTGATTAACTTACATGTGATTTATCTGCTGACCTTTAATACTGTGATTTCAATGATATCAAGATTATGTTATTTACTACCTTACCACACCATCACATGATTCAATTTCCTAAATTGTTCAAGTTCAAATTAGCTAGCCATTACCAAAAGCAGCCCTCTCCTCTAGAGGCCATCTGCCACCATATCCAGGGGTGTATATCAGTTCACTGATAGTTGAAGTATATTGGAAGCCATGACTGATCAAAAGAAAGAGCTGGCACCTGAAACACCACATGATTTAAGAGGTCCTCCACCCACAGGATACCTCAAAACCAAGCAATCATTAAAGTAGCACTATCACGGTCACCATGAGCAGTCCAGTCCAGTCCAATAATGTGGATGGAACTCAGAAAAAGGCTCGTTGATCTTTTAGTTGCAGAATTCATGGAGGGCCATCATGAATGGACCATCAAAAGGAGGGGATATTGGATGTATTTGTGGACGATGATATATATCGCAGGATAGGAAGTTTTCATTGCTGCTACAATGTTGCAGCAGTTGATTTGAGGACAGTGATGTGATACCTTTATTCAAGAGGGACAGCAAGGATAAGTTAAATAATTACAGGGTTAATACCAGTAGTGGGGAAACTATGGAAACAAAATGTAATCTACACTTGGAGAGACATAGATTGATTAGGGTTAGTAAGCATAACTTTGTTGAAGGGAAATCCTCTGACTAACTTAATAAATGTTTTGAATGATAAACTGTGTCAATGAGGATAATGTGGTTGATGTAGCTAACATCGAATTCAGTAAGGGCCATTGAGAAGTTCCCACATAGGAAACCAGTCCAAAAGGTAAGAGTCCATGGGATCCAAGGCAATTTAGCAAACTGGATATGAAATTGGTTGGTAGGCAAAAATGCTGGAGAAACTCAGCGGGTGCGGCAGCATCTATGGAGCGAAGGAAATAGGCAACGTTTCGAGCCAAAACCCTTCTTCAGACTGATGCAGGGTGGGGGGCGGGAAGAAGAAATGAAGAGGAGGAGCTAGAGGGCTGAGGGGGAGCTGAGAAGGGGAGGAGACAGCAAGGGCTATCGGAAATTGGAGAAGTCGATGTTCAGGCCACTGGGGTGCAGACTGCCCAAGCGGAATATGAAGTGCTGCTCCTCCAATTTCCGGTGGTGCTCACTCTGACAATGGAGGAGGCCCAGGACAGAAAGGTTGGATTCGGAATGGGAGGGGGAGTTGAAGTGCTGAGCCACAGGGAGATCAGGTTGGTTAATGCGGACCGAGCGGAGGTATTCAGCGAAACGATCGCCAAGCCTATGCTTGGTCTCACCGATGTCGATCAACTAACATCTAGAGCAGCTGATGCAATAGATGAGGTTGGAGGAGGTGCAAGTGAACCTCTGTCACACCTGGAACCTCTGCTTGGGTCCTTGAATGGATTGGACGGGGGAGGTAAAGCGACACGTGTAGCATCTCTTGCGGTTGCAAGGGAAAATGCCCGGGGAGGGGTTGGTGCAGGTGGGAAGGGAAGAATTGACCAGGGAATTAAGGTGGGAGCGGTCTTTGCGGACAGCAAACAGGGGGGGAGATGGGAACATGTGGCAAATGGTGGGGTCACGTTGGAGGTGGCAAAAATGACGGAGGACTATTTGTTGTATGTGACGGCTAGTGGGGTGGAAGGTGAAGACTACGGGGACTCTGCCCTTGTTGTGTGGGGGGATGGGGAGAAAGAGCAGCGTTGCGGGTAATTGAAGAGACCCTGGTGAGAGCCTCATCTATGGTACGGGAAGGGAACCCCCGTTCCCTGAAGAATGAGGACATTTCTGATGCCCTGGTGTGGAACACCTCAACCTGGGAACAGATGCGGCGTAGATGAAGGAATTGGGAGTAGTGGATGGAGTCCTTACAGGAAGCAGGGTGGGAAGAACTGTAGTCTAGATAGCCATGGGAGTCAGTAGTTTTATAGTGGATGTCGGTCAGAAGTCTATCACCTGCGATGGAGATAGTGAGGTCAAGAAATGGTAGGGAAGAGTCAGAAATTGTCCAGGTGTATTTAAGTGCCGGATGGAAGTTGGTGGTGAAACGGATGAAGTCAGTCAGTTGTGTGTGGGTGCAGGAGGTAGCACCAATGCAGTCGTCGATGTAGCGGAGGTCAAGAAATGGTAGGGAAATGGTCCAGGTGTATTTGAGTGCCGGATGAAAGTTAGCGGCGAAGTTGATGAAGTTAGTGAGTTGTGTGTGGGTGCAGGAGGTATCGGCGATGTAGCGGAGGCAGAGGTCGGGGATGGGGCCCTGGTATGTCTCGAACAAGGATTGTTCGACGTACCCTACAAAGAGGCAGGCATAGCTGGGGCCCATGGGCATTTGGTTCCATGATTTGAAGTAAAGGGTAATGGTCAAAGCTTTGTTTTCCAATTGAAAGATAATATCCAGGGTGAAGGGCAGAACATGGTGGTGAAGCCTATGATGTCTGTTATTACATACACTAACAATCTGGGTGTGATTTTAATAAGATATAGACAATTTTGAAGAGCATGATGGTAAGAGTTCCCTATGCAGAGCTATGTATGACCAGAGGCCATAGGTTGATGGTAAGTATTTTTACCCAGAGAATCATTAAAATCTGGAATGCACTGCTGGAAGGGTTGATGGAGGCCGGTACTCACACAACATTTAAGAAATATTTAGACATCTGAACTGCTATGACTTAAAAAGCAATGGACAGTGTTGAGAAATATAATTAGTATTAATGATTATTTGATGGCTGGCACAGACAGAATGGGTTGAAGGGTCAGTTTCCATGTGATGTGACTATGTTCATATGACTCTATGGCCTCAGGTGTGGTCAATGACAGTAAATACATCTTAATATGTCATCACCTGCTACTGGTACGGTTGGAGGGTGATGAAATATTAAGATGTATTCACTGCTCAACTCCCACTCACCAAATGATAATTTCTATTAATCAGAATTTAGGCCCTTGTACCTTAACCACCTTTTTAAGCACCAATGCTATATCTCACAACTTGTAGACACTGCAGGCTACTCAATCACAGCAAGCGTATAGCCCAAACATTATATTTCATGCATTGATGACTTACTCCTAGAGGAAATGACCATCCACAGCCTACATTATCATCAGCAAACCAGTAGGGGGCAGGCTCAGCTCCAAATGTCCAGTCTCCTGGAAGAGAGTGTGCAAGTCATTATTAGAGAGATCTCTTAACGATTTTCCGCAATCCACCTCGGGATTGACTCTTACTCCTAATCTGTCTCATCGCCAGATTTAAAACAGCTGCTAATTGACTAATTCATTGTCGTGGAGGAGTAGCAGTGGCTTGTGGAGGACAGACCTGCTGTCTTTCCTCAGAATGGCAGTGCTGGCATGCCTCATTTCCATTAACTTTCTGATGCCACCCATGCAAAAGTACAGTACTGCTGCTCATCAGATTGATGAAAGGTCATTGACTTTATTCCTCTCTCCATTGATGCTGCCTGATGTCCTGCATTTTTCCAGCATTTTTATTTTTAGCTTATAATAGTGTCAATATATAGCCTTGGTGATCCTTTGGATGACTCACTCCAAGGTGACCTACCAACATTCCATTCCAAAACTGCTGCAAAGCCACACAAATCTCTTCTTTAAACTGATCCATCCACCCTGTTCACTCTCTTCCTCCTCTTCTGGTTTCTTGTACCACATCAAGCACAACAGTCTTCTCAATTCCATAATTGCCTGTGTCACTTTTTTAGGATGGGCCAGTTCCTGCCAAGCATCAGAACGTCAGAGAAACAAATAGTCTTTAAATGGCCCAAAACTGGCTTTCAATACATAAAAGAGCATTTAACAATTCTCTCCAGCACCATGTTTCAAATGAGCCAGCCCTCTTCCTCTCATTATTTTAATGGTCAAGCTTTCATCTCTGTACAACCTAGTGAGGCAGACAGTGTGATGATCATTAACAAAGGAACAGAAAGGTTTGCGGCACCTCAAGGACCAGCCTTAGATTGCTGAGTCGGTGTCAGTCTGCAGATTTTTGCTACACATCAGGAAGAATGATCTGGATAGTGCATTCTAAGTTTGGCATTGCTTGAGTTTGAAAATTGTAGGTGGATTTACTGTTATACCAGATGGATAAAGCTTTGACAGGCTGCCTGACCAGGGAGCTGCTGCTTGGTTGTCTCTTTCCTTCATGATCTTCCTCCTATTTCTACTCCTCAATTTTTTCCTGGTTAGCTGAGAAGCTGAACTATAAAAATACCTCAGGCCATAATAGTCGTGCCTCAGGAGGAATTTTCTTTATAAATAAACCAGTGAATTATCTACTTCGCGACAGCAGGACCAATGACAGAGACATTGGTGGGAGCTGAGAGAGAACATATCGCAAAAATAACTTTGCACAATAATGAACAAAAGGCAGGGAGAAACCAGCATGAGTGGAGTCCCAAGAGCAAATTGTGGGATAAATACTATTCTGAGCAGTTATAGTTAAGTATTCAGGAGATTTGATTGCTATCCCAATATCAAAGCAAAGGATACAGTATCTCCTTACAGCTGGAAAAGAGTTTACGCATTGTGGCAAGGAATGTGGAGATGAACATGCAGTGAGGGGTAACTGTGATGATGAGAGTTCAGTCAACATGATCCACATAGGAACCAACGATATATTGCTTTAAAGCAAAAATGCTTTAAAATGCTTAAAACTTCCTAATTTAATCTGTGTATCCTATCCAATATTTCACACTCATATTTCTCAATAAAATTACATTTTCTTCAAAGATATCTACAATCTGTTTATTCAGAACTTTATCATCATTCTTTGCCTCCACATCTAAATTACTTGTTTGGTTCTAAACAGACCCACTCTTATTCTCCTGTTCTCTGTGTAACTATGAAATATGCTTGTTTTTTACTTGCCAGTAGTTTTCCCTACTTTGCTTTTCATTTATAAATTCCTTTATCATTTCACTCCGACTATTTCTATTCTCTTGATTACTTTTTACTGGCAGCCCTGCCGGCAGTCTGTTTGTCTTTTCACTCTTTAAATATTTTTTTAGATTGTTAAAAGTTTTGTTTTAATGTTCTTTGGTTTGTTTTAGGTGGGGGGAGGGGGGAGAGGGGAGGGGATCGGGGGAAACTTTTTTTCAGTTTCTTACCATCCCGGAGATGTGATTAATTTTCAGATCACATTCTCCGGGCTCTGCGGCCTACCATCGATGGAGCTGGAAGCCTCCTCGGACTGACTGAGCCCTATTGCGGGGGACTTAACATCGGAGCTGATCCCTTGCCTGGGATCGCTCCCACCGCGGAATCAACATCAAGGGCTCGCAGTCTCGGGAGAGGCCGAGTCGGGAAGCTGCAACGTCGCGGAAGGTTTGACCAGCCCTGACCCGGTGTTCAATCGCCCGGCGCGGGGGAGCTGACATATCCCCCCAATGCGACAGCATATCCCCTCGGACCAGAGGATCCGAACGTCACCAGCTGCGGGAGTTAAGATCATCCCGTCAACGGGGGCTCGAGGCCCACGACCGAGGAAGAACTAAAGGGAAGGACTTGAACTTTATTTCGCCTTCCATCACAGTGAGGAATGTGTAGGAGTCACTGTGGTGGATGTTCATGTTAAAATGTGTTTTTGAAGTGATCTGTTACTTTTAATTGTATGACTGACCTGGCCAATTAAATTCCTCGTATGTTGCAAAACATACTTGGCGAATTGTGATTCTGATTCTGATTCTGATTCTGATTGTAGCTTGAGCAACCATCAGTGGAAATAATCTGTTGGGTCTTGTCTCATGTTATCTCAGTAAACAAAATGAATAACTCAAAGAGTAGATTAGGCATCAAATTAAAATTTAAAGTGGGATGAGTGATGTTGAAGTGAACAAATGAGGGGAAAATATGCATCTGAAGAGAAAAATCAAGACTATCTCATGTAACAGTGAAATAATGATAATGATAGGAAAAGAAGCGATAGAAAGTTGAATAGAAATGTTGCACCCTCGAATAAAATGATAAAGAGCTAAAACTGACCCCCCCCCCCCCCCCCCCCCCCCCCCCCCCCCCTAATAGTAAGAATCACAAATTAAGGGCACAAAAAGAGACACATGGTTTGATCAGTCATTCAGGAAATCAATATACCAGAACACTTAGTTTTTGGAAAAATAAAATAAAGCTCCACAAAGAGTGGGCGAAATGTTAGCCTGGTGAAGAAGGACTGCTTACACTAAGATCTGTATAAGAGATAGCAAGAAATATAAAACACTGAAAGAAGTAGTATATGGGCCCAAACATTAGTTGCATTGTAACATATCACTAAAGAAATAAAAGGATTTTCAAGCATAACTAAAGCAACAATCATGAGGGCTCAATTTTGAGATAATATTTTCGTTAAATTGGCAAAAATAATTTTGACTATAGGTTAATTGAATACATTGGAACAAACACTGTTCAACCAAAAATAATAATTTTAGATCTTGTCTAACTGAACAATTCTCCAGAAAATATAATTGTAATTGAAAGATATTATATTGAGTTTAAGATCAAAATTATTAAATCTAAAATTGGAATTAAATAGATCTAATTACGTTAGTATGAAGGAAAAGTAAGCTAATAATCCGGAAACATATTCAAACTCCACCATGCCAGCAGTAAGTTAAATTAATGAAATTAATCTTGTAGTAGTCTTAGTAATGCAAATATGAAACTCCATTAGAAAATGAAATCTGCTTATTTTTTGGCCTAAATGTGGCACCATACCCTAAGTAATGTAATTGACGTTTAACTGGCTTCTGAAATGGCCGATTAGGCTCATCAGGAGGACCATAAGCAGTCTTTGTTGTGAAAGTACATTCATCAAATGCACTTCAGTGGTTCAGGAGGGTGATAGTCTTGTCCTTGATGGAAAAAAGTATGACAAAGGGAGCAGGAATTGAGAAGGCGCAAAGCAAGAATGTGGTTGTCAGCTGTGGACAATGATAAAGAGGAGAAAGTGTAAGAGAGCAAGAGAGAGGGTTATACCACCATCTTCTCAAGTCTACTTAGGAATGTTCAATAAATACTGCCCTTCTCAGCAATGCTCATGTCCCATGAATTAATAGACAAAATGAAAGATCATCACCTGAAATGTTAGCTGTTTTTTATTCTCTATAGATGTTGTCTATCCTGGTGATTATTTCCAGCATTTTCTGGTTTACTTTAAATTTTCAGGAATATATTGCAAACAGCAATATATTGGTTACATAAATCAATGTTTGACTTAATGGTGGAAAGTACTATAAAAAGGGACAGATATATTGGAAAGAGATCTTCTGAAAGTGTCGAACAGATTATTAACAGTAGCAATGAAAAATTCTGGAGAAATTAAAAGGATGAAGTTAACAAATTCTCTATAACCTATATCCCAAAGTTCTCAAGGGGAGATTATAGAAGACCATAGGCTGTGATCATCCAAAATTCTGTAGATTCTGCAACATTTCAAATGGATTAGAAAGTACCAAATGCAACATGTTAGAAGGAAACTATTGACAGAGGAGAAAATAGATAATTATTTTAGCGTGTTTAGTTATCCCTGAAAATCCTGAAAATATATCATTGAAGAAATAGGCACAGGACATTTAGAAAAGCAAATTAATTACTGATTTGTTAGGTGTAATATATTAGCACAGATTGATGGCTCATTAATAGAATAGAAATAAATGGCTTATTTTCAGATTGACTGCCCACTGCAGATGGGGTGCCACAAGGATGAGTACGAGCCACTCAGCTAGTTACTATCCATATTATTGAGGGAAATTAACATTTACAATGTAACAATATGATTTCTCATGGTATAAAAGTAATATAGTGGACACTAATAGTCTGCAAAGACTGGTTCAGTCGATGGACAAACGCATATAATGTAAGAAATGGTAAGGTTATTCATTTTGGTAGGAATTATACTTGTTTCTGTGGTAAGAAACTAGAAAACATTGATTAATAGAAAAGTTGTACTGCTTCATGAAACACGGGTAAAGCGAACAATTCAGAAGGCAAATACCTATATTGCAAAGAGCTTGGAGCAAAATATTAATCATGCTGCAATTGTACAGGAATTTCCAGCGTTCTCAACTGTAATATTGATCTCCCTACCTAACTTTGGAAATATTTGCATTGGAAGCATTTCAGCAAATAGTGACTCAATTGATTCTGAGACATGAGGAAGGACAAAGAAGATTGAAAATCAAATGAATGTTGATCGAAAGTAGGTGGTCGCATTAAAGTAGATAATATTCTCTAAAGGACTGGCACAGTAAAAGCTAAGAGCCCACTCTCCTACAGAATTAAGATGTATAATTACAGAACAAGGAGTCAGCTATTTAAATTAGTATTGTAAATAAAACACAATAAGTCATTCCGCTCTTCATCCAACAACATTATGGTTTATCATTTGTCTCAGCACTTCCTGTACAAACATTGGATCCTTTGATTAATCAAAAAAATCTTTCAACTTTTATCTTTAATGTAGTTAATGACTCAGCCAGCAAAACCATCTGATGTATAGTATTTTAAACATTCAGTACCTATGAGTGAAAACATTTTTCCTCAGAGAATGGCCAGGATGGCAGGCATCAATACTTCCAGCCATATATATTGTATAAGTTTTCGTGACATTGGCTGAAGGATAATCAGTAATTTAATATATTCAAGGTGGAGACTGTCATTGTATATATTCAATGTGGAGATAGCCTGATATTTGAACAACCAATACCAACCATCAGGGGTATGGAAAGAGAATAGGATGAGGCCAAGATTAGATCAGTAATGAACATACTGAATGGTGGCTTGAAGCTCGAGGGCCCATCAGCCTTCTCCGACTTTTGATTATTATGAACTTAAATCACTATAATGTTTGCTGGATCTTGCAGTGCTCAAATATGCTGCTGAACTGCAAATAATTTAAAGACGGTCATGAAAGGCAAGTCTTTCTTTCACCATTGGCTGATTTGCCCCATTATTCCCAGAGCAGATTATTGGCTGCAACCTTCCCTCCATTGATGAACTGTGCACTGCAAGGGCCAGGAAGCGAGCGGGCAAGAAAACCTCTGACCCCTCTCACCCTGGCCACAAACTCTTTGAATCACTTCCCTCTGGAAGGCGACTCCGGATTGTCAAAGCTGCCACGGCCAGACTTAAAACAGTTTTTATCCACGAGTAGTTGCTCTACTCATCAGCCAAAAATCTGTAGCCTCCCTTTGATCTGGTATTTTGTTGGTTCACATGCTTGATCAATGGTGTTTTATCATTAATGCCTTATTATTATTAATGTTTAGTGTTTTCTGAGTCATTCGTAACTGTATGTCATGTTGTTACTTGTGGGTGGAGCACCAAGGCAAATTCCTTGTATGTGAATACTTGGCCAATAAACGTACTTACTTACTTATGTTGCATCACGTGACCAGTCAGTTACAGGTTGGCCACTGATATTCTCTCACCAACATCATCATCTTGAAGTCAACCTATATGCAAAGAAACTCTGCTCTGAACTAAAAGTGACCGTCACTTACAATGTAACTGGTTTAAAAGATTCTACGTGAATTTAGTTCAACAGAGTGGATGGCCAATTGTGTCTATGCTGGTCAAAACGAGTTATAAAGCCTTTTTCTCACTCTCCAGCTCTTAATCCATCATCTGCATGTGCTATCACAAACATTTAAAATGAATTTGGAAAGGTACATGGATAGGAAAGGTTTGAAAGTATATGGACCAAACGCAAGCAGAAGAGACTAATGTAGATGGGACATCTTGGACACCATTGCAAGCTGGGTTGAAGAGCCTGTTTCCATGCTGTTTGACTCTCTGACTCTGCAAGTCATGCTGCATCAAGTGTTCATTCAAGTCAATAAGTAATTCTTGGGATACCAGTAAAAAGTAACTCACACTGATATGCTACTGGAGACAACAAAGGAAAATCATGTAGAATATCATGACCTTTAACTAGTACCAAATGTAATGATCCTAGCTCTCTTGGATACTTTTAAGAGGTGGATTATGCACAAATGGCACCTCAAAACATTAGTCATACAAATGATAACTTTGTAAATTGTTTTTCATGTTAAGCAAACCATTGTGAGTGTCCTTTTGAAATCAACTTTCCCCAACTTCAAGTAAGCTGCAATGGATAAACTGCTCAATCTCCTGCCTGCCACCAGACTCTTAAAACATGCAATCTGCGACTAAACCTCCTTGGAAAAAATACCAATTTATTCCACAATTTAAGTATCTCTGGCCTGTAGCCACTCATAATAAGGGCACATTCAGGTAAGTACTGAGTACTTCAAGTTTCATCATCAGAATAACACAGAAGTCATGCAAAAACACTGGAAGGAGTCAACACCTCCCAAATCATTCAACCATTCACTATTAAATGCTTCCAGTTCCACTCCCACCTATTACGAAGTCTACAGATCCCACTTGGAAGTTTTCATATTTTGCCTCAGAATCTGAACAAATGGAGTGTATACAACTCATTCATGATGCGAAGGCACAGCATGTAAATAGCTCATCCAAGAAAATAAAGTAGATAATTTGAAAACACCTGGAAAAAAGATAAACCCAAGCAGCAATTTATTGTACATAATCCCTCCAACTGAAGTTATCCAATAAAATATTTAACAAATAACTTTTCCATCAAATCATATTTCATAAAATAGAATATCCACATATTCAGATAATTCATCTGGCACAAAATAGGAATTAGGTTCTAGCAGAACAATATTTATTACAAAACCCCTTTTGTGATAAAGTTACTAAACGTAGTCCTGTGACTAGTGTGATAAAGGATGTCTGATTTTGTTAAATGAAATCAGAGCGTTTAAACAATGTTCCCTTTATGTTAATATTAATAAACACAATCCTGTGACTGTGACTGTGACAACTATAAGAGGGTCTCACAAATTGATTTTATGCAACAATGTTTCTTTATAATAAACTATTCAGGAAAGATTACTATCAATATATCTATAAAACATGTTTTACTGGAAGCAAAGTTTGTGAGTTAGGTTCTGTTGTGTGGGCATATTGCACTGAGATCTGTAAAAAGGTTATGTTTTCTTTATACTAAGCGCATACAGTAAATTGATCAATGGCCAACAAAAGATTGCAAAACTATAGGCACTGGGAGGAAGCTTGCTCTTTCCAATCATGGAAGAGACAGATTTGCAAAGGGATGGAAGAACTTTTCCAGACACTGAATTTTAAAAAAGTCACGTGCACAGTGAGCAGAGAGCCCACCTCAATCTTCTCAACGAAAGGCCACAATGGAATATTTTAAAACATTTACATTATAATCAATGGTCACTTTTGCATTTGAGCAGAGTACCTTGATATGTCGGTTAAGCTAAAAATGACAGTGGCTAATTTATAACTTGATTTCTTTGGTCAATGTCTATAGATAACTGGTTACACAACTTAATTCATGAATAAATAATGGTGCAAATCAGTCAATGGTGAATGAGGAACATTTATATAACCTCTTTTATACCTTAAAATTCTTAACAGTTCAATGGCCAATTTGAGCATATGACAGCACATTGAGAGATATAACATGAATAATCTTATAAACTCTGTGTTTTGGCTGCACCCCAGCACATACTAACTAACACTATTCTTAATACTAGTTAGAACTGGAGATAAAATCATCATGACACAGATATGATACATATCCTTCGCCCAAAATTGTTACTTACATTCCTCTGGGGAAGTTTTGTGGGTGAGGTTACTCTGAATCCACCACTTCAGAACATTGTGCTATTTGGGACTCTGGATGCATCTGGACCATTGAGATCTACCTTTCAACTAAAGTAAGTTCAAGGGAAGAGGAATGTAAGTAACAATTTTGGGCGAAGGATATGTATCATATCTGTGTCATGATGATTTTATCTCCAGTTCTAACTAGTATTAAGAATATTGTTAGTTAGTATGTGCTGGGGTGCAGCCAAAACACAGAGTTTATAAGATTATTCATGTTATATCTCTCAATGTGCTGTCAAATGCTTTCAGCCAATTAAAAATGTCTAAGTACAGGAACTGCTGCAGGGTCAGAAAGTGTAACTTCCAATCTAAACTGGCAATTCCTATAAACATCATAGAACATAGAACAGTACAGGACATGAACAGGCCCTTCAGCAAACAATGTCTGTATCAAACACAATATGACGGGCGTGGTGCTGCCTGTGCTGCAAAAACAGCAAATTGAAGAGAAAATCAATTGCCAATAGTGAAACCTGGAACAAATACATACACTGGAAGAACTCAACAGGGTCAAGCAGCACCTGTGGTGGAAAAAAAGTGCAAGTCAAGCAGCGCCTTTGGTGGAAAAAGTGCAAGTCAACACCTTGCATCAGGACTGGAAGAGGAAAGATTGCCTGAACACAGCAAAATTAGAGGGGTAGGGTGGGGAGGATGCTAATAGAGACTGATACATGATAGATAGAACCAGATGGGGAGGGTATCATGGGCAGATGGAACCAGCTGAGGAAAATGGTTAAGAAGAATGACCAAAAGGTGAAACATAGGTCACGAAGATGGATGGAGCCAAATACAGGGCAATCTTGGAAGAAAACCTATTAGAGTCTGCAAAAGACTTGAGACTGGGACAGAGGTTCACCTTCCAGCAGGACAACGACCCTAAACATACAGCCAGAGCTACAATGGAATGGTTTAGATCAAAGCATATTCATGTGTTAGAATGGCCCAGTCAAAGTCCAGACCTAAATCCAATTGAGAATCTCTGGCAAGACTTGAAAATTGCTGTTCACAGACGCTCTCCGTCCAATCTGACTGAGGTTGAGCTATTTTGCAAAGAAGAATGGGCAAAAATATAAGTCTCTAGATGTGCAAAGCTGGTAGAGACATACCCCAAAAGACTTACAGCTGTAATTGCAGTGAAAGGTGGTTCTACAAAGTATTGACTCAGGGGGGTTGAATACATTTGCACGCCACACTTTTCAGTTTTTTATTTGTAAAAAAATTTGAAAACCATGTATCATTTTTCTTCCGCTTCACAATTATGCGCCACTTTGTGTTGGTCTATCACATACAATCCCAATAAAATACATTTACGTTTGTGGTTGTAACGTGACAAAATGTGGAAAAGTTCAAGGGGTATGAAAACTTTTGCAAGCCACTGTAGATGTGGCCAAAGGGATCAGGGTGTATGGAGAGAAGGCGGGTACAGGATACTGAGTTGGATGATTATATTGAATGGCGGTGCAGGCTCGAAGGGCTGAATGGCCTACTCCTGCACCTATTTTCTATGTTTCTATGTTTCTATAACACAACATGCATGTGCTATAACTTCAGGATAAGCATTCAACTGAGAAAACCAAAGCAAAAGTATTATCTAACAATATACCAACTTACAATAAATGACTCCATATGCAAAAAAATGTAGCTAGCTACATATCAAAAAACTAATCCTGTAGGTGCAAGTATATCATTGGGGTTATCATTTATTAACCTTTATTAGCGCACTCCAATAAATGCTAAACACCAGCATCATATCCTGTTTCATTGATCCTCTAGATCGCAGGTCACAGCATCTACCTACAGACACCGCAAATGTTGTTGATGTTGCAGGTCGGAAGAAACAACAGTTGTTATAAACCAATGTGGAGTAGTCTGTGCGAGCACCATCAATGTCCCAGTGTGGATCATTTAATTTGTCTCGGGTTCCTGATATTCTATGTCCTGCTTCTACCAGTAAATGAAGATGGTCATAAATTGAACCATTTGATCAAAATTATTTTTGGAAAAATAAAACAACATCACGTGTGAAATGACTCGAGCTCGTTGGATGAATCATAACCATATAACCATATAACAATTACAGCACGGAAACAGGCCCTCTCGGCCCTTCCAGTCCGTGCCGACCATTTGTTTTCCCCTAGTCCCATCTACCTGCTCCATTCCCTCCATACCCCACCAGTCCCTTCACGTCCATATACCTATCCACTTTACTTTTAAATGTTAAAATCGATCCTGCCTCCACCACTTCTGCTGGAAGCTCATTCCACACAGCCACCACCCTCTGAGTAAAGAAGTTCCCCCTCACGTTACCCCTAAACTTCTGTCCCTTAATTCTCATGTCATGCCCTCTTGTTTGAATCTTCCCTACCCTCAATGGGAAAAACGTATCCACGTCAACTCTGTCTATCCCTTTCATCATTTTAAAGACCTCAATC
Source organism: Okamejei kenojei (assembly GCA_035221665.1). Classification (NCBI taxonomy): domain Eukaryota; kingdom Metazoa; phylum Chordata; class Chondrichthyes; order Rajiformes; family Rajidae; genus Okamejei; species Okamejei kenojei. Next base: position 42,361,818 of record CM069143.1, read on the forward strand.
AAGTCCCCCCTTAACCTTCTGTGCTCCAAAGAATAAAGACCTAACTTGTTCAACCTTTCTCTGTAACAGAGTTGCTGGAACCCTGGCAACATTCTAGTAAATCTCCTCTGTACTCTCTCTATTTTGTTGACATCCTTCCTATAACTAGGCGACCAAAATTGTACACCATACTCCAGAATTGGTCTTACCAATGCCTTGTACAATTTTAACATTACTTCCCTACTCCTATATTCAATGCTCTGATTTATAAAGGCCAGCACACCAAAGGCTTTCTTTACCACCCTATCTACATGCGATTCCACCTTCAGGGAACTATGCACAGTTATTCCTAGATCCCTCTGTTCCACAGCATTCCTCAATTCCCTACCATTTACCATGTACGTCCTATTTTGATTTGTCCTGCCAAGATGTAGCACTTCACAGTTAACAGCATTAAACTCCATCTGCCATCTTTCAGCCCACTTTTCCAAATGGCTCAAATCTCTCTGTAGACTTTGAAAATCTACTTCATTATCCACAACACCACCTATCTTAGTATCATCTGCATACTTACTTATCCAATTTTCCACCCCATCATCCCGATCATTGATGTACATGACAAACAACAGTGGACCCAACACAGATCCCTGAGGCACCCCACTGGTCACCGGCTTCCAACCTGACAAACAGCCATCCACCATTACTCTCTGACATCTCCCATTCAGCCACTGTTGAATCCATCTTGCTACTCCGCCATTAACACCTAAAGATTGAACCTTCTTAACCAACCTTCCATGGGGAACCTTATCAAAGGCCTTACTGAAATCCATATAGACAACATCCACTGCTTTACCCTCATCAATTTCCCTAGTTACCGCTTCAAAAAATTCAAGGTTTGTCAAACATGACTTTCCAGGCACAAATCCATGTTGACTGTTCCTGATCAGACCCTGTTTATCCAGATGCTTATATATATTATCTCTAAGTATCCTTTCCATTAATTTGCCCACCACTGACGTCAAACTAATAGGTCTATAATTGCTAGGTTTATTCTTTGAACTCTTTTTAAACAATGGAACAACATGCGCAGTACGCCAATCCTCCAGCACTATTCCCGTTTCTAATGACATTTGAAATATTTCTGTCATAGCTCCTGCTATTTCTACATTAACTTCCCTCAATGTCCTAGGGAATATCCTGTCAGGACCTGGAGACATATCCACTTTTATATTTTTCAAAAGTGTCAGTACTTCCTCCTCATAGTTTCCATAGCTACTCTACTTTTTCCCCTTAATTCAACAGAGTTCAATATCCTTTTCCTTGGTGAATACCGAAGAAAAGAAAAGAAATTGTTCAATCATGACAGGAAGCGCCTAATCCAATTTCCCCTTGGGTAGAACATCCACCAGAAAATGGAGGTACAAACATTTCAAAATATCAGATAAAATTCACTGTACTTATCTATACAAAAAAAATAACATGTATTTATAATTCAATGTCTAGGTGTTCTGCTTCTATGCCTTTAAATAAAGATTTAACAGCTCATTTTCAACATATTATTAAGATCTTGCAGGGATTCCAGCCCTGTATTAGAAAATATATCAGCATACTGAGTATCATACTGAATGCTTAATAGGAATCTTGGTTAAAAGGAATAACGGTTAATTGGTTGATGCTGAGGAAAAAATGCTGCAGCAGTTTCTCCTCAGCATCAACCAAATAACCGTTGTTCCTTTTAACCAAGATTCCTATTAAGCATTCAGTATGATACTCAGTATGCTGATATATTTTCTAATTTTTAAAATGCTGAGGCATTTTCAAAGTGTTGGCTGGAGCCGCTAATCATGCAAATGCCACTGGTGATAGTGATACGATTCAAGAGAGGAATCCCAGAGTACATCTTAGTAGCACTAATAATTGGAGTGAAAAATGGGAATAAAAGTCAAGGCTGAGGACAGGTTAGGAATGAAGGGTGAAAACTGTCTTCACAAGAGAATGCAGTAGATTCAAGCTCCATGGAGCTATTACCACTCCATGGAGTAGTATGTAGCCCATCAGCAAATCTGTTTGGAGGCAGGTTGCAAGTGTTCAACCCTTGCAACCCCAGATCTCAACCACCCACGTCCATTAGAAGCAGCAGTTTGAGGTACATTAGCAAACTAGGCCTTGTGTGCAATGAAAACTTGAATGTTTGCCATCTAACATTGAACAGTGGTTGGTTTTAGCATGCTGCGAAGCTGGGAATTAGTTCCATGCTGGAAAAGTCATCCTCCAAATTCACTGCAAAGCATTGTGATGAACAGGTTGTGGTGAGGGGAGAATGTAAAGCATGTGATGCATATTTGAACCATCTGCAGCCTGTAAATCATAAGATGGGCTGGGAGGGCAGGGAAGTGGGACATGAGAGGATGATTAGAAATGATAGATGCCATCATCCTCCAGGGATTACTACTTACGTGGCTTCAACAGTAACCATTCCAATAAAGGCCAATGCAATATTGTTGACAACAATTAGAACATACATTTCCTGCTCTTCTGCCGCCGAGGAATTATGATGTTGAGTGAAGAAACAAGAAAAATCATCACTTGCTGTTCATTATTTCTATATTTTGACTGCTTCAAGCTATGCAGAGCCTGAAGAAGGGCCCCAAACCGAAACATCACCTTTCCATGTTCTCCAGGGATGCTGCCCAACCCACTGAGTTAATCCAACATTTTTTTTTGTGATGTTGGGTGACATGCAGTCTTTAACTATAGCTATCAGGATAGAACATCTTCAAACTATGAGATGTGGGTATGGTGCATGTAACAATGTCTCACAAGCAAAGGCATGGAGGCATAGAGGAATGGAAGTTCTGATCAATGGCCATCACAAGAGTCCAGTTCAATTCTATTTCTATTCCCCTTCCCATTCCTACACCAAACTATCCATTCTTCGCCTTTAAAGCTGCCAGGGCAATACAAAACTAGACCAAGAACTCTTCTTATACTGCCTGGGTAGTCCACAACCCAATGGTATGAATACTAAATTTTACAATCTTAGTTAATCCTCCCCTCCACTCTCAGCCATGATAGAGAGCTTTGGCCTTTGTACATTAACCATTCTTTTCTATCCACAAATGCTGCTCGAACCTCTTAAGTTTCTCTAGCAGATTGCTTGTTGCTCCATACTAATTGGGATTACTCAATGAAAAGTGATGTTCACGAGGTGAATGGAGCATTGAATGTAAGGATATTTGACATACTTGCAGAACTGCATCCATGGCCAAGACACTAAGCTCCAGCCATTGATACATTTCATGATCCCTATGCTTTTCCACCACTTCCACAGGACCCTCCACCACAAAACCTCTAGAACATCACTGGAACTCTGCCTATTCTGTCATTCTTCTCCCTTTCCCAGGTCAGATTCAGCTTACCAGAGACTCCCAGCCACAGTACCTTCCTCGTTTACATTCAAACGACCTGTTAGTCTTAAATAGTGCTCCTAAATTTCAAATTTAGGACTTACTGATCTATGAAGCCAATTACAGGCATGGTTAGCACTGACTGCACATAGAAATCCAAATTGTATTATTGGTAATTTATCCTATTTTTTTCTTCTCTCTCTCCCCCCTTCTTTCTATCTATATTTAAAAAAACAAATAGAAGCTGTGTTAATATGTAATTGATAAACAAGGATCCCAGCTATTCTGATAGCTGGGATCCCAGCTATTAACAACATATAATTGATAAACAAATGGTGTTTTGACTAAGATATGTATATCCTTCTAATAAAAATATGATTTAATTTCTTTTTTAAAAAGATACCCATTTCTGTTTTCCGGAGTCATCCAATTTAGTCCCCTTTGTGTTTTGATTGGTTTCTCTGGAAATGATTCATTAACATTAATGTACAAAACCCCACAAAAAGTAGCATCGGGTAAAGGATTGTACACTGTTATGAATGAAAATAAATTGACACCTTAGGTGTAGACTGGCAGTTCTGAAAATCTCATTGTATGCTATACCAAGCCCATGTTCTCGGGTTTGAAAATAGTGGCTTATTAACATTATTTAAAATAAATACTTTTAACCTTTGACTAGCATTTTTATCAAAGCCTTTTAGCCAACATTAATTTGTACAGCAGGCTTGCCACTGATAGGCAGTTTCACATGGAAGTAAAACCCATTTTCTAATTTAATGTCTTCAATATGCTACCTAAGGTTAGCAATATCTGTGGGAGCAGGATATACCGAGACATAATTAGTCTAGGTCACAAGGATGATAATTTCCAGTTGATCCACTTGTCTGAAAGGAACAACATTACTGTAAATCTTTTAATTATCAATGCTTACATTGGCACTGGTGTGAACAGAGTAAGGTTTCCAAATGGTTGTTCTATTTTACCCATTTTTATCACAACCCCTGTCTGGAAATGTTTTCAGGGATTCAGAATCTGTATTATAATTAAAAGTCCTGACCTATATTGCAATGTTGGCTATTGTGGTTTTCGACTTTCAAAGTTGCATTGTTGAGATGCAAAGGGGTAAGGAATCGTACAACCAAAAAAAAAGATTTTGCATTTCAGCAACAGAATCTCCATTACGGGGCGGCATGATGATGCAGTGGTAGAGCTGCTGCCTTATAGTGTCAGAGACCCAGGTTTGATCCTTACTACGGGTGCTGTCTGTACGGAGTTTGTACCATCTCCCTGTGACTGTGTGGGTTTTCCCCGGGTGCTCCGGTTTCCTCCTGTACTCCAAAAACATACAGGTTAGTAGGTTAATTTGGCTTCTTAAATTGTAAATCGTCCCTAGTGTGTAGGATAATGTTAGTGCATGGGGAACGCTGGTCGGCATGGACTCAGTGGGGCGAAGGGGCTGTTTCCATGCTGTATCCCTAAACTAAAACTGAACAAAGAGACATAAGCAAGGATAGGTGTTGGGTGCAGAGTGGATCGAAATTGGTGCGAACTTGCTAGCATTGGACTATTATGAGTACCATGCCATAAGCCTGGGATAGAGATGTCATGATTTGTCAGGGAAGTTTAGAGCATTATTATCTTCCATTAGTTCTTTGTTTAAGCATGCATGGCCTTGTATAATAATGTCTGCTGCAACTTCCTGGCTCCATTACTTGATTTGATATTTCCTGATGAAGTTCAACTAGATGCAGCAACCCATTCTCAAGCTTCAATGACAATGCCCCAAGTTGGCATCACTAATTAGTGACTGGCCGCTTGGTATGGGCATGGTATGGCTTTGTGCTAGTCGTTATTCCATCCAGCTTTTGAGATTAAAAACAAGTTAGACTGGAACTACAGGATTTATATTTTTACATGGGTTAATATTCATCCTCCACTTGCTGATTAAGTTAGAACATTGATTGGATTTGCAGTACAGTTAGTATAAAGGTTTACTGTTAGATTTGAGATTCGGTTAGAGTTTCTGTGTCTCATTACATTTGTGAAAAAAATTCACAATACCAGCAGTGTGCATTCTAATACTTATACTACCAACCGGTTTTAGTACAGCAAGTAATTTGGTGCAGTATGACATTCAAAAGAAAATCCTCACCTCCGGTGGATCAAATTGACACTTAAATACAAAAATTATATATATAAAATGTGGAGGCAATAAAATTCAGTTTCTAAACAAAAATGAAAAAGTATGTGCCCTTGTTAATAGAATAATTATATGCATCTGTAAATAGAGTCTGTTTATTTTTTGGGGGCCGGAGAGTGGAGGGGGGGGGGGGGGGGGGGGGGGGGGGGGGGGCAGGAGGGACAGATCACCCCTCATCTCCATGTCAGCCGTAGAATCGTCAAAAGTCCTTTAATACATTTTGAGTTTTCAGAGCTTTTTAAGAAGTTTTAATTGGATGTGGGAACAATGTATTAAAATAAAAGATTTATGATGGATTAAAATCTAATTTATATTAATTATAATGCAGCTGCAGGCAGTTAAGACCGACTGTGGGCGGCCCATTTGCTGTAGCAACTTGCTGGTGAAAAGCCATCCTATCCGGAACAGTTATGCACTGTTTCGCTATTGGTGCCAATAGTCTCAGCCCCAAGATAGAGGAACTGAAGTCTATAAAACTCCACAGTGCCCTATATTATACACAGCCTATTCGCAGATAAGCACACTGCAAGGAAGTGCCTTAAAAACATATTCCTGGTCCTGCTAGGAACTTCTGCCTCAATGTTATTTAGATAATGTGAAGAACTTTCACGTGGAATATCAGAATCTTCATTTCTGTTGTATTGCTCATCTCAAGAAAGAGGTAAATATTTTTATTCTTAAATAACAGATGTCTTTAAATTGAAATAGATACTTCAAATGGTAATTTGGAAAATCATACGGGTGGAAGTCCCTTAAATAAAAATAATCAGATCCAAATCATTTAAAGGCATTGATGAATTGCACTGAGGATTTGAAAATAAAATTGCGCATTTTTAACAGTATTCACTCATGAACAAGTCATGAGTCTGCTAAATCATCCTGTGACAAAAATCAGTTTTGGTATAGTATGATTAGATCTGGGAATTCACAAATTAGATTTGGATAGAGGATCCAAGAGAAGATTATAAATGTTTTTTTAATCGTTTTAAATAGGCATTTAATAAATAGGTCATTATAAATATGCCCACTAGAAATGTTTGATTTATAATTTGTGAGCATATTGAAATCAATTTAGACATTGTCAACATTGACTAGAAATGCCCTGAAAGCGTCTCATATCCTACTACTGTAACTTGGCAAAGTGCAGTTAAATATATAGTAATGGGAAAGAAAGGTCCTTATGCTGAACAATCAAGTATTTACTTTAACAAATGCAGCAATGAAACTGGATTTGTGGTAGTAGGGCATTTGATGCCGTCAGTCATTAGTTAAATTTACTTTGCCCATTAAGGTGTGGTCTGCTAATAGAGCAGCGAGATAAAGAGGCTCTCTGGATCACATAAACAATATGATTCAAGAATCGGACAATAAATTGTGCATTAGGGAAAGGACAAATTCATTCATCTTAAATCATGTCCAGAAAGAAAAATAAGAAATATTGATTGTGACAAAAATGTACTTAAATTAAATAAAATATGTTTTCTGTTCTGAAAATTAGCTTTAAATATCAGTGAAGAGCTTAATTCAAAGGTGCTGGAAGAATATTGCAAGTTCATAATATTGGCCTAGATTTTTCTGAATACACTCTCTTCTCCTCACCTAAAGACTTTACCATAGTTTTGAGCTTCTACTCTGCAATTTGACAGTCAAATTAAAGCACTGCCCTCTACAGTAAATTTATATGAACAACACAGTCAAATACGCAAGTGCGTGGGGTTGTGAGTGGAATTCGTCTTTCGTCACTTATGTTAAAGGTGAAAACACAACATCTATTAGTTGTTTCTGCTTCAAAGTATGAATCAAAATTCCTCCAAATTCTGGGTGATTATGTTTTACATTCCACCATACAAAAAGGAATTAGTAATGATATTGAAACCTGTTCTCTGCGAAACTGCTCACTTTTACAAAATAATCTGGGAATTAACATATAACCATATTTTTCTCTGCTCAGCTAAAATGTTAAATCCCTTACCCCAGCTGCCTTTTGCTTTACCTCCAAAGTGAGGATTCTCATGGATTATTGCCACAAAGATTGTGAATATCTATTCAGCATCCTCTGCACTCAGACCAGTTTTCATTTGGAACATGCATCTTTTCTCGTTCTCTCCCATCATGCTTTCTGTACGATCATTCTGCCCAAAACTTCTATTGTCTCCCCGTTCAACTCTGTTCCTTCCAAACTAGAGACCAATCTACTTCACTTTACGCCTGTCTCCTATGTTTACTAACTCAATATTGGTTCTGTTGCCTCTGCTTCTCTAACCATTATTGCTTTCTACAAAAACATACCTGATCCTGAGTGCTATCAAACCACTGCTCTATCTTCCGCTTCCTTTTCTTCTCCATTTATGAGTACTTCCCATCAAAGCGTTGGCAATGGCACAGTACTGAAGTGGCCCTTATCGAAGTTGCCAGTGACAGCCAGTGACAGCATGTGATAGTGAATATGGTAAATTATTACTTCCAACCGGTGGACAGTCAATGGCCTTAGATACAATTGGACACACAATGCATCTCAGAATCTGTGCAGCCATCAAGTGGATAGGACATTACTCACTTGAGTCTTGGCACAAACTACCCTCCATTAAGGCTCTCTCTCTTTTTTCAAGAGGCAAGCCTGCAAGCTTTGGGTTATTGGTCCTTTTGTGGCAGATTGTACTCGATTCTGCCAGCTGGGCATTCTCCATCTCTCATTTCACCTGCACCCATAAAAATCGGGCACAGATAGGAGGATCCCATCATTCTGGCCATCCTCATCCTAGCGTCAGATACTGAAGCACAGTGAAACACTGGCAACAAGAGGCTCAGCTGTATTTTGGCTTCAGCCAAAATACAGCTGAGCCTCTGCCCCAATAACAACCTGACAGCTCAACAAGAGGGCGTTGTCGTATAATACATGACACTAGGACAACCTACTCCGGATCAGTCTCACTTAATTTGGATGTTGTGCAGCTCCACAGTCGGTAGGTGTCGAGATGTATCCACGACACAATTACATTCGGAGCCGAAAAGATCTCTGTGATCTGTATAGATCCTTTAATTTCATTCACAGGACAATTCCGAGAGCAGAGCAAATTTTTGGACCTGCATATGTGATCAAGTACTCGCATAAATGAAAAATGGCTTCCTAAGCAAGGAACTTTTTTCTTGGAGCTCAGCATGTGGCAACATTGCTTTGTTCATGTAAAGACTTAGCAGCTTGAATAGCTGGCAATGCTGAAATACTGTTCCATGGCAAATGTTCTGGATGTAAATAGGAAAGAAGAAGTGCTTGGAGAATATATGTCAACAGACTGTCTCAGGGATGTGTAACTCTGCCACAATACCCACCTCAAGTCCAGCCATGGAAATGTAACTGTATTTACATTATCTGCTGTGAATTTCAAGTTTGGACTTTCTCCAAAACATCTAGCAGCCACAATATAAAACTGGCTGACTGTTCCCTGAAACTGTCCTACCATTCAGAATATTTCCAGCATTTTTCACCTATCTAATGCTGTTGTAATTAGGAGATGGAATTCACCCTGGCCAGAAGATGAACAGATACCTCGGGGTGCTTCTAGATCTGACATTGAGATACCCATGCCCATCTAAAAGATGGTATCGAGTCAATCTCATAGAATAAACTATTTACCGAGGGGTTGAAAACCCTTAACCCTTACCATTATCAGCTTATTCCAAATAATACTTGCACAAAGGTAACTAGAGTGGAGCCAAGGGCCATGCACCAAACATGCTGATGCACATCATCTCAGTATGTTGCTGAATGGCTCTTTACCATGGCTTCCAATCCTATGCAACACAACTCCCCCTCATATACAACTGGAACTAGTAACTAACAGGCTATTATGAAGAACGGTGACAACCCACGTTTTTTGTTGTACAATGGCATTTTTCATCCACCAACTGCTCACCTACCATCTTCCCACCCAAACCACCCCATCCCCAGGTACATTCCCCTGCAACCGCAGGAGATGCAACACCTGTCCCTATGCCTACATATTCTACTCCGTCCAAGAACCCTGACAGTCTTTTCAGGTGAGGCAGAGGTTCACTTGCACCTCCACCAACCTCATCTACTGTATCCACTGTTCCAGTTGTGGACTCCTACAGTGGCTTGCAAAAGTTTTCATACCCCTTGAACTTTTCCACATTTTGTCACGTTACAACCACAAACGTAAATGTATTTTATTGGGATTTTATGTGATAGACCAACACAAAGTGGTGCATAATTGTGAAGTGGAAGGAAAATGATACATGTTTTCCAAATTTTATTACAAATAAAAAACTGAAAAGTGTGGCGTGCAAAAGTATTCTGTCCCCCTGAGTCAATACTTTGTAGAACCACCTTTCGCTGCAATTACAGCTGCAAGTCTTTTGGGGTATGTCTCTACCAGCTTTGCATATCAAAGCAAAATGATTTGAGTACAAGAACAGGGAGGTTCTACTGCAGTTGTACAGGGTCTTGGTGAGGCCACACCTGGAGTATTGCGTACAGTTTTGGTCTCCTAATCTGAGGAAAGACATTCTTGCCATAGAGGGAGTACAGAGAAGGTTCACCAGACTGATTCCTGGGATGGCACGACTTCCATATGAAGAAAGACTGGATAGACTCGGCTTGTACTCGCTGGAATTTAGAAGATTGAGAGGTGATCTCATAGAGACTTACAACATTCTTAAGGGGTTGGACAGGCTAGATGCAGGAAGATTGTTCCCGATGTTGGGGAAGTCCAGGACAAGGGGTCACAGTTTAAGGATAAGGGGGAAGTCTTTTAGGACCGAGATGAGAAAATCGTTTTTCACACAGAGAGTGGTGAATCTGTGGAATTCTCTGTCACAGAAGGTAGTTGAGGCCAGTCCGTTGGCCATATTTAAGAGGGAGTTGGATGTGGCCCTTGTGGCTGAAGGGATCGGGGTATGGAGAGAAGGCAGGTACAGGATACTGAGTTGGATGATCAGCCATGATCATATTGAATGGCGGTGTAGGCTCGAAGGGCCGAATGGCCTGCTCCTGCACCTAATTTCTATGTTTCTATGTCTCTATGTTTCTAGAGACTGACATTTTTGCCCATTCTTCTTTGCAAAATAGCTCAAGCTCAGTCAGATTGGATGGAGAGCGTCTGTGAACAGCAATATTCAAGTCTTGCCAGAGATTCTCAATTGGATTAGGTCTGGACTTTGACTGTGCCATTCTAACACATGAATATGCTTTTGATCTAAACCATTCCATTGTAGCTCTGGCTGTATGTTTAGGACCGTTGTCCTGCTGGAAGGTGAACCTCCGCCCCAGTCTCAAGTCTTTTGCAGACTCTAACATGTTTTCTTCCAAGATTGCCCTGTATTTGGCTCCATCCATCTTCCCATCAACTGACCAGCTTCCCTGTCCCTGCTGATGAAAAGCATCCCCACAGCATGATGCTGCCACCACCATGTTTCACAGTGGGGATGGTGTGTTCAGGGTGATGTGCAGTGTCAGTTTTCCACCACACATAGCGTTTTGCATTTAGGCCAAAAACGTCAATTTTGGTCTCATCCGACCAGAGCACCTTCCTCCACATGTTTGCTGTGTCCCCCACATGGCTTGTGGCAGACTGCAAATGGGACTTCTTATGGCTTTGTTTCAACAATGGCTTTCTTCTTGCCACTCTTCCATAAAGGCCCGATTTGTGGAGTGCACGACTAATAGTTGTCCTGTGGACAGATTCTCCCACCTGAGCTGTGGATCTCTGCAGCTCCTCCAGAGTTACCATGGGCCTCTTGGCTGCTTCTCTGATCAATGCTCTCCTTGCCCGGCCTGTCAGTTTAGGCGGACAGCCATGTCTTGGTAGGTTTGCAGTTGTGCCATACTCTTTCCATTTTCAGATGATGGGTTGAACAGTGCTCCGTGAGATGTTCAAAGCTTGGGATATTTTTTTATAACCTAACTCTGCTTTAAACTTATCCACAACTTTATCCCTGACCTGTCTGGTGTGTTCTTTGGGTTTCATGATGCTGTTTGTTCACTAATGTTCTCTAACAAACCTCTGAGGCCTTCACAGAACAGCTGTATTTATACTGAGATTAGATTACACACAAATGGACTCTTTACTAATTAGGTGACTTCTGAAGGCAATTGGTTGCACAGGATTTTATTTAGGGGTATCAGAGTAAAGGGGGGCTGAATACATTTGCACGCCACACTTTTCAGTTTTTTATTTGTAAAAAAATTTGAAAACCATGTATCATTTTCCTTCCACTTCACAATTATGCGCCATTTTGTGTTGGTCTATCACATAAAATCCCAATAAAATACATTTACGTTTGTGGTTGTAACGTGACAAAATGTGGAAAAGTTCGAGGGGTATGAAAACCTTTGCAAGCCACTGTATATATCGGTGCGATATGCTAGGTGATCATTTCACTGAGCACCTCCACACAGTCCGCCGAAACCTACCTGAACACTTTCACTCCCCCTACCATTAACGCACTGACCTTTCTGTCCTAGGCCTGCTCCATTTTCAGAGTGAGGCCCAGCGCAAATTGGAGGAACAGCACATCATATTTTGCTTGGGTAGCTTACACCCCAGTAGTATGAACATTAACTTCTCTAACCAAGTATCCCTTGTTTTCCTTCTCTCCCCGTCCCTCCGCCTTCCCAGTTTTCCGACCAGGCTTACTGTCTCCAAGTACATTTTATCTCTGTTTGTTTTGTTGTTACCTTCTCCCAACTAAGAATGATCTATTCAACATTTTCCTTGATCTCCATTTGTCTTGTTTTCACAACTTACACTTCCTTATCTATGTATCTCCCTCTCCCCTGACATCACTGAAGAAGGATCTTGACCCGAAATGTCACCCATTCCTTCTCCAGAGATGCTGCCTCTCCCACTAAGCTACTCCAGCATTTTGTGTCTATCGTTGGTTTAAAACAGCATCTGCAGTTCCTTCTCACACCTCATAATTGTTCAAGGGCTCTCCAGCCTTGCACAGTGCAAGAAACGGAGTTTGCATCACCATCAAAAAAAGCAGTCAAATATTCCAGTGTGCTCACCAGGCATCAATCTACCATGCCATTAACAAAGCTTATCAATAGATTCTGGGGTACACAAAAGGCTGGAGAAACTCAGCGGGTGCAGCAGCATCTAAGGAGCGAAGGAGATTGGCGACGTTTCGGGTCGAGACCCTTCTTCAGACTGGTCAGGGATCAGGAAAACGAGAGATATAGACGGTTATGTGGAGAGATAAAGAACAATGAATGAAAGATATGTTCTGGACAATAGATTCTGGACAAGGCAAGGTTAATGTGGAACTTACCTCCACTTACAAAACAGCATATCCAGATGCTTCCAAATACTTGCCAAACTACCATCAACACTTCACCAATATCTGAGGACCCAACACATTTGACTACTGCTGTACCACCATTAGGATCACTACCACTCAATCCTTCTCATGCAATTTGTTAAATCTGACCACCTGGCTATGCTGCATTCAGGGACTGAAGAGCAAGTGGCACCAGCAAAGAAGACTATGAAGTGCTGGTAAAGGGTGGCACAGGACCAATCGTGGGACTGTTTCAAATCAGTGGGCTGAGCCATGTTCAACGATTCATCCACAGACCAAAATGAATGCATCACAGATGTCACTGACTTCATAAGGACATATGCATGGAAATGTGTGTAGCTACAAAAATAATTCTGACTCTTCCCAAACCAGAAGCCCTGGATGAACCAGAAGATTTGTAATCTGCTGAGGGCTGGATCAAAGGTGTTGGGTCTGGCGATCTATCATTATACAAGAAGGCTACGTATAACTTCCTGAAGGCCACCATGGACGTGAAGAGACATTTCCGGGCTAACCTGGAGTTACAGACAAATGCTTATCAGCTGTGACGGGCTTGCATATTATCACCTCCTTCAAGGTGAACCAGGAAGTAAAGGTAGCAACAACACATCACTTCCAGATGAGCTCACTGTCCTTTATGCATGCTTTGAAAGGGAGAACACAGAGAGATCTAAACGAACCTCCACGACAACCTTGTCAAATATTCAAGAGGGTGAATCCACACAAACCGCTCGACCCAGACTGCATCATGGCCAGTACCAAAGACCAACTGTATTAGATATTCAAGGACATTTTAAACCTCTCTGTGGTCTGAGGTTCCCACCTGCTTCAAAATGTCATTGTTCGTAATGGTGTCCAAGAAGGGCATAGTGACCTCATTGACTACCATCCGATAGCTCTTAAGTCCACCATAATGAAGTTCTTTGAGAGTTTGGTTATGGCATACATCAACTCCTGCCTCAGAGATGACCTGGATCCGTATCACCACAACAGGTCAACAGCAGCTACCATCTCACTCATTGGTCTACTCTGTTATGGACCATCTGGATTACAGAAACATATGTTAGGCTGCTGTTCATTGACTACAGCTCAACATTCACCATCTTCCCTTCCAAGCATCACCAAGCTCGATGTTCTGGGCCTCTCTACCTCCCTTTGCAACTGGATCCACGACTTCCTAATCAGCAGACTACAATCAGTGCTGATTTGTAACAACATCTTCTCACTGATATTCAAATCAGGTGCACATCAAGACTGCGTGCTTAACCCCCTGCCTTACTCTTTTAGAACCAAGACTGTATGACTAAGCACAGCTCCAATGTCATCTACAGGTTGCAGATGACATCACTATTGTTGGCCCAATTGTAGGTGGTGAAAAGTCAGCGTACAGTAGAGAGATAGAACACCTGGTTTGGTGCTGCCACAAAAACCTCTTATCAACATCAACAAAACCTTGCAACTGATCGTTGACCAGAAAGGGAATGTCAGGAGACCACCGACCAGTGTTTATTGATGGGTCGGCAGTGGTATAATTTATTAGCTCCAAATCCCTTGGCATTAACATCTCGGATGACCTGTCCTGGGCCCAACATATGGTTATGATCATGAAAAATGTGCACCAGCGCCTCTACTTTCTTAGAAGTTTCAAGAGATTCAGCATATTACCGAATACTCTAATAAACGTCTGCAGATGCAATATAGAAAGTAACCTGATGAGTTGCAGTATGCAATTTCAACACATAGGAGTGCAAGTGACTGCAGAGAATGGTGGACTCAGCCTGGTTCATCACAGGCAGAGACATTCCTACCATCTGAAAAGTTGCTAAGCATCAAGATGAGGTACTGGCTCAAGAAGGCACATCCATCTTCAATGATCCTCACCATACTGGCTATGCCCTCTTCTCGTTACTACTGTTAAGACAGAAGGCAAAGAAGCCTGAAGCCTCACACCACCTAGTTCAGGAACAGCTACTTTCATGCAACCATCAGTTCTAGAAGCACAAACATAATTCTATGTCTGCATTGGCACACCTCTTGCATTATCACGTACTTGTTTCTTAATTGTGTATTTTTGTATTAATATCTTGATTTTGCATGGTCCTTTTACTTTCATTGTCTTGTAAAATCTGTGTGTAATTTATGTATGATTTACGTATAATTGATGTTTTTGTGTGTTGTCTGAGTGTGTGTGTGCCACTGCAAACAGGATTTTCATTGTACTTGTACCTCATGTAATTGCGCATATGACAATATGTTTGACTTGATTTGTAAATATCAAGTTTACACTTCAAGCTTTGAATGTATACATTCTGTTGATGATGTATGTACACACAATGGGAAGGATATCTCCATTTGCTGTAACCCCATTTAAACACTTGTGCTCAAATCAAAATCCGCACCCAATAGTTTCACCAGAAGTGTTGCCACATTTCAAATCAGACTTCTCCAAGGGAATTGTTCATAGTGATTCATGCAGATAGTCCGAGGGTCACCAATGAGGTAGATAGTAGTTCAGGAGTGCTCTCCTACCACAACCTGAGAGCAGTCTGGAACTATATCTACCTCATTGGTGACCCTCAGACTATCCTTGATCTGACTTTGCTGGCTTTACTTTGCACTAAACGTTATTTTCTTATCATGCATCTTTACTCTGTAAATGGCTCGATTGTAACCAAGTATTGTCTTTCCATTGACTGGATAGCACGCAACATAAGCTTTTCACTGTATCTCTGTGTATACGACAATTAAATACACTAATTGCCACAACGGTCTATTTTATCATATTGGACGTTAATCCCACAAAATAATTAGCACATCTGCACCTCTTCCTTTTTTATTCATAATGTCCAGTTACTGTTCATGCTAAACCAGAATTCCATTTGCTCTTATGGAAAATACATAGCAAAGACAGCAGGTCTGTTGAAATAATCTTAGTATGGTGTAACATTTGTTTTTACAACGAAGTATGCCTTCAAGCAACAGGAAAGTCACACGAAAGTCAAATTTATGAAATCCTAACATTGCACAAAGATCCACAAACATGTGTTAATTCACAAACTCATTTTACATAAACCCTTACGTACAAAAGGTTATTTGTTGAATATATTGAAAAGAAAGGAGGTTTTGGATCACGCCATGAAATTTATAATCAAAGACATCAGCAATTGTCAATATTTTTCAGAATGAATCGAGGTCTTAGGTTTAAAATCCACTTGAGAAGTTGTGCACAAGACTTGGGTCTGCCACCAGCAGAAGTACCTGTTTTAAGGCAAGACAAATCATCTACCTTTTCAGGTGGATACATGAGATTCCATGGTATCATTCCAAAACCATTCAACGGTTACCTTGAACAAATGACAGCGTTGGACACAATTGCATATTAAAAGGCTTCAAAGTCGCACAATGTTATTGATTATGGGGAAAAAAGTGTGCTTTGGCATCCTAAAGTTCTGAGTTATATAAATGCAATCAATATATGAGGAAAATACTAGCACTTAATATGAAACAACCTTTTTTATTTAATTATGCCTCAGTTCAGAAGTTTACAAGATTAATACCTGGAATGAGAGAGTTGCTTTACAAGGCAGGTTGGAGAGCCTAGCCTTGCATCCACTGGAGTTTTGGAGATTAAGAGGTGTTTGAGAAAACGGCAGAGTGGGTGACCTGCAAAATAATTCTAGAACTTAAAATCATGTTTCAAAATAAGGGGTTGCCCATTTAAAACAGGGATGAGGTTAGTCTTCTTTCAGAAGGTTGTGTACCTTTGAACTTTGTTCCTTCATGCTGGAAGCAGAGTATTTTAATATTTTTTTAAGGTAGAGTGTTAATGGATTCTTGATGAATTAATAGAATGAAAGGTTACCATGGGTAAATGCGACTTCAGAGTTGAGATTCAAGTCAGGTCAGATCTATCTCATTGAAATAGAATGGCTTCCACCTGTTCCTAATGTAGATCTTTGTAAATTGATTAATAACTTTAATAATGCAGAGAAAAATTTCATGTTGGCACAAAATGTTAAGAGCCTGAAATAAAGTGCATCAAAAACCTGATTGACAATAACAATGTATTAGAATAATCTGTGTTTCCTGTTCTGAGCCATAAAGCAACACAATGCCAACAGTTAATTCATACCAAATAAGGACTGAGGAAATTAATTAAAAAGTGATCGGTGTGCTGAAACTGAATTCCAAAGTCCACAGCAAAGATGAAGTTACAAAGGTCTGCTTTTATAATATTATAATATAATAAGTTTAGTTAATATTCAGTTATTGGATTTCAAGATTTATTTGACTACTGCAGCACCGTGTGGTAAAAACAGCATTGATTACGTAATCATGGAGACTATCGGAAGTTAGAAAACCTAAATATTTCAGTAATCTAGCATCAACACATTTTGTTTATAGAAAATATGAGATGAATCCTTAGTAAAACAAAGGGGGTACATTGAAACTTACTGAATGGTGAAAGGTCTGGATAGAGTGGATGTAGAGATGATGTTTCCACTAGTGGGAGTCCAGAACCAGAGGCCATAGCCTCAGCATAAAAGGATGTACCTTTAGAAAGGAGATGTAAAGGAATTTATTTTGTCAGTGGGTGGTGAATCTGTGGAATTCATTCCCACAGATGACTGTGAAGGTCAAGTCATTGGGTATTTTTAAAGTCCAGATTGACAGATTCTTGATTAGTAAGGGTGTCAGGGGTTATGGGGAGAAAGCAGGAGAATGGGTTTGGGAGGGAAAGATAGATCACTTATGATTGAATGGTGAGGTAGACTTGATGGGCTGAATGGCCTTATTCTGCTCCTAAAGAAATTCTGAAATATTTTATGTGTACTAACTTTATTACCTTTATGATAATAGATTGCCAATATTAGGCTGCCACGAATGAACAAGATTATATTTGCTCTTTTAAAAAAAACTTGCTCTAATTTAAAAGTGATGATATGGCAGTCCTATCAAGGCTCACATCCAGGTTTTTCTAAAAGTAGGATAAGATAAGAAACTGTTTTCAGAAAATCGAATTTTCCCTCATTGTTCTTCATTTATTTAGTTCGCAGCAGAAGACATCTTTGTCACCGTCATTTAAACACAACCAGTTACTATTGAATCTGTGCCTGGATCCAATCATCAAATGACCATGACGACAACTGTGGTGTTTTTTACACTTCTATTAATCTGCCTGAATGTCATCACTCGTGGTCAGGAAGAACCTTCAAAAAATACATCCAATAGGAATTTTATTACAGACAACCTAAAGCCAAACAGAACTACGTTTTCAAGCCCATCAACACCTACTGCAATTCTGTCGTACACAAACAAATATGAACATCCAACCAAGAGGCCCTCACAGAAAGCGTCTGGGTCTTCAGTTCCTCCTATGTGTACTAAACAAACAGAAATACGACACACTTTCAAATACATCAATTCCGTGGTGTCCTGCATGATCTTTGTGGTGGGAATCATTGGAAATTCTACATTGATCCGAATCATCTACAAGAACAAATGTATGAGAAATGGACCAAATGTCTTGATTGCCAGTCTAGCTCTCGGAGATCTTCTCTACATCCTGATAGACATCCCAGTTACTGTTTACAAGGTATTACAGAAAGAGAACAGAGGCAAAAATGACTCTTTGATGTACAAAGAGCATGGAATTTTTTTTAAGTTTTGTGATTAGATATGTGATATCTATGTACTCAAGAGATAAATTAGGTACTACTTAAAAAGGCCAACCTGTTCTGTGAAAAAAAAAGGAAATTTCTATGGTCTGTTTGTGAAAAGCAAATATCTTTCCCTTCCACAATACATTTTAAATACTATGATTAAGCTTTCAGGATGTTCTGGTTTGAATAATAATTATATTGTTCGTGTTTATCACAAAAATGAAAGCAATTATGAAGAACTATATGCAGTTAAATATACAATATAAGCAAAATTGCACATAAAGTACAAAACCAAAGATAATTTAATGCATCAAGCTAATGTTAATGCACACCAAACTGAATCAACTGTCCTATAAAGACATTACTACTGACCTATAAAGATATTACTATTACATAAAGTATGAAGAAGGGTCCCGACCCGAAACGTCACCTGTTTCCT